>CM052706.1:66374363-66419718 GCA_028551405.1 Uromys caudimaculatus
ACCCAGAAGATGCTCCAACATGTAATAAAGACACATGCTCCACTATGTTCATAGCAGCCATATTTATAATAGCCAAAAGCTGGAAACAACCCAGATGTCCCTCATCAGAGGAATGGATACAGAAAATGTGGTACATCTTTTTTAAGTCTTAAGACATTTGGATGATGCTAACATGGTATATATTCAAAGTGCACAATGACTCTGTATACATTGGATAACAATTGTCATAATCTAATTGACTGATGCATCCATCACTATTCATGATGAACCTTAGGTTCACAGAATGTGCTCATCTGATAACTGAAAGCATGTGCCATTTTCATCAGTATCATCCAAAGTTCTGTGTCCTGCCTCTGAGCACTACCATTCCACCTTTTGAACTATGCATTTACTGATGAATCTTATCTTACAGTATTTTTTGATTTGATGAGGTACTTATTTCACTTAGCATAGCATATTCTAATTTCATCATTCTTTCTGTAGTTGAGTAACATTCAGCATATACATTCACACTCAGGAACACCCTACCCATGGATCTAATATACTTGATTTATCCAAACATTAAAGTCTACTTTAAATATGTTCAAGAGACACTTATATTAGCCTATAATTAGGAGAAAATTATCTAGCAAAACAAATTTCTTAATATAGGGCTGACAATATCATGGTATACACTAATAAAGAACACTGGCTGCTCCCATGTGTGACTATGTGGTTGAGTAATCTCATCTTACTGCCACTGCCCAGCATGGTGACGGAGCAGTGTCACACTTGGGCAGCCTGGGAAAGCTTAAATTTCAAAGTACAATTTCTACAGAATACTTTTGTACCACAGTAAAGCCAGCAATATTATTAAGTTCAATCAAAACAAATCAAAGGAAGAGTATATGATGAGTTAATATAAATTCTCAACTTAAGATCTACGCTTTCCTGGGAAAGGAGACCCTGTAAGCAACTGTTTAGATTAAGTTGGCCAGTAGGCATCCTTGTGAGGGAATCAGGTTAACGGAGGTGGGAAGATCCACCCTAAAGGAGGGTGACATGTTTCTGTGGGATCTGGCTCTAAGTGCATAAAAGGAAGGAAGGCAGCTGGCTGAGCATGATCTTGGTTGTTCTTTTTCTTGACCACAGAAGCAACATGACCAGTTGCTTCAATCTCCTACTGCTGTGACTTTCCACCATGTTACTCCATAACCTCAAACTATGAGCTGACGTAAACCCTCCATTCTCTGCTTTATTTTGTGACAGGGTGCTTTATAACAGCAACAATAAAGTAACTAAGACAGTCCAAGTCTAGCATAATTAATACAATAAGAATCATGGCCCCTGGCAATGCATTTGAAACCACATGGTCCATTCTCCTGTACAGTGAGCTGACAATTCATCTTCCCCCTGTCAAAGAAGTGGCTTATGCCCATAAGTTACACCATTCCACTCAAAGCTGTGCTCAAATACATGCTTTCATCATTTCTCCTTCCAGAAACTTCCATGTTTTTTCCTGTTTGTGAATTCCTTCTTTAGGAGACACCCACTTATGCTAATATGCAAAGAGGTTCTAGGGATTGTCTGGGGCTACTTTGCCATGCAGATTACTTAGGAGAAGCAATATGAGAGCCCTCTGGGAAATTCTCACATGTAACAAAATCAGAAAGTAATATCCTGTTTTGTCTGCACTCTGCACTAGTCCCTGTGTGTCCTGTGGAGGAATCCCTGAGTTTATCTCCATTGGTTGAAAGATCAACAAACTTTTGGCTCCTAGCCCTACCCTAAAGCCACCCAGGGAATAACCCTGAAAACAAAATGTCATCAAAACTGAACCAAGCTAAAGAAACAAAGCCTTAAAGGTCTTGCCAGCAGCAGATTGAGAATTCTAGAACAAAAATGTCCATGTTTGCATGTAGAGAAAGCACTTATACTAAAGGTCATTTAGCTCCCAATTTTCCCTTTAAGAATGATCCCGTTTATCTGCAAATAATTTCAAGATCAAAATAAAATGATCACTATTAAGCACCTGAGAAAAACGTAGTGGTAGAAATACACCACCAATTGCAAAAAGTCTTTTAGAGGAATTTTAATTGTCCTCATCATAACAATGGCATTTGCCCACTGGATGCCATCAATGAATGTACATATCTAGGCCATGCCTCTTCTGCTTGGTCTAAGCATCAGGAGCCTGCCTCTGTAAAGGAGGGCTTTGAGAGTTTTCTTTCCCACACTCTTTCCCCAACAGGAGTCTTCCCCCTGCAGACTGAAGATCGCTGTGACTCAGGAGAAACAGCAAGGGCACAGTGCACTGTGTTTCTCTTAGGTTTGTTTTTTGTTTTTTCAAAGAACAGAAATCACTGTGGTGTCTTTAGAAAAAGGTTGGGACTTGGTCAAAGTCCTGTAAAACTGCTTTCTGTCAGCCTGCCTGTGCTTGCAGGAGCCACCATCTCCTCACAGGCTACATTCTGGAATGTTCTATTCCGTATATATACCATCAATGAACATTTATATTTAGGGTATGTGTCTTCATCTCAAGATTTAAAGGGAATTATGCAGCTTTCCTGCTGAAATCTCATACTCCATGAAAGATCAGAGTTATCTGAACTTAACACAAGATGAGACATAATAAAGTGGTTAGAAGATGTCCCCAGGATGTCACAATCTCTAATCCAATGCAAAATCCAATCTTATAATAAGTTTGTCATATACTAAAAGTGTAATCCATCAAGTAATATGTCACAAAAATGGTTATCAAATGATAAGAGGTATGAGGTAACATGTCTTTAAGTTTATTCAAGGGCTATGAAGGCTCAAGATGCTAAATGAGATCAATTCCATAAAAATCATAAATGAAGTATCATAATTCAGAGAAAAGATAAGGTCTTCCCACTAGGTGAGTTTACAAAGGAAGCTGTGCTAGGATGTAGCCTTGGAAGACAAGAAGAGTTGATCAACTCTTTAGAGCTGGTATCTAGGATAACGTTAGGGTTCCAGTGCATAATTACAATTATAGAGAAATAGTCCTATAGTTTTTTTTACCTAATATGTGAAAACTTTACAATAGAGGCCTGAAAGATTATTTGAAAGAAGGTGGAAGGCTTACCTATATTATCAGGCAACACTATGGTGAACCTTAATCCATTATGACTGAGATCTCACAGGAAGAAGAAATGCAGACATAGATAATATAAGACTGAGACAGATGGAGACCACCTAAAGGTGATGAACTACCCTATTGACACTTTGGTCTTGAATTACTAGCCTCTGAATTGTGAAGAAATACTTTTGTAGTAGGTAACTTAAGCATGAAATCCTTATTTGTTCCAACAGGAAGTCCAGCCTTCCCATTTCCTCTGCCCAGCTAATTGGCTGATCTGCTTTTTGTGGACCAATCAGATGGTGAAGAAGAAGAAGAATGTTACAAAACACTGAGACAGGCAATGCTTCATAAGAATAGCAATACCAAAGTCTGGCCTGTACTTAACTCTCGGCACTTGTAAAAATCAGCATTTGAATAAAACAAGGATAATCTTTACACAGTGCACAAAAACATACATTTCTATTGTTTAAATCAGTAAGACTATCACACTTTGTTACAACAATGCTAGGAAGTCAATATGATCCCTATATATTACAGATTCCTAATCTCTGGCTCATCAAAACTCAGTTAGCATTTCTGACATTTTTGTGCAAAAAAAAAAAAAAAATGCCCTTGGAATTTTATGTCCAAGTACCTCTCTGCCTCACCATTCACCACTTTTCCATTTGCTACCAGCAGCCATCTTTGCTTGCTCTCTTCATACTTAGCACTCTCTCGAACCTGCTTAGAGAATTACGGTCTTACAAACGGTCCTTGAAGACCTAAGACTTATGTTTTCTCCCCTACTTAGAATGTTCTTATGTCTTTGTATTCATAGCATTATTTATGATCCTTAAAAGCTCAGTTCAAAAGCATATTCTGGGTAGGCTGCCCAAGATTGCTATACCCAATTCTTCTTATATGTTCTGAACATAGTCATTACTATTTATATGCTTGTATGTCACTACCAAAGCAGCAAGTTCCCTTATGGACAGTGCCTGGTGCATCTCACAAAGATTCTGGCAAATACCAAGTACTCAATAAATGTTTATAACATTCACCAAGTTTAATCAAACAAAGTTACATCAGATAAATTCACATTTAAAGGACATTTCATGGGCAGCAAACTTTAAAGCAGGAAAGAACGCACAGTAGACATTTTTGGCTGGAATTATATTGATAGAGCATTTAACTCCTTCCTAAACACTTTTGCTACTATCAAATATATACAATCATGTTTAGATTTATATCTGTCCATTATGGATTAAAATGATTTTAAATCTTGAATTAAGTATCTTTATTGGAATGAAAGCAAATGTGGCCAAAGGCACATTGCTAGTCAAGAGGAAACACAGAATAAGGAGGCAGACACTGCACAGTTGAACCAGGATGCTTCTTCCACTTAACCAAGTTGTCCATATAGTAAATGTTCATATACCATATAGCCCTATAGTAAATGACAGCACCTCCAGAAGTCCCCATCCATGCTAATATTTCTCCTATCTGGTGTTACAGTAGGCTAAATGTAGAGTTAAATTTTTGGCTTTTGGCTCTTGGCCTTCCTTTCTTGTGTAATACTCCATAACTGTCTTTTCAGGAATGGAGAAGCAATAGAGGAGACATAGGTCCTAGTCTCAGCTTTTCACACATATGGAGTAAGAATGAACTGGACTGGATACTACCAGAGAAACGGATATTGATGGAGCATTTTCAGAATGGCTTATATCCCTAAGGCTATAAATAAGAGATTCTGTAGAAGCAGAAGCAACTGGACCTTGGGATGTGGCCAGGAGTCCTTTATTGTCTTCATGACCAGAGACTCCGGTTACAAGTACGATAAAATATAGATTCTCAATCTCTTTCAGAGAGAGCAGGTCACACACCTGTCAACAGTGTTGGTCTTCGCACCTGGTAACCACTCAATATTAACCCAGTTCTATATGTGCAACAGGAAGGACAGGGTGTGGAGGCCCTGCCTTACCATTCCTTTCTCCATCCTGGGCTGGCTAATCTGTCACTTGCAGTATGTTATAGCCATCAGAGCCCTGGCAACCTGAGAGTACATTGTGACAGTTGCTGGTGTCATGTGACTTGTTGATAACCAGGATGACTTATGTGAGAAAACGCTGTGCACAGTCATGCTGTCCTTGTATGGAGGTATGAGTGGAGGGTATTTGGGGGGACAGAGGTATGTTGCATGAGGAGCTTTTCAATAGTCCTTAATATAGGCAAAGAAAAGCAGGTATAAGGTTATTCTGCCCTTGATTATGAAGTTACAATTTGTGGTAAAGTCATATAACTCTGACAAGATGACAAATGACAAGAATTGTCTTTGATGGGGTCATCCTTGAAATCAACCAGTTGGAACTCTGAGCTGGAAGCAAAAAGAGATTTGACTAGATTCTACTTGTTGGTATTAAAAATAGACTTAAATAAATGAGGAGATAAAATAGAAATACCAAAAGGAATATAATAAAATCACCATACTTTACAAATTAATTGGTGGCCACTGCAGCGATCAATTAGACAAGGGTTTTGAAAAGCTCATTTCCATCTCTGGGTTACATCTTTCCTTGCAAAATTTTTAAGTTGCTAAACCTATATTAAATCTGACAAAGGAGATATAAGCAACATTTAAAGTCTCTGGAGGAAAAAGATACCATGGGAATAAAAAATAAAAAGATTAAAACATTAGAAAACTGATATTTAAATTGACTGAACTACAACAAAGAAAATGAAAAAAAAACCTCACAGATAAAGTGGGGGGAGTTTAAACATAAAGGTGTCCCAGCAGACGAAAACATGAGTTTTGCTTTAGAGTGACTGGGCATCTTTGTTGAGTAAGACAATGTCAAGAGAAGAAGAGCACAGACTCGTGATCCCTTAAACAGCCAAATGGTGCCATCAATAACAAAAGAGAATATATGTGGCTAATACTTGGAAGAAAAGTACATATATGGTTGGCCAAATTGAACAAAAGCAAGTGTTCAACTTGAGCTTTCAAAAAGGATATTCAAGGCCTTAGCCAGCCTGGGAAGACCAGGAGATGTTTGGACCATGGGATCACCAAGTCCAGAGCCACATTCAACAAGGACATCTTAGACATCCTCCATTCAAAGCATTCAGTGTGGGCCAGATATCTCCTATGGAAAATCCAAGCCTCATGACGTTCATTCCAGACAGAGAAGAGTTTACCCTTTCATCCACAGCTCTGCTAACTTCTCTGAACCAGCCTCATTCACAAGTTTCAGCAAGCCTACTTGATGAAGCAAGAGTGGAGTCCTATAGACAGTAACACACTCTGGGATGTGCATGCTCTTCAGTGTGGCCTAACACACATGAAATAGGATCAGTTACTTACTCTAGACTTCATTCTTGTCTCTTAGTAACCTAAGGGTATATGAGTTAGAAATTGATTCATGGGACAATTTCAAAAGCAGAATATTCTATTCTCACCCTACCTCAATAAGCAGTTCCTACACAGAAAATACTCTGATACTTCCACTTAATAAATCCTTCCTCATGAAGGCACCCTTGATATTCTTGTCTTGACAAATACCATCTGTAGCATCACTCCTAAAGTAGTATTTAAAATCCTGGTGCTGAATTCATCCACGGATGAGCATTCTAGAGCCAGAGCAAGAAGGGTATTGTTTTCTAGGGTAGTTTTGAATGGTACCCTTTTCTGTTGAATTGCTTGATTTAAGTGACTATAAATTTGTTCAAATTGAAGGTTCCTAGAAGCATAGATCTTAGCATAATATTTCTGAGAACAAAGATGACTACATTAGGAACTGGTGAGTGAATACATCTAATTTTCTTTAGGTAATGGAAAGTAATGCATCTTGGTTGGATTAATTAGTCTGCTCTAACATAAGTGGTGACATCATTTTGATGGGCATTTGTGAAGGTTTGTATATGCTCAGCCCAGGGAATGGCACAGTTAAAAGGTGTAGCCCTGTTGGAATAGATATGTCACTGTGGGTATGGGTTATAAGACTCTCAACCTAGCTTCCTGGAAGCCAGTCTTCCACTAGCAGCTTTCAGATGAAGATGTAGCACTCTCAGCTCTGCCTGCACCATGCCTGCCTAGATGAACTCTCAGCTCTGCCTGCATCATGCCTGCCTAGATGCTGCCATGCTCCCACCTTGATGATAATGGACTGATCCTCTGAACCTGTAAGCCAGCCCCAATTAAATGTTGCCATTTATAAGACTTGCCTTGGTCATGGTGTCTGTTCACAGCAGTAAAACCCTAACTAAGACAGCAGTTAAGAAGCTAAGATCTGTTTGCCAAGAGCTACATTTTCTGTAGGAGTGAAGAAATAATGGAATAGTTGGAAGCTTACATAAATATTCATTAATTTTAAATAAATAAATATTCATTCTATTTATCTACTCTTTATGAAATCTTGAATGAAGAGCAACCAATAGCCAATATTTCCTTAACATCATCGGCACACAGTGTGCTCTGGGCCCTTAAACACCATGGTATGAAAACTATGAATGAATTGATCAATAAGTCTTTTTAAATTGCTCTTGCTTTTTGTCTCTAATTTCATAGTAATTGTAAAAGGTTTTCTTTTTTCCCTTTTATTGAAAGCAAAGTTCTTTTTCACACAACATGTTCTGATTATTGCTTCCTCTCTCTCTATTCCCCCAAGTTCCTTCCTACTTCCCCTCTCATTTAGATCCATGCCCTTTCTGTCTCTTGTTAGAGACAAATAAAATAAACCAAAAATATACAAAACAACCAAACAAGAACACAGAGCCAAGGAAAAAGCACAATATATGCCTATAGATGTAGAGACATATACATTTGCAGAGTCAGGAATTTTATAAAAACCCAAACCAAAAGCCAATATATACAAAAGACCTATAAGGTAGAGAAGAAAAACAAAACCAAAACAACCTGACTTAATATTATGAGACAAGGAAGAGAGTGAGGGACTGGGGGGGTGAAGGGGGTGAAAAAGGTAATAGATAATTATGTATGGGTGGACAGTGGTGGGGAGACTGGAATGGGAGGATCAAGCATCGAGGGAGAGGAAAGAGGGAAAGAGGAAGGGAGTATGTGGAGAGACGGCTAAAGCTAATGGCCATTTCAGGGTTCTAATAGAAACCTAGTACAGTAGAAGCATCCTATATTTACATATATATGTAGGTGATGCCAATGAAATCACCAAATAATGGCAGTGACAGAGCCCCAGCTGGACATCTCTGGTAACCAAATGAAGCTTCTATTACTGGTATTGGGTTACATCTATCTAGCTGCCAGCCAAAGGGGTCCTTTTGGAACCACCAAACAACCCAGACTACTGCCAAGGTGGTTCTCAATCAACTGACAGTAAGGCTCTGTTGCTGAAGAAAACACCAACATGAAACAGTTTCTAAGTTATAAAGCCAACTGTTCTGAAATGCAGCACTAGCATTTCCTGGTAGATCCATGGTAAAGATCAGAATTCCTTCTGGGTTTTCTAGTCTTCACCTCTCTGTTGAGAGTGTCTGATATGTAACATTACAGGTCTATTTAAGACTGCTGAGTATAGTTCCAGTTGTAATCATTGTAAGTGCTAAAATTAAATTAATGTTGGCGCTAGACACTGGATATTGGACACTATTTTATCCATTTACATATATTAGTTTTGTGATCTCTGAAAGATTAGTTCCTTTTTCTCCTTCTTAATCATTAATGTACAAGAAAACTAAATTAATGACTAGCGAATGAATAGCTGTGTTTTGAACTGCTCCTCCCCCATTCTGTTCTCACTCTTTCTTTTTAGCTCTTCTTATGTTCTACTTACCTCAGTAAGGACAAAGTACACATTCGTAGTACACAGTGTCTTGTGCATAAGAAATAGATATATAGTCTCACCTTGCAAGGGCAGATACTTTCTGCTAATTACATAATAGCACTTATGGCCTTGGGCCAAGTCAGTTATTTTCCTTTGTCTAAGCTGCATTATGACCCATGGTCCAGTCTCACTGCTCAAGATGGATGGAATTACCTCAATGATATTTTAACTCAAACTTGGGTCTTCAATATAGATCACTGGCACCACGAACTGTACTTCTGAGAAAACATCCAAACCCCATTTCTAAGGATATTTCCCAGTCTATGGCCACTATTGGTTAATCCTGGAAAATATTAAATAAAATTTTACCAAGATCCTATAGCATAGATAGAGCCAATGCTGAATGTCCTTTAAGGGCATCATATATTTTTGTGTGTGGTAAATTTCAACATTCTTACTTAATCTTGCATCAAGTTGTAAAAATCTAAGGAAATTCCATTCTACGTTTCTTTTAGTATTAGGTGTTTTACACACACGAGACACTACTCATTAGACTGACTAGCTATTGAATATTCAACCACACTTTCACGACTGATTACACTTTATCTGATTATATTAGGTTCCAGAATTTACAGAATCAGTTAAGTTTTAAATAAAGAAGTAGAAAAATTACCGGGCCTCTCAAGTTGTTTTTGGTTTTCTCTGAACATTTGTTTCTAATAGTCAACTCCTGATAACAGGGACCACAATTCACATCCTATCTCTTTCCCAGATAAAAATAAAGTCTCAGTCTAGAAGCCTGTGGATGACGAGGTGACCAAAAGATGCAAGGAGCAAGAATGCCAGCAAAGTAGAGGGATTTGTTTGTAGTCATCAAGAGTTGATGACTGGTACAGGAAGGAAGTGAACATACAAATGCGGTGCTTCAGGAACCCAAGGGAACGTCTGCCCTTCTAAACATGTTGACTGACCGTACAGATCAAAACCAGACCTTTTAGCCTGGATTATTTCTTTCTCAAACTCATTGCTGTGTGAGATTTCTGAAACACCTGCCCAGACCACTGACGTGGAAACTTAAGGGTTCTTTAGAAAGTCAGTTGTGTTAGGTGGTGTTTTGTTGAGACAAACACATGAAGGAATGTTTTGCTGAAGCAGACACAGGTGAAAGGATGTTCTGCTAAAGCAAGTACATGAAAAGATACCTGATGAAGGATTCTTCGCTAATGACACACATATATTGCTCTACCTTACATTGCATAGTTGAGCTACATTTGTCATGAATCCATAAAGAGAAACACACCAAAAAACTTCTGGTGGTATGCTATGGTGTTGGCTCCTTGCCGGCAGATTCAGGCAAGAGGAGAGAATTCTGTCTAGCCAGGTCTGTCCAGGGCTGAGTGGGATGGCAAGTGTTGGCAGTCCAAAAGAAACACACCAGGCCACGAGTCTTGTCGAAGCAGGAACTCAACTTTATTGTATCAACCCCTCACTTATATAGAGAAGGCAAAGGGGGTGGGCACTTAGGTATGGAGAGAGATGACATAGGAGGTGGGGAAGGGGAAGGGGTAACTGACAGAGCCAATAGCAAAGCTCCACATCAGCAAAGGCAGGGCAGAGGGAGGACCAAACAGGTCTTGCTAAGTCACCCCTATACGGAAGTGACTGAGACAGGTCTCAGAACTCGAACCAGGTTTAGGCTCTCCCACAAGGCCGCACAAACTCAAGCCAGGCTTGGGTTTGTTGTCAAGGCCCAAACCAGGGTCAAAATGGGGTCCAACACTACCACTGCCTGGTACCCCACCCTCTCGCCCTTGGGACAGCAGGAGGGGGAGAACACCCCCAGCACCGCACTGTCGGGGTCCAGTTCCAAGCCCTGGCCCAGAGCTGCTGCAGCCCCAGCTTGTCTCAGCAACACGGTGCCCAGTGCAGGAGGGTGGCCAGGCAAGTCAGCGAGGAATCAGGGACGCTGCCACCAAAGCCTCTCTTGTTGCCATGATCACGCTGCGAACTGGGGGCCACTGCACCCTGCCCCTACAGCCAGGGTTGCTCCAGGCTGCACGAACTGCTCCCTGTCCATGTGCCAGGGAGGCACGTCCCACAACCATCAGCGTTCCCTCGGAGCAGGGGCTATTCTAAAGAGGAAGCAGGGGCTCTCTCCTTCCCGTGCCAGCACCAGTGCTGTGCTCGCAACCCGGGGCCACGGACAGGCCGCTTTGCCCAACTGACTCAGTAGGCCGAGGGCCATCACCATGGAGACTGCTGTGGCCCCAGGTCCAGGCTGGGCAGCCGAAGGGGAGCAGCAACTTAGACTGTAAGCAGTAGTGCCACTGAGGTCCAGGCAGTGACATGCCAGGGGCCTTGTTGGCCACCTGCCAATCACTGCCTGGAGAAATGCGCGGGACAGGCCCAACATTTCTTGTCCCTTCCATAGACTCAGACTGATTGGCAAGTGATGTCAGCTGAGACAGATGCATGTGATGAGACAAGACATGAACTGAGGCAAGATATTTGGAGGACACGTGATATTTTGAGTAGGACCCAAAAGACTATGATGGAGACTGGGCTTGGCTTGCTCATATAGCTAGCTGTACAATGCTTGTTGGTCAGCCTTTCTGATCTTCTCTCCGTTGAGAGAGGCACAGCTGGGAACTTCTTCTGGCAACCCTCCTGCTCCCTCCTAGTCCCTTCTGCTGACTCATGCTGGGGCTGAGTCCTGACTGTTTCTCATAGGTAGTGCCACCACTGCTGATTCATGTTTGCGATCTTGACTCTACCTAACCGGACTGCTGGTATATCCACGAAGTGTTTGCAAGTGGGTTGAGCTGCTGCCTACTAACTTGTGAAGTGAACTGCTAATTTCCTGACAATACAGTTGGCAGTTGCTCCAAAGTACCATTTCTAAGCCGGTCCACCTCCCCCATATCCTTTCTTTTCCACTACCTGTGGGTGGTTGGTGGGCTAGAAGGGAGGTTAAAGCATTTTCAACCTTATTAAAAATAAAGTGACTGACTATGCCCAATATGCAACTGCAGATAGAGGCTAGATCTCTGGGCCCAGGAATTTACTCTCTCTTTGCCAGTGCTGGAGGGCAAGAAGCCCTGAGCGGTGAAGGAGAGACTGCTGCTATGTCCAGCTGAGAGCACTGAACCCACGTGGAAACAACTGAAGAGAAGGTGAACGCATGCCTAGCTAGAGGCCTGGCTATCCCAGGTCTTCACTGATGCTGATGGACAACGCTGTACCACTTTTTCCCTTTCCTAACTGAGCTCTGTTTATATTGATGTTACAACACAAGCCCCAAACAACAGACAAGATGAAACAAAAATTAAGAAATATAGAAAACATACAAGAATCTGGACATTTTAAAGGTTCTTTAAAAAATAAAACACTTCAACCTTCATTTGATGTGGGTTTTAGGTTTTGTGGTGGTCATGACTGATGTGGGGGCTGTATTCACACTAGGTAAGCATTCTGCCATATGCCAGCCCTCACGGTCATTTTTAAATAAATGATGTTCAGTAACTCCTTTGTGACCAGTGTGTGTGTGTGTGTGTGTGTGTGTGTGTGTGTGTGTGTATGTATGTATGTATGTATGTGTGTGTATGTATGTGTCTGTGTGTGTCTGTGTATGTGTAGTATGCATGTGTGTACATGTATGTATGTGTGTGTGTCTGTGTGTCTGTGTGTGTCTGTGTGTGTCTGTGTGTGTCTGTGTGTGTGTGGTATGCATGTGTGTACATGTATGTATGTGTGTCTGTGTGTGTGTCTGTGTGTGTCTGTGTGTGTGTAGTATGCATGTGTGTATGTGTGTGTGTGTGTATGTGTGTGTGTGTGGTATGCATGTGTGTGCATGTGTGTGTGTGTATGTGTGTGTGTGTGGTATGCATGTGTGTGCATGTATGCGTATATGTATGTAGATATCTTCACCTATAAATACGGAGCCCAGAAGCTGATTTCAGGTACCTTCCTTTGTAGAAATCACTTTATTTATTTATTGAGATAAGATATCTCACTCAACCTGGAGCTTGCCATTGAGACAGAGTCACCTGGCCAGTGAGCTCCTAGACTTGACCTGTCTCTAGCTCCCTCCACCCCCCAAGGTCTGGGGTTTACAGGCATATACTTCTGGGTCTGGCATTTATGCAGAAATTGAAGATTAAAATTCAAGTCTTCATGCTTGCCCTTTTCCCAGTGAGCTATCTTCCCAGCCTGTAGATCACTTTTAAACACTAATATCCAAATCCAGCTAAACTGAGTGGCTATTGGGAGGTAATTCTCCATGGGTTTCTTGCATGTCTGCACATTTTGCAAGTAAAGAGACTGATTACCAGTTACGTGAACTACCCTTTAAAGTTCTATGAAACTACCTTGGAAACATGTCCCCTTCCAAAAGAAACATCAGGCATAATCCCTGCCACATAAATACCAGGCAGAAAATGCAGCTTTCCCAGCTTTAGAAGGCAGAGGCAGGAAGACCTCCAAAGGGACTGGCTAGGGAGACTAACCCTATCTATGAATGAGTTATGGGGTCTAATTAAAAGGGACACTTTCTCCAGTGATGTAGCTACCAAGACATTGCCCTGACCCAGAAGATAACCTTTCATATGTGCTCAGATAAGAATATCTAACTAAGTCAGGGGCCTACATATTAAACAAAGACATGCAAACAGGAAGGGGACTTATTGAGGAAGGAGTTCTCCTAAGAGAGGGATGGGGATGAGAGAAAAGGATGGGGGGTAAATAATTAAATCCATTATATAAATGGATGAAACTCAAAGAGAAAAACAGTTTAGAAAAAGGAAAGGCCATCCCTCAATGACTTAGGTAGAAGAGCAATTAAGAATAATGCCAGACATCAATCTCAGACATCTGCATGTGCATGCATGCATACTTGCATGCGTACATACGTACACATGTAGCCTTCCACAAACACATGTACATGAACACCACACATAAATGAAAATGGGAAAGAAAAAAACACAACATGGGTGGATATGCACACAGAGAGCAGATGTGAAGAATGAGAAGACTCTGGGACCATGCTTATTTCTACTGGATGTATCTACTCAGCGGGGTTAGACAACGATACTAAAAGGATGGTATTAAAAGGAAGACATTATTTAGAGCTTGTTGTGAAAAACTTGCTACAATGATTCACTCTGGAGACAAGCAGAAAAATAATCTTGGGGTGGGGTGCCTTGTAATAAACGCAAATGTACTACTCTGCCCTCTCTCCACCTTCTCCCTTCCTCTACCCTTAGCTGTCACAATGAAAAATTGGCCAAGGTCACCAAGTCCAAAACTTCTCTTCTGCATGGCATTTTCTTTGTGAAGAGCACTTCCTTCTACAAGCGAGAAGAAATAAGTCCTGGGGAGAACAGCTGTTCCTTTCATTGCACTCTGCCACATGCTGGAGATGAAGACACAAGGCGTACACAGCATCTTCATTCCATTTGCTGATGTGCCTGGCACCAATGCCAAAGACAGCTACAAGTCAATCGCTCTCCAGGCTCCAGTGAACTAGAACATCTTCATTTAAGTCATGCATAGCCTGGAATTTTTTTTAAGAAGAGAAAGATGACTTTATGTGGTAGTTGCTAAGCAGCCGGGCTCTCTTGGGGGAACTCAAACGTACAGCAGTTTTCAGAATCTTGGTGGAAAGCCAGGTTGTCCCCTTCAAAGCACTGTCCTCACATAACCCCTGCTATCTTCTATGCAGTCTTGGTTCCCTTGTTTGTTTGTAACTACCCACCATTCCTACACCTCATTAACTAGTGATGGACAGGAAGAGGATTTGTGTTGCTTGCTCAGCCAGCCTGACTCACTGCGAGCCTCCAGACAGCCTTCTCTGACAGTAAGAGTGAAAATAAGGATGCACAGCCTTTCTCTTACTGATATTTTTTATGCACAAATGGAAAACATAGAGAAGTACAAGGCAATAAAATAAAAATACAGTTTCATAATAGAGCAGTCAGTGATGAATTTGGTGCAATTCTGTCCGTTACAGACATCTAACTGAATTGTGACTGCTCGTCTGGAAATTAGCAGGCACTTCATTCTGGTAAACACTGCTACTGAAGCTAAGAACACAATTTTATGTCAGTTTTGCAGTGAATCTCTTCACATTATAGAATTTCCATACTTACATAATATTTTGTCACATACATGAGCATACACCATTTTCTCTATTACATTTTTAACTTTTTACTAACTTTTGGCTGAATGATCCTTTAGAGAATGTTTTTATATGATGTTTTGTCAATTATAATATCAGTTAAGGTGCTTTCAAAACTATTGGAAACAATGACATCATCTGTTATGTTTTTATTTACTATGTTAGCATATTAATTACTTTTAGATGTAATTTTTGACATTTTATTCTGTTAAAATATAATCTGTTGTTAAATACATGTAGTTTTAATGTAATATTACATTTAGTGCCTATGTAGGTTTATTCTCTTGTGAATGACAAGCCAATGGTCTTAGTGGGTTTTCCCCCCTAAAGAGGGGAATACATAAAGGTAAGAAGTAAGAACCACACATGCATATTTCTATCAGACCATCTCAACACCAAAAAGCAGCCCTTAGCTGCACCCAGACATTCAGCTCTTAAATATAAAAGTATCAGAGGTGAAGAGCACTCAGGGAACCTGTCTCCAGAGATCTATCAAGGTATTTAGTTTGCTTCACTCCACCATCCTTAGGGAGGCAGTGAGGGAAAGGATTCTCTCCTCACCTCCAATCAAGTGTGACTGGAGATGTCCAGATATTACTCGAAGATCAATGTGTACCTCCTGAAGGCTGGCGACATGGGCTATGAAAAGTTGGGCACAGAAGCTTTCTCAGAAAATGGAAGAGAGAAGGGGCCACCCTCAACTGACTATATCAGATGAAAGAGAGAGCTATGCTGACTCCTCTACAAGAGTCTTGTTGGCACATGACCTACAGTGGATGGATGGATGGGTAGACTGCAGAGGTCCCGGGACTGAGGGAAGAATGAAGAGCAGCTGTAGAGAAAGCCATGGAGCTTCTTACAACTCCCCATCTGAGGGCTCCAATGGTGGTGCTTCCACAAACTCATGGAATAATCTACATTAGAATGAGGCCTTGGACAGGAAGATGGCTCAGTGGGGAGAGTGTCATACAGCATGAGAACCTGAGTCAGGTCTCCAGCTCTCTATAAAAGGGTGAAGATGCATGTGCCTGTAATCCTAGTGTTGGGGCCAGAGAGGCAAGAGGATCCCTGTGACTTGCTGTCTAGCCGGCTACCCGAATTTGTAATCTCTGGATTCAGTGAGAAAGCCTGTCTCAAAAACTAAGGTGGTAAGCAACTGAGGAATTAATTTGATATTGACTTCTGACCTCCATACACACATGCTCTCACACATGTGGACCAACACAAATATGTATGTGTGTGTGTGTGTGTGTGTGTGTGTGTGTGTGTGTGTGTGTGTGTGTATACGTGCGCACGCACGTGCGTGCATACATGTACATATGTGCACACATACATTGTGTGTGTGCGTGCATGAGGGCATGCGTGTGCACATGAACACACACACACACACACACACACACACACACACACACACACCCTTGGTCACAGCCCATGGGGTCCACCCAGTAATCATCAACATACCAGGCAGTAAGGCCATTCTTACCCCTCCCCCATCCTTTCTCTTCAAAGAAGTCAGGGAACTTTATAAAGCTAAGAGTTGAGAAGCAAGCAAGACTCCTCACAGTGAGGACAAGTGGGCACTCTGTCCAATTACTTGAACTTTCTGCTCTATGTTGAGGAAGAAAATATATTTGTAAATAAAACATTTTATTATGAACTATATAATTTTGACACCTGAATAACTGTATAAATATCTAAATAATCTAGGCTTTATATAATTTAACCTTATTTTACAAATTTTATCTGTGTACTTAGGTTTTACATACAGTATGAATACAAATGCATATAAAATAATAAACTAAAAATGTAAGTATTAATCACTAGAATTGTATATGTGGTTAATTTTCAGGATAGGACAAATGAAACACTTTTTTAATCCTGTAATTGTTAATAATATCAGCTAACATTTTTAGTCCTTGTAAGCATTTAGCAATGAATAGAGAGCCATTTATGTTCCCTGGAAATAACATATACTAAGTTCACACACATTCTCTCTCTCTCTCTTTCTCTCTCTCTCTTTCTCTCTCTATCCCTCCCTTTCTTTCCCCTGGCAGTGTGTGTGTGTGTGTGTGTGTGTGTGTGTGTGTGTGTGTGTGTGTGTGTGTTTGTGTGTGTGTGTGTTCATTTCAAGATAGGGGGCACTAAAATAGACTCTAGGGAATTGTACATACTAGGCAAGTGCCCGCTATGATTCAGCCTCCCAAATAGTTTGGATCTGAGGGCTATACCACTAGGCCTGGGTTTTATTTTTGATAAAGTTATTAGCTGAGGCGATTTCCATAGACAGTGAATTTTAATTTCAAGAGATCATTTATTTTGGTGAAGCCTCTCTCGGTGACCTTCTAAGTAAGACTGTAGAATATGAGTATAGATTCTCAGCTACTTAAAATTAGATCTGAACAGTGGTCCTGTATCCCAAGTAGGAATTACCAGAAGACTCTTAGTCTTCCCTGTCAGACATTTTAATCAAGTTGTGGGACAAGATATACATGTCAAATTTCAAAATCCCACAGAGCTAGGAGAGAGAAGGAACCAAGTGGTCAAAAATTATCAAATTTGAGAAGGGAGAGGAAGGAAATAAAGAAGGGACGAAGGAAGTTAGAAGGATCAGGGGGCAGTTAAAGAAGGGGAAAGCATGATCAGAGTATACGGTACATTTCTTAATAAAAAGGAAAAGTAAAACAATGTTAAGTGATCTTAATAGCTTGAAACAAAATATAAATCTAAGTTAAACTGAGAAAATGGGCACAGTCTTACGTAAATAGATCTGTCACACAGTGATAGGCTGAGGAGCCTGGGACTTGGCAGATGTATCAACAACCAAACACATCCTGGACACCCTAAAATAGGAGACAGAGGTTGATGCGGAGGGGACTGGTGTGATGTCACAGATTAGAGGTCCAGGGAGCATGTGGCACAGAGTGAGTCATCCTTCAGGAAAAGTGTTGGAATAAATGCCAGGGAAGTCAGGAGCAGGCAAAGGAAGAAGTTGGGATTCGGATCAGTGACTGCCTTAACAGTTCTCAGAACTAGAATGGATTCTAACAGATGCTCCACGTGGTCTAAGGAGATGGAGTCTTTATTCTCCTACATTAATCATTTGCTGGATGTGGACTGCCCAGGGAAAGAAAGGGACATGACCTTGGAGGAGGAAGATCTCTGCAGCTGAGCAGCCTCTGAAGGGTTGACAGCTGAATCTATCTACAGACAGCACTGCCAGCAGCTGGGTCAACAAATCCTTCGGTGAAGGGGTTTCTGGGCCATGCATCACAGTGTCCTCCACAGTGGGAAATCCCAGTGCCTGCTCCAAGCCCATAGAAATGCTGGGAGAATATATTTTTTAAGATGTTTTTAATACATGGTTAAGCATAAAAAAGCAAGAACAGATGCCAAAAATGAAGAGCGAGCTGAAAGGCAAAGCCCAAGATCAAGATACATGCCTCAAGAGAATACAGTTTAAGTTCCTAAAGAAGGAAATGAAAGCCTTCAGATGCTGGTCCTCACCACCCACCAGAAACAACAACCCACCACACAACCAGTGGGTGTGTGTTCAATGTTTATGATTCTCCAGGTACAGACTCTAAAATGAGACCTTACATAAAACTGATCCAAATGGTGTCTCATGCACAGCTTCTTATCCGAAGGAGAACTCAAACACTCTCCACATGGTGTCCCTACACTGAGACCCCTGAGACTTCCCACCTGAGTCCCCATATTAATCAGTGTTGTCTAGCATGAACTCACATGAGCCCTAATAAGGACAGGATGGGGAAATTGCAGATGCCAGCATATATTCATATAAAACTTAGATTATCCCATGAGAGACTTACAACTGCTCAAAAACTAAAGTGAAATAAGAGAAGGAAAAAATACAGAAAAGCAAACACATTTGGAGAAAAGAAGTCACAATCCATAATTTTAGGAAGTAAAATACAGACACTGTACATTTTTATTGTGCTAAAAATTAGAAAAATGGTTGCAAGAGCCCACCTGGCTACAGACTACAAAGACAGATCAGTGGAGATCACTGTGTTCAGGGAATCACCAGGTGATGAAAACCTCTTTTAACATATTACACATAAATTGAATACTTACTATGTGCTCAGTGCTATACTAGATATTGTAGTAATGATCAACAGGAAATGACACAGGCTCGGACTATTTATGCTGGCTTCACCAAAATGTAACTAGCTTTCTAACCCATGACACCTAAAAAATTAAGCAAATAAATTAACTAATAAAATGTTAGAAGAGCTACCTGACAATAGTCTTTTATAAATATGGATAAGGAAAATGATAAGGAAAAATGTATTCCATTCTGGTTTCATTGCTTAACTGTATCTAAAGCAATATGAACCTTTCTAGATACCAGAATTCAAGACCAAATGTTGACAAGTTATAAAGCATCTAGACTCAGTAACCATGGGCATGAGCTATCCTGGAATACACAGCCTTTATTAAACAGCTAATGGATGCTCCAATTGGAGAAGCGCCTAAGTAGATAACAAAAGCCTCTAGTAGTTTCTGACCCGTGTTCTGATTTGGCTCAAGGCTTCTGCATCAGAAATGAACAGTTCTTTCTTCTACCTTCAACACCAAACTGTCACTCTCAGCTTTTCCTTGAGGTAGAGGCATTCGAATCACTAGAATGGCACAAGTAACTGTGCAATGCTTCCGACCTGGAATGTAAGAGCCCCACGTACATGGAAGTTCTTACCACCTGGTATAGCACAACCCTCTTGGCCAGTGATGAAGGTGGAAGAGGCCCCAAGATGGAAAGCATCTCAGTCTCAAAAGCACTGAGTAGGTGACATGTCTAACCACCATGCACCTCTCTGCAGGCTTTACATCATTGAGAAAT
Source organism: Uromys caudimaculatus (assembly GCA_028551405.1). Lineage (NCBI taxonomy): Eukaryota > Metazoa > Chordata > Mammalia > Rodentia > Muridae > Uromys > Uromys caudimaculatus. The sequence continues at coordinate 66,394,259 of CM052706.1, forward strand.
GCATTTATTTTTACTGTTTGAATATTGTACATTTGTGTCCTTTTAGTCTCATACAGGTAACACATCTGCATTGTAGTAAGATTTATAGAAGGCACATGTCAGTGTAGACACACCCAATCCTTACTTACAAACCACAAAAAGGTATCTTTTCTAAAATTAGCTTGTATTGTCTTCCTAACACAGAATCTTTACACAGAATTCCCCATCCAGTTTTCACACGCAGTTCCTGTCTGGCTCATCCTAATGAATTCCTGATCACAATTCAATTGCCCTCCTATTCCCTTGTAAGGGAGAGCTTTTTTTCTGCCTGGATTCTGTTTGTTACAGGGACTGTCATAGTATCTTCCAAGTGCTTTCAATGGAAGGGCTTTCCTTATCAATCACCACCAAAACCTGCATTAGAAGTCTCCCTTCAACTAAACTGATGACCTAAAAGGTCTCCCTCACACTCCTGTGTATATCAAGAGTTCCCATGGATGTAGGTATAGGGCAACTGATTCTTGACCCGGTTAATAAATAATATATCTGAGCTACCAATGTGAAGCTATGCTTCTGGTCTTTTGGCCTCCTCAGAAGAAAATCAGATGCAGCAAAAAGAACACAGTATACAAGCATAGAAAATATCTATCAGAGCACATTATAAACATCTATGCACATATATAAATATAAAGGAAATCAGTTCAACTTGAAACCAGCTATTTTCATGAATAAAACTAACAGCTTCCTTTGTTGTCCTTGTAAGATCAAGGAAGACGGAATGTGTAGTTATTTTTAAAATCCACCCAGAGTTCCCATGAGCAAATGGTCCCTCACTAAATTAGTAAATGAATAACGGCAGTGCGATGACTCTGGGAATCACACATGTCAGAAAATCACAGTGCTCAGGAACAAAGGAAAACAAGCCACTGAGTCTTTCAGGGGCCTTAATCTTCTGCTACTGAGCAAACACATCTGTCCAGCTCAAGGCCAAGTAGTTAATATGATCTTTATGAGTATAAATAAAAATTTAGTCAATGCTCAAGGGTAATGCATTCTTACCTTTGCCTGGGATTTGTACTGGAATCAGAAATGAGAATAAGAGAGGAAAAAATGGTCTTCTTTATTATTTTCAGAGACTAAAAGAAAAGCTGGTGTGTGCTAGATGGGAAACACCTAGCTACTGGGCATCTTAGTGAATGCTCTAGGAAGCCAGTCCTGGTTCTCAGCCTTCTCTTCCTGCACATATCATAGAACACATGTGCTGTGCCTTGCTTCAGTTGCCTTCTCTTCACCTAAGCTGTGTTAGTCGAACATTTGGCCCAGAGGAATTAGACTTCAGTAAATGTTTTTTAAATGCTTGATAAATAATCTTGAAATTTTCCTAAAAGCATCACACTAAATTGTGATGAAATTTTCTCCTAGTTATAAGTAAACTTGAAAGATGGGACACAAAACTAATCAGCAGTCATGTATGGCCTACTATGATCAGGGTCTATTGCATGAAACATGAACATTGTCAGCCTCAGGGTAGCATCCTCAGCACGAAAGGTCTCTCTTATTCAATCCTTTGAGAATTTTCAATCATACAACCTATATCACAATGAAAGCTTGACAATTTCCTGATTCCCTTTGTATATAAATAATTTAGCTGACTTCCACAATGTATTTGCTTTTCTATCACTCTCAAATTATCAAACTTCACAACCTAAAAATAACCTCATGCTTAGTAGCTGTGGTGTGATAGATTTTTCCCCTGAAGGGATGCCTCATATAGGAAGTCCATGACAGACCAAAGTACAGACCCCCACCAAAAATCCCACTAGGTGAACAAATGAGTTTTACTGGGATTTCTTACAGGAGCAGAAATGACTCAAAGATGGTCATATCACCAAGCCCAATAAAGAGAATTGTATCACCAAACTCACAAACCTGGGAAATCTGGAGCACACTACACAGCCTACAGACAGGTCAACAAGTTGGAGAGTGTCCTTACTTGGTGGTTCAGTTGGTCTGAGCCTCTCCTAGGCAGTTCAGCTGGTCTCTGCTTCTTACTGGTGGTTTGACTTGTGATTCTCAACAGTCTTTATTGTTTGCTCTTTGGAGGGAGAGGCCTGGAGAATCTGGTCAGTTTCAGGAACTTCCTGAACTGTTTTGAGTTGTCCATTTTCTGTCTTAAGGAACTTCCCTTTAGGATAGAATGTGTGAAGCTTGGAGGAAAGTGCTACACAATAGCTCAGTGCTCCCAAGGCCCAGAAGTCTAGGTGAAATCAGGCTGCTGCTAAATATCAGTGCCTGCCAATCTGGGCTCTCACCTGAAGATGCTAGGAAGAACCTACTTCCAGGCTCATTCAAGGTGTTGATTAAATTTGCTTTCTTGATATTCTGGATCTGAAGTCCGAGTCCTTGCTGGCAGTTGCCAGAGGTCATATGCAACTTTTAACTTCATAAACATATACACATTAGCAACTCTCTTTAATTTCACACCAGCGACAATAAGGTGAATCTTTCTGATACTTTTTTGTCTCTTTAATCTCCTTTTCTGCCTGCCTTACCTCCTGTCTTCTACTGCTGCTTTTAGGGGTTGATATGATGACGTCAGGCCTATTGGGATCCCAAGATCATCTAATTATTAACCTTAGTTTCATCTGCAAAATCCTTCACAGTAGTATAAGATTAATGTTAGTAATCAAGGGATAGTAATTTGGTGAATCATCAATAGAACTCTGCCTACCATGCTTAAGAGTCAATAGTGTTGTCTTCCTATCTCAGAACCTAATCTTTACAGTGGCATCTATTGCTTCTACAATATTCGAACTGCTGGACACAAGTCAATGATTGATTCGTACTCAGGGGGAAGGAATACACACTTTGGATACTAGTAGCAGAGGTCACTGAGAACTGTCTGAGAAGTTCCCTGCCATAGGAAAGAAAGGCCATTGCATCCACTATCTGATTCAATGCTTACATCTTCCCAATAGTGAATGCCATTATAAACAAAACTATGATGCCATTATCCTAGGAGGAAAAGGTTTCAGGACAGGGTGGGGGGAAATAGAGAGTTTGGAAGAAAAAGTAGAGAGTAGACTTAAGTCTCCTTAGTCAGCTGTGGGAAGTCAATATGAAATACCTAAAAATAATAAACCAAGAAGTAGTAAGCATTATGTTATTTGGAGACATGAAGTAAGACATGAATGGATGGGAGCAGTTCATCTTGAGAGGGCTATTCATGAATATGGCTGTTTGTAGCCAGGCTTCCATAACTCTCTGACACTTTAAGCAATGTATGAAGGAAGGCTGGTATACAGCTCAGTTGTTAAAGTGCTTGCCTAGTATGCATAAGCCCTGAGTTTGGATCCCAGAACTGCCGGAACTGTTGGTGGTGCTCCATGCCTATCATCTCAGCATTTGGGAGGGGGAAACAGGAGGATTGGAAGTTCAAGGTCACCACTGGCTATGCAGTAAGTTTAAGTCCGCTCTGGGATATATGGGATTGGGTCTCCGCCAAATCATGGGTGTATATGACTCTGGGTAGAATAACAAGAGGAGGGGACCACCAAAAGAAAGAGGAGGAGGAGAAGGATAAAAAGGAGGAGGGGGAAAAAGAAGAGGGAGAAGGGGGACAGGAAGGGGGATGAAGAAGAGGAAGAAGAGGAGGAAGAAGAGGAGAAAGAAGAAGAGGAGGAGGAGGAGGAGGAGGAGGAGGAGGAGGAGGAGGAGGAGGAGGAGGAGGAGGAGGAAGAGGAGGAGGAGAAGGAGGAGGAGAAGCAGAAGCAGAAGCAGAAGCAGCAGGAGAGCTGGAGAGCTCTGGAGAGGTAGGTCAAGTGAGAAAGTGCTTCCAATGGAAGGTTGGCACCCTGAACTGGATTGACCAGAATCTACACAAGAAAGGGAGGTACGGAGGTGCATGCATGTTATCTCATTTCTAGAAAGACAGACACAAGAATCCCTACACAATGAGACACAGGACTCACTGGCCAATCAGATTTGCCACATCACTGACCTCCAGGTTCAATGAGAGACCCTGTGTCAAAAAAAAAAGGTAAAGTGTAATTGAGGAAAACAGCAATTGTCAGTCTCTGGCTTTTGCATGCATGAATACACACACACATACACATACACACACACACACTAGAGAGAGAGAGAGAGAGAGAAAGTAAGAGAATGTAAAGTTATTTGCATCCAGTGAAGACGGTGCATCACACATGTTTGGCTGAGATAAACATTGGCCCAAGAACTAAAAGGGAGGATGATGATGAAAATGAAGACAGACTACAACCAGTTCACCAGAGTATTCAACTCCACCTAGTCACATGTTTAGCCAGTCTGCCCCATGCCTACCCTGGAGGCCTGAGACAAGTGGCCAGCAAGGCCGGCCCAAACCTGCCTCTCCTCACTGTCACCCTGTTCCTCGGTCTGCTGCCCTGCTTCACTTAGCCTTGGTTCTATTTCTGGCTTCCAATACACAGCTTTGGGTGATTTGTGAGACAAATGATCCAACTTCATTTCCACTGTAGCCTCTGCCCTTTCTATTCTTGTGCAAACCCTGCCTGTCTCCTTGTCTTTCATCTGTCATTCAGTATTTCCTTCTAGAAAAGTCAATGGTCACCCAGACCAAATGTACACTGACCCCCAGGCCCAACACCATCACAGCAATCTGTCTTGTCTTATTTTAGCATTTGACCTGCAGTGGGCTCATATTACAAATGTCAATACAGATGTTCTGTGCAATAAATAATTATTGGATAAAAAAAAAGGTGGGGCAATGTTTTTGCTGAAATGATGCTGTATAACTAAGCATCAGAAACCTTGACGTCTTCAAACAAGAATCTTTCTTGCCTCAGGATATCTAGAGATCTACTTGAATTGAAATTGATATTGGGTGAGCTCAGCGGGGGTTAGATTCAGCCCTGAGCATCATTCACTCCCACTCCATGTGCTTCCTTGTGCTCCTGGACTAGAGGCTACCTGGTGTGTGCCCTTCTCTCCAGCCATTCCCAGGAGCAGGGGGCAGCAGAGGCATACCATGCTTCTTGAAGGCTGAACAGCGAGTGGCAACCACTTACTTCTGTGTGCTTTTTGTTGGTCAAAGAAAACCACATGACTGAGATTCATCTCAGTGGGACGAGTGAGTAAACATATCCTTTCCACTCTTGCTTATGACAGTGACACTGAATTAAAAACACGTATACAGATAGAAATGTCCAGATTACTGCAGCTGAATAAACAGTGTCAATGAATATCTATAAAGAATTTAATCTGCTAGAGATACAGCTCAGTGGTAGAGTGTTTGCCTAGCGTGCCTAAGGCCCAGAGGTCAATCCCCAGCCCAACAACAAAAAAAGAACTGAATCTTGTGCAATCATTTTCCAAATGAGAAAACAGATCTAGACAGATAAAAGAAAATGAAAAGGCACTCTAGAGTTATATGGCAGATGGGCGGCTGAACGAATCACTACAATGGAATGAGGGAAAAGGGGTCCAATTGGGAGTTAGACACTCAAAGCACAAAAGAAGAGGCAAGGCCCTGGGAAGCCAAGGGATGAGATCAAATGTGTTAGTGGAAGGTGGGCCTTGGGAAAGAAATATCCTGCCCAGAGGCGAAAGCATGGGGATATATGTAAACGAGCTTTCTGGTTGTAAACGAGGGCAAAAGGGAAGGAAAAAGAGAATACCACACTGAAACTGATTGTTCTAAATAGCAGGACCAACCGTTGTCAGATTCAGGGATGACATGGTAGGTAGTGTGTTCCCAGACCTCCAGTCCAGCTGGCTGCTCTACCTAGCAGCACCAAGGAAGGTTTGCTGTCTGTAATCACTTGACTGTGCCTAACACAAAGTTAGTGTGTGTTTCTATACATCTGGTAGAATGACTTTAGTCCCTCAGCAATGTGTGAGAGTCTAGTTAAGATCAAGGCAGCTAGGGTGTGATGGTTTGTATATGCTTGGCCCAGAGAGTGGCACTATTAGAAGGTGTGGCCCTGTTGAGTAGGTGTGGCCTTGTTGGAGTAGGTGTGTCACTGTGGGTGTGGGTTTTATGACCTTCATCCTAGCTGCTTGGATGCTAGTATCCTGCTAGCAGCCTTCAGATGAAGATGTAGAACTCTCAGCTCCTCCTGCACCATGCCTGCCTAGATGTTGTCATGTTTCTACCTTGATGATAATGGACTGAACCTCTGAACCTGTAAGCTGGCCCCAATTAAATGTTGTCCTTATAAGACTTGCCTTGGTCATGGTGTCTGTTCACAGTAGCAAAACCCTAACTAAGACATAGGGTCACATAGGTGGCTGGAGACATATGGTGAAGGTTTGGGAAGTATCTGAGGGAAATGACCAACATCACTGGAGATCCGGTCCAACAGGGCTGGCTGGACTGAGAGAAAGCAATCAATTGGAAGCAGCTCCACCCATGTGGCTGAAGAGAATTCCCCCAGTGCTGCTCCATTCGGCTATGTATGGACTATTCATTGAGAATTATGAGAGGCAGGTGTCATCCCTAGTTCCAAACAGATTATGCTCTGATCCATACATACTCTGCATGGGATAATGACTAGAGAAAGCTCTGCTGCCATCCAGATCTTTAAACTAAAAGCTGAGGCATGGATTCATGCAAATGTAACCTTTCCGTCTCATTTGCCTGAATCAAATGTCACTGTCATTTAGTTTCCTATTAAATTGCAGCCATAGACTGTGTTTAAATGCAAAGTTTAATGTAGTCAATAAAATACAGGCATCAAAAAGCAGAATGTAAATCCCACTCCTGTCCTTTGGTACCTCACTGAGAGATAAATATCATTTGCCCTGAAATAATATTGTCACAAAAGCATTTCAAAGAGTTGTAGCTCCAATATCCCAACAGTAAATAAAAATCAGAGAGACAAACCTTTATTGAAGCTGATTAAATATTAAGCATTAATGTGCCAGGATGATGATACTACCCAGAACTTTGTTCTGGGTTGGGAATTCATTTGCTGAAGACCCAGAAGAAATGACTAGCAAGACAGAAATTAATCCCAAGTCCCCAACTCCCATTCCAAGATCATTCCATTGCTCCAGTCTATTTCCTTAGCTGTGATTGGCCAGATGATCAAGCTGGAGAGATCTCAGAAAAAGAACAGTATTGAAGGGCTATTACACTATCATCCTGTACTGCGTATGAGAAGCAGAACTTCCGAGGGGAAGAGAAGATCCACTATAGATGGACTGACAAGTCACAGTCAAACACAAGCCCTTTGTGGGAGGCAGTGTGGCCAACAGAGCCCAGGTGCCTGCCATTCAAGGAGGTTTCCTGGCAACTAGAATATATGCCATCTAGAACCTTGGAGTGATTAGGATAACTGTAAGTCAACTGAAAGTGTTGTTTACTTTTTTTAATCTTTTAGAAACATTGTGAAGTCATTGACATGGTCAGTATGACAGAAGGAATTCTGCTATTTAACTCACCTTCCAGGATTTAAAGCAGCATTTTATGATAACAGATTGTTTCATGATCTGGTCCCCATCCTCTACAAGCCACCTAAACACATCAACTGCAACACCAGAATGCACGCTATTTCTGATTGCCTTACCTTCCATGTCTTTCCATATTCCCGGTACATCCTGCCCCAGTTTTAAGGAAAGCTCAGATCTTGGTCAGGGTTAAGCCATGTATAGGGGACTTTGTGGTTTTTATTACAAATACTACTGCACATTAAGAATGAGTGTAAAATAATTGAGAACTTCAGAATATTTACTCTGAAAAATCATACCCCCTTATAGTCTCTCTCTGTCTCTGTCCCTGTCTCTGTCTCTGTCTTTCTTCTGCTGCACAAGCACATGGGCCTGGGTTTGCACCCAACACCCATTTAAAGCTAGATGTCATGACACACAACTACATATCCAGTGTTGGTGATGCAGAGATAGATGCATCTCAGGGCTTTTCTAACCAGCTAGTCTAGCATCAGCTTCGGGTTCACTGGGGAGCCTTATCTCAAAAGAGGAGGAAAGCAATGGAAGATAAGACCAGACATCACCCTCTAACATGCAGACACACACACACACACACACACACACACACACACACACAACCACTAACCTACACACACAAACACACACACACACCACTGACTTACACACACACAACCACTAACCTACACACACACACACACACACACACACACACACACACACACACAAAGTTTGGTATTTATAGAAATTCTTTACATGATTGTCATTTTTTGAAAATTCATTGGCTACAGCGACAATGTTGAAGAGAATCAAAAACCTTGTACATTATCTATGCACGGACATGGACTTAGAGAGCACGAGTCAGAAAAGCATGTACTGTGAAATCTGGAAGGGACCCTTGGTATAGGTTAGGAAGAGGCTGGGGCAGAGCAGAATCTATACATACCTTATGGGTTAGCTAAGAAAGCAGCTTGATGCGGAAGTGACTGTGCTGCTCAAGCAGAACTGAGTGCTCCAAGAGGGGAAAAGGGTTCCAGGAAGCTCAGACTCCAGAAAGGAAAGGCTGGATGCTGTGTCAGCAAAGACTGGCCTATGGCTCTACCAATGTGGAGCCTAATACCAACAGAGAAATCCTAGGCGCCCAACTTGGCATGAATTTTTCCAAAGGGTCTCAGAGCATCTGGTGGCTTGACCTAAAACCAGATCGTGGCAGATGAGAGAAACATGGAAAAATAATGAGACTCCTTGAACCCAAAGGTAAGCCTTCAGTTAGAGACTGGTGACAACCTGCTGGGGTCCCAGGCAACTCGATACAAATGATAACAGACTAAGCAGAGACTAATTGTAGCCAGTAAAGTAGGATGGAATGTATCACAAATGTCAGCGTCTACCAAGACAAGCCTCAGAGCATCACTTATAGTCCAGGATTCAAATCCAGGGGAGTAAGACAGCACCTCAATAGTGCAAATTGTGCCCTACGATCTCCATAGCTGGAGGCTTCATGTACAATGCTTCCCCTGCTCTGGATACTGAGGTTTCATGGCATGGTGCATTCCACCAAACAGAAATCTCTTCTTTACTGTCAACCAACTCTGCCTCCTAAAGCCAAGGTGTCGTGGATGAGATGGCAATAATCCCTCCTCACAGTTTATGATGCCATGATTAAAATCATCTTGGGCAAGCGAACTCTGTTCTCTTGTCTATAAAATTACCAGTATAACTATGTTAGAATCCTCTTTATTATGTTAGAGACCTTTTAAATGTCATAATTTGATGCAGACATTAAAACCACTACTGAGTGATGCCTCTGAATTCAATTAAGCATTCAAACCCTTGGAGGACTGGGGTTCTGCTATGGGAAGCCTGAGACTATCTGTTAAGTCGGCAGCAGCGAGTATCGAGATGTCTGCACTTTTACATGTAAAGCCCATTATGTTTCCTTTCTCTGTCATAATAGGTAAGACTTTGGCATTTGCCATGTGTCTGACACTTTGCATGTATTCTGCATGCCTTGGTTTGTTCCATTCTTACACCAGCATTTGAGCTAAAGAATATTACGTCCATTGGCAGCTCAGGTACTGATGGATAAGAATGAAAGCTTGAGGTAAAAACAGCTAGCATTGACCAACTCACATCTGCAGGGCTCTAAAGCCTTCCACCACCACCCCAACCATTCTGCAAACCAATTAAGACATTTTAACCCCCAGTGCAAAATTTCCTAAGAAATTTGATTTAAAAGAAAAATATCTGGTCATTTGGGGACACCATCTATAAAATTATATTTCTAATTCAGCAAGAAGATGCGGGGGTGGCCTCCACTGCTAACCATGGCAAGCAGTCTGTTCAGTCCCCACAGCAGAAAGTCTGATTTTTTTCCCTTCTATCTGCTTTTATGCTTAAGGGAATTAAAATGTCAGGAATCATGCATTCCCGGTGGATGGCAGAGACATAAATAACTTCCACGCCACTTTGCACAGATGTAACAGCTAAATTGAGACCAGGAAAGTTAGAGACAAGTGTAACAACACACTGATGGTGCATCTATTTTTAAGAAAAAACTGTTAAATTAGAAAGAGTTCTCAACATTAAAAAAAATCCTTCAGAGGAAATAATCTGGGCACAATTCTAAGAGACTCAAAGGAGAACGGGAGTCAGAATGAATGAGCAGTCCACATTCCAGAAGGGACTGAAGAATCAGTTCCCAGATTTAAACACAACTATAAACATTTTAAGGTATAAAGGCAAAGAAAAATTGAAGGTCTAAAGAGCTTAAAAAGTTACTTGGAACCAAGAAAAGTATTTCTGAAACAATAAAAACGATATATGCTAAGGGAAGCAACTGCTAATCAATAACCTCTTCTAAAAGAATGTAGCATGTATGTTGCTTATCGATCTTTAAAGGGAATGTATACTTAAAACCAAGATACAAATAGTTGTTGCAAATGGATTCAACTTAGTTTATTTATCATGTATTTTATACAACTCCAGCTCATTAATCCAATTCCTGAGTATTTGTCCTAACATAAAGGGACCAGTCACTGAGAGACCTTGGGACAGTCAGTCCTAAATGGTTGTCTCCTTCATCAAACCCCTCTCTTCAGGGCTTGGGAAGCTGTTCAGAAGAGGAGGCAGAAAGACTGTAAAAACAGGAGGGGATAGATGCCACCACAGAAACTGTCTTCAAGATAAAACAGGCCTGGTACTCATGTGAACTCATAGACTGGGAGCACACAAGAGGCCTGCACAGGTTCACGCCAGACAGGGTCCTGGGGCTTAGGGGAGAAGTGCATAGAGTATCCCAACCTTAGCCAAGAAGCTTTCTGTAATTGACACCTGCTTGCAAAGGAAATTTAATTTTCCTCAACAGAGTCTCACTGGATATACAGACCACACTTAGAGAAGGGTAGGCCCCACACCCAGCTATGGATGGTCAGCACAAAATGAACTCAGTGGTATTTTTGTAGACCTTTGTTTCATGTTGTTTTGTCTGAGGTTTTTTTTAAATCTTCCTGGTCTTTTGCTTGTATATTATGCATTCTCTCTCTCTCTCTCTCTCTCTCTCTCTCTCTCTCTCTCTGTGTGTGTGTGTGTGTGTGTGTGTGTGTGTGTGTGTGTGTGTGTCTATTACTTGTCTTTTTTCTGTTTCTTTATTTTGGTTTGGTTTGGTTATGTTGTTGTTATATATGAAATCAATTTGCAATTAAAGAAAGTATCAATCACAACAAATATGCAGTAAAACATTAATTTTAAAGCAACTTCTTAAAAAGGAACTAAAATATAGGAAAGTAGAACTCTACCAAAGCAACTTCTTAAAAAGGAACTAAAATATAGGAAAGTAGAACTCTACCAAAGCTGGCCCCTTTGCCAACACTCCATTAACAGTAAGAATTCAGATACTCTCTTTATAATTAGAGGATGAGCTCAAAGAGGTTAAGTTATCTGTCAAAGATTAATCTCTCAATAAGAGAAGATCAAAGCAAGTTCTGAAGGACAGGAAATAGAAGGGTGGTTAGTTAACAGTACACCATTGTTGGTGTAAAAGTATAATATGTAAAAACATTAGTTTTGTATAGCAATTAAAATTAATTTTTCTGAAGATCCCTAAGAAGGGAAAGTGCATAAGATTTGGTATTTACACATGTATGTATGCATATATATATTAAAAGTAGTGGCTTTCCTTAATTAAAAATTTTTTGCTGTTCCTCCATTCATTGGAGACATACTTATTGGGGGCCTATTTTAACACACAAAATAAAAGCATGTCTTTGTAGAGACAATATTCTAATAAAAGATATAATAATAATACACATATTACATAGACTTGACTAATGACAAATGCTATGAAGAAAAACAAAGGTGTGTGGGGGCTTCACTTTTAGAAACAATGGCCAAGGGAAGTCTCCCTGGTGAGATATCATCAGTGGAGCCAAAAGGAGTGAAAGCTACATGTCATGGGAGACTCTCACAGACTGGAGAGGCGTGTGGACCTACACCCTGTAAATGCAATGGCTCTCAACCTGTGGATCATGACCCCTTTGGGGGTCAAATGACCATTTCATAGGGGTCACCTAAGACCATCAGAAAACACATATGTTTACATTCTGATTTGTAACAGCAGCAAAATTAGTTATGTTTCAGCAACAAAAGTAATTTCATGGTTGGGGGTCAACACAACACGAGGAACTGAATTAAAGGGTGGCAGCACTGAGAAGGTTGAGAACCACTGCTTTAATGGGACGCTACGTGGATGTGGAGGTGCATATAGTGAGGCTCAAGTAGGGTAAGAAAGAAAAGCTAGAAAAGCATGCTCATAATAACCAAAGGCACAGGAAAGGACACTGACATCTTCTACAGCGTTTACAGTATGACAATAGACCGATAGTGAGCTATGTGAGCAGACTTTTAGAGACCTCGGGAACTCAGCGCAGCCTCTTTCTTACTTGCCAAGTAGGAACAATAGTAACAGCATCACTGGTTGGATCTGTATCACTGTGAAGATGCATGGGTCACAGGGCAGTGCATCCAAGCACCCAGGTCGGGGTCCTCAGAAATTGTTGCTGCCCCACAAAGGGAAAGAAGATGCAGATAGAGGAGATGCTGGTTTAGACTTTGAAGACGGAAGAAGAACCATGAGCCAAGTAATAGGAGCCACCTCTGGAAGGTAGAAAAAGCAAAGCATTCTTTTCTAGAAGGCCCAGAAAATCAAATAAAAACAAGATGTATCCCTTGAGTTTGGTTCACTCAACTATGTTGGGCTCCTGAACTAAAGAACAATCAAGATAATAAAGTGTTGTAATGTACCAAACTCATGACTATTTCCCAGAGCAACAGTGGAAAATAAATAGAAAAGAACCAGGTAAGTTCTGATGAATAAAATAATTAGAACAGAACCTGGCACATGTTAATCAGCCCATAAGCCCTTACGATTCAGAAAGCGATGTTTCATATCTTCTGATGCTTATTTAAGGAGGTCTTGGGAGATGCCACCACTGGCAGACAGCATGCCATGCAAGCACAAGGACCTGAGTTGAATCACCAGAACCCAGGAACAGATGTGAGGTATACACTAGTAAACCCAGCACTGGGCTAGTGGAAACAGGAGGATTGGGAGGGGGTGCTGGCCAACATGCCTACCCTTGGTGAGCATCATGTCAATGAAAGATCCTGCTTCAAAACACAAGGTAGACAGCAACTTTGAGAAATAACACATGAGGATGATCTCTGGTCTCCACATTCATGTACACACATGATAACTAATGGGTACACACATGTACACACACACACACACACACACACACACACAAACACAGAGAGAGGGAGAGACAGACACACCACATCAACAAACCAGTAATTGCATGTAAATGAAAATTTGTCTTTAAAAATGAGCAGGAAAGGACACTAGAAGGGAGGTAGCTTTATCATGAGGGTCATCAATACATGCAGAGGGAGATTTCAATTGCAGAAAAACAAAAGAAACTGAAATGTAAAACAAGAATAGTGAACACACATACACTCATATACACAGGCATGTGTGTAGACTTTTATGTCTAAGTTACATTCTTTAGTTGCTAACAAAACACAAGTGGCTGGAACTGGACTAGATTAAAAGACGTTTCATTTTAGATGTGATTTACAGTCTATGAGGAAAACCATGGATCCATCAAGAATCCAGATGTGGGTCAGCCATGGAGGCCAGTAAGCTCCTTTGCGGACGAGGACCATAAAAGCTTGGAATTTCACTCCCAGTAAAAGTCTCTAGGAATTTGTGAATTTCATTTTCATTCCAACAGAAAGTGACAAATCAAACTGCACCAAGTCCACAGAAAGCACCCCACCTTCCATTCTTGGCCCAGCCAGGTCTCTAGGGCACTTAAAAATTTCAATTCCTTCCAAACGCTTCACAAGTATCTCCCATATGTATGGCCAGACCCCATGTAAGTAGCATTGAACTTGCAGACGGTACATAATCCAAAACATTCGTACTTGAGAAAGGCACAGCTTCGTTATTTTACAAGATTGGAACATTTGTTGCTTGTGCTCCAATCCTTCATTCAAAAATATTTATTGAATGACCTTCTGAATATACTGAGGAGTGTTGCATGTATCCTTGAATGGTTTTTAGTAAAGGAATGGGGAATTTGGTCAATTTCTTGCTTTACTACTTTGGAATTTGCTTCCAATTCCTTATCATTTAGATACTTGGCAAATAAGTGACAATATTCCTAATTTCTGAAGAATAGTAGAGCAAGATGCTCGTCAAGTCAGATGTTAAGAGGATGATTTGTCTTCTTCAATTTCACATTTATTCTTATTTAAGTGGTGTGTTAAAAGGCAACTCCCTCGCCCCTGATATCTGCTTTCCCAACCACACTGCCCAGAAACTGCTCCTCCCCCCTTACTCTGGTGTTGTTGTAATTGTTGTTGTTGTTGTTTCTGGCATTCACTTCCACACTTTTAAATAGCTTATTTTATACTGTTTACTTACACTCTTTTAAAATTTAAACTGTCTATTGAAGTGGTTCTCAACCTGTGGGTCTCAACCCCTTTGGACATTGAATGATTTTTGCTTCACAAGGAGCACATATCAGATATCCTATATACCAAATATTTGCCTTATGACTCATAACGCGAGCAAAATTATAGTTATGAAGTAGCAGTGGAAATCATTTTATGGTTTGCGGTCACTACAGCACGAGGAACTGTATTAAAGGGTCGCAGCATTAGGATGACTAAGAACCCCTACTCTATGGAGTACTTCTATGTAAGATTTGAAATTAATTCTTATGTCCATACGCTTCTTGCTCTCATAAGCATATATAAACATCTCCTAGTATCCACAGGGAATAGGTTCCCACATCCCCAAAACACTGAGTCTTACAGATGGTCAGGTACCTTTTATAAAATAGCATAGTATTTCAACATAACCTTTATACATCCCTACCCCACACTTCAAGTCCTGTCAGAATGACCATGCAAATACTCACCTTACTGTGTTATTTAGAGAACAGTGGCCAGAAGAACTTCAGTGTATGTTCATTATATATACAATTAGTTTCAAAGGTCTTTTGATCCCATGTTGCTCACAGAGCAAATGCAGAATCCATGGAAATCAAGGATCCACTGTAAGCTTGGATTCTAATAGTCTTCACTCTGTTATATGGATCGATGTTTACTATTTAGATTTTTAAAGGCAGGTTTAATTTGTATGTGTGTATGGGTGCATATGTCGCACATACACACATGAACACGCATGTGAGTGTAGTGCCCAGAGTCCAAAAGAGCATGCCATATCCCCTGGACGGGATGTTGGGACAGTGACTGGGAAACAAACTTCAGTCCTCTCAAAAGCAGGAAGCACTTTTAAACCCCGATCCATCTCTCCAGCCCATTTCTGTTTTCTTTATGACCACATAAAACAGCACAGTGTGTGTAGCTCAATATAGTATGCTCTGGTTTGTAATGTTTGTTTGATGGAATTACTGATTTCCTCACTTAATCCTGTTATTGGGCTCACTGTATAACTGCTGCTCATTTCCAGCTCTAACAGCTAAGTTCCACTACAGCAGGAAGCCCATGTGTGTTTTATTTCATTCCATTTTGTCTTGCAGACCCAGGAGTTCCTCCTTATCTTGCTCCTTTGGTAAATACTTTATTTTTAAGACATTTTGCTTCTCTTTTGGATGATGTCCTAAATTTAGAGAAATGCATCCTTCAAACGCCTCCTGAAAGGGATGTTCAAGCACTTGGTGTTAAGAATTTGCAGTTCCTACAGTGTCTTTCTTTTACCTTCATGCTTGCTTGCTTAGTTTGGCTGGGTATAGAATTCTAGTTTACAAATTGAAGAAGTTAAATCATACTATTCTGGTGTATTGATGATTTACATGGAGAACACTTGAAAAGAACAGAACCAAAAGATCACCTTGCCATCACTGTCTCAGAAGCAGATAGTGAAAACTCTATTTGAAAATACGGTATCTTTCTTAAGGGGGAGAAGTTAAGGCCAATTCTATATAAATCATATTAAAATGGATATTATCTTTTAAGCCTCCCAAGATAATTTAGTTTCCTCTTCATAGCAACTTCTCTTATTCTAGTTTAATATGTAGTTATAATTTCCTTAGATCATAAATTAATATGCTATTCTTATGTCAATTCATTTCTTTAGGCACACCCACAACTCTAAACAAATATATCACTTTTGAGCTGTCTGTTGTTTGTTTCCTGAAGTGTTATTCTGACTCCTGATCATTTCCATGCAACTGTTACTTTGAATGCATCCCAAAATTCATGTGCTGAAAGCTTAATCATTTAACTCAGTAGTGTTAGAAGTGGGGCCATATGGATGGTAGGGTAACAAGAGCTCTGTAATTAATGGATTAATGTTACTACAGGACAGTGTTGGTTATCACAGAACAGATTCAAGGACTTCAGTCCCTCCTGGGCATGTACTTTCATGCCCTGTTGCCCTTCTACCATGAGGTGATGAAGTATGATGTTCTCCCACATTTCTAGATTTATCAGCCTCCAGAACCAAATAAACGCCTATTATGTATTGATTATCTAGTCTCAAGTATTTTCACACAGCATCACAAAATGTACCAAGTTGTAATGTTTGTCTTCCTCTCTGGAGACGTTTTTCTTCATCTTTGGTATCCTAAAATATTTACTATTTACTTTGAGCTCACATTTTTCGTCTCCTATTTTGTTGTCCAATCGGGAAGCTTTGAAAGTTAATGCCTATAGTTCTGGGAAATGTTTTTTTTAATATGCTCTTAATCATATTTTCTTTATTTCCTTTTTGGAACTTCTATTATTACATATGATACCATATCAACTACCCACCCAGAGCCTTGTTCTTACCTTCCTCCCCAACACACACAGTTCTAGGAGATACACTCTGAAATATTTCTGAGATTCACTGCCCAAGCCTCCCATTCTAACAGTGTTTAATTTGTGCTATTATTTTTAATAACTAAATGATTTGTTGCAACTTATTCCTTGTGAGCAGGTTTTCCTTTAATTCTGAGAATATTAAGAGTCTTTCATTTTCTATTTATAACTCAAGGTCTTTCTTCAAACATCTGATAATTTGTGGGTACCTGACTGAAATTAAGTGCTTCTATGTAGGATTTTTGACCACTGGGCTTCACTACCAGATGATACGATAGAGACAGGGTTGTCTTTTTTGATGGATAAACGTGGTCTCTATAGAAGTTCACAGTTGAGGACTTTGTGTCTTCCACATTGGAATCTTTCCCAGTCTCATGGCTCAAGATAAAGGTGCTGATCCAAGCTCTATGGGCCTCATCCAGGAAGTTGAGAGATCCTAGGTTAGAACTTCCATTGCAGGGTACAGACCTCTACCTACCTCTTCCTATTGTCAGACAAGTGGCTCTATCTCATCTGAAGAATGCAGTTCTTCTGGTTTGGTGAACCCTGTGATTCACCCTCCTTGATGCCAAATCCTCCAAATCCTTGGCCAGAGGAACATTTGCCCTGGAAAAAAGGATCTGGAGATCTAACAGCTAAGACAAATGAGATTTCCAACTAATCCATCTGTTTTCAGCCAGAGCCTATACTTCCTACTTTTCCAGATACCTGTGGTCTCAAATTCCTGAGCCTTTGTGGGGCTCTGCAGATCGGATCTGTTTGCTTTTATTGGCTGTCCATGCCACAAGCTTAGATTTCTGCCTTTTTGGGTCAGTAAAGTCTCATCCCTCCAAACTCCTGCTTCCAATCTAAAAAACAATATACTCATGGCTTGTGGCCTTGTAAATATATGCCCTTAAAAGAATCTCTGTCGTTAGTCTAACGAGGTATAGAGGGGTAGGGAAGGGCAACACGAACGTGTCTGTGCCCACCTGGAACAGTACCTTTCATTTTATTTAACAATTTAGTATGTTTTTATTCTCGTGATATTTGGATATTGTTTAAGTGGAAAGCAATTTCTTAAATAACTATTGTGGTTGGAAGCAGAGGCATTCTTAATCACTGATCTCCATTTTCACTCTGTAATGGTTTTTTTTTTTTAAAAAAAAAAAAAAAGATGCCTTTTGATAAAATTATATTAGTAACAGAATCTATCTCACAATAAAGATTCCATGAGACAATTTATCAAAAATATCCAAAGAATAATAAGTCAAATGTGTTTTTATCAGGTCATAACGTAATGTCTTTATAGGGCTAAAGTACAGTCTTTTTCTTTGTGTACAGAACATTTACCTTGCCCATCTGAAGGAGTTCTACCGTTTCACCAACTTGCATTCAAACCACTCAAATTAGCACTTATTATAATGGGACAGCTAGGTAATAAATTCTATCATTTGTGTTTTTGTTTTGTTTTGTTTTGTTTTGTTTTGTTTTGTTTTGTTTTCAGTAATGAGTACAGGGTAAGAAGGAAATGAAAAAGAGAAAGTATGGGCTGCTAAGTTTCAGCCTGAGACAGAAGAATACTCAGCAAGAGATCTGCAAGAAGGTTCTCAGGGTCCAGTTATGGGTTCAGATGTGTACCCTATAATTCCCTATCTAGAACATCAGAATAATATCCCAGCAGTCATTAGGCACAAGAAGTACTTAGAATATCAGCACTTTGGAAAAAATGGCAGACATGGTACTTCCATTTGGCAAAGATCAGGATTCTCTTTCCACTTTTGATATGAAGCAGAACCCATACCCTGATATACAGAAGCTAAAATCCTATAGCTACCCAAGTCTAGTGATACCTGCCCATAATCCCTAGGACAGATGAAGCAGTAGGATCACAAGTTCAAGACCAGCTTTCAACTTAGTAAGACCCCGTCCCAAATACAAAATGAGAAGAATACTTAGTAGCTCAACAGAAGAATGGTGCAGGCCTACCTTCAGTCCTCAACACCAAAATATTAATTGACTAGCTAGTAATTTAAATAAAATAAAAAGCCTTTATACTGCCTGCATCACACTAAATTGCAAGCAAGGCAATAACGTGTCATAAGTTCTATCAGAGAGGGTCACTCTGTCTCTGCAATGAGCAAGACTGAGGGTAAAGGAGCAACAATAACAATGGCCAGTGGTGACTTCTGGTTGACAACCATGATGATGGTTCTGTAAATGCTGTTACCCAGCATCCAAAATCCAGAAAGATAGATAAGTACCATTTCAGCATCTCTGCTGGGTCCCAGCACCAGAGACGCACCCTCACTGGCCAGGATAAATGAAGTGACTTGCCAGAATTTATAATGACAGTGGTTGTCAGCTGCTGAGAGGTGCTATGTAGTGGCCACTGTTTAAATGTTTGTTCTATGATAAGCTGACTCATCCTGCAAATTCTGTGAGGCAGAATCAGTAAGATCTCCGTTTTAAAGAAAAGGAAACCAGGGCATGGAAAGGTTATGGTACTCTGCTTTTAAATGCCTATTTAGTAAGTTACAGAGCGTGTTTCACTGGTTTCCAAGTTTATTCTCTAAACCATCACACCACACTATCTGTAGTACCTACTGTATGTTTCAGGGAAGTCATAAAACAAGAGGCTTCCCCTACTAGGCAAAGGAACCAGTCACTTTGCTGCCTTTGTAAGCCAAGGGGGTGGAGGTGACTTCTCACCTGACCCTTCTCACTCAGTTCTAGACTCTAATGTAGAAGACTGAGATTCTTTCACTGTTCTTTATGGAGTGCAAGTGGATGTTTGAAGTCTGGAAGAATTAAGTGTAGTTCTTGTTACATCATGGCTGGATGTAACAAGACTCAGAGACTATGGGGACTTGAATATATATTTGCACCCTATAAGGTCTTTTTTTCTGACTGTAAGGCCTTCTCACTGTATTCAGTCTGCCCCAGACCCATTCCTGAAGCACCTTCCTGAATGACCAAGTCCCATCTTAAAACCAGAATCTAAGTTGATTGTGGTATTGCTGAGTTGTAGCTTCATTAGTGACTTTGGCCTTGTTTATAGAGTCTCCCTAAGGAACACGTGTTCATTAGGAGAAGAACATGTTTTTAAAATGTGTTCTTAATCAGATAGCTGATTCTTGGTCCTTCGTAGATTCTAAATATTCAATTCCATAATTATTTATTTTTAATCTGGCTCCTCAAATAATATTACTTACAAAAGACCAAAACTTATATTAGCCCAGGCTATCTAGACACTATCAGTAGGCACAAAGCTTTATCGAAGGCAGTCAGAGTCTTTATATCAGGTCCCCTAAAAGATTCCAAACAAGTTGTCATACCACAGATAGCCTATAGGACAGTTTCATGAGGATAGCAATCTTCATTCAGTATCTATATAAACAGCAGGAAACCATGCCCAAGCCCCAGAGCCAAGACCTAAACTCTCATTTCCTAGCTCGAGATCCTGTATTTTTGTTTTCCTAAAAGGGATTGTCCAGCTGGCTTTGTGATAGCTCTGGTTGTTGTCTCAAAACCTTTTTCTATTTTACAAATTCAGAAGAGTTGGTGATCATTCTGTCTTTGTCAAGACAGGAAATTCATGCTTCCCACGAGGAGTCTTTTAGACCTGACCTAGATAAAAACTAAATGCCCAGCCTCTGGGTTCTTACATTCCTCTGGATGCTTAGCACAGCAGCAAATGCCTAGGAAGGAAGTGCACTTTAGCGTGGGGTGCAATGAATTTCTGAATCTTCTTTAATTAAAAAGGGATTTGGGGAATTTATTTTATCAAGATCCTCAGATAAGTCACAGAACACTTTTTTTTTTTTTTAAGATACATGATCTTGTTACCAAGAGCACTAGGAGATATTATTAAAGGTTTCATAAATATTTAGAGGATAACAAAGAATGTTAATGATGCAGGACAGAAAAGTTCCCTTCCCCTTAAAAATAATTCAGACTAATGGAAGACCTTGAAAGACATCTCAAGTATTTCATTCCAAGCCTTGAGCACATGATCTGAGAAGGGGATGCCGAAAGAATCATTGACCTCTTTTATGCTTCAATCCTGGCCTTACATATCAAATGAAATCCAAGAGGCATGAGCTTTATAGTTGTATTCCATCACTAAGAGAAGTGAAAGCACAAACCAAGACAGGAACCTGGAGGGAGAAACTGAAACAGAGGCCACAGGGGAACACTGCTTACTGATTTGTTCCCCATGGCCCACTCAGCCTGGTTTTTTGTTTGTTTTTTCACAACCCAAGACCTCTAAATAGACCCTCCTACATCAACCTATAAGAAATCTGATGGAGGCATTTCCTAAGTTGAAGTTCTCTACTCCTAGATGAGCCTAACTTGTGTCAAGTTGATAAAAACTAACCAGCATATCTTCCATAAATAATGCTATAGATTTCCACGAGTAAATTACATAAAAAATACCATGGATTGTTTAGGCTACCACAAAACATAACAGCATCCCCTAATATAAATCATACTATAGATTGAATGGCTTAAGGAAAATATATTTATTTTTTTCATAGTTGTAAAGCCAAGAATTCAAGATCAGGGTGTCATCAGCTGGATCCTGAAGAGGAGACTTTTCCTGAACTCAAGATGATGTCTTCTTAGTGTCCTCAAGTGCCAAAAAGAAGGAGAGATAGAGGGAGAGATCTTTAGACTCTCTTCTTATAAGGATACTGGTCTTAAAATGTAGGTCCTACCCTCATGATTATATAAATCTAATTATCATCCATGGTCCACATCTCCAAATACTCTTATGTAAGGTGAGAGCTTCAGCCTTTGAAGTGGGTATGGTGGAAGATGGGGCAGCAACAATTCAATTCACAGCAATATATTTGGCAGGAAGCAGAGACTCTAAGTGCATTTGTGAATTAAGACATTAAAAAATGATCATTACACCGTTTTATATTAGGAAGGACTTAGCACTTAAGGAAGAATTATGATCCAATCCAATGGTTGATTGGTAGTGGCCTGGGTGTAGGTTACAAGAAATCAAACAGAAAAAAACCGTGAGAAGCAAGGAGAGAATGATCAGTGAGTGAGACAGACAGCAGAACAAACTGAGGGAACATTCCTTTGAATAGGGATTGCCCAACATTCAAGCCTACGTCTGATGACACTTGTTTTAGTGAATACTCCTCCCACTCGCCCCTGTTTCTCAAAGTCCCAGTTGATTTTGCAGCACACAAATGTGCTTTGTGGAGTTCTTCCTGCAGTACTTAAGGAAAGGACCTAGGTTTAAATCTTAGCCTTCTACGAGCCAGAGATAGATATAAGCTGAAAAAAATCATCCATGAAAGTGGAAAATTACCCATTACCCCCATAGATCAGTGCATCTCGAACCCTCATCTGAGAAGCTTCTATTTTGCAGTAGATGTTGACTAACACAGACCCACAATTGGCTGAGGTTCAAAAATAAATGACTGCAATTCTCAGTCCCAAATGGGACATATATACCAAACTCCTCCTCCCAGGGCTTAGGGACCATGGCAGAACAGAAGGCAAAAAGAATGTAAGAGGCAGAGGCAGGAAACTGTGTCTTAGGGACACAGCAGAACAGCTATACATATGAACCCACCGCAGTTATGACAGCATCCACAAGGTCTATGCAAGTTTGTGCCAGACCAAATCCCAGAATGGAGAGGGGAGCACGAACATAATCCCACCCCAAGCGCAGGAAATACTAACAATTATTAGCTGCTGATAAAGAGTTGGTTTTCTCTAGGAATGTAGACTCCAGTAAGTCAACCATGTTTCAGTAGAAGACTACACATCCAAAAATACTCAAACAACACAAATTTGTCTTGATGGAGAAAAACAAAAAGACACTAAGTTGGATGGATGGGGAAGGGACGGATCTGGGAAGAGTTAGTAGGTGGGGTGAATATGCTCAAAATACACTGTGTACAAGTCTAAAAGAACTAAGACATTCTTAAAAAAGAAAGGGAGGGAGGAAAAGAGGGAGGAAGGAAAGAAGGAAGAAAGGGAAGAAGGAAAGAAAAAAGAAAGGAAGGCAGAAAAAAAGAAAGAAAGAAAGAAAGAAAGAAAGAAAGAAAGAAAGAAAGAAAGAAAGAAAGAAAGAAAGAAAGTTCCCTCAGCTAACAGAGGGTAAATAGAAAAAAATATTACAGGTATTTTATTCAATGTGGATGAATGTGAAGATAAAATCAGGACAGGCTAGGTGGAAATCAGAAATCCTTCTCTGAATATTCTACAGGTGTGTCCAGACTTTCAATTTTCTCCTAAGCCATTTCCCAGAGAGGCAGCTCCCACATCAGCTGCCCTGTGTGTCTCTTAGTCATCAAGAACACTTAAAGGTTCTTTTTAAAAATTATCATATACATAGAGTTTGGTTTTGTTTGTTTGAGGGTGGGAGAAAGGGAGGAACTTCTAAATCATTGTCTTTTCTTATCCTTATATGATCAACTATGATCAAGTGTTTGCCAAATTCTTCTTCTTGAGAGGTATGTGTCACTCCTCCAAGTCCTCCTGAAAGACAATTCTGAATGTGAAGGAGGAGAGAAAACTTCTTATTTATCCCAAGTATTTCAGCTAATGAAAATGCCAACTTAACTCCCTTTCGTCAGGAGCTCTGCAGCCCGCCTCTAGCAGAACCCTTGGCAAAGGCATTCCTGATGCCTGTGGGATTCTATGAGGTCCACTCCCTCTCCACATTTCTTATTATCAGAAACCCCATCACCCACTGAGACACAGAAGCCTCCTTCCTGTTTCTACCTTTATTGTATGTACTGCCTCCCTCCACACACCAAACATTCTCCAGGTCCTTCTCCCTCACTCCAGTTCAGCCCTCCCTCTCTTCAGGACTCTCTCCTCTTCTTGGCCATCCTTCTGTGGCTCATGACAAGAATCTGCATTTGACGGATCCTACAGGCCCAAAGCCTTCCTTTGGAGTCCCCACAGTTTAATCAAGCCTGCCTACCCCAAGACGCAGAGATGCCCCTTTCAGTTTTCAGAGATTTGTTTTTGCTTGTGTGAGATAGAATAATGAGGTGATGGTGGAAAATAAGAAAAGCCACATTCTCATGTATGACCACTTAGAAAGCTGAGATTCCTGTTGGAAGGAAATGGGAATAGCTGCTCTGGTCAAGCCTCAGCCAGGAGGACAGTTTTGGCTTTATATACAGAGGTGCCCGAGTAACACATGGCTAGATCCCAGCTCTGCCTATCTGAGACTGATTGTGGGCAACCACTTTATCTGATCTCAGGACTGGTAACCATGCCTTATGGCCACTGTAAGAATCACCTGAAGCAGGATAATAGCTGACACAGTTTAAATGTAAAATGTCCCCGTTGGCTCACTTGGTGCCCAGCTGGGGGTGCCATTTTGAAAGGTTGTAGAACCTTTAGTGGATAGAGCCTGGCTGAAGAAAGCGGTAGCTAAGACATTTATTTAATACTGTCTGCACCTCCTATCTGTTTTTTCTTTCCTGGCTGAGGATAGCATGTGCCCACTGGTCTCACATTCCTGCTGCCATTCCTTCACAACAGTGAGGGACTGTCCTTCTTAAACTCTTAGCCAGGATCCTAGGTATTTTGTCACAGCAATGAGAAAAGTAATTATTAAAGATATTTACTAGGAGACAAAGCATGTTCTCAGAAGGCATTGCCTTATGCTCTCATCGCCAGTGATCAACCTTAGTGCACAGCCAAGTGTTTTCTGGGAAGCTCAAGGAGACCCAATTTTAGCCTTCCATGGAGGTTACTATGAATTTGAAAGTAAGAGTAACTACTTGCTGTTTAATACAACGAACCATTAGCAGTCAATGCTCCAAGTTCTAAGGGCAAAGATTTCATATGAGAAAAACCAAAAACTATCACATGCTATTATCTGTCCTGGGGAACTCGTACATTTTTGTAGGTATTATGCACTATATTGTACCTAAAAGTAAGGCTCTGAGGATGAAAACGGGCTTGTTTAAGGTCTTCTGTCAGCCAATGACCCAATAGACACAGCAGAGCTGATAAGAGATGATCAAGTATCCAGAAATTAACAGTTGAATGCTGTTAGCTCTCTAGGGTTGAATAGGCTAGAGAGGAGTTGTTGTCAAGGAATGTTTTTGCCGTACTCCAAGGAGAACAAGAGCCATAGAAAAGGATCCACCCAATAGGACCCACTGCCATGCCGGGGAGGCAAGGAGTCAACAACAGGCAGGGAAGCAACAACCAGGAAGCACAAGCACTGGAGTCAAACCCTCCCACATCCCAGCTACTCCCTTCCCAGTCTCTGTTGATACCTTCCATTGAGTGAACCCAACAGGAATCACAGAGCAAGAATGCTTGAGTAAGGCAGTTCATATTAGATTCTCAGTCTCAGAGAATAACACACGAGTGTTAAAAAAAAAAAAAAATAGAGAGACAACCTAGAAGTTAAACAGCTTCTAAGCAGTGAGCCTAGAGCCTCTCTCAACAATTGCTGTATCCCAGCACCAGTTTCCACTACACAGATATTAATATAAGTTGTTTTAAGAAAAATGAGTCATTCCCAAGAACTTCAAGTCTCTGAAGAAAGAAATCGAAGAAGACCTCAGAAGGTGGAAAGATCTGCCATGCTCATGGATTGGAAGGATTAATATAGTAAAAATGGCCATCCTGCCAAAAGCAATCTACAAATTCAACGCAATCCCCAT
>CM052706.1:66420218-66474018 GCA_028551405.1 Uromys caudimaculatus
TTCCCTCACAGAGGTGGGGAGGGGGAGGGGACACGGGGTTTCTAAAGAAAAGGGGAATCATCGGAAATGTAAATAAAATATAAATAAATAAATAAATAAATAAATAAATAAATAAATAAATAAATAAATAAAAAAGAAAAATGAGTCATTCCTAGTTGGGGCTCACCTGCAAAGGGGGTGATAGAAAACTACAGGATACTTTCAAAGAGAGCAAAGGGGACAAAATAAAGCTGACTTTAGATGGACGGTCCATTACTCATTCTTCTGTGCCCCTATCTGAGGACTTCAGGCCAGTCAGTCACTATTTTCTGCTTCAAGGGAAGCAGCCCTGTTAAATCCTCTATTTGACCCAAAACCTCACCCAATAGACAGAATTCCAACTACACATTCTCCATCTCCTTCCATGGAACAACAAATTCAACAAACACCTACCATAGGCTACAAATTCTTCAAGGCATAGGTAAGAAATAGACAACCATTTCTGCCCTTGTGGAGCTTGTGGTCAAACAGAGGAGCAAACCATAATATACCAACCAAGCATAGTAGGTCCCATAAGTAGGGGGGAGTAGCTAAGAAAGACAATAAAGCATAGAAAGGAGATAATAAAAATTCCTGCTAAAGCAGTGTAGTCAGAGAAGGTCTCACCAAGAACTTTAAAAGATATGAGACACTTCACAGATTTATATGTTGTGATAAATGTTAGCTATTAATACTGTTCAAAGAAATTTTCAGCTTCTGGTCATAATAGCTTCTTTATCACCACCATAATGAGACAAGTCTGAGAGGTATTACATCCACACTGGCTCTGACCAGCACTTCTTGTACTCAGCCCTTCTAAAAGAGAGACCCTGAGCCAGTTCTTAGAGAACTGGGTCACCTTTGGTGAAATGGACTCAGCCCATATACTTGTCTTTTCTGAGTGTAGTTAACAGTCTCAGATTGCTGACATTCAATGTGGGCTCTTCTGTTGAGAAGAGCTTAGGAATAAGTCATTTCAGGAATAGCCACTTCTCTTGGGGTCATCTGCAATCTGCAATCAGATGCCCTTGGCTTGAGGCAGTATAGGTCAGAATAGGCCAGAATACATTGAGACAATAAATTAACTGGATTCCCTGGAGCTTAACACAACAAAAGTTTATTTCTTATTCGTCTAATATCCATTCTGGGCCTGAGTGACCCTTGAAGACAACTCTTCTCCCACAAGGCCACTTCAATCTTATGACTCCATCAAGTCTTAAATCAACCCAAGGCTTTTTCCTCAATGGTGAAGAAGAGAGTCTTTAGATATTTCAGACTTGCTCCCAAATTTCAGCCTGGGAGTAAACACTAATTCTGTACATTGATCAATCGGCTAAATCTAGTGATCTGGCTTCATGGTTCCACCTTCTAAAAGTGAGATCAAGTGACTAGTTTGCTGGCAGGAAGGAAAATGGGAAAGTGTTAGTAACGTCAAACAGAACCATCTGCCTCTACTCCATAGGGGTGGGAAAGGCAACATAAACGCCATCCTTCATGTGCTCAGTACCAGTGAAGATAGCTTTATAGAAAGAGTGACTTTGGGTGCTTTAGCTTGGAAGATACCTATAAGAGTTTTCTCATATCCCCCAAACAAAACATGGGCATATGCTTTTTAAAATCTCTTTAAGAACCAACCAGATTGGTATTTTTTCCACAAGAACCATGCAAAAATTTCCCATGATAACCACAGAGCTACAACTTATCAGAACTCAGTCAAGTGATTATGTAAGTTCTTCCCCAAGAGCAAGGGATTACTTAGCCTCCCCACAACACTCATGAATGAATGTACTACACCACATGAAGCACAGCTCCTGATGACCAGTTTCTCATATTGAATGGATTCCCACAATTTGCCACGTTAAAGAATGTTGTCCAGAAGAGTTGGTCTGCCATTACTTTATTATGCTCATTTCCTACATTAAGGGACCATCGTCATATCAACTCATTCTTAGCTATTATACTAAAGTTTGCTCTAGGGCTGATGACTGGCTCAGTGGATAGAAGCACTCAGGTACAAGCATAAAGACCTGAGTTTGATCCACTAAACCCACACTGGGAAGGAACTGACTCTTAAAAGCTGTCCTCTGAACTCTATGGACAGCCTGTGGCATGTGCATAGCCACCCTCACACACAATAATCATAAATAAACAGAAAAGTTTGAAAATAAAGCTTGCCTTCTGGGTTATTTTTTAATGAGTGGAAAGGAGTGAAAATAAGCGCATGATTCAATGACCACTAGAGACAAATACCTACTCGACATTGTCACTCAAAATGGTAACAGCATATTCACAAGTTCTCCCTGCTGCGTTTGCATATGGGGCCTAGGACAGAGTTTGTCTTATGTCAATAACATCCACAACCAGACACAGCCCTCCTCAGCTACCCTTATCTATTCACTTTCTGAAGATACCTAATATATCAGGACATGAAGAAAGACTCTTAGACACTTAAGAGATTCACAAAAGGGGCTGGAGAGATGGCTCAGTGGTTAAGAGCACTGACTGCTCTTCCAGAGGTCCTGAGTTCAGTTCCGAGCAACCACATGGTGGCTCACAACCATCTGTAATGGGATCTGATGCCCTCTTCTGGTGCGTTATAGTATACTCACATAAAATAAATAAATCTTTTTTTTAAAAAAAAAAAAAGGATTTATTTAAAAAAAGAGAGAAATTCACAAAAGGACTTCTGAGGGTACCTATTTGGTAAACTTCTGTTCTCTAGACAGAACATGCTAATTCTTCACATTACAATTCAGAACAGTAGCAAAATTACAATTATGAAGTAGCAGTGAAAATAATTTTAGTTATTTTTAGTCTTTCAGTATGATGTGGCTGTAGGTTTGACATATAGAGATTGTATTTTGTTTAGTCTGTTCCTGGAAGGTACCTGTAAGAGTTTCCTGAACAACTTTGCAGAGCACATCCCAAGCAGCTAACTGACAGAACTCAGGGCAGGAACTCAAGGAGCCTGGAGGCAAAAATTAAAACAGAGCCCATGGAAGAGCTCTGCTTACTAAATTGCTCAGCGTGATTGTGTTGTCAGACCTGGACCACCTGCCCAGAATTGCGCCCATTCCCTCCTTCTCCCATTCTGTCTCCTCCTGTGTATCCCCACTAACCCTCACATACTGCGTTTTCTTCCATTATTATTGTACATGCACGTGAGTGTGCACATACACACACGCTACTTCCCTAAACATGCCCCTTTGACATTTAATTTTCCTTGAAATAGTCTAATCTATTGGGGTCAGGGCACTCTGGCCCTGTGGTCAACAGCTATCAGATACGTCCCTTGTGTCCCACTACCTTGAGCCAGCAGCCAGCAGCTGAGAACCTGTCTTTTTACAAATGGCTAAGCTAATTGTGTCATCATGTTTGAAAACATTTCATTGCCTTCTGGAAACTACACTCTTAACCACAAGGAACAGGACACCGGAAGCTGCTCCTCAAGCTCCTCAAGCCATGAGCTACAGGTGCAGGAGGCCTCATTCCAGCCACAGCTGCTCCCACCCACCACCACAAAACACTGAAAACATCACTCCAAAACTAAGAAGCCTTAGTGACCCACAGACAGCTCCATCCACAGCTATTGCAGACCCAGTAACAGTCTTCAAACAAGGCTTGCTGAAGAGAAACTCTCTAGTGACTCAGCAAAATAGACTGTGATTTGTAAGGTTTGGTACTGGTCAGGACATTATGCATTCCTGCATTAGTTCTCAATGAAGGTTTCCATAACACTTTTTGTCTACTTGTGATCCTGGTCTGGGTTAGAGCAAGCTGAGCTGGTTGCACAGAGAGCACAGTGCTTTCAGCCACAACCATGGAAGCTGCACTCCACTCAGGAAGCAGGGAGTGCAGGGCATCACTGGGACCTGGACACCCCAAAGCTGTGACACTAGAACAGCACCTGAGAAGCTTCAGAAACTCACCAAGGATAAAATCTGCTAGATGCTGAGACTAGAGAAGGCAAGGGGCTGTGACGAACCAAAGACAAACACTGAAAATGACTGCAAGGCCAGGTCACTAGAAACGCTAAGGAGATGCTAAGGGGTAAAAGGCAAGCCAAGGATTTTGATGCCTGAAATTCAAGAGCTATAAATCTGGCCTGGTATAGGTACACTGCACTCTTTGAAAGTCTAGGCAAAGAAACATGGAGCCTTTGGGTTTAAAGGCTGGGCCCATGAATCTCTAGGACCCATAACAGTCAATACAAAAGAGCGTCTGTCTGTGATTCCTCTCCTGGTTCAGCAAAAGAACCCTTAAAGAAGCATTCTGTAACAAAACCAAAATGTTATTAAAAAAAGAAACGTATTACTTACCTGTCCCAAAGGGATCATGGGAGCTGATAAAATCCAGTAGCAGAGGGCTCAGTCAAAAGGAGAGGTGCACAAGAGCAAAAGGACCCACACAGGGCTATGCTGAAGCCTGCGGGTCTAGGGGTGTGGGCTTTTCTCTGCTAGGATTTCCCAAACAAGCTGTGGATTGTGTGGCTGAAAGGAAATACACTGAGGGGTGGGCTTGTTTAGCCAACTTGGGTATTGGCCATCAAGATTTTTCATGGTCAACAGCTGTCGCGTGTGCTGATTCTGGGTTAGGGAGACGAGAAAGGAGAGGGCTCCCTGACTGTTCCCACAGGGCTGAGGTGATCGGGTATCTCGGAATTTCAGATAACATATGCCAGTCTAAGAGTTGGTACCCAGGATAAGCAACCACAGTAAGCAACCACATAGCAATGGGTAGCCCAGAAATGAGAAGTAAAAATTGAAATGGATCAAGCAGCAATGACATAGATGATAGAGGTAGCACACCTGGTCATACCAGCCCATCCCTGACAGGACGGGTGGCTCAATAAGTGGGTATTTGGTGGCTCAGTCTTTGCCTCTCCACAGAAGTTCCCTAGGTAGAAAATATTAAAAATTTGGTTTTATAGGATCATACAAGTTATGCATGATTGACATCAAATAAACACATAAAAATTAAAATGTAAAGCCACCCTCAACTCTATTTCCTCTTCCTACTGTCCTATCCAATCCCAATAGACCTGGAGGTCATATCAGCCACAGAAAAGCATTAGCCTTTTATGGACTTGATGGTGCACACTCTCTTTTCCTTCCTGCACACTGCTCAATATTGCACATCTGCATTTCATCGTATTTTGTCGAAAAACTTGCACATCTTCCAGGTCAGGAGAGAGATGTGCTTTCCTTTCCCTAGTGCACTTTGTATACAATTCCTAAGTTGGTTGTGGGTGGTTGTTGTTGCTGTTGTTGTTGTTGTTGTTGTTGTTGTTATTGTTATTGTTGTTTTGAAATTAGAAATAGCACTTTGGGAGCATTTTTGTGTCTGCGTCCTTGTGCACCCATTTGTAGAACAGATTTCCAGAAGTGGAATTGCCGGGTTCAAGGGTGAGCATATTTGAGATTTTGACTGACATTGCCCATTGATTGTACAAAACGGTTGCACCCATTTTTATTTTCAGACACTCTTTTAGTGAGTAATTTTTTCCCAAGAATAAAAGTAGAAAAGACAAGAAGTAAAATCCAGAGACCAGAGACCATGACAGAGCATGTAGAACAAAGAAGCAAGAAAACACATGCAAAGCCACAGTACCACCCCCATCCTGCCTGAACCAATGAGTCTGACACCCAGCAGGAAAAGATGGAGAAGCTGCTGGTAATTAAACACTGAGCAAGTCAGGACTTGAGGAGCCAGTTTCTCAGTAACAGATACTTTAAAGAAGATGGAGGGCTTGGTGAGGGACTGCTTCCTAGCCACCTAGCTGGCTTTGTTCAAGGATCTCTTTGCTTTGCTCCAGGAGAGAAGAGGACATTTGGACAAAATTTTCTTTCAAAAACAACAAGTACAAAATGTTTGAGTGGTGGTAATTTAATTCTAACACCCCTCAGAATCCCCAGAGGAAACAAGATCCAGCCCAGTCAATGGTTGAGTCATTTGGGCAGATCGGGGTTAAAGGGGTTGACGTCAATAAATTGGCCCTTTCTGGCCTTCCTTAGCCGTATTAATAAAAGTGGCACAAAACATCTTAACCCTATGCTTGTCAAGCTCCGAAGCGATACATTGACCTTTCCCAGATGAGATTTTCTAATAGAAAGAGGGGAGAGAGAGAGAGAGAGAGAGAGAGAGAGAGAGAGAGAGAGAGAGAGAGAGAGAGAGATTTGATCCCAGGATAAAATCCCCAAAGTACCACTAAGAACCTGTCAAGAAGCTTTCCTCTTGAAAAGAAAGAATGAAAATTAAGTCTTTAAAGGCATAGTATCCCAGATGCAGGGAAGCTCTGCTGGTGTTTTCTATGATGTGTACAAAGGCATAGATACCACATTTCCCTGTTCTTTCCTGGTGTCCTACTCTGTCAGATTTCTCTTCTCTAGAGAAATGTTTCAACCCTCTATCCCCATAACCCCCAAGTTACTCATACAAGTCTAATGAAATGCCTGGAAACCTTACAAATGAGAAATGACTAAGACTATGGTTCACTTCACATTTTTCATAAGAGTTACGTTCTACAAAGGGCACATGTGCAGAGTTACAGACTACGCTACAGTTGTAAATACTGTTGCTTCTAGTGGAAATGCATAGTAAGTTCCTTCCAAGACCGTGGTCAGGTTTTCATCAATAGACAAATATGTAAGCTTGTTTGGTGTGTGTTTTGGCTTAAAGATGTTAGACAATAGATTATGGATTCATTTCCACTAGACTCATAGACAACTCATGCCTAAATGAAGCATATCGAACACGTGTATTTCCTCTGAAAGGCACCACACAGCCCACGTGCACCACAGCTTCATTATCCATTCCTCTCTGATGGAGACCTAAGCTGATTCCATCTTCTTGCCCTTGTGACTAGTGCAGCAGTAAATATGGATGTGCAAGTGTCTCATGATAGGCTGTAGTGTCTTTTGGGACATCACTGGGTCACATGG
This sequence comes from Uromys caudimaculatus, assembly GCA_028551405.1. NCBI lineage: Eukaryota > Metazoa > Chordata > Mammalia > Rodentia > Muridae > Uromys > Uromys caudimaculatus. The sequence continues at coordinate 66,427,178 of CM052706.1, forward strand.
TAGTTCTGTTTCTGCCCATTGAAGAACCTTCCACAGTGATTTCCATAGCAGTTGTGCTAGTTTGTACTCGCAAATAAAGTTTTCCCCACACCCTGGCCTGCATCGGGTGTCCTATGTTTCCTTGAGGATGGCCATTCTATCTAGGAAGAAATGGAATCTTAAAGTAGTTCTGTTTGTCTTTCCCTGATAGCTAACAATGTTGAACACTTTTAAAAATATTTCATGGCTATCTGAGTTTCTTCTTTTGAGAACCCTATTCATTAGGTCATTTGCATTTTTCTTATACTTCATTTCCATATTTGAGAATCTGGTGACAGCAAGACCTTAACAGAGATTGTGTGGCAACATGAGATTTAAATCTGTTCTTTCTCATTATTGTTTAGAAAGTAGACAAGAGAAGCCTTCTGAACACAAGACTAACATTAAGGAATAGATGTAAAAACACCTTTGATACAATGCTGACTCAGCTCAGCCTCTGCCCACCTCCTATCCCTGCTTCTTACATTCCTTTGTCTAAGATCAAGATTAATGGCAGAGCCTGGGGCCGGGCCTTGGCAGCTACAGCTGGGGACAAAGTGACCCCAACTGTGAAACAAACTAGCCTAGAAGGCAAGAGCTATAGGGTGACTCTAAACTCATTTCCACGGCTTTACATCCATGGGCTTTAAAAACTATACAAAAGACCATATGCTCACAGAGATCCCTCCTCAGTGTTCTGGGATGGATTGGTTTTAGTAGCATTTAGGTGAATGAATCTAAAGTGTGACAAAGGTTCAGAACAGCTGGTGGAGACCATTGCCATCTGAGGCCACAGAAGTGGTCTCATCACCCATGCCCCAAATATTTATTCTGCCCAGCTGGAAGCCTCCCAGCCCAGCACATGAAGTGTCCAATAACTGGGACATTTTACTCTATGAACAGTGACGGGGCTGGAGGCCTTTGTGCTAGAGGGGAATATGTTCATATTTGCGCTTTGGGGCTTGTGTCCAGGAGAAGTAGGCAAAAGGATTGCAGTTAGGAAGACAGCCCGAGAGAAGAACCCCAGTCTTTACCATGTATCATCACCACCAGAGATGGTGGCAATTAAAACAGGCTTCCAGAGTTAGAAGCATTTGGCTTTGCTTTTCTGACACATTCCTGGGTGATACTCACCCTGCTGATCAGAAGGGCATACTTTGATATCTATGGCCAATAGTCAGGCGAGAGGCAAAGACACTGGAATAAGCTGTGACACTCTGTCTTGATCAACTCAGTACACAGATGTTACAACTGATTGGCAGGAGGAGGGAAAAGAGGAAATCGCTCAAGACGATGAGTGACCCCTTTAAAGTGTTTATTTTCATGTCTCTGTAAAACATAGAAAATGTTCTCTCTTTTCTCTTTTGGGGTTTTGCCCCTTCCTCCAACCTGACTAAATAGTATAATAAATTTCAGTGCTTTATTTGTTTCACCAAATAAAAGAACGCTTGCCAATATCTGTTGGTCTCATATCAGAACTCAGTTCCAGAACATCTTGTAGTGGTTATTTCTAGTATGTTCTGGAATCTGTACTTCAGATGCTTAGTCTCTGAACCAACCCACATTTGAAAAGGGATTGCTAGTGTATGTGCTTATCAGGGTTATTATGCCTGAAGAAGAATGCACAGCAGACGAGGGCCAGGTATCAGTCTCTGGTGCCAAAACAATTTCAATAATCTGCAGCCTCAAAAGCTGATTCTAGTACCACAAACGTTATGAAAAGTATGTCTATTATTGACTGATTTTTCTGGTAGATGGAATCATATAAATTGCTTTAAATGTGTTCTTCATGCAGATAATGAGGCTGACAGGCCATTTGTGTAAGTTAGTCAGCTGGTGTCATATACAGGCAATAGTAGACTTAATCGTTCATTAATAGAGACATCCATTTTGTTTCCTGGCTACATTATAAAGCAGAATATTCAGACCTTTTCATCATGCCCTTTATTTAGAAAATGTCTATTCCTGGGACTAGCTTCAAACTTTTTGATTATCTTGGCCAGAACACCAGAATCTGCATTTAAAACTATGACCCCAAGTTTAAGAACCAGAGACAGGTAATACATTCTGGGTCCCAAACAACGCCCAATTAATGTAAATTGCCTTAGCAAGGAAGTTTCTGCAAACATCAGGGTCTCCGTGCATCTATTTCTATTCACAGTTACGTACTTAATCATCAGATTTCTGAACAGAGAAAGAGGTTCACCCAGACTAGCACCAGCAGTTGAAAAAGAAGAGCCCACTGAATTGCGTGACTCTTCCCTCTCAGTCCAGCACTGGGGTCATCTTGTTGATGGTCCTTTGTTCTGTAGCCATCACTGCACCAAGCTGTTTCTGCTCACAAGACAATTATATTGCAGTCTAGCCACTATATATTTGTCAAGTAAAGATAGAGGTTAAATCAGTCTGAGCAGAGATACCAATAACCCTATTTTACTTCTTTTGCAGGTACTGATCACACACATATGTAGACAGTCTCCATCTACAATGGGACAAGCTTTTCAACTTTATGATGCTGTAAAAGATGGCCTTCACTAGAAATTGCACTCTGAATTCCAATTTTCATGTTTTCCCAGGCTAATGATATGGATGTGTCCTCTGCCATGATTCTGGGAGCTGCAGCTCATGGTTAACCACAGGTTTATAAGGGAGAAAACAGATACTCTACATAGCACTGCAGTGCTAAGCTGTGATGTTAGGTCATTCAGTACAATTTGCTTTAGGACATTTTAAATTTATGTTAGATCAACTGGGATGGAGTCCAGTTAGTATGTAACTTTCTGATGTTCATTCTCTCTTCTTGATGCTAATGCTGGAAGATTCTAGTTATTTCTTTTCTACTTTTCACTTACCTTGATTGCGGCATAATTAACACAATAAACTGAAGATATTTAAACTCTGCAACCTGATGACTTGTGACATATACACATGTTTCTCAAGCCATTGCCAAAATCAAGATATATGTCTGTCTGCAGAAGTCTGTACACTCATGTGACTCCTTCTTCCCCCTGACCCCTGTGCACACTGCCAGAAGTTCTTGAACTAGTTTCTGAAGTAATGGGTTCTTGAAAATTTTAAGTAACTGATATGCTCTCTTTTTCTCTTCCACCTTTGCCTGCTACATACTGATTTTGAGAATTACTTGCCAAGTATCGGTAGCTCTTTCTTTTATGTTGTTTATTTGGACTCATAGCACAGGACTCCTTACAGGTTCTGGCTGCTACAAGTAAAACCACTGTAAACATTTGTATGCCCGTTTTGTGTATGTGAGGGATGTGTTTTCAATTATCTTGGTAAATAACTCAGCGTACAATGGCTGGACCAGACGGCAAATGTGGGTTTTCTTCTTAAGACCCTGATAAACCCTTTTCGAAGTGGTTTTAATCCATCAGCTGTATGAGGTTCAGTTCTGCCATATATTCACTGGCACTTGATAAGATCTCTCTGTTATGGGGTTGCACATAGTCTCAATTGACATTTTATAGTAATTTGAAATTAAGAGTAGCCAATATTATTCTGGTTTTTGAAGAGAATGGGGAAAACTGAGATATAAACATGAGAGTCTAGTCAAGTCAATACCAATCCCTGTCAAAACTCCAGAGCAAGCAGTCAAGCAAGCAGCTAGTAAATATTGTTATAGACTGGCAGGGTTGCTGCTGACCGGAGCTTAGTCTCAACAGCTCATACTGAGTGGGAATTATTAATATTTTGCTAAGGCATTATTAGGTCAGGAAGATAAGAGTGGGAATGTAGGATATAGTGACTAAATACAGCCATCAGTGCTTGGCAGTGGCCTTCCGTCATGAGAAAGGCTCATGTGCACCTAGGTGGCTCGAGCCAGCTCCTCTCGGTCTGCCTTTGTTTGCTAGCCATGTGTCTCCTTGCTCTCATTCTGCAGCAGCAGGGAGTTCTTCGCTTGCCTTTGGGTAGCATCCAACTCCTCCAACCACCTCGTGTTTCATGACACTAATTTCTGTTTCAGTGTGTACTTTTCCACTCACAATGGCTCCCTTCCAATCTCCTACATGTTTTTCCATTTAATCTAGTTGTCAACTCAGGGTATTTTTATGAAAAATCACTTGTACGTTGCTTGCCCATAAATTTTTATAATTTTCTAACTGGCTTAAACATAATGTCCTGTTATACCCTTACTCATTATATTACCTATTGAATATTCAGTTTGGGGACAATCTTCTAATGCTAGTCAGAGGTCTTATATCATTTAACACATAATGAGTTTTGTTACGTCGTTCATACTGTCTGTATTAACCTTGGCCCGATTTAGCCTTGTTTTTGGTTTTATTTGTGTCTCTTAAACCTAAACCATTCTGAGTTTGAGCAATATTTAATCTACATTGAGTCTATTATTTTAAAAGTTGAGTAGCTTCCCAAACCTGTTTCAATTGTCAGCAAAAAGTAAATTAATGTTGGTTTTCCTGAGTTAGGAAAGGGGGAAAAAATCTCCTTATGGATAAGACCTGATCATAGGGTTTTCCCCTAGAACTCCTAAAATGTTTCTACAAATTAAAGAATGCAATACCTTGCTGCAGACTCCTTGTGATTCTTAGAAAAGAAATGAATATCAGCAGAGTAAAAATAGATTTTTATCTTTTAAGTTAAGAAGGACAACCAGAAAAATTGTTCATGATCATCTTTTCTCCTAGATAAAGAAACTGTCAATAAGGTGCCCACCCCCAAACTCCCATTTAATGAGCTAACAAAGAATCCAGAGATAAAAATGCATCACTGAGATTGAGAAAGCAAGCATGCATGCAGTACTAAGGCCAGCTAGGAGGATGCCCTTGACTAGAAGTGTAAGACTAGAGAACATTGCCTAACTAGAAATATGAGACGAACAACCTGGGGCCAGGGCAGTCTGGTCTATGAAGGTAACTTCCCTTAGCTCATCAAACAGCTTATCCCTTAGCTTGGCTATAAAACAGTATTCTAAATGTTCTTAAGAACTGAACTTGAAGTACGTAAGTAAAATCACATCCAAATAAGCTAACAGAGATGGGCCAGTTTCCCATCCCCATCCTGGAAGACAGTGAGTTTTATGGGGCTTTGTTGGTTATTGCACACTACAGTTTGAATTAGTAGAGTTCACAGAAACATTTCTCAAAATACAGTGTTATAATCAGGCAAAGAGCTTGTTATACATAGATTCTTATAACCACCCTAGAGCTCTTAGAGATGGGGGTGGGGGGAGACAGCAGAGGAATTCAAGTAACTCAGTTTCAGTAAATGTGGAAACTTCTGCTTTACACCTCTGAAGAAGATATGCTGTGATTACAGCCTGGCTCTAACATACGAGATGTTCCAGATACAAGAGTACACTACATAACCTTTCAAATTTTGTGATCTGTAAATCATGCTAATATGTTGTCCTAAGCCCACCTACTACTGGGGAATTTTTAACCACAATGAGAGATTTTATTAAATCAAATGTTCAATATACAGTATAGAAATCCTCTTACATTCAGCTTCATGCATATGGACATCATGATTTGTCCTTACACTGGTGCTTTGAGAGCAAATATTTGATGAAGCTTCAGAATTAATGTCTCTCAAACCTAACCTACAAAAAAGATGAAGAATGACTAGTTTAGTACCTGACATTTAAAAAGAAATTAGTAAATATTTAATGAAATACATGAATGGATAAATGTTGCATTACTTCATCTTTTCTATTCCCTTGTAAACTTTCAGTTTGCATAGTATAGGAATTACTATTACCATCTACTGCAGTCTCATCCAAAGGGCAAGTATTAAACCATAATGAGCCAATGTGGTATTAAGATGTTGGCTTTAAGAAATGCTAAGATAATAACGATGGCTTTTTGCATGAATGAGATTAAGCATCTTTTTAAAAAGTGGCTTCTCAAAGAATTTAGCCCTTTTTTCACTTGTCTATAGTAAGGGTTTTGGTTTCTTTAAAAACCCTGTTATGTTATGTGAATGTTTTGGTTTTAATCCAAGGTGTGGGATATGGAGCTGTTTCAGTTTGTCCACAGCTGTTAACTATGATTGTCTTGTGCTCTAGGAGGGGAATGATTTTTGCCAGCTGCAGATCGTTTAATTCTGAGGACTCTGGAGAGGGGTAAAGAAAAGGAAGGAGGAGGAAGAGAAAGAGGAGAAGGTGGAAGAGGAGCAGGAGGAAGAGGAAGAGCAGGAGGAAGATGAGGAGCAGGAGGAGGAAGAGGGAGAGGAAGAACAACAACAACAATAACAACAAGAAAGAACAAGAAGAAGAACAAGAACAAGAAAGAGGAGACAGTGGTGGCAGCTGCTCCTCCCTGCTGCTCCTGACTGCTGCTGTTGTGGTTGACCAGAAGTTGGAGATATCCTGCTGATGAAGATTGGGCTGGCCCTAAGAAACATGACATCTTTAACCTGCAAGAAGTAGTCAAAGAGGTCTACGCCGCTTTCCCCTCTAGCCTTCTTTCTTCTTACCTAGAGTTGGGGTTTGAAAGGGATTGGGGTGGAATAAAGGATGGAAGGGTGAGAGGTATGAGAACATAATAAAATAATAAGATAAATACACAAGTACTTGCCCCTCTACAGTCTCCTATCAGATGAGCCAGAATTTATCACTTACACAAGACCCAGCATCAGTGGGTCACCATGGAAACAGAGCAGCCATTCTCACACAACCAAACCTGCTGTCACCTCGACTTTGGACTTCACAGCCCCCATAAGCAAATAATGTAGCTCTTTAGCAATTACTTAGGCCAATACTTCATTACAGCAGCACAAATAAACTAAAACACTTCTATGGCTTGAATATGAGAGGCAACCTCCACAGGTCAATGTTTTGAAAGCTTGTTTCCTGGCTGTTGGTACTATTTTGAGAGGTTCTAGAAGCTTTCAGAGGTAGGACTTGGGTGGAGCAAGTAGATCACATGGGGCATGCCCTGTCATGTCTCCTTCCTGTATTCCTCTTTGGCTCTGCTTATCATTGTCCATGAGGTAAACTTGTTGTTCTGCCATCCCCTCCCCAACAAGAGAGACTTTGAAACATGAGCCAAATAAATCTCTCTTCCTTAGTTCTGTTGGGTATTCTGTCAGCATGATAAGAAAATGCTCGCCAGGCAGTGGTGGTGCACGCCTTTATCCCAGCACTTGGGAGGCAGAGGCAGGCGGATTTTTGAGTTCAAGGCCAGCCTGGTCTACAGAGTGAGTTCCAGGACAGCCGGGGCTACACAGAGAAACCCTGTTTCGAAAAAAAAAAAAAAAAAAGAAAGAAAGAAAATGCTAACCAGTATAGAAGCCATCCACCAAGATTTCAGGCCAAAATCTAGAGAGTTACACATGAGCCACAGTTTAATTCATGTACAATTGGTCACTAAGTCCTCTCTAGAAACTTCCTACTCTGTATAGTTCCATAATATGTTAATAAAAAGAATATTGAAATAATTAGCATATACACATCCTAGACTCTGTCTAATAAGAATATAAAATGTCATCCTACACAGTAAATTTTTTTTAAAAAAATACAGTTGAAGAGTTTGGTGCAGTCCGTTCAGAAGCACACAACCAAGTTTTTTAGAGTAAACATTATAGATGGTTTGAACAAAATGATTAATAAATTCAAACCAGTAGCTATCCATGAGTAGAACTCACTTCTGGCTTTTACTCTGGCCTGTCAACTGAATAGAAAACTAGGATTCAGGCATATATATTACTCAATACCTATTTATTTGAACTTAGAAAGAGATGAACATCATCCATCTTCTGAGAGAAAAAATAAAGCACACCAGCTCTGGACTCTATTCCTCTTAACTTGCTGGAATTTTCTTTTGCAACATTAACAACCTGCTTTGGGGGCTAATGGTTTGATGGTCCAAGGCCAGGCGAACATGAAGCCACTCCTGTGTGATTCTTCTGGAAGCCTAGTTGATGTTCCCACTGACAACAGTACACTTCTCATCAAATGCAGTTCTCAGCCGGAGCCAAGTCTCCACCAAAGCCATGACAGCCATGTAAATACTATGTGTCAAGGCTGCTGGCTGTTTGATTTTTGAAAAATATATATGTATTTAAGTTTCTCCATGAGTTCCAGCTGACCTTCTGACCTAATTGGTTGAAATTCGTGAGAGTAGTATTTCATAGGAAGTCAAATGGAGTTGATGAGCCCTGAACCACAGCAAATTCTTTAAGCACTGGAGTGAGGATGCATTTAGACAGAGCAGCCTAGTCAGAGACCACTCTGCTCAGAAGGTCATTTCTGCCCATGCCACAAGAGGGCAGAAACTTTACCCCACATGTATCAGCAAGTCTGGTCACCTTGAAAAAGTAAACAGCACAGATTCAAGAAATGAATCTCCTGCCTCCAAATTTAAAAAGTTTTATTTTTGCCTTTTTTTTTCCATTTATTCCTCACAATGCACTTAGTCAGCACTTAAGTACCTACTATGTTCCAATTATTAGAAAAGACAGGGAAACAAACAAACAACATCAAAGAGTCCCAGTCCCAAAGAAACACCATTCATTTTCAAATGACAGGTGAGATTGTCCAGAAGATCGCAGAGTTTGCTGCACAGTCTTTAACAGCCCTGTCCATCTGACCAGACTTGACTGCTAACCGTCCTTGGATGGCTGCAGACCCAAGTCTTGGGTTGTGTGCAGTCCTGGGTTTCTCAGATTCACATGAATCTCCAGTTTTGAATTTCTGTAACTCCCCAAATATGTCTGTTGTATATGAAATGAAAAGATAGCCACACTCAGTCTGCCAGAGTGGCTTTGTCAATTGCTAGTCTTGTTACTTTTGCTCTGCCATAAATAAATGCTAGCAGGAACCAGAAACGGCTCTCCAGAAACAGATGTTACTCTCATTTGGTTATTAGAATTTGACAGCTATGTCTGAAGGTGAAAATGATGCTTAAACTCCTCATGAAAAGAATGTTTCCTAATTACTGTGTCATGAACTGTGTTAGGTACCAGTGATGCACAGATTAAATTTGCCTCCAATGAATTTTGTTCCTAAGTCCACCCATTAGTCTTTGCCTGTCACCAAGAGTCCTTACCAGTTATTAAATATTTTTAAAATGTATCTGACTAAATAACTCTAACCATAGCTCTAACCTAAGCCCACAGTATGTCAGGAGCTTACAGAAATCTAACAATAACAGGCAGATACACAGTAGGCATTAATAGAGTCGACTGGAGAAGTACAGCCTGCTTCTTTGGCTTAGTGAACTACACACAGATGCAGGCACTTAACTCAAAGGGAAAAAAAGCATGTTTGAAAGTTTAGAAACTAAAGTGATGAGCCATCATGAGTGTATTGCTACACTGAGGGTATAGCAAGAGAGAGTATAGACCTGTATAGAGACGAGTCACATGTCCTGGTGTCAGAATACTCAGGCCAGACTAGTTTAACACATCTTCCCTCAGGAGTCTGGAGAGTAAATGGTATCACTCAACTCTACTGGAACTGTGTTCACAACATTCAATAACCCTCTATTGTCCTCAAATAACCTCGTGAGAAAGAACTACAGCATATGGGGTAATCAAAAAGAGCACTGAGAGCCCAGAAGCCTGGATCTATTAGTTAACCTCCCTGGTCTTCAGTTTTCCTGACTTACAATATTTGCATGAATTTGTTGTTTCAATACAGAGCTCCCAGACGCTGTATTCAGAGCATGTCGCCTGGATCAATGAATGTCAGACAAACCTTCACAGCTCTCTTCACATGCTCAAGGCTGAATTTGTAATATGATCACTACGCTTACCACAGCCAGGATATCCTGGCTGATACCAAGTGGAGAACAGATCTGTAAAGCCTAATTAGTAAGGATCTGAGCATGAACTCAGTGTTCAGCTGATTGCAGAGATGCTACAGATGAAAACAGAGGTTTGGTTTGGGGTCGGTGCCCACAAGGAGAGAAACATCTCTCATGTGACTCCTATTCTTTGTCGCTTCTGGTACTTTTAGACATTTCTTTACATGACTAGAAAATGTCTTCATTTGTGAGTCCTACCCCCATGAAAGAAGCCAGGAACCACTTTCTTTGTACTCTTTCCAATGAAAAAACAAGTGTGGTTGTTTGTTTTATTGTTGCTGTGACCAGATATCTGACAAGAAGCAACTTAGCCACTGTTTAAGGTAAGTCTATCATGGAATACAGGGGACATGGGGCAGGAGTGTACAGCTGGGACCCCACACCTCCTCACATCTTGGTGATGCAATAAGTGGAATGTAAACAGAAGTGGGACCTGGCTATAAATCCTCAAAGCCTTCCCCCAGGGATGGACTTCCTCCAGTGAGACTTCACCTCCTAAGCTTCTACAACTATGCAAAATAACAGTGCCAGCACAGAAGCAAATGTTCAAACAGGAGAGTCTCTGGGGAGCATTCCACACTTCAACCCCAACAGTAAGCATGTGGCCTTATTTGGGTGGCAAATTACATCCAACAAGGTCTCAATTAAGAAGAGGATGACATGAAGGGAGAAACAGGCCTGGAGGATCCAGTCTGATGAGAACTTGGAGAGATCCATTGTCCACAGAAGTGGCATCTGGATGGGGTAGAGAGCCTGCTGCTGAAACCATGAGCACTTAGGAGGCAATTCAAAGCACCCACGCCAGGTCAGCCCCACAGGAAACTCTCTACCAGACCAGCCGATAACATGGCATGGCTTCTATACTAACGCTCTGGCCCTTTCAGACCTGAAGATTGCCTTACTATCTTTTCTGAATAGACTAGAGTGTATTCAGGGTATCTGCGACTAAGAAGCATCGAGTCTTCAATCTTACCTTGCTTTTAACTATACCCCAAACAGACCATTCAGTGGGGAAACTGGGCAGTCACTACTGCCTGGGGGGGGGATGGGATTCTGATCCCTATGAGTGTCTGTCAATGTCTCATTGATATTGGCTTGAATCAGTCTTCTGTTGACTCCTCACTAGAGTCAGCTGCTTTACTACGCATGTAAGCCAGATGGTTTGATACTTAGAGGAAGATGCTATTTAAGCTGAGACCTCAATAATGGAAAAATACTCTTTAAAAAAATTCTGAGGAAGACCCCTCGGAAAATGGACATGGCTGTCTCATGTCTGGGATATATAGAGGCCACAGTATTCCCAATGCAATTGATTTTGTCCCATGGGTAGCTCGGATCGTCTGAGAGTTAAAGAGATCCTAGTTCCAGCCCACATAGAATGGAATGGCATGCCATGGGGTTCTGAGGGAGGGAAAGAGGCAAGAAGGGAGGGAAGGAGCCAAGAAGGGAGGGATGGAAGGAGGTTGATTTCTGTTGAGCATATATCATTTCACTGTAAGGACAATTTAACAGATAGACACTATAGTCACCCGACTTAACATTTCAAAAGCTAGAGTACAGTCTGGGGGATAAAATACAGGATAGCTAATGTATCAAGTGCTACATCCAGCAAGCAATGTAATGCTAACCACTGGGCTACAACAAAGACATTGCCTAAAGATTTTCAAAGCTAACAAAGAAATGTTGCATAATCCTCAATCACCATACCACCTGCCTGTGAAATGAATTGCTTTTGAAATACTGCTGAAATAGGATGAAAAGAATAGATGGGGTGGCATTGTAAGCTCACAGCTCCGTTTGTTCCTGAATTGTTAACTTTGAGCCATAACAGGGTGTGCTTATTAGATCCTAGCTGTGATTTTTTACCCCAATCAAGTCTTTGTGCCAGAGAGAAGGACATCTGGAGTTGTCACCAGTGATTAAAATCAGTTATAAAAAAGAGTTTTGAAGTGAAGTGCCTGACTCACAAAAGATAACATGGAAACCAGAGCATTGAGGAGAAAGTGGAAACTTCCCTTTAGAAAATCATTCTGAGCAAGTGCTGGGGAGAAGACAAATGCACTCATCATGCCAAATGTGGACCATTAAAAAAAAAAAATCACTGGGGAACCATGTGCACAAACCAAAAACATTTGTGTGTGTGTGTGTGTGTGTGTGTGCGCACATGCACGGGAAAAATAATGTACATCTGAGATGCTCATGTTGGGTGAAGTGATTGCCTTAGTAACTCTCCGCCTTATTATTGTTTTTATATTTAATTTTATTATTTTAAGTAATGTGTAGATGTGTGTGTGTGTGCAGATATGCCCGTATGAGTACAGGTGCCCACTGAGGCAATACACATCAGATCTCCTAGTGCTGGAGTTACAGACAGTTGTGAGCCCACTAAGGTGGGCACATGGAAATGAACTTGGTCCTCTATAAGAGTATCAAGTGGTTCTAAGTGCTGAGCTATCCAGCCAGTCCATCCACATTATTTTTTGAGGCAGTGTCCCTATCTCAACGTGGAACCCACCAGCTCACTAGACTAGTTGGCCACTGAGCCACAGGAACCCCTCTGTCTCTGACCCCCAGTACTGGAAAAGCATTCACACTATCATGCAAGTACTAAGAGGGCACTGGAGATCCGAATTCAGGTCCCCATGCTTGTGTGGCAAGCATTTTACAAACTGAGCCATCTCCTCAGCTATGAAGCATTTATTTTTAATGTTACTGACATTTTTATAAAGATGCAGGATTTACTGGAGTCTGACTTCAAAATCTTTTTTTATTTCTTTTTACTCTACGTCCACACATTCTTGTTAAGGATCACTAAACCAGTGCACTTCTATGGCAGAAAGAAAAGTACAAAAAGCAATCAGATATTCATTATCAGGTATATACATTGTACTCGTACCAATGACATCCTGCTAAGAATGCAGACCATGAAGTTAAAGTCGACAGAAAATGCAAAATATTCCTAATTTTGAGCCATAACAAAGTTACAAATTCATACTTCTCACACGAACTTCTAATGAGCTTTCTTTGGTTTTCACACATATCAACCTCTTTGTAAGAGAATGCAGACTTTCAGGAAGATGCCCCCAGATGCTTGAAAGCACATGTGCTACATTTTGATAAGCCAGTTTCCCACATGTGCAAGACCATAGTTTGGTATACCCACAGCTTGCAGAGTGCAGAGTCCCACACTCAGAATGGAGATGCTCCCTCGGCTAACTGGGATCCTTCATCTTGACTTAACCACATTGGTGAACATTATCCATATGTTTGATCTCTACCGACTAGAACAATCACCACAAATAGAGGGCCTCTCCTACCACTGCTGCAGTGGTTCTGCTTAAGCCATTGAGGGTTCATTCAGATTCTAGAAGTCTTCAAACAGGTGGTCTGATGAATTACAGTCATATAGTAGGAGTCCACATAAAACTCTCGAGGCCAGAAATATTATTTCCTCACAAGACTCATCAAGTTTGAATACCTGTGAAACCACATCAGGCTAGGACACCTGCACACACACACACACACACACACACACACACACACACACACATGCATACACACACACACCTGCACACACACACGCACACACACACACACACACATGCATACACACACACACCTGCACACACACACACACACACACACACACACACACATGCACACACATACACACATGCATACGCACACACACACACCTGCACTCACATTGTTGGCATTCTGTCTAAACTCCACCCCACAGTTACCTGGCAACAGACAGGTATGCTCCTCCCCAGAGTTGCCTGGCAACAGCCAGGTGGGCCTGACCTACTATAAAAGGGGCTGCTTGACCCCTCCTCTCTCTCTTATCTCTTTCTCTTGCCTCTTTCTTACTTCTCTTACCTCTCCCCATTCCCTTCCCCCCTCTCCACGTGGTCATGGCCGGCCTCCACTCCTCTACTTCTCTACTCTCTCCCTCTCTCTGCCTTTCTCTGCCTCTACTACCCTCTTAACTCCCCTCCCCATACCCTAAATAAACTCTATTTCTATACTATACCTTTGTGTGTGGCTGGTTCCTCAGGGGGAAGGGATGCCTGGGCTCGGGCCTACTGAGGCACACCCTTCCCACACACCTACCTCCCCATAACCCCATATAACATATATCTCTCTATATATTTTTATAAACACAGCACACACACCACTCATGCATACACATGCATACACACACTCATGGATACACACACACACACACTCATGCATACACCTGCACGTGCACACACACACACACACACACATGCATACACACACATACACACACTCACACACACTCATATACATGGGTCAGATTTAGGAAATTTTGTTAAGAATTTTTTAGTTCTGTAATTTTTCTATTATTGCTCTTTTGTTTTAGCTTTTTTAAAAAAAAGTTAGCTTTACAAAACAAATCAGGATATATTCCTGCTTTTTAAATTTTCTTAAAGAGTTTACATAAGTTCCTAGCATTAATCCTACCTTAAATATCAGGGGTGACTCATCTCCAATGAAGCAACCAAGGTCTATACTCTATGTGTGTGGGTCTGAGTAGGAAGGATGAGAGCTATAATTCATTTATTTAATAAGCTGTTTCATTTAGTTATTTCTTTTCAATAAATTAGGTACCTTTTTCATAAAATTGATCCTTTTCATCTAAGTTATTCAAATTCTTGACCCAGAGTTATGTGTTGTAGGCTGAAATTTTTCCCAACCCTACTTTTGTTAATGGTTCTTTTAATAATGCTTTACCTCCCTTCTAGCCCACCACCCAGCAGAGGTAGCAGAAAAGAAAGTTATTAGGATATGGGGGAAGTGGGCCTGTTTAGAAATGGTGCTTTGAAGCAAATCCTATCTGCATTGTCAGGAAATCAGCAGTTCAGTTCAGAGGTCAGCAGCGGCAGCTCGATGCACTCACAAACACTTCATAGCTATACCAGCAGTCCAGTTCAGGAGTGTCAGGATAGCAGCAGTGATGGCATGAACTAGCAGGAACAACCGGGCCTCGTCTGTATTGGCACAAGCCAGCAGGAGGGATTACAACCAGCGGGGACACCAGGAAAAGTTCTTTGCTGTGCCTCTGTCTGCAAAGGGAAGAGAAGTGAAGCGCAAGACTAAGAAGCTTGCAACGCTAGCTCTACCAGCAAGCCTCGCTCACATCCACTGAGGCCTGTGACACTCCCTTCAAACATCACGTTTCCTCCACAGGTCTTGCCTCACCACATGTCTTACCTCAGAGCGTGAGTCTGTCTCAGCTGACATCATTCTGCCACTTGGCCAGAGTCTGTGGAAGCTGCAAGAAACGGCAGCCCACCACCAGAAGTTTATTGGTGTGTTTCTCTCTATGGAGTCCTGACAAATAGAGCTCAACTATGCAATGGGAGGTGGACCAGTACATGAATGTTGTTAGTGAAGAATCCTTCATCCCGTGTCCTTTCACACGCTTGCTTTAGCAAAACATCCTTCACCTGTGTCTGCTTCAGCGAAACATCCTTTCCCTTGTGTCTGCTTCAGGAAAACACTTCATGTTTTTGCCCCAGCAAAACACCATCTGACATAACTGACTCTCCAAAGAGACCAGAAGTTTCCACCTCACTGTATAATATTCCTTATCTCTAAGTTCTGTGGAACCTTTACAAATGTCACCTGTCTCACCCAGGACATTGATCATATCTGCCTTCTCTTCGATCAATTATATTCATCTTATAAAGGCCCAACTTTGATTTAATTTATGTGTTTAATTCCTATGACTTCTTTAATATTTTCTTTCTTCTTCATTATTTGGATTTCATTTCCTCTTCCTTTTACTAATTTTTTGAGGTATACACTAAGATCATTAATTAGAGACCTTTGGTTTTTTTATATACTAGTTATTTTGTTCTATAAATATTCATCTAAATAATGGTTTGATAACATCCTACCAATTGTAATGTGCTGTATTTCACTTTTATTCAATTCAAAATAGACTCTAATTTTATCTCTTCTTTGTCCCATGGTATATTAAGATACATGCATGTAGAGACACATATAAAAAGCTGTGTATAACCATACAAAGATTTGTATACAAATGCAAAAAAAGTGACAAAATTGAAAATAACTCAAATGTACATTTAAGACTGCACAAAATTTCTAATCTGCAATATATTCACAAAATCAAAATGACGAATAATACCCTAGACAGTATGAATGTATCCTACTAAGATGATGCCGAAGGAAGACCAACAATTATAAAATTTATAAGGTTTTAATTATAAAATTCTGGAAAATGCAAACTGCTTCATAATGAAATACACCTGGTCACTGAGTGCTCAGGAAAATGGATGAGGATGAGAAGGGTAAGTTTCCAAATGGGCGGGAGAAATTTGGGAAGAGGAATGTGTATAGGTGAGTTTTAACTACACTGCTTTGTGCTCCTGGCAGATCAGACGCATGCACCCGCCCAGGAGTTATCTTTGGATCCTCGAATGAAAGGCACGCATACACACACATTAGCTTATTTTTGAAATGCCTTGGCTACCTCAAAGGCTGGGCACCCTTAAACCTTCCCCTGCTATCCCAGGTCCAATCTGGGAAGTGGCCAGTGACTGCTTATCCAAAATCTCACATGACTGGTTGGCTTTCTATCCTGCCACTCCTGTGTCCCATCCCTCTTCCCCGAGTCATGGCCATTCTCTCCTTCTCCTCTCTGTGTCCTAGCCCATGCAACTCTAAGGGTCCTGACTTATCTCTCTTTGCCCAACCATTGGTTGCTGGCATCTTTTGTGATCGATCAAAAAACAGCTGGCGACAAGGACCTTTAGCATTTAGACACACATATTCCTGATTGAATCAAAGCATTGGAACCAATCTCCAACAGAAATGGACATGTTTGCAGGGCATGTGGACAGTGCCACCAGATGGGTATGGGACTAGTGAGGTGGGACACACTCAAACCCTGGGACTAGCAGAGATTTGAGGTAGCAGGAGTGTAGCTGCTCCCGCCTTGCCTCTGGGCCTGCTCTGGAGCATGTAGCCACGACCCTCAGCTAAGGTGACCACAGCGCTCAGTCACACAGCACAGCACCCAGGACATCCCCTCCATGCTAATGAACATCTCAGTAGCCTCAGCCTTCAGCTAGTCCTTCCTTCCCTGTATGTTCTCAGGCCCTTCGCCAAAACTATATAGTCCCTTGTTTACCCCCAAATAAAGCACATGCATTCACATCCACCCCCAATAGTGAAATACAAACATGCTAAGATTATCTCAGTTGCTTCATTAAAGATTGCCATGGGGAAGGCCTTCGCCTAAAACAGCCAGAACACTAAGACTTCCCAAGAAGGGCTTCCCTTATCTGCCCCTCAGGAACTTTGCACTCAGTCCCAACTGGACAGGAATCCCACCCGTCCGGGACTCTCCTTTCTCTCTCTGACCTGGCATGCAGTGGCATCCCATGCCCCTTCCCCTGGGGTAGGAGGGCAGGCAGGAATGCGGACTGCAGACCGCTGTCCAGGACTTTGCCCTGTCTTCTCCAAGCCAGTGTACTGGCTGCGCCCAGGAACCCTGCCAGAAGAGAGGCAGAACACGGAACCACACATGTTCCCTATCCTGACAGTATTGACAATTTTGCAGGTATACACATATGACATGCCCACTGACTTCAGGCACTAAATGTGTATAGACCACTGTATGCAAATTATATTCCAATATATCTGTTAAAGAAAAAAATAATAAAGCCTAAGGCTTAGAGAGGAGAAGACATTTTTGTATGAGCCTCAGGACCTGAGCTTGTATACCCAGCACCTGTGTGAAATCCAGGTATGGTATACCCATGCAGAACCTCATCAATGGTGTGCACAGCGACAGTCGGACCCAGAGTCTCATGGACCAGCCAGCGTAGCTGAAATGGTGAATTTTGGTCTCAGTGAGAGACTCTGTCTCAAATAATAAGGTGGAAAGTGATTGAGAAAGACATCCTGATGTCTGACACTGACCTCCACATGCATCGTTCACTAAATAAATCCAAAGACAGAGACAGAGACACAGAGACAGGACAGATGCAATGGCTGGCTCATGGATGCTCAGAACATGGGCATCTCTGGATATTGGGTTTCCCCTGCAGAGACAGCCTCCCTCCTTTATCCAGAAGTCTATAGTCCTCTCTTTGATCCTCTACTGTGCTCTATCAACATCATGTTTCTGCGTGTTGTGTCCCTAAGAAACTATCACTCAGACTCTGGTGGCCAAGAGACCAAGGAGTCATGAGAGAAAGCAATATAGCAGGAAATGTCTTTGGATAACCCCAAAAATGAGGACTGTGGCTGCTCCTTAGAGTCATCTTGTCTTTATTGGCCCTAGCTAGGAATTTGCTCAATCTGCCCAGACAATCTTCTTCTGAGGAAAGCTGCAGAAATATACTCAGCAGCTCTCCAGTTCTCCTCTGTGGCAGGAACAACCCGCCACCCCCAACATAGAGCCCTGCAGGTCCTGTTGATGGACAGAAACAACAGGTTGAGACTGGTACCTGGCTGAGCTACCCTCCAAAGCACAAGGGTTCTCAGTAACAATTTATAAACAACAGTAACAAAAAAGGGTTACTGCATTTTCCCTGTAGCCAACTCCGAGACTACAGAAGAGGTGAAAGGACAACATGCCTGCAGAGCTTTTGTGTTAGTGCAGATGTTCGAGAGGAACAGAGAAGGAAAACTGTCATTTAGAAAGAGCAGTTCGCGCTCTGCTCTCTCCAGCAGCTAATGGCCACAGCTACTGAAGGAGGTTGCACTTACAAAGCAAAGACTGAGTGTGGACTCTCCCTGGAAAGGCATACCCTCATCCCAGCTATTTTATCTAGACTGGGAGCAGCCTAGCCCTAGAGTGCAGTCTGTTTCAGTTCTTTGGGCCATTGCCTCTGCCAAGAAATTCCTTGTCATCTTTGCCCTGTTTGTCACCCCGCTGGCCATTTCCACAAGAAGAATTTGGAGCCTGTTGCCAAGCACAGGGAAAAATAGAGGTTTGAATACTTATCACTGTCAAACTCACTCAGATTTTTATAAATGTATGGCAAACATGAGAGACGACTGACCAAACCCAAGACAGTTCTCCAACAGGAAGCAAAGAGACCTTGCACATCTCACTAAAACTTCTATTTTCATTTCAAAGGTTTTTTTTCCACCTTCAAGGAATCTTCCAGAATCAGTCATGTTACATAAAGTGAACGCTACGAAATCAGAGGCAATAGAGGCCGTTGGGAAAGAGGAACAAATATAAATCCAAAAACCACGCGGCCTGACTATATAGAACTGAATGTTTTGTACTATGGCTGGGTAGCAACCACTGAAAACTGGGACACTTCAGTCTATGTGTGCTCGTGTGCAGTACTTACAGTCTCTCTCTCCCTCTCCTTCTCCCTGTTCCTCTCCCTCTCCCTCCCCCCCTCACACATATGCATTCTCCCTCTGTGTTCCATGTACACATGTGTTCTCTTTGTCACACACATTCTCCCTCTGTGTCACACACATACAAACACACGCACACATTCTCTCACACACACATTCCCTCTGTGTTACACATGCACACGTGTTCTCTTTCTCACACATATTCTCCGTCTGTGACACACTCACACACACACACTCACACACATCAGCAGTCTATGGAGACGAAGAGCACAGAAATTTTGAGTCATTTAATTGCTCATCCTTGCTATTTACCAGCTGTGAGGCACTCTTTCTAAGCTCTGAATCGAAGCTTCCTCATTGGTACAAAGGAATGACAGTGACGTCTGACCTGCTCCTTTATCACGGTATCATAAGACTGAAGTTAATAGAAAATGTGGTTATTGTACACAATGGTGTATTGCACTAATATAGTTCTCTATGGAATGGCAAACGGCTTTTAATGAAGGAGCAATGAGCTTTATTCAGTCACAACTGTCTATGTACAAGGCATTCCTTTGTATGTACAATAAATAGTCTTTTTAGTGTTTCATATTCCTGGATAGTTCTCTGCTTAGACATGAAGATTTTACTGTTTTATGTTCTATATACACATATATGTGTGTATTATATATGCATATATATTACAAGGAAATGATTATGTTAATGTTATTGAAAGGCTGCCAACCTTTAATAACTAAGCTAATTGTAAGGTGGTTAATTAGTAACCAACATAATAATCAAAACAGCACAAGAATAACATGACTTATCAAGAGACTGAGTGTGCGAGAGTTCTAGACCACCAGATTTTGGTCTCTGTGACTTCATAATCTGGGAAAGTTCAAAATATGGAAAATTAATTCTCACACTTTGCCATCAGCATGCCACCAGAACTTCCAAGCTACTGTGATCTTTCATGTTATACAGTGACTCCTCTCGATGCCCTACATGGTGAAATCTTCATCATCTAGGGGTCTTGGTCCTCCAGGTGCTTCAGTGTGGTGCTCCTGTCTACGTGCTCCATCCTGTCTATTTACTAAGCCCGAGAAAATAAAAACAAGAGTCTAGAATTTATGCCCAGAGCCTCCATGTGCTTTCCAATTATCACTGTGTCTTTCTCTTATGTAGGGACAAGGCACAAAGAGAACGGAGGCCATGAGGCCATCATCCTAGCCTGACCCAGCCTTTACCAGGACTAACCGGGAGGAGAAGTGAAAGAATGAATGTGTCTTAGCCATTTTGTGTTGCTATAACAAAACACCTGAGGATGGGCAGCATGAAGTGAAAAGATCGGTTTCACTCCTAAAGCTGGTAGGCAGAAGTTTTACCACCAGGGCCTGTCCAAAGCCTTATTTGGATAGTTAAAACAAAAGGAGAAATCGCATGTGAGATCCTGCAAATGCTTCAGGAACTCACACTAAAAACCAGTGAAGGATGATGCAGGCTCCATGTCTTTCTTTCTGCATAATTTAGAGCTCAAATAAATAGACAAATTAATTTTAAGTCAAATCAAAATAATCACTCACAGAATGTCATATTCATGAGATGGCTTTAAACAAAGGTTTTTAATAAAATATATAAAGTTTGTGACTCTATGTTCCTCATTAAATTACCTAGGAGATATTTCCTTTTAGGGTATGGTACGGTGCTGTTCCTATGTTTTATTATATACTTTAGTGCATCTTTCTGTTTACAAATGCAAATTTTAAAATGTTAAAGAAGCATAATGACAAAGTGGCGTTTGGCAAGATAGATAGACACAGCATTCAGGTCCAAGTTTCCCATTGCCAAGGTGTGCTGCATAGGACAGGGAGTGGAAGCTGCACGCCTTCTGCTCTCTTCTCTCCCTGGACAGGAGCAGAGATCCGCTGATGCATTTGCCACCTCCATGTTTACAAGGACTCTATGACTACGTCATCTCTATCCCCGAACTCTCTGCCCTGCTACCCCATTTCCATAGCTACCATACCCTAGCCCTCAAGAGGAAGTGTGCAAACTGCCGAAGGAAGGAACAGCTTCCCAGGCAGCTCTGAAGCCCGATGGATGATATTTGGCTGGATTAAAGTGGAAATTTCACCAATAGTACTAAAAAAAATTCCTACTCCAGCCCTTAGGATGATCTTCAAATATCTCCAAGAAAGGCAGGAAAACCTGGGCTGATGAAACATCTGCCAAATGTAACAAAAAAGAGCTTTAGTCAGTGCCCTAGCAGCCCTCACCAGGGAAGTCTGCCCCTCACAGCTGAGCCCAGCCTCTTCCATGCTGGGTTCACTCAGGGATAGCATAACCAATAATCATCTCTTCAGAAACCCATGTCCTCCCACACGATAATACCACCGTGTCTAAACAGGACTTAACTTCTTTAAAAGGAGCACAGAGGCAAGTCCCTGTAAAGTCTGTATTCTTTATTGTTTGTAAACCATTCACCACTGTGTCTTTTTCTTATGTAGGATCCAGGCACAAAGAAGGGAGGCCATGAGGTCATCATCCTAGGTTGAACAGGTTTTTACCAAGCCTAACTGGGAGGAGAAGTGAAGGAATGAATGTGTCTTAGCCATTTTCTGTTGCTATAACAAAACACCTGAGGATGGGCAGCGTGAAGTGAAGAGGTCAGTTTCACTGACACTGGTAGGCAGAAGTTTAACCAGCATGTACCACTAGGGCCTGTCCAGAGCCTCCTTGCTATATCACAAGATGGCAGAGGACCAAAAGGGAACCAGTCACAAGATGGATGAAGAGTTTCTGTGCATAAGCAAGGAAGGAATGTAGTGAGGAGAGTCTAGGCTCCTTTACAATAGTCCCCTTTCATGGAAACCAGAACATGCACTTCACATCCAAGACAGGTTACACAGTCCTGAGAGGGGGCTCAAATCTCCCTGTGAAGGTGGAGGGTGGAGCACCATAAACTAATGGCCTTTCATTAGGTCCCACCTCTGAAGTTCCCACTGCCTCATCTTTCCTACCCTGGGTACCATTTTCCACCACATAAACCTAAAAGACAAACCACAATCTGAGCCAGAGGAGAAGAATTGTACACCCTTTTCCTGTATTCTTTATTTCGAATAACCCTTGAATGGTGGGCCAATAGTTTAACTCTTATATATCTGGGTTCTATGAAGGATATGTCATCTTTTAAATTTTTTTCATTTAAAAATTTAAATTAGCATATACAATATTAAATTTCACTATGGTAATTTCAAAGAAAACTCTTTGATTCTTCTTTCCTGTTTCTCCCATCCACCTAGCTGTCTCCTTCTCTATCCCACTTATACAAAAACTACATAAATATTATAAGGTAGGATACATGTATGTGAACCAAATGATGAGAATTGTAAAAGCATAATTACATGGTAGAAGTGTCCCCCAAATCACTAGATTGGAATCCAGGGATCTTCATAAAATCACCAGAGATGAGAGCTCTCATGTACTCTTTAAACCCTAGGTTTGCTTCATGGTTTTGAGCTTTGAACCCATCATACTTAAGTAGAAAAAGAAAAGCCACCCCAACAAATCTCACCAATGGTAGCATCAGGAAGGTTCTTGATTCTCTCTCTGAGCATCTGCCATTGGGGTGAACACAACACTCTCAGCTAAACAACACTGGCTTACCTCCCATTATCTGCTAAAATACGGGAGGAAATAAACTGCCGTCAATGGTGAAAACTTACATTTGGACTTTAATGAGCTCCAAGAAATCTTTGGATTTGTACTCAAAAGATACACATCTTGTTTTAAAAATTCAGAACGCCTTGACTTGGGAATCATGTCAAGAATTAATTGGGATGCATCATTATCAAAGTGGTACAGTTTTGGTGTGGTGTGCATTATATTTAAAACATAGCAAAAGTTGCAACTAACAACCTTCTGAGTGTGTGCCATCCATCCTGGAGGACAGTGTGATAGTGCTGACCAATTCTCTCTGGTCCACGAGACCACACAGCTTCATGGACATAGATCCAAGGACAAATGAACCATGACGCTTCCAAGTAAGACATGCTTCGTGAGAAGTGGCTACAGTGCTATTCTGTGTGCTGTTATTTATAGAGACCCAGTCATATTTTCTAAACAACAATGAAAGAAAAAAGTACCTTCAAAGCAGAGATTCTCTTTCTCTCTCTTCTTTCCTTGGTTTCTCCATTGTAAGACAGCAGAGTCCTGTGTGAATGTGGAGGTCGTCCCAGTTATAACCGCACCACCTCTCCTACAGGCAGGAGAGGCTAAAGAAATTATTTAAAATTATGGAATACGATTTATTAAAAGGAATTGACTCAGATAGAAGGAAGAGGAAAATTTTTAGCCAATGCAGCCATCTTGTAATAATAACACCAAGAAGACAACAGCTACCTCTTCTGTAAGACTAGTAAAACAGAAAGGCAGGAAAACAGGTCCCCGAGTCACCACACAAGTCCTAGCTCGCCTTGCCTACCTCTAGAATTCTTTTATTAGAGAACAATTCACCTGTGTATTCTAAGACATGGTCACTTTGCATCTTTCTTTCTAGGAGTCAAATTGAATCCTGTTTCCCTACTAACCTCAATATTTATAATAGT
This sequence comes from Uromys caudimaculatus, assembly GCA_028551405.1. Classification (NCBI taxonomy): domain Eukaryota; kingdom Metazoa; phylum Chordata; class Mammalia; order Rodentia; family Muridae; genus Uromys; species Uromys caudimaculatus. The sequence goes on from CM052706.1 coordinate 66,450,945, forward strand.
CCAAGCTTAGGATGTTAAACATATTTGTAAATGTTTAACCAAGATGATTCCAACAATGGGTGAAAAGTATCTCACAGCTCCTAAGCTTGATCACTTTGTAAGGATTTATAAACCTTAAGACCATCTTAATTTTTAAAAAATAGGGAGGGATTAAGAATCCTTCAGTGTATCTCAGTTGTAATTTTAAAGGGAAGTAAAAAGGTCTAACATAAGTCATGAACAATGGCCTTCAGAAGGAAGGAATCACATAAAGAAAATGATTAGAACCCTAAAAGAATAAGCAAAAGAAAGAGAGAAAGGGAGGGAGAGACAAAAGATGGAAGGATGGAGGAAGAGAGGAGGAAGAGGAGACAGAGGGAAAGAACTGGGAGGATAAATGAGAAAGCGTGTATGTGTGGTGTGTGTGTGGGGTGTGTGGTGGATGTGTGTTCTATGTGTGCACGGTGTATAGTGTGTGTATGTAAGTGTGTCTGTGTGATATGTGTGCATGTGGTGTGTATGTGTGGTGTGTGTATTATATGGTATGGGGTCTGTGCATGTCTGTATGTTTGTATGTGTGTGCGTGGTGTGTGGTATGTATATGCATGTAGTGCGTGTGTGGTATGTATGTGGTGTGTATATGTGATATGTGTGGCGTGAGGGGTGGGGTAGTGTGTGTGTGTGTATGTGTTTATGTGGTGTATGTGTGTGGTGGGTATGTGTATGCATAGTGTCGTGGTGTATGGGGGTATACAGGTGAATTGTGGGTACACTCGTGTGTGTGTGTGTGTGTGTGTGTGTAGAGCAGAGGTTGACAGTGGGAAGGAAGGGGCAATAGGAAATAGGGGATGGGGAAGGGAGGATAGAGAGAGGAAAGGAAGCTATAGCACACAGATATATCTTGAGCAACAAGGGCAAGTCTTCTGTCATATGACCTGAGGACGTGTGGAGGGTTAAGTCTTGTGTAGCCACAGGAAAGAGCACATATTTAATAGAAACATTTAACCAAAATAGAATCCGTTCAGTTTTACATTTTGGAGCCTGAAAAACCAGGCTCTTAGCTAAGCTTCCTGTAACAAGTCTCCAACTGTGTGCAGACCTGGAAGGATGACACAGTCATAGACCTACTATGGTCAGCTCTGAGCACTGTGATGTTCTCCATTGTACTGCCATATATATACCAGGAGCCAGCCTCAACCAGACTTCTTGCTCATCAGTAAATCCTATTTCTTCCCAGTAATCTCCACTGACGTTCCTGGTGCATCTTCCTATCAGGTAGACTTAGGTGTTGACTTCTAAACTGTAAAGTGGGTCTCAAAACAATTTGCCTCCAAACACAGAATCTTGTCAAAATATGATATGAGACACTCCCCAAAAGGGTATACACAGCTTCCAAAGTTGAAGAGTTCAGGAGGCTATGGTTCTTAACCATGGAAGGAAAATAACTGGTTAAAGACTTTAGTCAATTGGTAAAAGTCAGTTTCAGACTGCAACTAGAGCCAGCCCTAGGACTAAGCTTGGGGAAATCCTGCCATCTACAAATTCGGGATACACGTGTTCTTCCATTCAGAAAAGTTACTGAACACTAATTATATGCCAGGCCCTGCTAGATTACCAGATAAAACAATCAGGACTTGAAAAGCCAGAATTAGGGATAAATCCTTGAGAAGCTGTTTTTCCGGCAGCCATTTTGAACCCTGCTTCCTAACCCCGTCCCAGTATCTCCCCAGCTGTGTTTAGTCAAATGATAAAGGATGCCAATAGAAGAAAAGGGTCTGTGTGATCAAACTTCCTGGGATATGACAAAGAAACATGAGCAAACAGGTTTGTCAAAGGTGAGATTCCACAGTGGTCCTAATGCATCACCCACACACTGCATTTCTCCAAGGAGAAAGCAGAGCATGTGCCTTGTATGTCTGAAACATATATACCCACAGGATGTTTCATGTACAAATGTACCAACTAATGTTCCCAGGAACAGTTTTTAAACTGCTTTCTTGGGACCAGGGAAATAGTTCAGTGGGTAAAATGCTTGTACAAGTATGAAGAGCTGAGTTTGGACCCCCAACTGCAGCAGCATATGCCTGTAACCCCAACTCTGGGATGGAGAGGGGGAGACAGGCAGCTTACTGGAGCTCAATGGCCAGCCAGGCTAGCCAAAATGGTGAACTATAGATTCAGTGAGAGACTGTCTCAAAAAATGAAAGAGAAAGCTATAGAGGAAGGCACCTAAGGTCAACCTCAGACTGCACACACACACACACACACACACACACACACACACACACACGCACTACACACACACATGCACACGTGCACACACATGCACATATGAGCACATGTGCCTACTCACATGTACATTTCCTTAATAACTCTGCAACAAAGTTGACTTTGTCCTCTGACCATGACTGCGTAGAGAAACTGAAAGACTGGTCCACAGGAGCAGCCACACAGCTTGTGTTGTCTTCTAATGCTTTTATTACTTAGAAAAGAAGGTTTCTTACTGTCCAGGTGAGAACAGCAGACTGACCCATACCCAGCATCTGAGAACACCACAGCTCAACAGTTCTGGGTTATTAGCACCTAAAGAATCCATTAAAAGAAAGAAAAAGAACATTCTGATTCGCTTGCTACAGAGATCTGACAGTATAGAACGATACAAAATGTGGATCACCAATCTGATTTCCATGAAGGAAATACACAGAAAAAATTAATGAAGGATTCTACTCAAAAGAAAAATTTCCTGTCTTACTGAGAAAAGAATAAAACGTATAATTCATATGCTTTTCAAATTACTCACAAAGAACATGGCATGGAAAGCAGTAATTTAAAACCGTTTCTTCAACAAACCTTTCATTACAGTGTTGAAAATAGTAGCAAATAGCTCTAATTCCAATCTTACCAGTTCATCCCCCTATAGGATACTTATGAATAGATTAAAAAAAAAAAAAAAACAGTAACAGAGAGAGAGAGAGAGAGAGAGAGAGAGACTGCATACATAAACACACATGAAATATGAATAATTAATAATTAATACAGGATGAAGGCAATACCTTTATAAAACTAACAGAGACCACAGAAACCCTTAGAGAGATGAATGGAAGTCTTGTTCTAGGAAGGCACTGAATATAAGAAAATCTTTTTAAAGAACATGTGAATCATCCTCCATTCCCCTGAGGCCAAAGTCAGGTGACCTATGAGCCTCCCTTCATCTTCAAGAGCCTGTCTTCAAATATCAAAGGTTGGGGGAACATTTCCTTCTATCTCTCTTCATAGTAGATGGTGGTACACAACCCTCTTTTGGAAAGTCTTCTCAAAATAAACACAGTGGGTAAACCCCCAGAGATCTGTGGTTAAATGGCTTCGTTTCTAAACCTCAGAAGGTATTTTACTTCAAATAAAAAAATGAACAGCCTTGAAACACACAAACAAAATAATTTCTGGTTAAAAAAAATGTTGTTATGGTATTATGGGTCTATATGAATGATTTTTATCAATTCAGTGTGCCTGGTAGACATGTAAATATTGGATCATATCAGCAAAACTGTACTTCAAAAATCACTGTGGAGCAAATGCATGGTCTCCAATCTCTAATTTATATATGAAAGATGGATTAAGGAAGTGAATAGCATTGTCCTGCCTTTGAGTTGACAAGCCTTTGAGGAGAAGAGAGGACACATAGAATGAAATTTGTAACAAGTAAGGCCTCATTCACAGCCTAGATGATGATGGAAGGAACCATTCCCACAAAGAATCAGCGATGACATCCAGGTTTCAAAGGGGATTCAGAGACACCAAATGGGATGCAGAGAAACGGAGGGGAGGGGAGGTGTCCCTCCAGGACCCAAACTGAGAGAGAACCCAGGAGACAAAGAAAAGAACTGAGAAAAAAGCAAGAGAGGGAGTTACCCTGCGCAGCCTGCAATTGCCCCCAGAAGGGAAGGAAGCTACGCAGCACTTGTCCTTCACCGTGGATGTCTGTTGTGCCCGCATCATAGCATGTGGATTCCTCTACTGGCCAAAGTATTATGGTCCATTTGCTCAGGAGTCTTTTACTTCCTCAAGGACTTCTTTTATTTTGTAGCATGCAGAATAGCAGGAGAGAAAGATATGTCTGCCCCAGAGCCTTCTCACTGCCAGTCACAAAGCAGCTGCTTAGAGGCCTGAGGACGGAGGAGAGGTGAGGATTCATCGAGTCTAGAGGGGCCCAGGAGTCACAGTAGAGGTCTACTGGATGACACTAAAGTCCACCCAAGGAAGCTGAGAACTCTAAAGGCTAACGCTACCTCCACTCACTTTTCGCCCTTAAAATGGGTGATTCTGTCCAATTTCCTCCTTTAAAAGATAAAAACCAATAGCTGGAAAAGTGCAGCCTTTGTTGAACATCGGCCAGAGCTTTTCCAGCAAATGTTAAAGTCTTCATCTAAATAGACTAGCAAAAGTATTTGAAACGGCTGAAGGGATCACTAATTATATTCACTCCTTGCCAAAAGAAGAATGGAAAGGAATGTGGCCCATTTGTTATCTGACTACAAAGTTTCCATCCAAACCACAATCATTAGTTAGACCTGGAGTAGTGTGGCCAAGCCTGCAGGAGGGAGGAAGTCTGGGCTTCCCTGGGGTCACAAGGGCACTCTGCTTGCTTTGCATGGTACATTAGCAAATGTGCCAGTCTGAGCATCACCACGAGGTAGGCAGCTGATGGAGGATTTATGGCGGCATCCTTGACCTCACCTGCCTTGCCCAGATCACTGCTGCTCTGTTTGTTGTGCTGGCAACTTTACAAAATGGTGCTTCTGTGTAATTATCTTCCTCTAAGGCAGTGGTTCTCCACCTGGGGGGTACAATCTCTTTGAGGGTTGAAAGACCCTTTCACAGGGTCACATATCAGATATTCTGCAGATCAGATATTTACATTATGATTCATAACAGTAGCAAAATTATAGTTATGAAATAGCAATGAAAATAATTTTTATGATTAGGGGTCACCACAATATGAGGAGCTATATTAAAGGGTCACAGCATTAGAAAGATTGAAAACCACTACTCAAAGGCCTTACTTCTCTTGAAGCATTAGTGGATATATATATATACATATATATATCTATATATGTATATATATATATATGTATATATATAGTAGCAAAATATATAGAGCAATTGTCTTAATATTTATCCAAGTTACACATTATAAGCTCTTTTTTGTTAAAAAAAAAAAAAAAAAAGATAGATAGCCATATAGAGAGGCAAAGATGTCATAAGGCCATGACATAGCCTAAATTTATTAGATATTTAAGCAGTAGATACAGTCATCCAATTTCTAGGCTGTGAACTACTGAACTATATTTAATCCCTTGAAGAATCGAAATTCTTCTTCTGTGCCTTTCTGAGTCACCATGACAACCCTCAGTTTATTTGTTTATCTCCCTCACTGGATGACAAGTTGCTTACTCTGTTTCGTGCCCGGCCCCTCCACCTTCCTAAGAGGGATCTTACAACAGATCCTCTATAGTTTGAGAGCAGGAATTTTTAAATGAGTGCACAAAATAATGCACTGATTAGAAGAGGCAGTGCAGTACCAAGCTTTCAGGAGAAGGTATTAAAGTCTGTGTTGAAAAGTTTAAAACAAAGTCCAGGCAATTCTCATTATTAGCAGCAGTTGTGGTCTACAAAGCTATTGTGTATGCAGAATTAACCAACACTGTTGCTCCTAAGGGAAATAAAAGATCAGGTTACTGGGAACTTTGGTCACACTCGCATCAACTGAAGCATCATTGGTGATGTAGGTTCATTGGCCAACTTCCTTTTAAAATAAACTGGTCTCATCAGCATTAAATGTCTGCACTTGCGCATGACCCTTTCCAACGTAAGAATCTGCAAGTACTTTGTAAACTCATCTACAGTGTCCAGAGCCGCAGAATCTGCCTCATCTGCAAGCTGAACATCTTTGACACCACATCACCTCTTAGAACATGTGCAGCGGCCACGCCATGTTAGCCAAGAAGAACTTCACATTCTCCAGACCCCGGGGAGCACGTCTATAAATTACCTTGGCTTTCAGCCTCACAACCGTTGTGTCAGCTATGCTGAATTCACAAATCCAGCCGCTTTTCTATCTCCTGCACAGCACTGTCATATCCAGAAATAGGACTTTAGCACTTTGGGAAGTGGTACCATGCCCACATCAGCCAGTTTCCCCTTCCGCTCTCTGCATGTCCTATAATATTGATTCATTACCATGGAGCCAATGGCCAGCACACTATAACTCATAGCTCAACAAGATTATCTAACACAGTGGTTCCCAACCATCCTAATGCTGTGCTCCTTTACTATAGTTCATGCTGTGCTGACCCCTAACCAAAAATTATTTTTGTTGCCACTTCATAACTGTAATTTTGCTACTGTTATGAATTATAATATAAATATCTGATCTACAACCCCTGTGAAGGGCGGTCCGACCCCCAGAGCGGTCATGATCCAAACAGGTTAAGAACTGATGACCTAACACATTAATTTTTCCATAAGATATCTAACAGCCTTCTTGTGCTTAGTAAGGGCACAAAATGGTAATTCACCACAATACCTGGGGACATTTTAAACAACAAAATTACTAGGGAAAATAAAAGCCAAAAAAATGTAAAAGAAAAAAAAACACTAAATAGAGTGTGAACAGAGCAGCCCTTTACAGCAAGAGTTATACCATGAGGCAACACATCACCTCCTCTGACCTCAACAGGGACTGTGGCATTGGGCTGATTCAAATTTTTACCGCTCTGTGTTTCCATAAATGACTACAGAAGTGATGTATTGATTTGGGTTCTCTAATCAAGTTTAATGAGTAAGTGAATGTTCAAATGCAAACTTGAAAATGGTGAGGCACTGTGGGGATAAAAGAGGAAAAGTTTCACTAGGAAGCACTTCGAGAATCAAATGACATCACACATATAAAAGGGGAGCACAATTCTGGACACACAGTTTTCAGTTGATAGCTTCTTACTCTGTGACTGAGATAACTCATAAGAGAGTGCTAACCACTTAATATCCAGCAGTAATAGATAAGACCTGTAAAGACATGGGTAGATGCAAAGAAAAGCATCCAGGAAGAGGAAACAGTATAAAGGGAGACAAAAATATCAAAATGAAGTGTGTGTGTGTGTGTGTGTGTGTGTGTGTGTGTGTGTGTGTGTGTGTGCGCGCGCGCGCGCGCGTGTGTGTGTGTGTGTGTTCATGCGTGTGTGCATGTGTGTTTCTGTGGCAGTAGAGATAACCTGCAATTTGGGGGTCTATGAGGGGGTTCAGGATATAAGGCCATAGTAAGAAGTGATGAGTCTGGGGGCTGGTGGATGGTTCCAGAAAATCAGAAAACCTTGCATTGCATTCTATGGCTGCTGAGTCAGGGGCTTGCCAACAAGCAAAGCAGTTTTCAGTCTGAAGATAAATGGTGTATCTATTTCCTAATTTTGTGAAAATAAATAAATAAAAGGAAACATTGCTCTGACAAAGGATATGGCCAATCATCACAACACACAGAGTTTTTGAGTTTTTATTTACTGTGCATAGTTGTAAAGGTTTTACAATGTTCTTTTAGTATTTATAAAATTAGAAAATAGGTCCACACTATCACTAAGCCCTATTCTTCAAGGGGAAAATGTGGAAGTATACAGGTTAAAAGAATTGCCTAAGTTCACGGCACTGTATGATGGAGTCAGGATTAGAATCCAGCGCTCTGGTTCTGAGCTCATTCCTGTTCTTAAGTCCATTGGAGCAGAAGTAGAGCCAAGAATGAAATCAAGAAAAAGAATGAAGATCAGAGTGGGAGCACAATATGAAAAGGGAGGCTGTTAATGTCTCTTCCTGTAGTTAGCTGCACACAATGTTCATGTACATATCCTCATATGTACATTCATACACATACTCAGAATGTACACTCATACATGTTACACACACACACACACACACACACACACGCGTACACATGGCCCCTTGCTGATGCTGAAACCCTTCCCCTGGTATTAGAGGTATCTCTGTGGGTCCAGCTCTCTTTTTTATTGTCATTATGCAGTATAAGCCTATCTGAAGACAGAGATCCACACAGAATAGGCAAAAGAAGTTATAACCAGAGTGGCACTGATACTGCACAGATGATGGCAGGGAAGGATGGAATGATGTCAAAATACACAACTGAAGAAAGATATAGCAAATGAGCAGCTGAGAGAAGAGAGATCAGCAGCAGAGACTACGCAGGAAAGTAAGGTAAAATTTTTGAACATGAAGAGAGCATTCTTGACACATTTCCACTCTTATTTTTCCATAGCATTAGTAACCTTTTCAAAAGGTTTTCATGACCTTTATAAAAACTATAAGTTCATCAAGGGGGGAAAAAAAAACATAAGATTTGACAGAGTCTAGAGAATGCAGAAGAGACATGCATGTTGAGACATTGAACCCATGCTTAGCTGGGCATTTTTATACATTATCTAATTTAACCCTCTCAGTACTACAAAGAAGTTTTAAGCCTATTTTACTTAGGTGGAGACCAAAAGGCAAAGTTAATAGAAAGGCAAAAAGAGAATGATGGACCAGAATCTGCCACACCAGGGGTGGGGGGGTAATGAGCCTGGTGAGGGTAGTTCTGAATCTGCATAAAGAAGCTAAGACAAGTGACCCAGTCCATCCAATGTATAGTTATTTGTGAGCATGTGATGATTACAGGGTATGAAGAATTTGCAAAGGGGTATAGTTTCATTGTTGGGGCTCCAAAAGAACTTACTATTGATAATGAGAGACAAGACATACAATGTCTGATACTACTCATGAAAAGCCAGTGATTCAAGAGAAGGACGAGACCAGTGAGTGATGAGGAGCTTAAAAGCTGAGTGGGCAGTAGAGATGCTGTAAGAACCCAAAATCCATGAAGAGAATTTCGGTGGAAGCAAAATTGAATGGAAGACCCTTAAAGAAGACTCTGAGGAATGGGCTAAGTCTGGAAAACTATTAGATTTGGAAGAAAGCATGCTGAGAGAAATAGAGGGTGAGACTAGACAGGTATGGATGGAGCACCATAAGAAATCACAACCACACAAACAGAACAAAGAGCTTCAGTGCCACATTGACCTCTGAATGAACACACCGAGACTCACAAACACTGGAACTTGCTCAGCCTCGTTGGTTTCTGCTGGCGTTTGGTGAGTCGAGATCCAGTGTGCATATGTGCAGAGGATGACAAAGAACACAAGTGTAACTGCATCGCTTCTCTTGGGGTGGGAGTCTATGCATGATCTCAGAGCTGAGAACCTTAAATAGTGAAAATAATGACCACCTCTTTATACAAATTCTAGATGACATAAAAAAAAATAGACTAGGAACTCACTTCAGGGTAAACAACTGGGGTTCCACAGAATGAAACATGTCCCTTTATGAAGCATGACATATATACACATATATATAATTTTATATATTATAAATATGATATATTAATTATATAATATTATATAATTATATATTAAACATATAATATGTTTAAAAATATATATTTATATATAAAATGGAGTTTTATATATAAAATGAAAATGAGGTAAAATGAATACACCATCAAATTAAAGAGTCCAGTGGTCTAGAGGTAAACAGAGCATTGGTATCTATGGCTCAGAAAACACAGCCAATATGCAGAAAACTCACCACATCTCAGTATCAGTGATTTAAAGGTTACTTACTAAACCATAACAAAGCCAATGACAGTAAAATTCACACAAGAGTGTGGAAGCAAGCAATAAGAAATAGTAGTAATGCCACACAAAAATCAAGGGCCTCTAATAGGTTTAATAAAATTAAATCTCATGGACTATGAAATGGGAATAAGTTTTTAAAATATGTGCATATGCTGTGTGTGTGTGCGTGTGTGCGTGCACGTGTGTGTGTGTGTGTATATGTGTGTGTGTGTGTGTGTGCGTGCGCGTGTGTGTACGCACGTGCATATGGGGGGGTATAAGTGCCATGGGCACATGTATGGAAATTAGAAGACAATGAACTCCAATCACTTCTTCCATAGTATAGATCCCATGTCATCAGGATTGGCAGCTAGTGCCTTTACTTGCTGAGCCACTTAAAGTCCCCCAAAATGAGCTTTTGCCAGAGAGGACTGTAGTTCAGATAGATCACAGAACTGCTTCTGTTAGCCAGCCACCAAACTACTATTATCCAGACAAAGATATGTAACCTGTACAAACATGTATATTCACCCAGAAAACTGAGCCCTAGGAGAAAATGTGGAATGTCTCTGAAGGTACAGGTACATCTGTCACCCATCTAAGCACCCCAAGGACAGCCCTAAGCACTCAGCCTTGAGGTACTAAGGACGAGATTCAAACAGAAACATACAGGCAGACAAAGAGAGGTAAGACTCACACAATTATTGCCTTACATTTCTGATAAGAGATATGGTTTGAATAATAAGTATAAACAGAGACTGTCTTAAATCTCTTTATGTTGTTCCTTGTGTATAATAAACACTCAATAAATAATTGCTATTCTTTCTAATATATAGTGTGCTTGCTTTAAGTACTTTCCAAAAATCAAGTGTCTTGGGAGATTTCCCAAAGCTTAAAGATCGATTTGTATCTAGCCACAGACCTGGCTTCAGGGACAGTTGGAACCTTCCTAGTAGAACCTAATTTAGTCTCTTCAGACAAGCTGAGTATCTTTGAAGACAGATGGTTTAGATCAGCAACTATATTATTCAAGTCTCCCCGCCAACAGGAATTTGCAGAAGTTTAAACTGAAGACTAGGAGTCATTCTGATTCAGAATCATCCCCATCTTGAAAACTGCATCCCCCCCATATGTTTTGGTTACATTTTCCTTTGATAGACAAATAGATCCAGCTGTTTCCACCCTTGGAGCGCCTCAAGGCTTCCTGGGTAAGCTTTATAACCCACTCATCCCGCAGAGAAAGGAGACCCAAAGGGTGGGAGGACCTATGTTTTCCTTCTGATATTAGGCTCTTTTTGAGCAAATAAAGCACAGCCCTGGACCACAGCATCTATACAGAGACAGGAAATGCACAGCGTTTGGATATTAAGCACAGCTTTAAAGAGAAGCATGCGGCAGGGCAGGTGTTGGGCTACTAGTGCAAAGTTCATTGATTAAAGCTTTATCCCTTGCAAAATTCATATTGACACATTCCAGGAGATACCAGGTCATCATTTTCTATCTTGCTTTATTTGCTCTTACATGTAATAGACATTGGGAGATTTTTAAAGGTATAATTTACTTTATTATTTTAATTGTGTGTATTTCTAAGCATAATGACCATTTTACATGTGTGTACATAATGTGTGTTGAACAAATGGGGGCAGCTAGCATTTCTCTCTCATTTGGTGTGTTTTTTGTTTGTTCATCTATCTTCAGGTCAGCAATGATAGACAATGACAGTCAAGGTCACGCAAGGTCAGTGCTAATCTTGGAGGCTTGGAAATAAGTCAGGGGTGACAATGACGTGTCAGGCACCCTGAAGACTGGCACTAGTTTTGTTTGTCTGATTGTTTGTCTGTTGGTGATTACCTGTAGCCCAGGCTAGCCACACTATGTATATGTGCATGAGTTTCTGATACTCTTGCCTCCACAGACCTGTGCGCAGAGGAGACAGGTATGCACCACCTTGGGCAGCCCTGTCAGCCCTCTTTAGCTGTATTTTTTAATTAAATGAAGGCTTTTGTGTGTTTGATGCCAGGGGTTCAAACCCAGAACATCGTATTATACGTGCTAAGCAGATATTTAACCACTGAGATATATCACCAGCCTTTTAACATTTTTATTCATATTGTACAATATACATGGTATGTCTGATTCAAGATCATGGCCAGTTTGTAATTCAACAACCAACAACCAAGTCTAACTTGAACCTCTTCTTGACGGAGCACAGTGAGTTTGGAACATCATATTAAAGACAGTCTAAAGATAAATGCAAATTACTACTTTACCATTCTACCAGATGGGGTAGCTTCCTTTCTATAGCCAGAACACTGCATTTTATTTACCCATTTGATGATTCATACAAAACCCAAAAAGTCCCAAGATTGAAAACATCTACTACCAACTGGCCTTGAACCTAATAAACTTCAGTTCTTTTTGTTTAAATAGAACCTTATATGTCTCCGCCAAAGACATCAGCCAACGGCATGAACAGATTCCTAGAGTGGGGTCCAGAGAGAAACGTCCATTTTTTTCCAGTAATAATTCTACTGAAAATAGATTTCCAGGTTGGGTAAAAATAGCTACCTTCATCAGTCATCACAATTCCTATTCAGCTTTTATATACATCATCTAAAAATGGAAAGAACTCAGAGAGGGGGAATGTTTAAATATCACCACATTCATAGGCTACATCTATATATAGTTATATGTGTGTGTGTATATTCATATATAACTCTAGTTGATGCCAGAAATCATGAAATTAAAATGATTAAGAATTTCTCCCATCCAAAAGACTGCTTGAGAAGTACAGACACGTCCCCTGACTGACAAGATAGCTTCTATTAGAAGAGAACAATACTAGCAATGAGAAACGTGAGTCCCACTGTGATCCAGCCTCCTCATCACCTGAAACTGTGTCACCACTGCATATGGGTCATGTGACTGAATGTGAGAGCCACAATAAAACTGGCATCAGCAAAAAGCTCCGGAACATGTATTACCCAAAGGTTCTTTCAGAACCAAGCATGTGGAGAGCCTAGGGTGTTTCTGGTGGGGCTTACCCATGTTGCTTCATTCAACTTCACCACAGCCTCTGTTCTAAAACCACATTTTACACCATGAAGCAGCTCAGATTTGAGACTACTGTATGGTGTAAATTACAGCACTCTTACTGTGCTACAATACATTCAGCTCTTATACAAATATGGAGGCTTCATTAGGGAAAACAAAAGGTTTCTAATATTTTCCTATCATCCTCCCTTGATGTGGAGCTATTGAGTTAGTGTATATTTGGATTGGACTATATTAGACAGCTTGATCTTTTAAAAATTGCCATTTGAGTTTCTGAATTCACTTGCCCTAAAAAAATTCTTCAGTGTAGAATTGAGATTAGGGCAGAGTTTCTACTTTCTAAGTCTTTCTCAAATGGCCCTAAAGATAACTTCTGTCTTTTTTTAAACCATGTATTTATGTGACACAGTATTGTAGGCATAAGTCAGAATGTCAATCAACTCTGAAAAGCATTTAAAATTATCTATATCCATCCCACAAGATCAAAAATTCAGCCGAGATTTAATTTCTTTATGTAAAAATAATCACATCAATCTCATTAGCATGCAAATTTAAATTTGCTTTTGGCTTCATAGATTTGATTTAGATTTAGATTTAGATTTAGATTTAGATTTAGATTTAGATTTAGATTTAGATTTAGATAGATACACAAGTTTATGTGTATCACATTGTGCAAATGCTCTTTGCCAGACCAGAGAGTGTTGAATCCCCCAGAAATGGAGTTACAGGCAGAGATGAGCTGCCTGATTCAGGTGCTGGGAACTGAATTGAACCAGGTCCTCTGCAAGAACAATAAGTGTTCTTACCCACTGAGCCATCTCTGAAGCCCCATTTTCATCTTTATAAGTGATAAGATTATATATATGAATAAATATGTATATCAAAGAATATATATTTCAAAGAATATCAAAAAATTATAGAGACCCTAGAGTCTCTGTAGAGAGTCTCCATAGAAACTTGATGCCCCAAGCAAGGGGGAGACCTGGAGTTGGGGGTGAAGGGAGGGAGCACCCCCTCAGAGGCAAAGGGGAGGGAGAGTGAAGAACTCTGGGAGGGAGGACCAGAAGGGAGAGCAACATTTGGGATGTGAATAAATAAAATAATTGATTAAAACTTAATAAAAGAATTGTCTTAAAACAAACTCCATTATGGTTTATTATCAGTAACTGTTTTATTTGTAGCACCTATCATATGGCCCTGGGATCAGGTAAAACTTCTCGAGTGAAAATGGGTCATGAGTAGAAATTGTTCAAGACTCCCTCATCTAGGAAAGCAGGCATTCACAAAGCACAGAGACAGAGATAGGTTCAAGACCAACCTAGTCTACAGAGTGAGGTCAGGACATCCAGGGCATGTGACCTTACATAAAACATAATGTCGGAAATCAAAGAACCTCGTACTTTTCCCTGTCTCTGCGGCTTAATAGGTTCTGGAGTCCTAGGATTTTGCCCATGGTGTTATAGAAATGATTCACACATTTCTCATGCAATGCATTCCTTGACTACCGGTTTATTCTTAAACCTCTAGGGGCACAAAGGACACAGCTAAATGACACAATTCACTTTTCTATTAATGTGGGATTTCTTCTTTATGGGTTAGATACTAAAATTCTAGAATTGGAGAGCTGGAAAGGGCCTCAGAATAATGAAACCCCAAACACAAGAAACACTGTATGATTCCACCATGTAGCCAAGTTGGCACTGTGGCATTCTAAATCACTGCCTCCTGAACCTTAATGGGCACATGAGCCACTGGAGGATCTTGCAAGAGTCTACACTCTGCTGGGGTAGATCTGGGAGGGGCCCAAGAGTGCAATTTTAACTTGCAGATATTGCCAGGCAAAGATCACACAGATTCATTGAGACAGCTGGGGCTCAGAAGTCGGCTAGCCCAATGGCTATCAAACTTCTTTGCATGCTGGGATTCAGAGAGGGAGCACTGGCCTCAGTTCTGTCAATGCTAGGCTTAGTTAGTTAGCTACAAGGCTTTTCTGAGTCCATATCCATTGCTTGCTTTCACTCTATCTCTTCCAGTTCAGATTTGTGTATTTATTTAAGCAGAGCATATTATCATAACTGATGGACTTCGCCATAGTAAATATTAAAATTGTGAACTGAAGAATACAGGCCTACTTTACACACATGCAATTTGCGTTAACAGGAATATATACTTTTCTTTAAGGTATGTTATTGATGGGGAAACTGAAGTCCAGTGAAGATCACTGGCTGTAGGTCAAGTACTTCATACTCTGTTAAAGCCAACACAATTCCCACCCACCCTGTTGTCTTGTGTCATTTAAGAGAAACAACCAGGCTTAGGCCCAAGACATGACAATGCGATTGAACTTCAGATCTGCTCATTTCTATGCCATTATTCAAAAAAAAAAAAAAAGCCAGCTATAATGAGATGCCTGAGCATCTGGGGACAGTCATCCTGGTTAATACTGCTTCTGAATGTGACTCTGTTGAAAATTATGGGAAAATGTTTACAGAAGCTGCAAGAGAGAAAAGAAATTGTGATATAAAGAGTCTGTCAGAAGCTCATGAAGGATCAAGCTCAGAATTTTTAAAGAAACAGGGAAAAACTATCAAAGTAAGGAAAGAGACATATAAGGAGAATCAGTGAGGCTCTTAGAGCTTTGTGGGCATCTTGAGAGCACCTACTCTCCTAGAAACAATGCTGTGCACAGAATGAGAAAGCTCATTGAAATAGGGGTTTGAGTGCTCACAAGCCTACAGAGACTGCAACTTGATTTGGATCCATGGACAGACTTAGGACCAAGTCTTAATTCCCCAGAGACTCAATGAAGACGATGGCTCTAGTTGACATCAAACTTCTACCTAATACACTTTTGTGATAACAGACACAGTTACAGACCTGATCGCCATCAACTGGGCCAATGTTGTCATAGTTACACCTTGGACCTCTGTATTCATTTTCATTCTAAGAGGCCCAGTGTGATTGTGAGTATAGATCCCTATGGGTCTGGAGAAGCAACAGTACGAAGAAGGAAGTAGGATTCTAGGAGATTCTCTCTGTGACTATGTGTGATGGCAAAGGAATCAACTAAGCATCATTCTGTGTAGAAGTCCCTCTGAGATGTTGGAAAAATGCTGAGCATAGAGCTGATAAGAGAGATCTGGAGAAAGAAGAACATGATATATAAATATTAATGCAAAAGTTCAAACCTACTTGCATACAATGGAAAGCATGTAATCATTATATATACATATACATATATACATACACGTATGCATAGTAAGGTAGCAGATGCTATATTCAAGCAGTATTTGTGGTATTTATGAAGGAACTAATGGCAAAGCAGAGTTGGGGTTAAGGGGAAACAAGCAGGTAAAACACTGGGTACTGGCAATATCAGGAGCAACTTCAACCATCAGTAACACAGAGCAAGAAAGACAAATCCTTACAGAATTTCAGTAATACCAGCAGCTGAAGGGAAGGCTTCCTCAGCCAGTGGGACATGGATCTCTGGTTAAACTACAGACCGCCCACCACCCGCCAAGCCTTGGAAGAAGAAAAACACTAAACAGTCCCTTCAAATCTCTTAGTTCTAGCTTGTATCTCCTATGGGCAGAATCTAACAAGACATCAAGGACCTTTTGGTAGTGTCCTGGAATCCAGAGTCAGCAAGGGTGGGCCTGGAGAAGAGAGAGACTCTGTGTGCTGGGGACCTTCCTATCTACAACTTTCTGAAACACCATAATCTGGTGAGTTCTTTGCCCTTTTTGTACACAGTATCTCCCATGTGTGTCCATAACATTTTCCCTTTGGGAATTACCTGATGCCATCTCTCCTCTACTAAACTCTATATAGATAGTCTCTCACCGTAGGCACAATAGCTTTGTCCACCCAAATGGATAGCAAGCTTTTTGAAGGTAGAGGCTATCACTGTCTCTCCTCCCAATAGCCTGCTCAACAAAACCCAGCAGTGGTCCTGACTGCTCAGGATGCAGCCTGTGTAACCTAACAATTTGACATGTTCTGGGGGGGGGGGGGGTGGGAGGGCATCAGCATGCCATAGGGAACCCTCTTCTATGCATTTACTTTTGCCCAAGTATGCAAGGCCTTCCACCCTGCTGCCACCCTCTAGTCTCTGTTTTCCTCATTATTTCCAACGGTTTCAAAGCCCCCTTTAGAACCTTCCCAAATGACTCCATCAGTGTGCCCATCCTTCCCTCTCAAGAGCAAGACCCTGTGTCAGCAAGAGAGATGCTGTCTATGTGTTGCAGGAAGAGAAGAAAGGCCCTGGTGGTGTGACTCTCTCAGACATCCTGCCCACAGGATCAACCACAGACATCCCTGCAGAGCACATCCACCGAAAATTTAGTTTTAATGGGGAGACTGGAGCCAGGTCACATGCACCAGAAGTGTTTAAAACCTTATTACTCACTTAGTGAAACTTTCTCAGTAGAGTAGGATAGACTCAGAGCACCAAATCTGACGTAATCCGCAGGCAAAGAAAACAGGTGGTGTGGTCTTTACTGCAATTAGGGTTGTTGTGGAGTGAAGCTGGAACCTCCTACCAGTACCAAAGAAGAGCACCAGACTGCTCTGTCTGTTTGGCCAGAGGGGGAGAGGTGCAAGAAAGATGCTGGGCCTTCAAACTGCCAGTAATCAGAGCTGGGTCTGAATCCCAAGTCTATTATAATATTTACTAGCTGGGTAATCCTAGGAAGGCTATTTGACCACACTGAACCTGCGTCTCATGCCACTTAGAGGAGGCCACCAGCGCTTTCCACTGTAATGAGAGGGTTAAATGAGAGAGCAAGTACACAGCATGTAGAACAGCAAGCCTTCTGTGTCTGCAGCTTTGATACCTATAGGGTCAACTGATCACAGATAAAATGTGCTCGGGAAGAATAGGGGAAGGGGCTGCATAACTGAACAGATATAGGCTTCTTGTTTTTGTCAATGTTCCACAGAGTGCATACTTTAACAGTAATTTATATAGCATGTACATTTTACATGTGTAATCTAAAGATAATTCAAAATATAGAGGAAGACGTGCACAGGTTCTATGCAGGTATACATCTTATGTTGTCAGTGACTTAAGTATTTGGGTATCTGCACATCAGGGAAGGAACCCCAGGGTTACCTCCTATGGATATTGAAGGGGGACTTAACTTGGAGATGCTCAGTGTCACACACTTTCCCCCTTCCCTCTCCAAAGCCCCTCCCCATGCCCTGAAGCCCCTCCCCCATGCCCTGAAGCCCCTCCCCATGCCCTGAAGCCACTCCCCCATGCCCTGAAGCCACTCCCCCATGTCCACTTCATCCCCTCCCTCCTATCATTTACTTCCTGTCTTCTCCGTCTTAAATTTCTTCCTTTGTACTGATGTCTTTTTTAATCATTGGACAGCAGTAGTGTCTGCATGTTCAGCAGGCATCTCTTAACACATCCCTAACACAGACCTGTAACTCTCCATATGCATCCATGTCAGTAGAAATTTTACCAAATCCCTGATATGTTTTCCCTACACTGAACATCTGCTTAGTCATCTGATTTTCTGAGTCCCAGATACAAAGTGTCTCTAACTCTGTTGTTCAACATCTTATCCTTTCTATTTCTTCGCTGTTCTCTGTCGCATGTTTTTAGATATCCCAATAAGAGTGGATTTCATTATGCTAGAAACTGAATATATATATATATATATATATATATATATATATATATATATATATATATATATACATACATATATATAAAGTCTTATCAGCAGGAGAAAATATTAAGCTAAAGATCTCCACAGCGGTCCTCTGCATTACCAGACCATGGCTTTCTTTATTTGTTCTGAATTTTCTACAACATATGCTATTGTTCTCATAGGTGTTGTTTTAAATAAGAGACTTTACTGTTTTACCCAGACTTTTGCTTAATCAAAACTACCTAGGTACACAGGATACTTGGCAATATGCCCCTGAAGTAGGTAGTCAGTTTCCACAATGAATTGAAATGACTCTGATCTTCACATTTTATTATGTTAACAAGGCTTACCTGCGTATCAAATAGGATATTGTAAAATGAAGGTATGAGACAGCAGGGACAAACTATAAAAGATACACTGTGTTATTTCCTCCAGTCAACCACTGCAGGGGAAGCAAGATACTGTGTCATGAAGATACCCAAACAGCCCTCCAGAGCGGTGCAGATGTGAGAAATGTGGACCTCCAGACACAAGCCTGCGCTAAGCTGTTCAGACATGTGAGTAAGAGTCCACAGAAGCAGACGTTCTGGCCATGTCACATGTGCAGGCAACTTCAGGCCAGGCTGCCATCTCAGTACAGTGCCGTGCAAGGCTCTGAGCCATAATCCTCTATCGGGTATCCCCTATGTTCCCATTCACAGAAGCCATGAAATCACCAGCTGTTTTTAAGCTGCTAAGTTTTGGAGTTGATCAGTAAATAGCAATAGCCAACTAGTGTAACCCCTAAATGATCACTCTAGCTTTCTGTCAGCCCTGCCCCTTGAGCACTGTCCTACCATATTGAATGGGTAAGCAGGTCCTGTATAGTTGGAGAAATTCATTTCTGCATATCTGTCAACTCCAGTACTTACCTCATCCTTTACAGTCCTTTACAGTCCCCAAGGCTTAGCTCTAGCCCTGTATTCCCATAGCAATTCTCCAACTCTGCTGCAGCAAGCTATGGAAATGTTCACATCTCTCTCTAGACTGTGAGGTATTTAAGGCCATGACCTAACCACTATTAATCTTTGTGTGTCTGGTATGTGAAAGACTCTGTGTGTGTGTGTGTGTGTGTGTGCGTGTGTGTGTGCGTGTGTGTGTGTGTGTGTGTGTGTGTGTGTGTGTGTGTGTATGTATGCATGTTAGTGAATGCCCACACAGCTGAATGCTACACTCAGTGAATAAGTATATTACCAAGACTGTCTTAGCCAGAATGGAAACCACACACAAGATCTCTGCGTTTTAGCTCAGAAGAAATGCTAAAAATCATCTGTTAAGGCCATGACTCCCACAGTAAGTTAAGGACCCTTAACCACTGATTAATCAGGTCAGCGTCACTGCAGCTTTAGAGTTTGCAGAAAATAACAAAGAATAAAATAGGATAATTGCTCAAAACTTAAACTGTGAATAAAATGTAGTGGAGTGGAATGCATAGAAGAGCTTGTTAAAACAGATAGCCGGGTGCAGTTGAGGCTGAATTGTGTCTCTCAAAACATACAGTCAAGCCCTGTGACAGGCCCAAAAATTCCTATACTGGCAAACCTACATTGGTTTATTAGTACTGGTATTTTATTTTATTTTTGATGTTTTTAATTTTTATTTTTCTACTTTTGAAAGTAGATATTTTTCATACAATACATTCTGATTATGGCTTCCCTCCTCTAATTTCCCCCAAGACCCTCCCCACGACCCCTTCACATCCAAATCCACACCCAGTCATTCTCTCTCTTGTCAGAAAACAAACAAGCATCTAAAAATCATAAGATTTAAAAAGTACAGAATAGGACAAAACAAACAGGAAAAAGAGCCAAAGAAAATGCACAAGAAACATATATAGATGACGAGATATGCATGTTTACATACACAGAAATCCTATAAAAACACAAAGCTGGAAACCACAACATATTTTTTTAAAGACATATAAAATTTTTAAAAAGTGACAAAGCATTCTGAGACAAAGCACCTCAAAATTTCCACTGAGTTCAGTAGGTGTTGACAATATATAGTGCTGGGTATGGGGCCTACTCTTAAAGAGTAGTTTGTATACCCAGTGAGACTCCATTGGAGAAAACTAATCTTTCATTTGCAAGCAGTTAGCAATTAGAGATAGCTTCTGAGCTGGGAATGGAAACCTGTGTCCACTTCCCCTCTCGGTGCTGGGACCTCATCAGGCCTAGACTTGTGCAGATTCGGGCCTGTGCAGGTCGTGTGCACGCTGCCACTGTCTCTGTGAGCTCCTATGTGCATCAGCCCTGCTGAGTTTAGGAGATCTTGATCCCTTGGTTCCATCCCCTCTGGCTTACAATCTTTCTGCCTTCTCTTCTGTGGGGTTCCCTTATCCCTAAGGGGGGGGGGGAGGGATTTGATGGAGACATCTCATTTAGGACTGAATGATGCACTCTGCACACTGTCTAGCTGTGGGTCTCTGTGTTCCACATCCTCTGTAGATGGTGGCTGAGCAAGACACTGAACTATGCCTACAGCAGAATGTCTTTGGAAGTCATTTGATTGCTATGTTCCTTTAGCAGAACAGTATTTTTTAGTTTCCTCTAGGTCCCTGGTCTGTCTAGTCTCAGGTTCTTGGCCACCTGAGCATTGTCATGCATGGGTTCCATCTCATGGACTGGGCATGAAATCCAATCAGATATCTGGTTGGTTACTCCCACAAGCTTTGTACAATGCACTTGTGCATCTTGCAGGCATCACTGTAGGCTGAAGGGTTTGTAGCTGGGTTGGTCTTCACCTTTATCCCATGGTAGCATGCAGAATACTTTCCTGTAGCATGAACACTAGCCCATAGGGGAGAAGAAAATGGAAGATACCAGTTCCATGTTTAATGAGTTCTCCATGTTTAATGAGTTGTACAGGTGTTGTCTTCAGAAACAGGGCCTTACAATTAGTGGAGAGCAACCAGAAGACTTGACAACAGCCAGGGTTGTATGTAGGTTCCCATGAGGCCCCTTTGGCCAATGACTCTATTAGCTGTAACTCGTAAGCGGTGTCAGTTGGGGTTCTGTATCTCCTGTTACTTGGTGATTTCATTTGGATTGCCTTCATATATGTCTATATTATAGGATGTCCTGCCGACTCAGGTTTCCATATAACCCCTCAGATGACCTTAATTTTCGCTGTCCCTCCCATGTTCTCTCCTTAACCTCCCTCTTTCATACTCCTTCCTGTTTGACCCTTCCAGTCCCACCCACTCCCCAACATCTATCCATAGCTACCCATTCTATTTCCCCTTTCTATGGAGATCCATCCCCCAGCCCCAGTCCCTTATTCTATGCCTAACCAGCAGTTATACCGATTATAGCCTTCTTATCAAAGACTTACTAGCTAACATGCACAAAAAAGCAAAAATTTAAAGTTAGTTCAGAAGGACACATTTCTCTAAAACATTTAGTCTTTCAAACTGAAATATATGCTCTCCTGAGGTAACCATTAATTTACACCAACTGAAAACATGGTTCAATTATTGACTTATAAATGATTTTAAGGAGCCAGACATTTATGGACATCTCACCAAGATCCTGAATTAAAATAAAAATTATTAGCATTTAAAGTTGGCATGGCATTTTGAAAAAAGTATTCTAGTAGATTTTCCTTCCCTCTCATAGCCCTGCTCATCATTGCTCCTCCTGGTGTGAACTCTCCTCTCCAGTCTCTTTTACTCTTTTGAATTGTCTTTTTTTGAGTTGTGAGGGATTTAAAGACAGCCATGTTGGCATCCACATTGCTGAACTCAACTGTCTTCACAGTATCAAGTTAAGTTCTAAACATGGAATTTCAGATTTGGTAAGTCTGTGGGTTGCCTTGTTCTCTTCAATTTCTTTTTTTTTAAATTATTTAATTATTTATTTATTGATACTTTATTTATGTTTCCAATGTTTCCCCCTTTCCAGGTCTCCTCTTTGGAAACCTCCTACCCCCTTCCACCTCCCCGGCCTCTATAAGGGTATTCCACCTCCCACCCACCCACCCACTCCCCTTTTCCCACCTTGACATTCCCCTTTACTGGAGCCTCTAACACCCACAGGCCCAAGGGCCTCTCCTCCCCCTGATGGCCAAGAAGGCTCTCCTCTGCCACATATGTGGTCCGAGCCATGGGTCCTCGATGTGTATTCTTTGGTAGGTGATCCAGCCTCCAGGAGGATGGGGGGGGGGGGGTCAGGCCAGTTGACACTGTTGCTCCTTCCATGGGGCTGCAAACTCCTTCAGCTCCTTCAGTCCCTTCAACTCCTCCATCTGGGACCTCACTCTCAGTCCAGCGGTTACTGCAAAGTGAAACTTGGGTATCCAAACTTTTGGGCTAATATCCACTTACCAGTGAGTACATAACATGTTTGTTCTTTTGTGACTGAGTTACCTCGCTCAGGATGATATTTTCAAGTTCCATCCACTTGCCTGCAAATTTCATGAAGTCATTGTTTTTGATAGCTGAGTAGTACTCTATTGTGTAAATGTACCACATTTTCTGTATCCATTCTTCTGCTGAGGGACATCTGGGTTGTTCCAGCTTCTGGCTATTATAAATATGGCTGCTATGAACATAGTGGAGCATGTGTCTTTATTACATGTTGGAGCATCTTTTGGGTATATGCCAAGGAGAGGTACAGCTGGGTCCTCAGG
>CM052706.1:66474518-66509616 GCA_028551405.1 Uromys caudimaculatus
AGTAAAGGGGAATGTCAAGGTGGGAATATGGGAATGAGTGGGCGGGTAGGTGGGAGGAGGAATTCCCTCACAGAGGCGGGTAGGGGGAGGGGATAGGGGTTTCCAAAGAGGAGACCCAGAAAAGGGGACACATTGGAAATGTAAATAATGTATCAAAAATAAATTAAAAAAAAAAAAAAGAAACACATGGAAGAAGTCCTTAGAGATCACATGAAGCCCCTGACACCCCTGCTGGATTGTTCTTGTTCAATAAGACAGAAAGTAATAGAAAGTAAGAAAGAAGAGGAAGGGCGAGGAGGAAGAGATGGTGATGGTGGTGGCAGCGAATGGTGGAGGGAGAGAAGGAAGGAAAGACAGACAAACAGACAGGCCAATAAGATCATTCATTAAACAAAGGTACTTTGTGTCAACCCTAATTCATTTGGTCCCCTACACTCACAAGCCGGAAGGCACGAACTGACTCTCCAAAGTTGTACTCTGAGCCTCTACACTTGCGTTATGGTTTACGTGCATGTGCGCTCACTCACACACTCTAAATAAATAAACATTTAATTAATAATAAACATAAATAAATAAATAAAACATTCAATTAAAATTTAACTTCCACACATTAGCCCCACATTCTTTGGGGTAGGTGATATATGAATCTGACACCATTCTTTACCATTAACATAGATTTTTCTATATTTTTTCTTGTGTCTCATTTTAGTAATAACATCTGCTGCCTCTGTGGGACCTTCAATTTTAATACTCTGTGTATATAGAATAAGTATAGATGATTCAGGGACCAAGGACCGTTTATGAGATAGCTGTGTCACAAGTCAGAGCTAAGTTCAAGCCTACTAACTCTGCAGATCACTCTCCAGCTACATCATAGAGACCTCAAATGAGAGACACATAGCTCCACGTTTTTGTGATGTACATTAGTGCAGAAGTATAACTCTTACCTTAAAATTAATTCACAAAATGCCAATGATTGACTACTTAAGAATATATCTGTAAATATACTGTATTTACTATAAAGAGCAGATTCAACAAAAACAATCAAGCATGAATTCTGGTTAGATCACAAAATTTGGGGCTACACATTGAACCATCGAGCTAAATCATCCACTGGCACCAGTAAAGCTGGCCTGGCTGCCCCAGAATGATCCAGAGCAGACAGAGGACAACCTGCAGAACCGTGGGATGACGTCACTGACATGTGTGATGACGGACAGCCTACCATGGCTTCCCACAGGGGAATGTCATGATCTTGAGCAGTTCTAAACAGTTCTACCTTGGCCAGGGACCTAGGGTTGGTTCCCGTGGTACTCCTTTCTCACCAATACCATACCAAAATCCTCAGAGACTTCCCAGGACCAAGAACAGCAGGCTTCGCATGGACAGGGGATGGGGTGCTAGGTGCTGAGGATCGTCCTCCTCCTCCATCTGTACTCCTCCACAGGGCTGGGGCTCGTCTCCTCACTCCCAACATCCCACTGGTGCTCCACCCCTCCTCCCTTTCCCCTAACTCCAGGCTTACCTGGTCCTGAGTGGCGGGAAACTCAACATGGGCCACAGTACAGCCTCCTCTATCCCAGGAAGCCGGAAGGCCCTGAGTCTATGTCCGGCTTAGTGTGAACTGGGTAAGGGAAGATGGCCCAGGGTACTGCAAAACTACAGAGGGAAAAAGACACATTAACCCCAGAAAACACACAGGTTAACACTTTGAGCTATGTTTTCCAATCAATTAAAAAAAATAATCCTATCCAACCATGATGCTGTGTTCTTTGAAAGAAAATGACTTGAAAACAATTGTGACACAATCTGCAAATGTTCATAGAGGGTACAATGCAGAGAATAACACACAAACAACCATCATGGCCAAACAAGAGAATCCTCGGAGTTAGAGTAAACTGACGCCATCTTAGGGACAACAGAAGAGGGAGATGTAGTTGGGCAGGGCTAAAGTCACTCCTGGTAAGTAGGCATTTGGGCAAGAGGACACAGGAGCCATCTGTATCCTTGTCTTGGCTATACCCTCCTCTAGCCCTGCCATCTTCCAAAGGCCTTCCCCTGCTCAAGTAAGTGAAGAGTAGACGGGCAAGCCATCCAACCAGGGGCCAAGGTGTGGTCTGGATTCTCCTGGAGCGTCCCCTCACATGGCTTACCCCATACTCAGAGAAAAGACAAGACACAACAGAAATGCCACATGCATGGTTTTCACTCCCAGTTTTTCCGGTTTTCATCCCCAGTTTCATATTTATGCATTGCTATACCAAAATACCTCACTCTGGGCAACTTATTAAGAAAAGAAGTTGATTCCATATAGTCCTGGATGCTGGATAAATCCAAGCTCAAGCACCAATGTCTGTTGAGGGACTTCTTACTGCCCTGTGTGGCAGGAGAAGTAAACTCTGTGTACTTGTATGCCAGACAAAAGACTGCAAGACACAGGGCATGGGGACCTTTCAGTTCCCTGGAGCTCAAGCAAACTAATAAGGATGCTGATCCCATGCATGTGGGAGGAGCTAACTGGACCATGTCCTCCTCCACCTTAAACTCCACCACACTGGCTCTGGGTTCTGACACAGTAGGGATTAGGTGGACACACTGTCCCAATCTCTCTAGGTTTTTGCCTAGGCTTGGAGGAGTGAGGGAAGCAGAGGAAGGGAATGGAGCATCTGCTGCATCCTTATAAGCCTGGGTGAGGGGACCCAGGGACCTCCAAGGCTAGGCAGCTCTTTCTATCATGGGAGGCAGCTCTATCCATCACTTTCAGCTACAGTCCCTGGCATTGGGAGAGGGGCATTGGGAGAGGAGTCACCCAACAACATTCTTTAACCAGTTTCAACAGAAAAATGCAAAGGCTTTAAAAATCAACAAAATGAACAAAATGTTTCCACCACAGAACCCAAAGAGCAAATCTGCTCATCAGAAATGAGTGAGATACAGCATGGGTTTCCTTTTATGTGGCACAGAACCTACTATATGCATTATACATATACATATACATATACATATACATATACATATACATATACGCTTTTGGACAGGGTATTACTATGTGGCCCTGGCTAGAACCCTCTCTGTAGACCAGGTTGTTCTCAATCACACAGAGCTCCACCTGCCTCTGCCACCTGAGTGCTGGGATTAAAGGTGTGCAGCACCACCCCAGGCCTCATTTTTTATCTGAATAGCCCAGTTCCCTTGTACGTCATGAAAGAAGAAAGGAACCTTTGCTCCAGCTAAGAATCTAACAGCCACTTAGCAGCAAGAAACAGAGACCCAAGACCTCAGAACCCTTCAGACCCGTCGGGGAGGGGCGCATTCAGAACTATTGTGACAGGAGGGAGGATTCTGTTCCCCTTGATTCTCCAGCTACTACTTTGCTCCAACAATCAGTCGCAGGCCACTAAATGAAGGGCAACCTGAAGTCCCTAAAGTACAAATCTGTAAGTGGAAGAGAGTTGTTCTAAAGAAAGTATAGGTTAGCTCCAATGCGGGTTCCAAAGGGACCTCTGGGGTGATATGAATGCCATTTCATGATGTGACAC
Organism: Uromys caudimaculatus; assembly: GCA_028551405.1. Classification (NCBI taxonomy): domain Eukaryota; kingdom Metazoa; phylum Chordata; class Mammalia; order Rodentia; family Muridae; genus Uromys; species Uromys caudimaculatus. The sequence goes on from CM052706.1 coordinate 66,478,058, forward strand.
ACAATAGATGACTCCTGTATCCAGCACTCTATGCCTCTTGGCTCACTTGTACGTCTCCCATACTAATTCCAGGAACCGATGAATTTGTCATATACAGAAGAAAGTGGGCCTTCCTTATAGATGGCCATAAACACAGATGCATTCCTCAGCAGTATCTCACCTCATACAATCCTTACAAGCACAGTACCTGGCCAGAGGAGACACTACATGAATACTTTCAAACGAAGCAATCTCAAGGGTTGTAAATCTAGCAAATCAGGAGTCGTGGGTGAGTGTGTGTGTGTGTGTGTGTGTGTGTGTGTGTGTGTGTGTGTGTGTGTGTGTGTGTGTGTGTGTGTGAAAGGAAAAAACCTGCCAGTTAGATGTGCAATGGTTACAAGAAGAGGAAGGGCAGGGGTCAGGGGAGCCTGGAGCAGAGCTTCTGCCTCCCAAAGTCAGCTGGAAGAAGTTCAAACCCAAAGAATAGGCTGCCATTCCCATACTAGATTGTTCTTCAAATGCAGGGCTGTCTCTGACCAGAAGGCAAGAAGGCGCATCTTATCAGAACTCCTTCTTGGAGAAAAGGCTAGACACTATCTTGTGAGTGTCCCCGTGATAAAGCAGAGCCTCGCAGGGGCTGGAGTTTGCTTGGTTCCATCTAGTCTGTAACTTGGAGCATGCTAATAAATGAGAGCCATGTTTTCACAGTTCAACAGCTCCACCTGGTCACCAATCTTCTCCCTTCTCCCTTCGTACAGTAGAGAAAGGGGGCGGGGTACTTTGCAGTGAGTGGTGGGAAATAGCCTCCTTTCCTGCAGCCACTCGAGATGGACCATTCACGTTGGTTTCCAGAATTTAAAGGAAGAAAGGAGTCCACACCCTCTGTGTCTCCTCGTGTCTCTGCAGTTACCAGAAAGGTCTTACTGTTATCCCAGCAGCCAAACAAGTCCTCCTTGAGCTTCGTATAGAGTTGAGGCGTCACCTCGTGGCTAAAGGCGGAAGTACATCCAGGGGTGACTCAGACAGGGGAAACATCTTCCCGGGCTGGAAGAGGGAATCAAAACCAAAACCTACCACAAGCTCAGGGCTTGCTTTCTGCATTCCTGTAGCTGATAGCTTCATATCATTAGATGCTGCTTTTTAAAAATGCCTACCTGTTCAATGACTGCAATTTTGTCCAATATGTCGGCCCCAAAGCAAGGACTAGATAGAATGTAGGTGATTGAAAGCTCACACATTAGTAACTTACTCTGACATGGTGCTCTGCCAAATACCTCTCCAAGCTTAGAATCGTCCTGAATATCTATGGACCCTACTTAGCACCTACAGGAAAGTAAGTCCCTGCAGAGACAGCTAACACAGCGGGTGGGGAACAAATCAGAAAAAAAAATCACTCTTGGCAGAGCACAGATTTCTGTGAGGCTTATCAGAATATGCTAGGGAAGGAAGGGCCCTCTTCCTATAGTTTCAAGTGCTGGAAAATATTAACTCTTGCCCCTTGACATATTTTAAGGAGCACCCTGAGGGGGCCTGGCCAGGCAGGACTGAGGCAACTCATCTGAGGCTGGAGCTCTAAGCACCCACTCTGGGAAGGTTGGAAGGGCAGGTCAGTGGATCCCAAGGCCTCTACCAGAATGATGACCTGGCTCAGGCATGTGAATGGAGAGCTTTATTAAAGGAGATCTGGGAGATGTGGTCAAAGGGAATTGAATACAGGTATACAATACCGTTTCTAGATCTCTAAGGAAAGTCCCCGACTTAGTGTCAGCTGCAGATAAGGCAATTAAATGGTAAGGCCGATCGTGGGTGGTTTAGCACGGATTTGGACTAGTGTCCAAGCCCAGAAAGCCAAACAGCTTATAGAGATGCTCCCTCTTACCCCTAGAAACCATGGAGCAAGTACTCCATGGTTTTCCATGAACGAGCCTTCAGATGTTTACATCTGTCCCCGGGCTTTGCTACATCCCAGGCCCTCGAAAGCCCAGCTTTCAGACAAAGGCAAAGAAAAGCATAATTCTTCCTTTTCAGGCCAATCCGGGCGATGTGGCAATTTTCTCTCTCTTCTTGTTCACATCCATCCTGATTGCAGACACCCTGCCTCCCCTCTACATTGTTTCTTTTTCTCTCCTTTGCATTTTTCTTTCAAGGTCGTTCTTGCCTTGACTAGGGCACCGCCTCTTCCCAAGTTTTCTAAGCTGAACTGAAAGCCCAGTTTCATCAGGGGCCATATAGTCTTACTGGTCAGTCATGTTAGAACTCTCTTAGTTATGTGTCAGATCTCTGCCACAGTTAGCAGACTCTCTCTCTCTCTCTCTCTCTCTCTCTCTCTCTCTCTCTCTCTCGCTTGCTCTTTCTCTCTCTCGCTCTTTCTCTCTCTCTCTCCCTCCTCTCTGTCTCCTGCCTCACTCCCTTCTCCCCCTTCTCTCTCTGCCTGTCTCCTGACTGTCTCTATCCTTCCCTCCCCCTCTCTCCCTCCCCTCCTCTCTCTGAGTGTGTGTGTGTGTGTGTGTGTGTGTGTGTGTGTGTGTGTGTGTGTGTGTGTGTTTCTCTTTCTTTCCCAATAACAAGCATCTCAGACCACTGAAAATCTCCCTAAGCTAGTCCTCCAGACCCAAAGCTGCAGGATCTCCATGACGCGAGGCAACAACAATAGAGTATCTGAGAGGAGTCTGGGTGAGAATCCAGTATTGATAGTGCAGCAGAAACCAGAGGCCGGGGCGGGGGGGGGGGGGACCAGGAAACGAACCAATGACTCATCGCACTGAACAACTGCAAGTAAAGATGTGTGGACAAAAGGGCATACTGTGTAACACATCGTGACACACTACAGCTTTCACAGCAAGATGTCTTTATTCTCTCTTATTTGGGGGGATGAGGGTTGCAAGGGCAAAGGGCAGATAGGAAGGGATGGGGAGATGAGTAGGATTGGGGTACATGGTATGAAATTCACACAAAAAAGTCAATAAAAAGTTAAAAGAAAAAGAAAAGAAAAAAGAAATCTCCTTAAACTTACTTGGGCTCACAGGGACACCTCTAGGTCTTCACTTACTTGCTATACACAGCTGACTGGAGTCCCAGAGAAGAAGGAACAACTGAGCTCTACTTTGTGCTAAAAGGATCATCTCCCCGTTTGTGCTTCCTGCATAGGTTCTGGTGCTGTAACAAAGAAGCCCTGGATTACAGAGTCTCAAAGTCTCTCTTGTTGCAGTTTGGAAAGGTAGTAAGCTGTATGTTTTTGTTTTTCTGAGCCCAATCCTTTAAAGAATTTTTTTCTTCACTTTCACTCAGAGAAATTTTCTCCCATTAAACATTGGAACACCTCCTGCATTCCACTGGCAACACATATGCTCATCCTTAGAACACATGATCCAGTGAGAAGCCCAAGAGAGTGAACGGATATAGTCCCACCAAGAACATGAGGAACAGTAGAAATGTCTGTAGAGAGTAAATGTGGGGGCTCAGTCTCGATCCAGGACAGTGGGGGCACTTGCTATAGGGACCTAATTGAAAGGACAGACTCTTGGGAGGAACAAGAAGATGCTGTCAGCAGTGGAGAGTGCTGTGAACCAGGTGTGGAGCTTGGAGATGCAGGTAAGCGTGGAGAGCAAACGGGAGGAACAATACAGGCCACCAGGCAAAGTCTGATGTCCCTGTGTTACCAGGGAGGACTTGGATGCCAGGTTGAGATCTAGTCTTCATTTGGGGGCCTCAGGAGTCATTTGGGGTTCCTTTAGGGAGTAACTTAGGGTGACCAAGGTGAACTAGATAGAAATGTTGACGATGGAAAATGGACTCCACAAGCCAGGAAGAAAAGGCAGACTGCTGTGTGATGAGGGACGCCATTTAGGTTTTAGTTAACTCCGGATGCAGTCAAGTCGATAGCCATGCCAATGACTAGAAAATGGAAGAGGGGGTTCTAGAAGGAAGGGAGGGAAGAAAAAAGGAGGGGAAGCCCAAAGAAGGAGAAGTAGGCAGAGAGAGAAAAGGAAATGGAGAAAGGATGGAAAGAAAGTATTGCTTTCTGAACATGTTGGTTGGTTGTGAACCTGACACAACCTAGAATCAACCTCCTGGAAAGAGTGTCACGGTGAAGTGTTGTCTAGGTCAACTTGGCCAGTGATCTATGAAGAGTTGCCTTGAATGTGTTCCCTGGTGTGAGAAGACCCAGCCTAAAAGTGGGCAGCACCCTTCCTGATTTGGGGCCCTGGAATGCCTAAGAGTAGAGAAAGCTAGCTGGGAACTAAGGGAGCACACATCCATCTCTCTGCTCTTGGCTGTGGATGTGATGTGACTAGCTGCTTCAAGTTCCCGCTGCTTTGACTTCCCCACAGTGACGGACTGTAACTTGGAACATCAACTAAAATAAATGCTTATGAAACCAGAACGCTGAACAGTTAGGAGAGGGGAGATTTGGATGTTTATCAAAACCACAAATTTTTAAATGACAAACACTTCCCTGAAGTTTAAGTACATAGAGACAAGGGCATCCTCCAAGTAACAACTCCCACAACGGTCCCTCATTCAGCACTGTCTTAGTCAGGGTTTCTATTCCTGCACACACACCATGACCAAGAAGCAAGTTGGGGAGGAAAGGGTTTATTGAGCTTTACACTTCCATGCTGCTGTTCATCACCAAAGGAAGTCAGGACTGGAACTCAAACAGGTCAAAGACCAGGAGCTGAAACAGAGGCCATGGAGGAATGTAACTTACTGGCTTGCTTGCTTGCTTCTCCTGGCTTACTCAGCCTGCTTTCTTATAGAGCTCAAGACTACCAGCCCACAGATGGTACCACCCACAAGGGGCCCTCCCCCCTTGATCACTAATTGAGAAAATGCCTTACCACTGGATCTCATGGAGGCATTTTCTCAACTGAAACTCCTTTCTCTGTGATAACTCCAGCTTGTGTCAAGTTGACACAAAACCAGCCAGTACAAGTACTATGTTCTCCTCTAAGCAGACAGCCCATACTGATGTGGATCCTGTTGTTTTCTTGCACACACACTCAGTGTAGTAACTTTTACATCACCATGACAAATATCTGACAGAAACACTTAAGGGAAGAAGAGTTTGTTGCAGTCCGTGGTCTTAGAGGTGGGTATAAAGCAGAGCATGTATCATGGTGGTCAGGAAGGAGATGAAGAGAGACAGAAGGGAATAGGGCCAAACTATCCCCATGGATCTACCCTGCAGTGACGTATATCTTTAGCAAGACCCAAACTCATAAACTTTCCAGAACTTTCCAGAACTTCCCAGAACAGAACCAGCAATGTCAGCCTAGCTTTCATGGTCAAGGACCGTTCCATAGGCAAGCCTAACAAGCACTGAGTGACCTATGGAAATGACCTTGTTTTTCTTATTGGAAAAGTGAGTTGGGGACATCAACATTTTGGATTAATAAATCTTATGAAGATTTTCTTATTTCATGAACTCTAAGCTACATATGAGTTCATGTTTCCATATTCCCAAGATAGAGGTCATACCATAATAGTTGTTATCTATCTAGCAGTTAAGATGTATCTGTCCCTGCCTGTATCATTATGTGGCTACCTCAGGTGGCTGACCACATGACTCTCCAAACTGAGACTCTTTTGAGGTTGAAAGAAGAACACCAGATGACACATCGTGATAAATATAGATGGGGACTATCCCAAGAAACCTGGACAGACAGTGTTACCCTAATTATGTCTTTGTAAGTACTGTGTAAGTTGTCTAAATATCTTGTAAGTTGTCAAAACATGTTTTAAAAGAGTACATTAGGATAAAAATTGTCAGTAAAAGTATCATGTCAGGGCTAGAGAAATGACTCAGGAGTTAAGAAAACATGCTTTCTTCTAGAGCAGCCATGTTCAGTTCCCCACACCCAAATCAGGTGGCTCACAATCACCATGGGGACTTGACACCTGCTTCTGATCTCCATGAATACCCACATACACCTGTCACACACACACACACACACACACACACACACACACACACACACATCAATGCCACATATCTAGAAATATATAAAGTCAGCTCTGGGCATAGTCCAAAAAGAACAGCCTGGGAGAAGGGGGAACTACCTGAATATGTTGGTCAGGCTATGTGTAAGAACAAAAACTTTGTATGTGTACAGAAAAAAAACCACCTTGTTTAATAACATATAATAATGTGGAATCTGAACTGAAGTGTTTCAGGAAGCCCTCATGAGCACTGCATGGTATGACACCGTCAGTGTAATGCATGTATGTCCTGTGTTCAAGACTAAGGCTGCAGTGAAGTAGAGCTGCACAACCAGGCAAGCACAATCAGAAACACCTCAGGTTCATTAGGCATTTGGTTTTAGTTGATTTTTGGTTGTCTGTGTTATGGGGCTGTGAAGAAGAAATAGGAAAAGGGGGAAGGGGAAAGAGGGAAGGAAGAGGGTGCATTACAAACCACACACAGAAAGGACAGCGTTTGTATAGCTCTCCTGTCAATAAAGTCATCTTAGTAAACATGCAAGTAAAACATGAGACATAAAGTATATTTGTGGCTGAATATTAAAAGCTCTGTAGAATTCTCTTGGGCACAATGTAAGGGAAGAGTACTTTGGTTTGAGGCTACTATAAACAAAGACAGAGGATATAAAAAGCTGCAGCTCCCCTGAGAAACATGGAGCAGGGCTGAAGATTTGTCAGTTGGTAGAATACTTGCCAACCATGTACAAAGCTCTGGGTGTGATCCCAGCATTGCCTCAACCCAGCTGAGGCACACGCCTATAAACCCATCCCTGGGGAGATAGAAGTAAGAACACCAGAAGTTTAAGGTCTCCTCTTTCATCTACATGGCAGGTTCATGGCCAGTCTAGAACACAAGACCCCCCCCCCAGGGCTCCCGGAGACTGAACCACCAACCAAAGAATACACAGGAAGGGATCCATGGCTCGCATATGTGGCAGAGGATGGCTTTGTTGGACATCAGTGGGAGGAGAGGCCCTAGGAAGGCGTTCGATGCCCCAGTATAGGAGAATGCCAGGGAGGGAAGATGGGAGTGGGTGGGTGGGAGAGTGGGGGAGCACCCTCATAGAGACAGGGGAGGGGGAATAAGATAGGGGATTTCCAAAGGGGAGACCTAAAAAGGGGAAAACATTTGATATGTAAATAAAGAAAATATCCAATAAAAAAAGAAAGGAAAAGAAAGAGGAAAAAAGACCTCTCAAAAATAAATAAAACGAACAAACATTTGAGTGATTAGTTATATCTACTGTAAAGGCCATCAGCCCTCGGTATTTAAGAACACGTGGAGGGACTCTTCACAGTGTAAATTTCCTGGCATGATGACCTAATATTTGGACTGGGGAAGTCTGGCGTAGACAAGGGATTTGGGAAAAGTGATCCAAACTCTATTTGAGAAACTGTGATGTTTTGGGGCACTAATGACAAACAGGCAGGAAGAAAGGGTGGATTTGGGTCACAGTAGCCTTGACAGCCAGCTAGGAAGGTTGGTCTTCATTCTATCAGCAGTAGGGTCTCATAACTGTGTTAAGATTATTGTATTCTGGTTGGAAATTTTCAATTAATCCAGGCTCTTTTAATAGTATGATGTTTTAATGACTCTACAGGCTTGCTGGAGTTTACCATAGAGAACGAGTCGTCCACGTAACAAGTTCATAAGAATATGACTATGAATTACTGACTGGGAGAGTACACAAGATGAGTCTGTATGATTGCTACACTTTCTCCTGCTTGGGGAAGAATACAAGCCACAAGGGTATGTACAGCCATGAAACAGAGAAATTGAGACAAGTTTTTGCCTTCTTGGTTTTCTCCTAGACATTCAGAAACCACAAATGGCACATTCCATGAGAAAAATGAGCACTGACTTAGAGTATACCAATGTGAACATCAGAAAATTCCAGAAGTCCTTTTCATCTGCAGCTGTCCATGCAGTGGGGCAGATCTAAAGTCTTATGCTCTCAGAACCTCTTAATTCTCTTACAAAGTATCTATGGCAGTGGTTCTCAGCCTGTGGGGCACAGCCCCTTTTGGGTCAAACAACCCTGTCCTGGGGGTCACACCACAGACATCCTCTACAGCAGACATTTACATTATGATTCAGAACAGTAGCAAAATTATAGTTATGAAGTAGCAATGAAAATAATTTTATGGTTGGGGGTCACCACAACCCGAGGAACTGTATTAAAGGGTCGCAGCTCTGGAAGGTTGGGAACCACTGCTCTAGTACAAACTGTTGTTCTAGGTTCCGTTGGTCTCTCTTAGGTCCTTGAGAAGCACTGGACGATGTCTGTGTGCATCTATGAAACACCACTCAACAAATCTAGAATGATGAGGGAAGAATTTCAGAAGATGCCTAGTTCTAACCTTGTTTAGACTAGGAGTCAAAAATCAAAACTAGATTAAGCAGCAACTGTGGGTAGTTAAAGTTGCGTGAGGAAATGCTGAAATACCTAATTTCTGTTTTCTTTACGTTTTTCTCCAAAGGAACTCATAGCACAATGCGCCAGAAGGATTTTCAATGAAGAAATTTGATTAGAGGTGGTTCTCCGTGTACTACTCTGAATTTCATTAGCTTCTGAGCTACTTTATAGAGACTTTGTAGGGAGCTTACAAATATTTGAGGTATGAACCTCTGCAGTAGCACACACATTTGTTTATAAATTAAGAAATGATCTACACGTATTTAAATGGTATGAGATTTTGTTTCTGTTTGCAAATGAAAAGAACTTCCTAAAATTTTAACTACGTTTGAAAAGTGTCCAGCTTAAAAATCTAAGTAACACAGTCAAAGTAATACAAATACAATACTAACTGGGCAATATGGAGCTTTTCATATAACACGCTACTTTTTAAAGCCAACCCCTAATTGAGGAGATGGGGAAACATCACTGCTATTCATGAAACAAATAATAGCCACCTTGTTTCCATAACAAACATTTAAGAGAGTTGTTTCCTAATGGAAACTCATTGTTACTGAATAAAAATCCTTAGAGAGGGGGAAAAGCACCTTCATATATAATCTGCATTGAGGATGCAAATTGGAGAGAAACATACACCAGAGGATTTGCATTTAATCAAATCTGAAGCAAGTGACTTCAGAAGCATCACTCAGTGTGCACCAGGACCAGGCTGAGCTATCCAAGAGATCAGGACCCCTCACTAAGGACATTTCTCAGAGGCCTGGCACTGTGGCACCGCCCAGGATGGAGAGCGGTGAGTCGATCATTACAATTAAAAACAATCTTTAGAAATCCTAACTCTTAGTTCTGACGATAGTCTTGGCGTCATCAAACATAAAAACACAAAACCGTTCTCTGGCTATGAGAACAAAGGCAGAAGCCAACTGTTGGTGATGTTCTCATGACTCTAGTTACAATGTGTTGCTTGTAGATTTCATTCTGCTGTGTTGGCTTTAAGTGGGTATTCGTTCTGGAGCAAGAAATCTACTCAAATGAGTCTCATAAAATGATGACCTGAATATTAACACATCCTTTCCAAGAATAGTGGAACTTTGCCTTAAACATAGTACTTTCTTAGAAGCCATCAATTATAAAGAAAGGACAGAAAAAAATCCACATGTGCACATCTTTTGGCACCTGACTTTAAACTCTTTGGGTTAATGACCATGGCTGTTCTGCTAGCGTATGATAAGGAAGAGGCTTGAGAGTCATTTTATGAATTCAGAGTACATATAGGTCTCTCCTAGTTTGTTTATACTGAACTGGTATGTGTTGGTGTTGATGTAGAATAAAGCCCAAAGAACAAATTTGAGATGTCAATGTTAGCATATTAAGTGTTAATAAATGACAGACGAATACTTTTAAAATTCACTATAAAGTACTTTGAACAATAACTTGATACATTTTAAATGATCTCTTTAAAATATCTCTTTCTAGTCTGATCCCAGAACCTAAGAAGTGGGATGGAGCTCTCAGGGCACCTCCCTGCTACACATGGCCTCAGCTGGCAGGATACTCAGGGCTTCCCCTGGAAGGGCTAACGCAAGAGGCAGGAGATGAGAGAGGTTGTGGGTCGCCACGGCGTGATGAAATGACTTCCACACGATCCTAACATGTCCAGTCATTTGACCATTTGACGGTTCCTGTTTGAAATGTCCCCTCTTTACTTTAAGCTGATGATATCATGAGCCATTGGCATCATTTTCTGATTAATAATGCAAACCTTTCTGGACTTGATGACCCTAAAGACTTTTTTTTTTTTGATACTTTATTTACATTTCCAATGTTTCCCCTTTTCTGGGTCTCCTCTTTGGAAACCCCCTATCCCCTCCCCATCCCCGCCTCTACAAGGGAATTCCACCTCCCACCCACCCGCCCACCCATCCCCATATTCCCATCTTGACATTCCCCTTTACTGGGGCCTCTAATGCCCTCAGGCCCAAGGGCCTCTCCTCTCTCCCTGATGGACCCTGGAGACTTTTTAACCTCTGGTGGTCTCCTGACAATAAAGCTAATGCCTCCTCTTCCCAGATCGGAAGCAGAGCCCACACACAGTACACTTCTTATAGAAGTGCAGCAAGTGCACTGGTGTTTCTAAGAGAGTATCTGCCTTCCCCTCGGTGAGGCAGACAGAGCCAGGGGGCGGGACAAGGAAAAGGTACAACAGAGGGACAGTTAACCCAGACAATGACTGAGCACACGATATTATTGCTGTGCTGTCTGGGACCTCAGTACCTCTCTCACAGTCAGAATCTGGAACAAGGACACAGGGTATCCATCAACAACCCATCCATTCGGTATTCTTACTTTGTCCCAAGTGACTGGAGAACTACATACAGTGTTGTGAGGAGCTAGAATTCAGAAAGCTGACTTCATTGTGCTGCTGTCTGGTTACAGAACTCAGAATGGAAGTCCTTTGCTGAAGTTTCAGGGAGGTCTGGTTTCATTTCCTTACTTCATGTCACCAGCACCACCTTAGCCTCTCCAAAGAATTCAAAAGCAAGAAAATAGATCTCAAAAAAAGCCATTAAAATACTAAAATAAGGACATGTTTCAGATATCATATGTGTACTTAGCATAACTAAAAATGCTTTGGGGGAGGGTCACCAATATTATAAGTATTAAATTAATCTTAGAATATTTGAGATTGGCTTGATGGAAATAGTAATTTTCAAAAACAAATGAAAACAACGGCACCATTAAGTCAAATTCTCTGAAGAAAAGAGGACTAGGGGATAGTGTGACAGAAACATTTGGGTACAGATACGTAGTGACAACCCTGCAAGGGCCAACTTCTTTCCCAATTCTAAAGGATAAATTAATTCCCACTGATAAATTTGCTTGTGCTCTCTCTCTCTCTCTGGAAACACTCATCTTTGTTTTCCCAACAACTGATCTGAATGTAAGTTTGTATCTAGAGCATTTGAATAAAAACTCTCCCCTGGTCTCTGGGCTGCTGCAGGTGTGGTTTCCTTCTATAGACACAGCACACAGAGAGCGTCAATGAGTAGGAGGGTAAACACCAGGAACATTTATGAACCCTGAATATCGCTCTGTCCAAGAAAAGGAATATAAACTCTTCCAAAGAAATAAACCTATCCCAGGTGGGACTTAAAGAATTTATGCTAAACTCTATCGATTTGCCTAAGTTTTAATACACTCATCGATACTGTGTCAAAGTAGATGTTCACCTTTCCATGCTGAGGCCCCAAAGCTCGTTTACTGGCTACTCTCGTTTTCTCACCGTGCTTGCTCCCATGACACTCAAAACTGAGGACTTCACCTCTACACCCTATGAAATGACTCTTGCCCAATTCTAAGAACCTTGGCAATCCCACTGGCTTTTCTCAAGTTCATCTCCCCCAACTTCTCTAAAGTGCTACATCTATATCTATATCTGTATATTTATCTATATTTATATCTATCATCTATATAGACAGATAGATGAGAGAGATCTAGATACCTCAACTATATATATATATATCATGTATGTGTGTACACATACACACACACACACTAAACACTACTGTTCTGTGCTTCTGGACCTTTCCCACAGTGGTCCTTCTGTGGACTTTCTTGTTCTAAGCACCAGTGATTAAATATCCTCTTTCCTCTTATTGCAAATCCTTCTATGGAGAGCTTCATTTTCATGGCTCTAATTATAATAGTGTTAAAGATACACAGTGCCAACCCAGATCTAAATTCTTGTTTTATCTACAGGACACATTCACTTTTATTTGATTATATCCCCACAACCTCAGAGTCAACATATTCAAAATGTTCTTTCCCTATCCAAATCTTCATAGTTCGCTGTTTGTGTGTGTTTGTGTGTGCATACATGCATGCGCACGTGTGCATGTCACTTTGAAAGGCCTCTTAAATCTGTCCTTTGTCATTCCTGTTGCTTCGTGATACCTCCCACCCTTCTGTATTTTCATCCTAAACCTGTTCTAGGACTTGCTCTCAGATTAACCCTTCAAATATTTTTTTTCAACTCTTCCAAAACTATGACAATGGTCCTAATTCTCTCTTGGATATTTTAGTGGCTCCTTTCATCTTTTCTTTTGTATCAAGTGTGCAGTACCCAATGTCTCAGTCAATTTCCAAAGGCATAAAGGACAGTTGTCTAATAGCCTGTCACCTGGTGACACCAGAGCCCCCTTAGTTCGCTTAAGCACATTCTATGATGTTTGCACGAGGTTGGAACTTCCTAACAACGCATTTCACAGCATGTCGCCATCACTAAACAGCGCATGACATTATATATTTTTGATGGATTTTTTAATGTTTAATTACATCTAGACGTGTGCATGTATGGGGGGGGGGGGGGTTCCAGAGGGCATGACACAGTGCTGCACTCATATGAAGGTCAGAGGACAACTTGTAGGAGTCATTTTCTACCATAAGGGACCTGAAGACTGAACTTGGGTGATCAAGGTTGGTGGTAAGCATCTTTATCTACTGAGCCATCTCACCAGCCCAGTAATATAAATTCCTATAGAGATTTATTTGATTATTTCAGCACTTCCATTAGCATTAACAGCATCAGTGAAAAGAATCTTTTAACAGATATTTACCTAGAAATCTGGAATGTGCCAGTCACAGGCATCAGGGTGTACTAGTGAGATCTTTACCCTCATGGGCTTCTCTTCCTGTAAGGAGCAGAAAATACACAGTGAGCTTCTAAATAGGAAACCATGTGGGACCTTGGTAAAATGGTGAATCCTAAACAGAAATAAGAGTACAGAAGACAAATCTGGGATGTCTTAAGGGGGCAGTGCACCATTTAAAAATGCTTTCATTGAGATAGCCTTACACCTGGACTCTGAGGAAGACAGGACGGTCAGCCATGGGGCAAAGGACAGAGGAAGACAGGGCGGTCAGCCACGGGGTAAAGGATGAGGAAGACAGGGCAGTAGGCCACGGGGTAAAGGGTAAAGGACAAAGGAACTAACTTTCAGCTCAGAGGTAGAATACCCTCAGGTAAAAGCACTCTTGGTCCATTTCAGAGCGAGCCACGCTCGCTCGAGTGCAGAGAGGGAGAGTCTTTGGAAATGAGATCAGAGGAGCCCAGGAACAGGGTCATCTGAGACAGGTAAAATGAGGAAGTGCTGTAGGGCTCTGAGCACGGCAGTGATACAACTGGATTTTTTTAAAGGACCGCCCCCTACCCGCATCCCACATCAAGCCACAGCCCTGACTGCTGTGAGGATAGACCAGGGCAGGAATGAAAGATGGAAGCAGGAAACCCATTAGAGCAGTGGTTCTCAACCTTCCTAATGCTTCAACCCTTGAATACAGTCCTTCAGGTTGTGGTGACCCCTGACCATAAATTTATTTTCATTGCTACTTCATAACTGTAATTTTGTTACTGTTATAGATCATAATGTAAATATCTGTATTTTCCAATGGTCTTAATGATCCCTGAAAAGGGGTCAGTCCTTCAAACCCCCAAAGGGGTCATTAACCACAAATTGAGAACCACTGCATTAGCAGGCTACTAGAATAATCACTGTGAGAGGACCGTATTTCCTCTGGAGATGAAGAGAGAGTCAAGGATTCTAGACAGATTCCACGAGCAGCATTCTTACGTATATCTAAACTAGAGTTTGTGGAGTGGCCGAGAAAGGAGGGTTAAGGTGGCTGAGGAGCTTTATGAGTGAAGGACTGTGAGGATGGTGTTGCCATCAACTAAGACAAGGAAGCTTTCTGGCAAATAGGAGGGAGAAGACAGTTTATATTTGGACTTGAGCAGGTTGAGATATCTGCTAGAGATGCACACAGCGATGGCTACTGAAGTCTAAAGCTCAGGTCAGAGCCCCAGGGTCACTGTTTGAAATTCATCTAAGTACAGATTCATTTAAAGGTAATAACTAAGAGTCCTTGCTATGCAAGATGGAAATCTTGAGTTTGAATCCCCAGCACCCACATAAAAAGAAGGAAGTAGCCCTGCATGTATGTTAACTCCAACACTGTAAGGGGCAGAGACAAGAGAATTGTTGGGTCTTGCCAGCTGCCAGTGAGATCCAGGTTCAATGAGAGACCCTATCTCAAAGAATAAGGCAATGAATAGGAGACCAGACATCGCCTCTGGATTATGCACGTGCATCCATACACACATTCGCTATACATACCAGCCATTTAATTAACTAACTAATTAATTAATTACAAAGTAAAACCACACCAATGCTTTACCCTTACACATAAGCATGGCTCCTTCCTGTCTCTTTGCTTTTGTCTACACATGTCTGCTAGGCACAAGCTCTTTCTCCTCCTAACCTGTGGACATTCTTCTAAGTACACACTCAGCCTCATGCCCTCCCACAAACCTTTGCTTAGACATCCAAAGTGCACTCTGCTTCTGCTTCCTCTCACATGGAAATGTCTCCCTGAGCTCACTAAAATGGGATTCTTCTGTGTGTTTGAAATTTGTTTAATACTCCCCGCGGCACACAACTCCATACTTCCGCTAAGTCAAGGTACATACACCTGACTGAGAACAAATTTTCAAAAGTTTTGACCTGGTTATTTTCTGTCTGTGAACTCCATTCATCTGTTAATTATCATATGATTATTTTTAAAACTATTTACGAAAGGCATGTTTGCCATAGGCTTTTTGGCACGCAAGTAAAACAGAAATTGCTAACTCAGATACAAATATCCAATTTAAAAGTCCTTCAGAGAAAAGCAATGTCAAGACTGTCTACAAACACATGGGGATCCAGCCTAGGCCTCTCTTTGTTCTCAAGCATGTTTAAGTCTATGCCTTCCACAATACAGAGTGCCCTCTCATTGTCCAGCATGACTGCCAAGCTTAGAGCTGCCTCTCGAACACGTACACATCCCACCACACACAAAAACACCATACAGACCTTCCTGGTATGCGTAGTCAATATTCTGCCACTTCTGAGGAAATTGGAATCACCTAGAGAGCTGGGCCACATCCCTGGTGTTTCTGACTCAGTACTCTAGAGTAGGGCCTGGGAATCTGCATCCCTGATGAGCTCCTAGTTGCTGATGCTGATGCTCCAGGAATTGCATGGTGAGAACCACATCACAAGATGTACATTCTCAACTTGATTCTCTACCTGGCTCTCATTCCTTTGTTCCAACCGCAGGATCCCTATTAGCCTCCCCTTTGGGGTTACTCTGCATAGTGCAACTGTGTTCATCACCAGGTCCCACATGACCTCCCTTTATTCTCTTCTCAGAGGTTGAGGACTAACATGTGCTTTTATCCTAATTCATTTCTTCTTCAAAACTGACTTCTAGCCTCTTTCAAAAAACTTGACTCTTTTCTTCTTATTATTATCTTATTCTTCTTATTATCCTTGATTCTTTGCTGCTCCTAAATACGTACATAGATAGGGAAACCCAAGCAACCTCCCCCTTAATGCTGAACTCTCTGTGATGATCATCCAACCTCTACCACTCTTTATCTTCAAACTTCAAGAACAATTACTCCTACCCCCTTGCCTCCATCCCTCTCTTAGCATCGCTTGACTTCTAGGTACTCCACATTTCCAGAATCTCTTTTGCTAAGGTTCACACTAACCACCAAACTGAAAGCAAGGGATGCTCTTCTGGCCTCATCAATCTATTAAATCAGATAGTAGAGACTACATCTTTCTTTCTTGAAATGTCTTCCCCTAAGGTCTTGGTGCCTTCGTCCCCCCATTTCTTACTGGTTCTTCTTCTACTGATCTTCCCTGTCTTCTTCATAAAGTTCTATCTTTCTCCCCTGAAACCTCTCCAACTGTGAATGAAACCAACCTCTATCATTAATTTTCTATCCCAGGCCTGTGTTTCAGGATATAGTGATACACACTAGAGTTTTATTCAGACATGAAGAAAAATTAAATTATGTTGTCTGCTGCAAAATGCATACAAATGGAGATCATTGTATTAAGGAAAGCATGGTGGACTCAGAAAGATACATGTTGTATATTTCTCTCATTTATGGATCCTAGCATGTTTTTAGGTACATGAATTCATTCTTACATATGATGTGAAAATAGCAAAAAGACTGAAGGAAAGGGAATAGCAAGGGGAGGGGGGAAAAGAAGGGGAGGGTGTGACAGGAAGGTGGCCAAAGTACATAATACATAAACATCTTTATGAAAGCTATTAGTATGTATTATGAATATATGCCAATAATCACACACACACACACACACACACACACACACACACACACACACACACACACACACCAGTATCATAGGGTTTTCAATATAGTTTTCCTCAACCCTTTAGAGTATCCTGACCTGTTTCCCAGAATGCCAGATGCAGATCATGATTACCTATGTGTCTCATCATGTGACCCTGTCAAACATTCCCTCTAGGGGTTACTTCCTCTTTCCTGGTTTGTCATCAGTATCATGATGGCTCTAAAACTTGCGTCCCAGAGCAATGGTGGAAACATGCAAATTCCCCTTCAATCTTCCCCTCCAAACCTTCTTACATCTAAATAATTTTCCCATCTGCTCCTAGCACTCCTGCCTGCCCAATGATCTCTTGTGTCAATTACTCTAGAGTTCTCCAAACTGATCTCCCTGTGGCTTTGTGGTTGTCAAATCCGCCCTCTATGCTGCTGCCTGAAGAGTCTATCTAAAATGCAAATTGAAGCCTACCTGCCCTTGCTGAAGAGCCTTCAATGGCTCTTTGCTGACAGGATGAAATCCTACCTCCTTCCGTGCACCAAAAACATCATGGTTGAATGCTATTCATTTGCCCTTCTGGCTACTTCCTCTCTCATACCCCATTCGATTCTTGCTCCCAGATCTTTGCCTACCCTGCTCTCTACACCTGGAATTCCACCTTGCAATCACTCTCCCTTAACCTCCTTCTTTAAGCCTACACTCAGATCTCACCCTGCCTTTCCCAGCTCCCATTCTCCCTGCCCCTACAGAAATGATACAGCCTGTGCTTCTTTAAATATTCTAGACAGACTTGTATTGTTGTACCTGGCACATTTCCTCTATAATTATTTTAAGGTATTTCCATCTCCACTAGATAATATGCTCTCTTAGCTTCTGTTGACACACAGAAAATCTTGGATAAATAACTAACTAATAAATATAACCTAAGGCTTTTCCAAAAAATAAACAAATAAGACACAATCTATTCTAGATCAAATCCCATGCTTTATATTAGACAGTGATTTAAAAGAAGTATTTTAATCATCCTTAATAAAAAACATGTAGGACAAATCTTATCAAAATTAGACCCAAAAGGACCGTTGAAATAATCTTACTTTGTTGAAACCATGTTGAATGCGGTTTTATTTGAGTTAGCTGACTCATTCTTGTGAAACCACGTTTCTTTTCCCACTCTATTTGTATACTGATATCTTTATGAAACTAAGTAGCTTCAAAGTATTTTCAGATGTATTGGTTATTTTTCCTTATAAATCCCTGAAGACAGCTAAGGAGAAATTATAATCATTTTACACATGAAGAAAATGGGGCTGAAGGATTTTCATTTTTCCACACCAATGACTAATGTGTGACTGTGTAACTCCTGATGCTTAACCAGCAACAACCCCCTCTACCCATTGCCTTGCCTTGCCTATGGCCATTCTCTCTCTCTCTCTCTCTCTCTCTCTCTCTCTCTCTCTCTCTCTCTCTCTCTCCCCTCTCTCTCATTCCATTCTTTGTGTAATACAAATTGATTGTGTGTCAGATACACCCTAGACTGTTTACAAATTCAAGCAGATTAGAGTTTGGCCATGTGCCTCAGATATGTATACATGGGTATGTTCTGTCATCTGCAGAGACACTCAATCTGCCTCAACTGTATTTGCTTGTAAGCCAGCAGCACTTCAGTTAAAGTGGATCACAGCCATCCAACTTAGCACAGCAATTTCAAGCTTAAAAATATTTTAAACTGTGTCTAGTTCAACCACTAACTCAGTGCTTGAACGCCATCAGGGTAGTCCAAGCAGAAAATTCTCCAGGAATTACTTGACCATCTTGATTCACAAAGCTCACAACTGCTTAAGACAATGCTGACCAACTTCAGAACTTTGGGAAGATGTTTCTCTAGAAATCTATCTGTTATTTCTTCTTGGTGAAACTTTTTCCCTGGTTGTTCAGCTACAAACTGACCTGAGTCTAAATTGCATCTACATTGCTATTAGTTGAGACTTTGGCAAATAACTTAGCTCAGTTTGTTCATTTGCAAAATGGATCGAGTTAAATAGTGCATGCAAATTGACTAGCCCTATAGTATCTTCAACAACTGCACATAGTAAGTACTCAAAACTATGTTAACTAAACCAACAATTATTCGTTATCCTTGGTCTGGTTTTCTATCGGGTGTGTGTTTGAGTTTGGAGGGATGTCTGCATGTGTGGGTGGAGAGCAGAGGTCATCATGGGATATCTTCCTCCATCATTCTCCATGCTATTTTTTAAAGCAGGGTCTCTCACTGATCTTGGAGTTCATTGACTCAGCTAGACCAGAAAGCCCAGAGGATCTTCCTGTCTCTACTTCCCCATTGCTGGAATCACAGACGCATGCCTCTGCACCTGGTGTCTTGCATAGTGTTGGCTGTCCAAACTCACTCAGGTCATGGGCTTGCATAGCAAGCAGTTTACTAATGGAGCCATCAACCCAGGCTATTTTGACCTGGGTTTTAGCAGTAATTCCTCATGTCCAATCATCATATTTTCAAAGACAAAATGCATTTAGTGTAGTAAACAAAACACATGACTTTCTTCAAACAACCCACTTGACCCTCTGCCACATGTCCAAGACTGAAATGCCAGAGTAGGAATACTGTCTCACAGTAACCTGGGCCATCCATGTTTAACTTCTTCCTGTGAAGCAAGAGGTATTAGTCTCAGTTCATCCGATCCTTGATCTTGTGAGCAAAGTGTAAGTTGTAAATCTTCTTGGAGTAATTCTTAGAAAGCAGAGGTGAAAAGCAAAGATGTCACTTTGAAGAGCTACTGTGTAAGAGATAGAGAGGACTGTCTCTTCCATCTCCATGGAGTTTGGATGAATTTTCATCAAGTAGCAGGAACTACGACTTCCTCGAATCCATTTCAAATTCAAAATCTCTCTCATTCTAATAAGAAAATAAAACCGACCTTGCTGTGCTCTTCAGCCTTTGGCCTAGTGACTTCATCTATACTGATTGTGACCTTTGTGTGCTCTTCAGCCTTTGTCCTGGTGACCCTATCTATGCCTAATGGTGACTTTTCTGTGCTCTTTAACCTTTGGCCTGGTGACTCCATCTATGTCTAATTGTGACTTTCCCATTTGCTTAAGTCCCAGGAGATTACAGCAAACGTGTGTACCAGGGCGTGAGAGTGAAGCACACAGTCAAAGATCTCCTGGCAGAAAAACGGTCCAGGCAGACAAGTAACTCCAGACTCAATGTAAGTCCTGATTAATTCCATTTGAATCCCTGAAGGCTGAAGCCTCTGCTAAAGTGAGCTCTCTCCTCTCCTCCTCTACCTACGTACACACCACTGTCTCAGCCACTGGCTCTGATTTTTCTCAAGAGACTTTCCTTTACCTAGGACATATGGCAGAAATGCTTTGGGTTTTGTTTTTTGGGTTTTGGGTTTTTTTATTTCCCCCCTGGATGGACAACCTTTTCCTGCTGAGGACACCCACATGATAGTCTCTGGGGACTTGTCTACTGGCATCAAGGTTTTTACTTAAACTTTTATTCTGTACAGTCTCCCCATTGTCCTGTCCCCATTTTACAGTAGTTTTTGTTGTTATTGTTGTTGTTGTTGTTGTTTGCTTGCTTTACTTTTGAAATAGTATATGTGTATTTCTCTTCATCTGCTATTGGTCATAAGAGCCTGGAAATAGAATCTGTTACTCCCTCATATCATGCAAATAACAGTCCACAAATGCTAGCCCTCCTCCTGACTAAGGTACCTGGTGTGATAGAAAGAACACTCGTAGAGAGGGAACTTTAACGCCCCTGGAAAGTCTCTGGATCCAACAAGAAATGAGGCACCCAAAATGACCTTCAGGGTTCCTCATAACATCAAAATGTCTGACTGTTCATCACCTCAAGGCATGTTCATTAGCTACCAGCAATGTCTCCAGAGCTCTGTGATCTAGCTGCTGACTACTTTGTTAGTGACAGTAGAAACAGGATGTGTCTGGACTTTTCCTCATCCCCCAGTCACCAGCAGAGAAAGGCTCAGAGCTTGAGGAGAAATCGCTGCCCTTTTGTATATCTTATGTTCTCCATCTGATAGATGCAATTCATGATAAATCCCAAGAGGTTTGGAGCATCATGGATGTCTGTCAGTCACATCTGTACTTGTAGCTCTGCCCGCTGCCTAATAAGTTGTGCTCATGTCTCAAAAGTGACTAGAGCTAATATGAAAAGTTAATGTCATGTATTATTCTATTAATATGATAGCCTGAATGCTGGGTATGTAGGTGACCAGGAATAAATAGAGCAGCCATACCCAGCATCTAGTGCTGGGCACACAAGGAAGTACTTCCTCCAGAATACCTGCTGACATGTTTGCCACCACCATCAACACAGCTCCAATGGCAAAATCCTATAAGTGATCAGTTTATGTATCCACCTTTGAATGCACATCCCTGCTGCCCCTCTAATCAAACAGCCTCCCCCCTTCTACTCCGACAATCAGAGCTTAGCTTACACAGAGAAATCCGAGCAGCTGGGCTCCTTGCCTGATCCCGATCCAGTATTTCTCTGAGTGCCATCTCAGAAGCATCTGGAGGGTGTGTTATAAATATCATCACCAGACTGAGAGGGAAATCAGAGAGAGTGGGGATGGGGTGTTTCTGAATCTACTCAAAATGAACAACTGCAATGTGCCAATGGCAGGGATGCTCAGCCACAACTTCAGACAACTGGATTGTAGAGCCTGATTTTAAAACGTCCCCGGGGAAGCATGCAATTGGGTAGAGAAGAGGCACACACAAGCACACTACGGCAGGGAATGGACCTTGTGTCTGTGTGGTGTAAGTGAGGACAGAATTCACACTTCTTGGTATCATAGATACATACAAATAAGACAGAGCATTGACTTCTGTAAAAAGTTACACCATATAAAAAGATGACAAGGCAGACGACATCCAAATGGTGAATTCATGTCTGTTTTTAAAAATAAAAGGGCTTCATGCCCAAGACCTGCAAATATCAAGTCATAGGTTCTTTCTCTTTTTCTCTCTCTAGATATTAAGTTTTTCTTTTTTAAATATAACTAGTCAGTTACAGTAGTTAAAAATCAACATTTTACTAAACCTTTGAGACTTTCATACAATATATTTTGGTCATATTTACCCCTAATTCCTTCCCCCAGCTCTTCCCAATCTACCATCCGCCTCCCAACTTTGCATCCTCTTTTTTTCCCTATAACCCATTGAGTCCAATTTGTGCTGCCTCAGTTGGTGTAGGGCATCCATAGGAGCATGGCCAACCTATCAGGGCCACACTCTTAAAGAAAACCCAACTCGCTCTCCCCAAGAAGCCATATACTGCCCACAACTCCCCTGTTAGAGGTAGGGCTTGTGGACCCTCTCCCTTCCATGCTGGGATGAGAATCTGGCTTGTCCAGATCTGTGCAGGCAAACACAACTGCTGTGCATTATGTGTGTAGCAATCCCGCCATGTCCAGAGGATACGGTTCTGCTATGGTCCTCCTTAACCTGTGACTCTCACCGTCTCTCCACCCCATCTACTGCAATGCTCCCCGACCCTTTGGGAGAGAGGCACTTTATACATGTCCCATTTGTGTCTGAACACTCCACACACACTTACTCTCTGCACTTTGGCCAGCTTTTAATTTCTATGGTAACCACCCTCCACTGTACAAACAAACATCTCTGATGAGATCTGAAAGCTGCACTCATTGAAAGTACATGATTTAATTTCATCTTAGAATACAGATTCTTGGGTTTGTCCCATTTATGGAGGTGGAGTCAGGAAATGATCGTTTCAACACTTTCTCCTTGAATAACAATTCTCTTGCACATTGTGATTTACAATAAGGAACAAATGCCCTAGCCTCACATAGCACTGTGGCTTCTAATCTATCAGCTAGGTAAGCCATTGCTGTTGGTCTAGTAACTATGGAGACACTAGGAGCCAGATATGTGGAGAATATATACAGTCTGATAAATACCAAATAATCTGGTAAGAAGAAAGATACCTATACATAAAATGTATACATTCATATAGCCAAACACTAAACGGAATGCTTATGACCAGACCGTATACATATGCAATATGAAAATAGCTATAATATTTATGTGAAGATAGAGTGAGGTGTATTTTTATGTGCTGTCTCATTTTACGGGCATGTTATCTGAGATTTGCATTTACAGCTTCCCGTTTTACAGATGAATATGTTGAAAGCAGGATAAAGATGTGTTCGAAAACAAGACAAGAGACTGGTAGGCTATAGAAATAGCCTGGAGGACCTGAGTTAGGCTCCCAGCACCCAAGTCAGGTGCCTCACAACCGCCTGTATCTCCAGCTCCAGAGCACCTGTCACTCTCTCTTGGTCTATGTGTACATCCTCACACATGGCATACGCTCACACAGACACAGACACATAACTTTTATTTTTTTAAAAAGTGACTTTTCACTCTGTACAATTTGCAAGTAGATTTTCTGAGTCTTAATTCCATATTTACAAAGAAAGCTCAGAGTGGACTAAAGCACAACAACCTTTGATACATCAAAAAGAGAGGAGGGGGAGGAGGAGGGAGGGGAGAGGGAGTATATGAGAGAGAGAGAAAAAGTATTAGATAGAAAAACTAGCAACAGAGAAAAATGTTGCCTCCATCTGTGGTATTGACAGGGCCATCCTGGGCGGTACATGGGACCTTAACTCCATGTTCCCATTGTATCATCTCAGTCTTCTTTTTCACTTTGGTGATGTTTAAGCTTCAGTGATTAAATGTGCAACATCCAATGTGAGCTTATTTGGACTTTAATCATTTCTATGAATTGATTTTACTATCCATTTACTACTTCAGAATACTGAGAAATCTATCTAGAAAGATATTACCATCAGTCAGCATTCACTCTTAAGGCCTATTTCTATCCCTGCTGTAAAGGTAACTCCATGAGCAAAAACCTTGGAGCAAAAACTGCGGCCCACAGACACTCACTCACAGGCTCTGATTTCATTTCAAAAGCAGTGCTGAGACCACCTGCTTGTATTCCTACTGATCCGTAAGAGCATAGTGAGTCTCCACTCTCAGATGGGCTTGTAGTAAGCAAACTACTCATGAGTCAAAAAATTTCCAGATGACAATATGGCTAAAGGCCAATGACTAATGTCCCCAACCAAATACTGAGCTCCCAAAGATCCCATACCAGTCAAAGATCCCATACCAGTCAAAGATCCCATACCAGTCAAAGATCCCAACAATTCAGCAAGACTGGAGCAACAAGGCAACCATCAAGGAAGCCCCGGCAGCTGCAAAGGCTGGAAGAAGCAGGGGATAGATTCCCCACTGAAGCCATAGCAGGAACAGGCTGGAAAAAGCAGAATAGAGATTCTTAGTCGAGCCCCAATAGCAGGAACAGTCTCTAGACAGGCTTGGGGTGTCTGGCTTTCAGAACCAGGAGAGCACATTCAGATGGTTTTAGACACTGTTTAATGGTGATAGGTTATTGTTGTCCTAATGCACGTATTATGAAAAATTAGGTCCCCTCGACTGATATGCTTCCAGAAGCAGTTATGAGATGCCCATGGTGGCTGCTGGCTCCCTCTGATCACTCTCCAGGGTGACACAAGCTGAGCTTTTCTATCTTTACAAAAGAATTTCCTCAAGAACAACTTTCATGTTCTTTGTTTTACAGTAAAGCTTTGTAAAATAGCATAAAAATAAAAATCTTGTATCAAGCAAGATTTTGACCAAATCACTTCCATTCTTTCACCTCCTATATACTGTGCTTGGCAAATGGTGCGTCTCTGTGTATTTTTAAATTGTGAATTTTTCTTTATATTTTTTTCCTCAGGTTTGGTTTGGTTTTCTGTAATTCTTCACTATTTCTCTGGCTTTCTGCCAAGGTAAAGAAATTAGATAGATAGATAGATAGATAGATAGATAGATAGATAGATAGATAGATAGATAGATAGAAGTTAGATAGATAGAAGTTAGTTAGATAGATAGATAGATAGATAGATAGATAGATAGATAGATAGATAGATGTTAGATAGATAGAAGTTAGATAGATAGAAGTTAGATAGAAGTTAGATAGATAGATAGATAGATAGATAGATAGATAGATAGATAGATAGATAGATATAGATTTATTAACCATTTGTCAACACCTTGTACCAAAACTATATTATTAGATTTCTGACTCGTGAATTATTTTGCAACTACACTATTTCAATTGAACTCATGAAAGCTAATCATTTAACAGTTTAAGAATCGCATGACAAAATTCAATAAACCCTGTTATCTAAAGAATAAAAAAGTAAAGCAATAAGCCTAATTGCCACAATTTTTCTATTCTGTTTTGAAATTCAGTCAACAATTCACAGACTATTTAGCTCGCTAATCAAGTTTTTCTTACGAAATCATAAAGATTCATCTAGAGTCACTGAATGCACAGCAGCTGGCACGAGGGGGAGAAAGAAAAGCTGTTTGGAATTTCAATTGTGTGGGAGGGTAGGGGAGTACCTTGTACCATGTGGGAGACTGAGGCGGGCCTCGAACCAGTCTCTGGTGGTTGATCTCGCCTGCGGATTGGTGGATATGGTGATAGCTTTCTGGGCATGCCTACGGAAATACTGTAGTCAGTAACAATAGCCAAGCAGATGTGAAGGTCTGGGTTAATATTTTACATAAACACAAGGAAAAATAAACAGAAATATCTGGCTCCAGTTTTGAAAGCCTTTAACTGAAGGAAATGCCAAGAACTATTCTGCAGAGGAAATATTTGGATTATGCTGCCTTGAAGTATGCAGAAAATAAATGTAAAACAAAAGTTACTTTTACATAGCAAGATCCTTTCATGCCAACTCCAAGTGTTTGCTTCTCAAATATTAGTTATTACACCTCTGCTCTCTTTCTGCCCAGTCCTAAGTCCTTCCTCTTCAATCTGCTGCTTAAATCTCTGTCGAGGACATTTGGGATATGGCCGTATCTTGGTTAATGATTTGTCCTAATCGTTTTTCGGGTGAAAACATTATGAGTAGGGGAACGAAACCCCGGCAGTGGGTCAAACATGGAGGAAACTCTGAACAGCAGGTAAACGGGCACTGTTTAGTGATCTTTATGGTCTGGAGTCATTGAAAATGTTTGATCTTTGATGAGAGCAGTATGAGAAACACTAACTACAGGACAGGTGTCCACTGTCTGGCTCGGTTTGGGGGACTACCTTTGCAATAGGTCCACAATGGGAAGTTTGTTTAGTTCCCTGCACAGGTGTCGCTTTGCTCTGCCAATCACATGCACACTCCCCTTCTCACAGAATATAAACCTCTGACATCCAGATCTGTGATTTGCATCTGTATTTCCTGCGAAATGGTAGGAGAGAAAATACGTATCGGGGAAACCATATATTATGTTATCTCAAAAGTTTCTTTGACTGCCCTGAGACTTCTCTTCTGCCCCCAGAGAAGCACTGCTGTTGCCTGGGTCTCTTCCAGGCCCTCACTATAGCTCTGTAAAATTAATTGCATTCTCCTTTCTCAGCCGTGATGTCTTCCTAAGACTCTGCTCATCTCAGCATCCAATTTTATTTGTATTTGTCTGTTCCTATGTGTGTACATGTATCTTATACATATTTGTGTGGGTTCACACGTGAAGGTGTATGCATGCATGTATGTGTACATACACATGCGTATAGAGACTACAGGGCAACCTCAAATATGATTTAAGAGCTCTGTGAGGCTGTTTCTTACTACGTCAGAACTCACCAATTGTGCAAAGCTGACTGCCCAGGTGCCATGGGTAACTGCCCGTCTTTACTACCCTAACTGTGGGTGGGATCACAAATTCCCACCACCATACCATATTTTAACATGAGGGCTGCAGGACTAGATTCAAGGCCTTCTGGTTTCAGGATAGGTACTTTACTAATTAAGCCATCTCCCCAAGCCCAGTATTCATTGCTAAGTAAATTATATTTTATATATTTGAGTTTTACAGCATGATGCTATGAGATAACATGTAGCTAGTGAACTGGTTACCATAGTGAAACATCTTAACATATATACACAGATGGATACACACACACACACACATGCACACACACACACACACACACACACACACACACACACACATCATTCTACATAGTCTTCTGTGACATTCTGTCACAGTCTTCTGTGACAAGAGCCACTACAATGTATTTCTATTACAGAGGTCCTCAGCAGTACAATTTTATCATGCCCCTCTATCGGGCATCAGACCTTTTGACCAATTCTGCATATTTCTACCTTTGAACTACAACTCAGGATTTCATTTTTAAGACTGAAACTTTAAAAAGTTTATCCTCTTCCTTCATCCTCTTTATCTTGGTTATTAATTTTCAAATATTCTCAGATCACTATTTAGCATTTAAAACAGATCTCTGGAGGCTAGGGAGATGGCTCAGTGGCTCAGAAGGAAAAGTGCTTGCTGAGTATGCATGAGGACTTCAGTTGGTTTCCCATCCACCCAAGTAAAATCTGGGAGTGATGGTGTCCACTCATAACCTCAGGGCTGGGGCCAGGGAGGGAGGAGAAAGCATGCAGATTGCTGAGGCTCACTGGACAGCCAGTTTGGAAAGAGACTCTATCTCAAATTAATAGTAGTAGTAGTAGTAGTAAAGTAGAGGGGCTGAGGAGCTGGCTCAGTGATAAAGAGCTTGCCCCACAAGTGGAAGAACCAGAGTTCCTGTGCTCTGAACTCATACATGCCAAGTCGGCATAGCTGCTACCCATTAATTCAAGGCTCAGAGGGCCAAAGTAGAAGGTCCCCAGAGCAAGCTGACTATAAGAACTAACCATGGTTTTGAGCCCTGGGTTTTGGGTTTGATTAAGAAACCCTGCCCCAATGAATAAGGTAGAAGTACAAAAAAAATGGTTCCTATCATCAACCTCAGGCCTCCACATGCAGGTGTATTCTCTAAAACACAGGTGTGCCCCACACCCGCAAACATGCCTACAAACACACATGTGCCCCCCACACAGAGAGAGAGAGAGAGACAGACAGACAGACAGACAGAGGGGGGCCTGAAATCAACCTCTGGCCTCCACACATGCATGCACAGATTAGCACAGCACTTACACATGTGTTCGCGCACCTGCATCACACCATAGATGAATAAAGAAATAAATCTGAATCTGAGTCTCTGGGAAGTAGCTTGTCCTAACTTTGCAGCATCTTTGAGCTTATGTTGAAGATCACTGTCACCCAAGAACCATCTGAAGTTCATCTTCTACAGGAAAAAGTAAGGCAAGGAACTTGGGCTGGCCACAAGCCAACTCTACCATCTACAAACACTTTGCTAATGTTGTCTAATCTTTCCTTAAACCCCACCAAGGTCACCATAAAGGTCACGTTTAATATTTTCCAAGGGCTCAGCATACCATAGGTACTCAATAAATGCGGTTTCTATTAAGTACCTACTGTATATAAGGCTCTGTGAGATGAGGATTCGAAGCCATATGAGAAATCTGTTACCCTGGAGATCACACAGTTCTGTTGTGGGGGAAGGAACTGTCTTTGAAGAAGAAAATTAAAATAGCAAAATGGCTTTGTTCCAAGTGCCTTGGTGAACATTGTGAGGGTTCAGACAGAGACATGCATGGACAGGGTTCACGGAGGGGACAAAGGTCAAGGGGAAGGTGTCAGTCTGCTACATGACATAGGTGAGCCATTTTGCCTGCAGAGTGGAGGGGTGAGGGAGAGGGTGGAAGGACAACCCTTCTAAACTCCTGCCTAAGACACTAGACATCTCCTTGGATCCCTGTGATGGAATTTTCAGCTTTAACATTTATTACACTGCACTACGACTCTTTGCTGTCCTAAATCTCCCCAATTGGCTGACGTCTTGCTACTTTCTGCCTGTCCCTTCTGAATGAATGGCAGTGTGGTGGAACACCCAGGATCTTATCTTTCAGAATTATGGACTCAGGCTCAGACTCCATCCCTGGAGATAATCCTGATTTCTCAGTCTCAGTTTCGTCCATAGACAGGGAGACAGCAATACCCACCATAAACAGTAACATTAGTGAAATTAGATCATGTCTGCAGAGTACCTGGTATATCATGTGACATGTTCTGAGTGCTCAGCATATGGTGGCATTTATGGATTTATATATCTGACACATGTCATCACTTGATAAGCACCAGAGGAAGTAAGTGCCAACCTCAGCTGGACACATGCTAGATTATGGGGTGTTCTGAGAGCAGGTGGGGGAGTCAGTCCGCCCACCCTTGTTACTACCATTTCTAATATAATGGAAACGTCCAACCACTAACACTGTAGGTTAAAAAATGATTACTTATTCTGAGTGAATAAAACAGAAAAATGACAGACGTGAGGGTCTTTTCATGAAATGGGGTTTATTTTGGTGTTTGGGATGTTTTTTAATTGATTTAATTGAATAATTATACATATTTTTAATAAGTGTGATATTCAATATCCATGTGCAATACATAATCAACAGTGTGCCTGGCATACCCATCCCCTCCAGCACTGGCTGTTTCCTCGTTGAGATGTATAGGATATACGGTCAGTTACCAGCCAGAGCTTGATTCTAATGTGCAAAACAGGAGTTTCCGTTTGCCTTTTCTACTCAGATGCACTCTTCTGTCTATTAGTCATGCTCTCTGCCTCCCTTCTTGCCACACACACACCTCCACGGACCCTTCCCCAGCTTCTGGTAACCACTCTAGGAGACAATTTTGTAAAGGTTGCAGATGTCATGCAGAACAAGTAGTACTTGACTTGCTAGCCTGTTTTGTTTAACATCATGGTGCCAGTTCCATCTGGGCTGCCACAGTTACAGCTCTCCTGCCTTTCGTAGCTGAATGGCATCCATTATGTATATATCACCTCCTCTCTAGCCACCTGTGGGTAGCTCAGGTCACTCCTTGTCTTAGAAGCTTAATTGGACACTGAGCCAGTGTCTGCTACCCTCTTCCCTCCTGTGGGTCAGGACAGTTGAACATCTAACCTAACAGCTACCAGGGAGATATTCCAATTGCTTCACTCTGCAATGTTAAATAGCCCAAGCCTTAGCTACTCTCAAATAAGGATTTGATTTATTCATCAGAAACCTTGCTTCAGACTGCAGGGAGAAGATAAAAACCAGAATGTACTAGCAGATTCCTGACCTGACAGGACTTCCTAAAGCTACTGCTCCTCAGTGTGAGAGGGTCTTGTGAGAGGTGACAGGAGAGGGGATCAGAGTTCACCACAGTTCAAGGTCTCCTCCTTTCCTCGCTGGGCAGAGTTGTTTTTCTTCCTAACTCAACAGATTTACTCAGACCTCAAAACATGTTCCACCCATGCCCCAACACAAACACACACACACACACACACACACACATCCCAAGCTCCAATTCCTAACCTCCAAGGCCAACCTTAAGCAAAAAGTGAATCCTCTTTCCTCAAATTAAACTGGAGTTTTAAAAGTTGGATTTGCAAGAAATATGGAAAAACAGAAAAATCACATAAGTACAAAAATAATCACATGGCCTACAAACAGCCTGACACTAAGTTTAATATCTGGACAAGGACTGGCATGGGTGGTAAAGTCGTGTTGACTTTCATCCTTTCTCTTAATAATAATAATAATAATAATAATAATAATAATAATAATAGGCACATATCTGTTTATTCCAGCAATGGAGAGATGGAGGCAGGAGGATCACAAGGTTGACCTCAGCTACATCATTTGTCTCAAACACTGATATAATAGCTGTTATTTTCTACTGAGCTCTGAAACTGAGACTTTACAAATATCCCCATTTCTGTATTTTAAGATATATTCAGTTATCAAAAAGAGCTCAGCAGCCTCCAAAGAAAATGAGGTGGGAGAATGAAGAATCAGGTAGAAAGCCACAGAGCTTACATTTGGACCCAGATTTATAGGACTCCACAGTTTTTCTTTCTGATGTGTTGCCACTATACATATATTTTTAAGACCAGGTCTCATGTAGCTCAGGCTAGTCTCAAATTCACTATGTAGCTGAAGATGACTGCAGTTCTGCTATGCCCGCCTCCACCTCCTGAGTTCTGTGATTACAGGTGTGCACCCCCAGGCCTGGATTTTGTAGTTCTTGCACCAAACCCAGGGGAGGGTTTGGGTTTTATTTTTTGTTTTTGCTTTTGTTTTTGTACATGCTAGACTAGAATTCAACCAACTGAGCTACATCCTCAGCTATATTGACTCTACGGCCTTCTTAAATGTCTATATCCAGACCAAGTGGGACAAAGCTTGCAGTCGCCACTGTTTTCAGGTCTTCATACCAAGCTTCAGACTCCATATCTAATGATAGGTTCCAGCTCTGTCTTGTGTCCCCACCATCCACATGTGATTTCCTTACCTATCATTGCAACAGGTATGTAGACTCCAGGGAATGCCCAACCAAGACCAAGACTCTCCTTTCCTATGATTCCAATATATCTTAAAAGAAGTTAGATCCCAAAAAGTTCTCCTTTCTTTCTTTCTTTCTTTCTTTCTTTCTTTCTTTCTTTCTTTCTTTCTTTCTTTCTTTCTTTTTTTTTTTTTTTTTTTTTTTTGTGGATGTCTTAGTCAGAGTTACTATTCCTGCACAATCATCATGACCAAGATGCAAGTTGGGGAGGAAAGGGTTTATTGAGCTTATACTTCCATGCTGCTGTTCATCACGAAAGGAAGTTAGAACTGGAATCAAGCAGGTCAAAGGAGCAGGAGCTGATGCAGAGACCATGGAGGGATGTAACTTACTGGCTTGCTTGCTTCCCCTGGCTTGCTCAACTGGCTTTCTTATAGAGCCCAAGACTACCAGCCCACAGATGGTACCACCCACAAGGGGCCTTCCCCCTTGATCACTAATTGAGAAAATGCCTTACAGCTGGATCTCATGGAGGCATTTTCTCAACTGAAACTCCTTTCTCCAGCTTGTGTCAAGTTGACACACAAAACTAGCCAGTACAACTGACCCCTTGTCAACTTGACACACAAAT
>CM052706.1:66509716-66579411 GCA_028551405.1 Uromys caudimaculatus
CTAAATAACTTTAAAAGTCCCACCATCTTTGCAAATTCTTACTATTAAAATTTCAATCCCTTTAAAGATATCCAATCTCTTAGAATTCAAAGTCTTTTTAACATCAAAAGTCTCTTAACTGTGGGCTCCACTAAAATACCTTCTTCCTTCAGGAAGGAAAATATATCAGGGCACAGTCACAATCAAAAGCGAAACCAAACTCCAACCATCCAATGTCTGGGATCCACTCACGATCTTCTGGATTCCTCCAAGGGCTTGAGTCCCTTCTCCATCTCTGCCTTTTGTAGCACACACCTTGTCTTCTAGGCTCCAGATGCCTGTACTCCACTGCTGCTGCTGTTCTTGGTGGTCATCTCATGGCATTGGCATCTCCAAAACACTGCTGTCTTCTGCTGCAACTAGGTTTACCAATAGCCTCTCATAGGCTCTCTTCATGGTGCCAAGCCTCACCTCCTTTGCATGACCCCTTCAGTCCTGGGCCATCAATTGCAACTGAGGCTGCACCTTCACCAATGGCCTTCCACGGCCTCTCACAGTACCCAGGCTTCAGCTGCTCTTCATGACTCTTTCATGCATTCCAAACCAGTACCATTTGGGTGACTCTTACACATTATCAAGTCCAGCCACAGCACAAAGTACAACCCTGGCTATCTCTGGAACACGGCCTCTGTGCTCTCAGAAAAACACTCCTCAGAGGATTTCACCTCAGTGATGCTGGTCTCTTCCCAATCACCACCAATTTCCCAACTCCAGCTAACCAGTATCAATAGTCCCAGAAATGCAATGGTTTTTGCTTTAGTAGTTCTGGTATCTTGTTCATCACAGGCAATCCTTCAGCCCCAGCTAACCAAAACCACAGAACCTTCACAGTCAAAATAGCAACAGCCCTGATGAGAGTCTTTAATCTTCCCTCTGAAATTTCACAATACAGGCCTCCATCTTCTGCACTGTTCTCAACATTATCTTCCAAGCACCTACACAACATCCCACAAAGCTCTTAACACTGAATGGATCTTCTAGCCCAAAGTTCTAAGGTCCTTCCACAGTCCTCCCCAAAACATGGTCAGGTTGTCACAGGAATACCCCACTGCACTGGTACCAATTTGTCTTAGTCAGGGTTTCTATTCCTGCACAAACATCATGATCAAGATGCAAGTTGGGGAGGAAAGGTTTTATTGAGCTTCTGTTCATCCGTGCTGCTGTTCATCACCAAAGGAAGTCAGGACTGGAACTCAAGCAGGTCAGAAAGCAGGAGCTGATGCAGAGACCATGGCGGGATGTAACTTACTGGCTTGCTTGTTTCTCCTGGCTTGCTCAACTGGCTTTCTTATAGAGCCCAAGACTACTAGCCCACAGATGGTACCACCCACAAGGGGCCCTCCCCCTTGATCACTAATTGAGAAAATGCCTTACTTCTGGATTTCATGGAGGCATTTTCTCAACTGAAACTCCTTTCTCTGCGATAACTCCAGCTTGTGTCAAGTTGACACACAAAACCAGCCAGTACATTGGATATTTACTTTATTTACATTTCAAATATTTTCCCCTTTCCAGGTCTCCCCTTCGGAAACCTCCTATCCCTTTCTCCCTTCCCCTGCCTCTATGAGGGTGTTCCCCCACCCACATGAATTTTCTCTAGTTCAATTTCAGAATCTGCTGCTAACAAGCAGTCCACACCCATTATCCCTATCTCCCCTAGACCACTAGATCTCATGGGTCTCTCCACAATCCCACCCAGGGTCTAAGACCCCCTGATCCAGAATCCCCACATCACACATGGACATTGAAGAAGCTTCCCTTCCATTCTCTTAAAAGTCCATGAGTTTCTTTTCTCTCAAAAATCCCTATGGCTCATACAACCCATTTCTCTCTCTAATTTTCTCTTACTCATGCTTACCCCCTGTAGCCTCTTGTAGCTACCACACTGATTTGAGGGGTTAATATGGCTCCTACTTTCTCAAGCAGACAGAGAAACATGAATTTTATTCCCAGGATCAACTCACACTTGAGGGAAGATTACTGAACATACTGTCCCTAGAGACCCATCCCTTGATGTTATCTTACTCCCATGGTAACCAGTATTCTCTCATGGTTACACACATGATGTTTGATTAGTATATATTAACTGTACATGAGTTTCATTGTGACTTTTTATGCATGTATATATTTTAATCACATCCACCCTATTCTCTTCTCTTGTCTCCCTTCCCTTCCCACTTATTTCCCTCCTCTTCCAATTAGTCCCCTTCTTCCTTCATGTCTTTTCCTTTTTGAATGACCCAACGAAGCTCATTAGTGTTTCTTACAGGTGTAGAGGGGAGAGGTGGCTTACAGGCACTTGGGTGCCTTTCAATGGTTAGACTACAAAGAAAATGTCTCTTCTTCTCACCTACCAACTATTCATTGTATACATTCATTAAGATGTCCTCAGGAAAGAGATGGGACACCATGAGCTCTGATTATCTACCTTTTAGAAGTGTGGAGTTGATCATATAAATTCACAGATACGATCTAAGGACATAGCAATATACAAATGTCATTTGAAATTGGGGGTTGTAAAGATTCAGAGAAAGTGCCCCAAGCTCTGAGGGCATGAGTGAAAAAAAGTCAGTGATGTGCTGTCAAAGCATATGCCCATGAGTTGCTAGGATTTCGTAAAATTAACCATTAAACTTATTGTTCACCTTTGCAACTCTCATAACTGGAACGAATCCTATAATCGTTTTGGCTTCAGTAAGATTATCGTGTTTGCCTAAGGCACAATGAACTGCACTCACGTGGCTAATGTATGCTTAATAGTTTGCTACTGTTTGGGGGCTTTGTGTTTTTATTTTTTATTTTTATTTTTATTTTTCCTCTATGTTTTTTTTCTTATATTCTGAGAAACACCTCATGTTTGTTTGGTTACTAAAGCTATTGAGAAAACCTGAATTTTTAATACATTTACTTTATTTTACTTTACTATGTTTCCTAAATTTCCCTCAGACAAATTCATTTCTTCTTCCCCATTAGTTTTCAAGTTCTTAATAGAGGGAGCTCACACCTAATTGAAGAGTGTCTTCCCCACACCTTTCACTTGTTCTCAAGGCTTGGTGCTTGGAATGTTACTCCTTAGCATCACTAAGGAAGTCCCTTCTTGAGTCCAGAAATAATAAAAACAAAAAACAAAAACAACATCTTCTGAGCACTCAATGCCTTGTAAACACAAAATGCCCTTGTTTGAATTTAGGGACATACATTCTACAGTTGCTCTTCATTTGAATGAATGCTTTATTTTCTAAGGCTTTCCAGACCGCCTATTGTCTGACTTTAATTAGCCCACTGTCCTGCCCTGTTTGGAGAACTGAGCCACACTTCCACAGTTTTCCATGGTCCCCACCCAGCCACCTGCTCCTGCACAATTGCAGAAAAATTTTAAATGATAATAAAAGCAAAGCCTTTCATAGGGAACTTATTTTCTCAGCTGTTCTATTGGTTCTGTGGAATTTTCTTTTTAAATGTCATGAAATTTAAAATCCTTCCTGGTGGAGAATTCTTTCATGCAGCTTGCAAAAATAATCAGGTTTTACAGCAAAACAACCATGGCTGGTCCATCTGGTGGGGCTGCAGCTCTGCAATCTCTTCGCTGGCCAAAATGCTTCCCAGTGGCTCTCGTTGCTCTAACTTAGCTGCATAAATACAAACAGCATTTCAAAGGCACACCAAGAGCCAGGGATATAAAAAAATGTTTCATTTTGTAACTAAGGCAACAGCAGTCACTTTCTCACAGAGACAGCCTGGACATAATTTTGTGCCAAGCAGGAGAGCTGTTAAAATAAAAATTTTAAGAAACTGTCAAAAAGTTGGAATTCTGTCATCATGTGAGCTTTCCAAGGGACATAAAATAGCTCATGGCTCAGTAATTGAAGACATTTGGAATCATATTTTTTTAATCAAACATGAAATTAACCATAAAGACATAAAATTGACATCCATTTTAATATTTAATAAATTGCCTTAATTGCAAAAGCAATCCATTGTGCAATTGCCAAAGAGAGTATGCAGGTAGAAAGTGTAAAGACCATACAGTAGAAATCTATGGAAGTCTCCCCACACTGTACCACCACATTCAGTTTCACAAACATTCTTACAGATGTTTGTCACAACCTCTGGTTAGAACCTAAGTCGATGCAGCAGGTTAACTGACTTCAAAATGTGTCACATATAGCCACACAGGCGATGACAAAAGAAATCCTTGTCTCCATAATAATGTTTCCACAATAAGTTACTTTCCCTCCGAATTTTAACATGGCTTTGGCTCTTCACTCCTCCTCTGTGCTTTTGAAAGCTTTAATCAATCATTCCTTTTACATCAATGATGTGGTCCCTACGGTTGCCTAGGTTACCTAGGGTGAAGACACCCCACACTGAGTGAGGCTTTGTAAATATAAGGGAAGTGCTCATAAGGCTGTTTCACCATTCCTCCCTCAATTAAACATTATTACTGACCATAGGATCAGACCTGCACAGCACACCGCTAAATTAGACCATGGAAGAACTTACAGGCCTTTCAATTTTGTAGTGTAGGACAGGGAGATGTGGTAGTCCCTCTGTACAAAAGTGTCAGTGTGAAGGTAGTCAATGGTGAACAAAAGAAAAAAAGCCCTGGGAACTGTATGGTGGCCAGGACAGGTGGCCAGGACAGCTCTCAGCACCTAGAGGCATGAATCAGCCATCCTCGTATAGCTTCTAAAAGGATGACAAACAAACGCAGACAGAAGTGCCACCTGCCAGCCTCCTGACAACCCGCCAGACCCTCAGCATCAGGTCTTCACTGGACTCCATCAGCTGCACACTCGCTCTGCCATCAAGTCCAGACCCATGGCTTCACCATCAGAGTCTGTGTTCTAGAATAGCACTTTCACCATGGCTACACCACTGAGACTCCAAAGACTCACTGGCCACTGGTGGACAAAGTCCAAGCTTTTAGCACAGCTCAGTGGTCCTTTGTAACCAAGCTCCTGTGTCTTCCTCCAGCTCCTCGTCATCATTCCCTATCTTCACACTTCCTGTTCGAATTCCCACACCTCAGACACACTGTTGCAAACATCCCCAGCCTCAATTTTCTCAAAAGTGACACATCCTTCGCCAACCTGCTTGGTAATTTCCTTTCATCTTTTTCAGACTAGAGCCAGGTGCCATCTACATGATGACATGTCAAATCCCATTCTCTCAAGACAGTCAGTCACCCCAACTCTCATCTGTGTCCTCACTTCTCTATCTACACCAAGTTGTGGTGAAGCAGATCTAGATTAGAACCCAGGCTGTGACATGTGACCTTGAACAGGTCAGTCTATTGACCAGAAAATACCTTATAACATCATCTGAAAGATTAGTGGTAAGCATTTGGTGAGGACACTTAGCACACAGTTTGAAGAGAGCACAAACACATCTATAAAAGTTGGGACTAAAAGTAAGTGATACATTCATAATGTCTAGCAGGAAGTAGCTACATGAAGTGCTGGTTCCATTGGCCTCAACTCTTATTCTAAGATTTATTTATTTATTATTTATATGAGTGTACTGTAGCTGTCTTCAGACACACCAGAAGAGGGCATCAGATCCCATTACAGATGGTTGTGAGCCACCATGTGGTTGCAGGGAATTGAACTTAGGACCTCTGGAAGAGCAGTCAATACTCTTATTCTAAATACTGTTCTAATTACACCCACATTTGTATAACTATTGTCCCTATGGATCTATATGCTAACCGTGAAACCCGTGTCTTCTTTGTGTATCTGGAATTACTACAGTCCTAGAGCACAACAGGCACACAATATATTTGTATGGAAGCAACAAAAGGAAGTGCCTGCTGCTAATGAGCAGGCTGCCTTCTGCTCCTCGAAGAAAAGCCAAGCTTCTCCTCCTCTGGTTCAGTTTATAAGATTCCTTGCACCGGGGAGTTTCCTTGCCCCTTCTCAGCCTTCACATTCAAAATCTGAGCACACTAATCTGACTTCTAATCTCCCATCTGTAGAAAGTAGGGACAAACCACTGTATCTCCTGAGCTTCATTTTCCTGGCTATGTATCTGCTACTTACTGCTGCCTAATAAACCACTTGGCCTTAGTAGTATAAAATATTTATCATTTCTTACAGTTGTCAGTGTCATCTGAAGCTTCATTTGCTGTCTCCCAGGGATGACTCATGCAGTTGCATTTAGCTGGGGGCTGAGGTGAATTGCATGGCCAGAAGCACTCTCCCTTGCCTCTCTGGTACCTGTTGCTGCTGGCTGTTGGCAGAATTGCCCCACTTCCACTTCATACAGTCTCTTGTCCTTCTGGAGGTAGTGAATGAAATAACCTTCAAATTCCCTTGAGGCCTAAGATCTGAAGCTCACAGATCCATATTTAATCAGTCAACTCAAACCACAACCCGCTACCCTAAATTCAAGAGTAGATCAGCGATGTCACTTCCTGGGGGAGGAAGTTCCAAGAAACTATAGGGGTGCTTTCTTCTCACAGGTGGCTCGGTCTTCACAAGTGGGTCATAATTTAGCAATTAATTATTTTCTTCTGGGACCTGCAAAGCTTGTAATGGTTTTTCAATAAAGGGCAGCCAAAGAACTCCGAGATTCTGTTGAGGAGCCAGGACACAGAACTTGCTGGATA
Source organism: Uromys caudimaculatus (assembly GCA_028551405.1). Lineage (NCBI taxonomy): Eukaryota > Metazoa > Chordata > Mammalia > Rodentia > Muridae > Uromys > Uromys caudimaculatus. Next base: position 66,516,366 of record CM052706.1, read on the forward strand.
CGATGTTCTTGATAACTCACTGAAGAGTGATTCTTGGGAGACTGGAGTCTCATGCTTCGTTCTCTTATTCACTGGCTAGTTGATTGTGGGCACATAGCTGCTCCTATGCTCAGTAACTCCTTTAGTAAGCCTGAGACAATATCCACTTTCTAAGTGGCAGTGTGGGAAGTAATTGGCACCTTGTAGATGCTCGAAATCATAATTTCTAGTCGTCACGGGGTGTTTGTCATTAGTTGGACAGTTCAGATACACAGTCTGTAAGTGAAACGTGTTTCAAAGTTTGCAAAAGAAGTCTCATATTTATTAGAAGATGTTTTGAGGTAGTGTAGGCACCATATAAAACATGACGTGCATCTGGCTCCCCCTAATTCTGCAACACATTTATTACATAAGTGCACCCAATTCTCGTTACTCGTTTTTATTTTCTGTTGAAAAAAAGTATGCCCACCTAACAAGGGTATTCATTAAAAGGTAATGTGGGTTGAGATCAGAATACCTTTACATTTATTACATTAGTGGAAAATCATGTGCCCTACCATGGATCTAAATTCAGATAAAAATATGATGTTAGAAAGTTCAATATTTCACTAGATCAACCCCTCCCAGGCATGGATAGAATATTCCTGAGAAACTAAATGTGTAAAGTGTTGCAAATCCCTTGGAGCTCCCACCTACTCACAAATGGCTATACTTATTACTAATGAAGCATCAATATCAATATCTTTAAGTTTAAGGAAATGCTTTAGAAACTTTGTAATTATTTTTAATGGATTTAACAGCTCGAAAGAAACATTAAGCCACTGAGAAAGGTCTTTCTCCATATATCTCAGTGTACTCCTTCAACTATATTGGCACCTAAAAATATTATAGGGTCATAAAAATGGCAATAAATGTATTCAAAGGAAACTCCTAATCTTATCACTTTACTACCTTGGTGACCTATTAGTTCAAATTAACTCATTTTCATGGAGGGGCTTTTGGGGCAGCTGCGAGGCTGCTCTGCTAGCTACAGGAAGTTGCAGATCGGCAAATTTCATTCAAATATAAACCTCTAAATTTGGCTACCTGGTATTGCAGGATCCTGTTGTTTGCAGTATGCAAAATAAAAATTATATACCATCTTGCATGGTCAAAAGCTAGAGACTCTGAAATATTAAATCCAGTGTTATTGATAGGATAAAAAGTAACTGCGTGAATACAATGTATCGAACAAAGAATAAAGGGAGTGAGCGGCGCCTTCGCATGGGGAAGGAAGTTTGCCTGGCCCAGGCCATTCTCTCTAACCTATGAAATCTAAGAATGGGATGGGGAAAAGTAAGGTCTAAGCGTTAAATCTGTCTAATGAAATCCTCCCCAGTCACACATGGCTCTTTCTTTGTTCTGAGAAATTAATTGAAGAGGTATGGTTTTAATATTGATTAATCTTAATAATTCCTGACCATAGAGGGGATACACACTAATTTAATAAAAGTGGTCTATAACATGATTTTGGCACTGTGTTATAAGGGTTCATTGAAATTTGTTAAAACACATCAAATTGCATACTTAAGATTTATGAATTTCAGTACATGTAAGTGATACCTGATTAAATCTGGCCCACACTAAGTGAAATGTCACTGGAAAAATCAAGAAAAAAATATTACACACACACACACACACACACACATGCACACACATCTCAGAAGTATCCAATCCCATGTAACACGTCTGTGTAGATGACTATATTATTTCTCTGAATGTCCCTAACTCTCCTTTAAGCTGAATTTGTCTAAAATAGTGATGTGTTTCTATTTATATTTTCAAATTAAAATTATTGGAAGGCAGCCCGGTGTGGTGGTGAAGAACTGAGCTCTGAAATCAGAGTTTCTCGCTGAGTCTCACCCCTACCACCACAACACACCCTAGAAAGAAACTTGCATATTTCTTCAGTGCCTCAGCCTTATAATCAATACAACAAGAAAATGATACTTACCTTCAGAAGGTTTTAAGACAACAATCCCTGAGCAAACTTTAAAATAGGATTTATAAAAACAAAAATATAAACTTGAGGTCAGATAATCAGCATAAAAAAAAAAAAAAAAAAAAAAAAAAGCTCATGTATATAACTTCAGAGCAAGGAATGGGAGAAGACAAAGTCAGGAGGATCCCAGGACTTGCTGGCCCTACAGTTTAGCTAAGTTAGTGAGCTCCAGGTCCAAGTAGAGACCTTGTTTCAAAAACTAAGGTGGAGAGTAACTAAAGAAGACACCCAACATCAAGCTGAGGCCTCCACCCACACATACATGTGTGCACACTCATGTGCATAAATAAATAATTTTAAACTTAATATGTGAGTTAAGCAACATATTACAACTGAATAATTAGTAAATCAATAAGATTGGAAGAAATCTGTACCAATCTCTAAAAGATATGAAGAAACCGAGAATCATGGATGTAGGGAGAACGAGGAGGTTGTATAATAAATAGGATAAATGCAAAAGATCCAAGATGTATCTAAGTAATCAAAGAGGATGCACTAAAGTTTAAGGAGCAATGGTTCAGAGTGGTCGTAACCTGATGAAAGATACGAAACCCCAGGAAACAAAGTGCATCCTGTACCAAGCAGAATGAAGAGGAATGTGGTTAAGCTGGGTTTGAAGATACTGGAAGGCAGAAAAAAAATATATTTTAAAAACAACAAGAAAAGAAAAACAAGCTTGTCGCACAGAATCACTTTAAGAGTAATAGCAGACTTCTCAACCGGAATTATGGAAGCCAAAGACGATGGGCTTATGCTTTCAAAGTGCCAAGCAATTAAACACTAAAAAGTTCTGATTGTAAAATCAGAAATATTGCTCTTATCTCTTTCTCTTGCCTCTCTCTTACATCTCTTATCTCTTACCTCTCCCCATTCCCTTCCCCCTTCTCTCTACGTGGTCATGGCTGGCCTCCACCTCTCTACTTCTGTACTCTCTTCCTCTCTCTGCCTTTTCCTGCCTCTACTACCCTCTTAACTCCCCTCCCCATGCCCTAAATAAACTCTATTTCTATACAAAAAAAAAATCAGAAGTATTATCTTCCAAGAACAAGGTAAAAAGAAATTATTTTTTAAATAAATAAAACCCAAGGTGAATTACTTTAAAAACATGTACACATTTAATGAATTTTATAGAAAGTTGCTTTTGGAAGATGAAGCTAATATAGAAAGTCTGGACAAATACTAACCAGAGAAAAGGTAAGCGTAGAAGTACACATAGTAGAGATTTGCTTAATATAATAGTGGTGTCTAAATTGTAGTTGCTTGACTTAAAGAACATAACTGACCATAGAAAAATGGTAGTGAGAATTAATGTCCTTGGGCTCTTGTCTTAGGTTTTAGATATTGTTTGCAGGTCTTGTTAAGTCTGCTTGGTAAAGTTTTATGGGTGACCATAAAGAATGGAAATAGTGTATAATTCCCACAGTGCAGATAAAATGAAATTATATAGAAGGAAAGAACGCACGAGGCTTCTTTTTGTCAAATTATAAATAAAGTTAACTAGAGTTATAACTGGTAGCACCTCCTATATTAAAATTGGATTTGGGCAGAAACAGCACTGGTGTTTCCATGGTGATAATTAAAGCTATTCAGAGGAGGGACAGGAGTGGTCTGTTCAGGACTGGTAGTGGCGGAAGGGATAGGTGAGAGAACTGTTAGAGCAGAATTGTAGAACCCAGAAGGATCTTCATCAGCCACAGTGAGCAGCAGCCTGCCTGCAGCCCATCACGGTGCAGAGGCATGCAAGCTGCTGCTGAGGAGAGAAGCCCATGATGCTCTGGGACTTACAAATGTCAGAAAGACCCAGGCATCCAACTGAGCTTTGACTCATAACTTCATCCTGGCCCTGGCTTGGCCAGAGCAGTACAAAAGAGGAATGGGGGAGGGGAGACAACCTCAGACCCAACCAGAGACGCACTTGAACAGCTACCACCACCCCCACAATTCAATCTCACTGAAAAGGAGGTTGAGACCAAAGTCAGAAGGCATCAGAGGTCTGTAATAGAATCCTTCTAGAAGAGACCCTGGCTGGCAGGCAGAAACAGAAAGGGTATGCTGAACAGTGGGGGCCCTGGACGCATGGGAACTTGTGCCAAATCCAGCTCATTTATGATCTGGTCAAACAGATATTAGGGACCCTGATCTGCACCTCTCTGGCTACTGCATATCTAAGAGTTCCGTCTGCCACTTAACTTAGCCAGGGGAGTCAGTACTCATCTGTACTCCCAGCACAAGGTATGCGACAGCACAGTCCTGCCTGAGTTCAAGACCCACTTGGACTACATACTGAAACCTCATCTCAAAAACAAGATTGTCTTATACTCGCCCTTTCACCCCATGCATTCACAGTTTGGGTTGCTCACTGCCAACAGCAGTTTTAAAATATTCAATGGGGAATCTCATCAATGAATAATTCATGTTTTACATTGTAGCCATTCTGAGGAGCAGTTAAAAATCCCTGCTGTTCCACCAGGCCCCACCCTGAGAGGAGATGGGTTTTACCTCTGTCTGATGGATCTGCACCATAAATGCTATCTGTGCTCCAATCACTGGACGCCTTCTCCTCGGGATGGGGATCTTGCTCAGCAGTACATTACTTGTCTGCAGCACAGTCCCCACCCAACACAGCAAAAAGAGACGGATTTCTCAGGTACCAAGCCAACTCTCACAAGATCTCAGTGCTTAAGACTGAGTCACCCTTGCTCCACTAATAGTCCAAAGAAGAAGTGATATGGGCGATTTTATTACAGAATATTGTATTAATTATTTTTATATTATTAACTACCTCTTACTGTGCCTGATTTATAAGCTAAACTTGATCAACTTGTGTAAGTAGGAATAACATAGTGTATGTATGCCTCAGTGATGAGAGGGGATTGCTGTAATAACATGAGCCATGGAGCACATGCTGGCTATTTATGCCCAATCCATGGCTATCTTCTAACCAAAGTTCACAATAAGGAGGCAGACCTGGGATTCAAACACAGGCATGTTGGTTCTACAATATTCATTCTTAAATACAATGCTGCCACTGAATGGTTGCATGATGATATTTTACTTGGAAGACAGAATTCGAAGTCAGAGCTATGGACAAACCTCAAAATTTCCAGGAGTAAGCCTAACCTCCAATGTGGGTGTATTTGGAGGTGGGGACTCAGAGGTAATTAATATGTTAGATATATGATCTCTGTGTGTCACTTGAAGTCACAATGAGAAGACTGCAAACCAGAAAGAAACCCAAACAAGAATGAAGCCATGACCTCAGATTCCTGGTCCCCGGAAGTGTGGAATAACGGGCTAAGCCCGCAGGCTGCAGTACGTATCAGAGCAGACAGAGTGACTAGGGAGGCAGTTGGTAGGGTGCTCTTGAGAAAACAGCTCAGTCGGTAAAATGTTTACCACACAAACATGAGGACCTGAGTTTAGCACCCGGCACCTACATACAAAGCTGGGCATAATAACACACACTTGGAATCCAAAGTCAGGAAGACAGAAACAAGAACACGCCCAGGGCTTGCTGGCCAACTGGCCACACTTAGTCACTGATCCCCAAGGCTCCCAATGGTGCCTTGTCTCAGAATGCAAGGTGGACAAGATTGACCTCCTATGATCTGTAAACGCACACATACACATACACCACATGCATAAACATGTACACACGTATGCACACACATAAGCAAGTAAAATAATGGATTATCTTCAATATTCGAAAAACTCTACGTGGAATAAGAGTTAAGCCTATTCTGAATGAGAGAAAGAGATGATTAGAAAAGAGAGCAGACCCCTTTCCGCTGAGTTTAAAGAGTCAGAGATCTCCAGGATAAGGGGGAGGGAGGGAGGAAGGGAGGGAGGGAGGAGGAGGAGGAGGAAGCCCCAGAGCACTGAGTTCTCCATTGTTGGACATTGGATACATAGTGATGGAAACATGCAGGGTGATTGCATGAGATTCTGTGAAACCTCTTCAGCTCTCGAGCCTGCAGGACCTTGAGGACTGAGGAAGAGCTCAACCTGAGGTCTTAAGGATGCTTGACCTCCTTGGTATTTTCACCATGGTCTTTATTCGGAACCATTTTGGAGCTAGCATTTGCTTTTGTAATATTCACTTTTTTGTATCTTATGTGTGACTCTGTGTGTGCTGCTGTGTACACGTATGATGTGTGCACATGTGTATGGGTGCATGTAGAGGCCTCAGGTCACTGTTGAATGTCTTTCCTCAATTACTCTCCCATTAACCCTGAAGCTCATGAATTCAGCGAGAATGGCTGGCCAGGGAGCTTCAGGGATACGCTTGTCTGTAATGCCCACCGCTACGGTGAGGGTTGCAGGTACATGCTGTCTACCCAAGTTTTTACATGGCTTCTGAAAACCCAGACTCACACCCTGGTGCTTGCACAGCTGACTTACCTGCCCCAATTTGTAATATTCTAAGACTCCACCCATCTAGATACCCTTCATTCTGCTGTCTGTACATCACCTCCGCCTGGGTGTGTTCCTGTGCATCTCCAACACCCACATCAGTCATCTTTCCCAGTCATGAATTCCTTACCTTTCTGTATCTTTAGTCTCCCACAGCAGCTATAGGCCAAGACAAGCACTAAGGAGATAGTTAAAACTAGTAGAAATACTGGTTCTGGAAATGTGAGCAGGCCCTGGTCCCTCGGAGCTAGGGGAACAGAATCCCTTTCTCTTCCTCCTTTCTTCTGGTGGCCATCAGGGTTCCTTGACCCCCAATCATGAGGTTAAATTATTCATGTCTTTCTTATCTCTATATGACCCCCACCATGTCTGAATCATTAAGTGTTCTCTTCTTCCTAAAAAATCATTTTATATTTTGTTGATAGACTTTTTTTTTTTTTTTTTTTTTTTTTTGCCTGCACGCAGTACCCACAGAGGCCAGAAGAGGGTATCAGATCGCTGGGGTCTGGAGTTACAGATGGTTGGGAACCACCCTGTGAGAGCTGGGAATTGAGCCTGTTCAGCAAGAGCAGCCAATGCACTTAACCACTTCTCCACTTCCTCTTCTCTTCTTACAGGGACATCGGTCATCTGGGATTGGGGGCACATCCTAATTCAGTATGACCACATCTTAATTTAAGGAATTACACTTTGAAAGATCCCATTTCTAAATACGGTTATAGTCGTAGTTACTAGGAATTAAGATAAGACTTCAGTGTTGGGGCTCAGTAGGTAAAGGTACTCACCTCCAAGCCTGTTGAACTAAGTTCAACACTTGGAAGACAGAAGAACATACCTGACTCCTGCAAGCTGCCCTCTGACCTCCACATGTGCACCCTTCCACAACACACACACACACACATACAATACACACATATGCACAAACACATGTATACACACATACACACATATACAAATACATATGCACAAACACATAGATAAACACATACACACTCATAAATATACATATATACAAATGCATACATATGTACAAACACACATACACACACATTCACACCCAAAAAAGAAAAGAAGGGAGGGACAGAAGGAAAGAAGGAGGGAAGAAGGACAGTTTGAAAACTATATTCTTGATTTTAAAATTAAATTCAAGCTTGTAACTAAAGACAAAACCACCTGCATTCTGTTTGCCTTCCAGGGCAGTGTCAGCTCCTCCCAGCCTCCGTTCATCCAGATGCCAGGTGAGACCTTTAACTCAACGAGCAATCCACTCTCTTCTAAGTAGCAACTGAGCATTTGTGCTTTGTTTGTTTACCAGTATGGGGAACCCCCGAGCCCAGGGCTGCGCACTTGCTGTGCAATTACGTCCAGTCCCCAGCCAAAAGCTTCCAATGTTTTGTTGACACATCACATTCTCATTTTCGCTTCTTTGAGAAAAAAAAAACAAACTGATTCAATGATAGATCTCATTGAATCACCCTGAACTTAGTTGATTAGGTCTTGAAAGGTGGGTCTTTTGATCTCCAGGCTCCTAGTTTAGTGTTGAAACATCTAAAGCTCTGACATCATGACCGAATATCACCTGCAGTTCTCAAGCTGTGGGTCACATATCAGATATCCTGCATATCAGATACTTACAATTTGTGTTGGGGTCACCACAACATGAGGAACTGTATTAAAGGGAAGGCTGAGAACCACTGAAACTGATGATGTGCCTCCTGTAGACAAAAGGAGAAGGGAGCATTAGGGGTTGGGGCTGCATTTATTAAGTTCCTCCTGCGTGTCCCACAGTGAGTTCCATGGGTTGTATTTATGTCACTTCGGTGTGTCTCAATTCCACAGTCCTGTGAGGGTGAAAAGGGAAATTTCTTAACAGTAATAAGCACCCTTGTATGCACGCCCCCAACCCCACCACACACTATCCCTTCCAGAATTCAAACTCCAAAGTGATTTAACACTTTCCAAGTTGCATGGGAAAAGAAGTTCTGAAGCATCCCAGATAATTGATGTAAATGTCTCTGTTGTATTTCCCCTCGAGTTAATTTGGTTGCATCTGCTCTTTTGTACTAAAAAGAGTTTCTGCAGATTCTCCTACTTTTAGAATTTTCCTCCTCTTTTTAAGGAAAAATGGATACACTCGGGAAAGCAGAGGGCTTTTCTTCATGATGGGTTTTTATTTTGAAATTAGAAATATAAAAGCACCACCTTGGAAGCATCATCTCCTTATTCGCTGCCCTCACCAATCTGTGGAATATAACTTCATGACATGAATTTTTATTTGCCCAGATTTCTCTCCCATGAAAGTGTGTTTATAATTAAAACTGTCACCATGGAATCCATCATTGAGGGAAGTCAGGGCAGGAACTTGAAGCAGAAAGCAGAAAAGACGAATTTTACTTGCTGACTCGCTCACAGGCTTACGGGCTGGTTGGAAATTGGTGAATCTGAAATGGAAGTGTAACGAGCCAATGCATGCTAAAGGCTTTGGTGGGGAACTGGAGTGCCTCCCCAAATGAATACCTCTGCACGGCATGCTGAATGCAGCATTCCACTCCCGGGTGTACAGACCAGACAGTGCGTGAAACCGTATCTACCACCACAGAGCTCTTAGAACCCCTGGGAAGGTAGCTGCAGCAGATCACAGAGTAAAGAGCAAAATATAAAATACGACATTAGGTGGAAGAGGCTCTGGCTCTCACTGTGAACAAGTCACCCAGGGGAAGGGTTCGGAGGAGCTTGCTTTCTCTTCTGGGTGGGGTGGGCAAGGACAAAGCTCAATGCGGCTCACTGTTGTTGGAGAGAGGGAAGAGAGAGGGGCATTTTCTCCACATCTCAGCCCTTTAAGAAAGAAATTTAAGGTGTATAAAGGTCTGAGGATATGAAAGCTTAAGTGAGTTGTGAGGGTCTGAGAAGGCAATTTAAGATATGCAACTTATAAGAGGTCTAAGATGGGACACATAAAATGATAAATTATACTGACCTGGAAACTGTCCCCCAAACGGATACTCGACAACCACCCATGTCCTGCCACAGATGACTGCAGGGTCAGAGAGTGTCAAGTGCATCCACCATTTCATAGATCTTTGCTTAAATAGAACTCACTCGCCAGTTTCAGCTTTTCTCTCTGTTCCTCCTAACAAAAACATTGCCAAGCTTTCTCTTCAGAAACCTGCCATACGTCCTGGAGAGGTGAATAAGGGAATCCAGTCTGACCACAAGGGGGCAGCAAATAATTCTAGAACCATCAAAGCCAGAAATGTCAGAGGGATTTTTTTGTTGTTGTTGTTTTTCCTCCAAAACTGGCTTATCTGCAATCATATTGGCTCAGGGAAGCCATCTCCTGATGCAGGCTAGTGTGAGACATAGTGGTGAAGACAGGTGTGCAGAAAAATCAAAAGACAATACACCTGTCCCTGGCTTGAAGTGAGATGTGTATCATCTTACCCAGAGAGATGTATTATCAGATGTAAAAATCCCAGAAGCAGTCTCTTGGCTGTATGTTATGGATGAAGCCCTGTAAATTATGGGATGCAGTCCTGTATATTATGGGATGTAGTTCAGAAGTGTTGAAAAGATGTTTATGGTTCCGTCAAAAGGCATAGATTCCAAATATTCCAGTTTGAGTCTGTTGCTGCAACAAATATCACGAGCAAAGCCACCTTTAAGGGGGAAAACAGTTATTTCTGCTTCCAGATTGATGACCATCATTGAGGGAAGTCAGGACAGGAACTTGAAGCAGGCAGCATAGATGATTGTTAGTTGCTGACTCGCTCACATGCTTACACTTAGCTAGCTTTCTTATACAGTTCAGGGCTACTTGCCCAGGGAATAGTGCCTCCCACAGTGGGCACACCCAACATCACTTAATAATCAAGGCAATCTCTTACATCTGTACCCACAGACTGACCTGATAAAGACACTCATTTGAGAGAATCTCTTTGCAATTGGTTCTAGGTTATATCAAGTTGACAGTTGATGATGACTAGGATACCGTACCAAGGAATTCTCTAACTTATCTCCTGTGCCCCTTCCTAGAAGTATCTAGACCTAAAAGATACATGATAAATCATTATCTAGGTAAAGCTATTGTACAATTAACATGAATTCATCTCTAAAGCCACAGTGAACTTTAAACAGTGATACAGGAATACTGCATGCCATTCCAGACACATAGGTTTCTTTGTTAACCGATGATGTCAGACATATGTGGGTACCATCTTTTCATATGGCACCAATGCAGAACCACAATACTCTGAGCTTCCTACTTGAAACTTTTGCCCATTTCTCTTTCATTTGACTACAGGATCACCAGTGATGTCAGGTTACTATGGTGTCAGGAGATCTTTCCTGTCTGATTCCGACTACCATAGCAGCAAACAGTTCTCAAATGACCTCTACACCTCCGGCATGACCAAGCCCTTTGCCTGTGAGTCCTCAGCTGGGCAGAGCCACACAGGCCTTCTGGAGTCCTACCTGGCAGAACCCTATGGAGACTACCGCCCACCAGCACTGACCCCCACCCCGAGTTCCCTGTTCAGCACCTCGACTCTGCCACCTCTCTTACCACCTCCGTTCCCTGGTGACCCAACACATTTGGTCTTTGTGAGTATGGTTGTTTCATGTACAGGGAGGAAGGGGAGGTCCCAGGTCCTGTGGCCCAGCACTCATGCAGAGTAACCAAGCTGAAGCCTGATGACTCACCTGGGGATTCCTGAGGCTGCTCTGCTCATACCTGGAGGTGCTGGGTCAGGCTGACCTTGCTGGGGCACTTTTGAGGAAGTCCTGCTCAAAGATCACATCAACCAAGACATCAAAAGTCTAGGGCTTTGAAGCAGGGGCCTGTAAGATAGAATCCACATTCGTTTTGTTACTATTCTGTTTGCTAAACGTTCCCCACGCTGTTAACACTAGACTTCTTCAGGCCTCTGAGCCCTAAGGAACAGAGGTTGGAGTCACATCTAGAAAGGATTAGATAAACTCCCCAAAGAGATTTACTCAGCTCCCTCTTCCACTTCCTTATTAGTCCCTTGGCTCTAGCGTCCTCACAACATGCCCTCCTACCTCGTTCTCTCCTGATCCCTCTGAAGAAATAAGTTCAGAAAGATCTAAAAGCTTCTAATAGTCCTTTTATAGAAAACTGTAAAGCCTTCTGCCACAATAGAATGAATGGCTGAAGGTGGAATTTTAGACCAAAAGGGTGGGACCAGGAATTAACCTTACTCTGTGGCAAGGACTTTCGTGAACTTTTGTTTATGTACGGCTTGCAGCAACTCAAGAAATCTGTGCCCCATTCCACAGACGAACAGCTCAGTGTTGGGAGGGTGGTAGATGGTACTGTAAGTGAACTCAGTCCACCCCAAGAAAAGTACTGTTGAGCAGGTAGGAAACCCCAACCTCAGGCCATTCTAGATAGAGCCTATGTCATTGGAGAGCTACTACTCACCCAAAGCAAAAATGAGTTCTGCGTAGGACCCGGACTAACATCCTCAAGTAGAAATTAACCCAGATTTTCCTGGCTTAGGGTCAAACACCAGCAGGAAAAGCTGCCTGCAGGGCGGCTTGAGCAGCAGCAAAAGCATGCAAAGTTTCTCTGATGCCTCAGTCCAGTGGTAGCTCTGTATCGTCAGAGCATCAACTAAAGAATAATTCCTATGCTTTGCCATTTTCCTTAGAGAGACTCCTGGGAACAGACGGTACCAGATGGTCTCAGCCAGCCGGACCCTACGCCTGCTGATGCCCTGCAGACCTTACCACCCAGCACCAGTTGCCTCTCCCAGCTGGAGTCAGGAAGCAGCTCCCAGCACAGGAACATGGGCTGGGGGGCATCCCTTGCTGGGGCTCAGTCCTACTCGCTGCATGCACTGGAAGAGCTGCACCACACACCAGGGTACCCCACCCCACCTCCGTACCCCTTCACTTCTTTCATGACAGTGTCAAATGACCTCCCACCCAAGGTGGGGCCTCTCTCCCCAGAGGAAGGGTCAGATGTCTCATCCCTTCATGATCCTTCACCTTGGACAAAAGAAGATGGCAGTATGGCCTGGGGCTCTTATGAATGCCGGAGAGCTTACTGAGAAGCAGGTCAAAGGACTTCTGCATCCTTGTAGAAGTTAGACTCTGTGTCCACAGATTCTTCTAGGTGTGTTAGCTCATTCAGAACTGGATTTTCAGTTTAAGCCACGATTCTGTCAGTGCTAGTTGACAATGGTACTCATCTCTGTTCTTATCCACTGTAAAACCCCTACAAAACACTACATTGTCAATCAAATATTTTGTGGCTCGCATCCTAATGAGACAACCTTTACAAGGAGGTCACTTTAGAACTTTGGTAACCCATTTCATTCTAAATTTTCTGTTACCTTTAAAGCATCATTTTTTGGCACTGGTTATTTTTCTTATATTGCATTAAAAACTTTATGCAGATCATAAAACAGACTAATTTTCATGTCTAATTTTTATTAGTTATAAACTATGTGTATTTAGCAAAAGAAAGAGAAAACAGTATATGCAGTTTAGAGCACATGAAACAAAACTCATTTTCTATAGCATGTGACTTTAAAGTGTGCAGTATTGTACACATTTCCCTTATTACAAGAACTTGTAAAGGACCAGTAAAAAATTATGGCAGCTGATATAAGTGCTTTATTGTCAATAAGATAGTATGAGGTGAGGAGATTGGCTTTGTAAAGGTAAAGTTTTACCCAATGTCCAAATATTATTTCAGAATCCCCCCACCCCATAAAAGGTTGATCAATGGTAGCTTCAGTCAAACTAGGCAGTATCTGACTAATGGAATACATTGCAGTTACCAAAGTGTCTGAATAAAATGGGCGTTCAATGATCAAAGAAAAACAATTCATATATATCAAATAAAATGTAGACGGGAGGACTAGGTTGTTGCAGGCAGCAAACAGGACAACCAAGAGGCAAAGGGACATTGAGAAAGCGCCTATTGTCAGGCAAGAGTCATCAGCAATACATTCAATATTTCCCAGCTATGCAAAGGAAGACCTGTGTGGCTTACTGGGAAGAGATGTACAGCATTTACCATATACAAAAAAAGAAACTGACATCAGAAACAGGAATCTGCTTCTAGTAAGTCTGGGCAGGTATGGATTCCTTCGCTGAGCTGAGTAATGGCCATTGGGTGTGTGGGTACCAGCAGGTCACGCCCATCATAAGTGACCTTCACACACCTTGACATTGTGGATGCATAAACCAAGGCCCACAGGCCACACCTACAATCTCCTAGCACAACTCTTTCTTTACTTCCTCCCCATACCTTTCAGACCCTTCTGGTCCCTCCTGTCTCCTAGAAGCCAAGACTCCTGTTTTCTACCAAGGTCTCTAAAGTTCCAGTTTGGCCAAGTTCTTCAAGAGAGTCCCCAAAATGTCCTCTGCTGATGTCTTATTGTTTATCTCAGCTAGGAAGGCAGGGTGCACAAATCCTAACCCGGGTAGTAATTCATACTTAGATGCAATAGTGGACATGTCTCCTTCTCTAGTCTTCTGGTGGGGTTTTCTGTCTCAGCAAATCGCCCCTAGCTTATGGAATGTGAACAGAAATGCTGAGGTTAAAAGCCTCCCTCTTCCTTATGCTCAAAGCTCCCTCCTTGGAGAGTACCCATGTAGGAGCAAAGAAAAATGAGGTTCGGTGGTTGCTATGTGGTCACCTCTCACTGGTGACTTCCTCTTTCTCAACAGCCAGGTGACACCTAGATACACACACACACACACACACACACACACACACATACGTACACACATATATATGTATGTATGTATGTATGTATGTATGTATGTATGTATGTATATAAAATGATTATACACATCTGTGGGAATGCAATGTGATACTTCAATAGGCATGGTCTAATTTGCTTTCTGTTGCTATGATAAACTTTGTGGCCAAAAGCAGCTTGGGAAGGCAAGGCCTTACAAAGCCCCAACTTAGTCCATCATGAAGGAAAGTCAGGGCAAGAACCTGGAAGCAAGAGACTTGCAGAGGAAGGCTGCATCCTGACCTGTACCCCGTGACTCCCTCAGCTTTTTGGTTTTATTTTTACAAATCATCTCCTGTCAGGGGTGGCACCATCCACAGTGAACTAAGCCCTCACATATCAATCCTTTACCAAGAAAATGTCCCCACATACTTGCCTGCTGACCAATCTGATGATGTCATTTTCTCAGCTGAGGTGCCCTCTTCCAGATGACTCTAGACAGTGTCAAGGTGACAGAAAAGAAACACAATATGCCCTAACCCTAACCCTAAACCTAACCCTAACCCTAACCCTAACCCTAACCCTAACCCTAACCTAACCCTAACCCTAACCCTAACCCTAACCCTAACCCTAACCCTAACCCTAACCCTAACCCTAACCCTAACCCTATACAGTGATCAAGTCAAGGCAATCAGCACAGCCATGGCTTCAAAGCATTTGTCCTGTCTTGGTAGTAAGACATTAAAATCCTTTCTTCAAGGATTACAATAACAATAAAGAGAATCATCTCTTCTAGGGATTTTTTTTTTTAAATATTAACTATATTATTATTGGTGGTAGTCACTCTACTGTGCGGTTGTATGCCAAAACTCGGTTATCCTAATTGTAAGTTTGTACCCAATGACCAACTTCTTTCCTAGAACCCTCCTCTTCCCCACCTTAGTCTCTGTTAATCATTTCTTAAAAGGTCTAGACCTCTATACAGTGTCTACAAATGAGATAATGAGATCATGCAACACTCATCTTTGGGCACCTGGCTTATTTCGCTTAATGTGTGCCCCTGGAGTTTCTCTATATTGTCGAAAATCACAGGAGCGAGGAGTGAGGAGACAGAGAGAGACAGAGAGAGAGACAGAGAGAGAGAGTTTTATCTGTTTATCCACTGAACACTGAAGTTAATTTGAGTGCCGACAGCTCTTCAATAGCAGAGATTCATAGCCTGGCAGTCCTGACGTACACTCTACTGAGTCTCCACCAGAAGCTACGGTCCCTTAGTGTGTGCTCACCCAGGAAAGCTGGCTTCATCCACCACAGCAGAGGAGAGCTGTTCTTTCTGGACTCTTCTGTCACTCGTGGGTCTCTGTTCTGGTTCCCAGGAACTCTAGAAGACCTTTCTGTCATCCAGCTGTTCCTCAGACCTGAGCATCAGGCCCCTGCACCTGAAGGAAGAAACCCAGACCCTCTGTAGATTAGGGATCTTCATGAGGGCCCGAGAGTCAGTTTTGTAGATTGGTCGTGTAAATGTTTTGATAACAATAGATATGTAGTATCCACCAGGGAAAGTCACTAAGTGTGATAGTATAATGTAGTTTCTGTAAATTACAATTCTAACATCTGTTTGGCTATTATGCTCAGTATTCGCCATCTTGGCTCACTTTGCATCTATCTACTCGAACATTTTGTTCATGTATCTTGTAATACTCTGAAGAGACATTGGTTCTCAAACAAATAGAGCCTATCTACCAGACCTTGGAATATGGAGAGAAACAGCACACCAAGGTGTCTCCACTTTTCTTAAATTGGCTAACTTGGTTCATAGTGTCCACAAGGCTAACCTATAACAAGGAAGACACATACAGCCCGTTGTCCATCTACTGCCCATTACAGCTGTCTGGCTCACAGGAGGGGTGGGAGTAAGAACGAGGCCAATAAATCCCAAGTGGTGGATGATGTTTAAGGACTGTATTTACCGTGACAATGTGGGCCACTTTCAGATATTCTAACTCGGTCCTCTTTATGGTTCTAGAAATGTCTTATTTTAAAAATGGAAACAAACTACAAAGTTCTGCTAGGGAAATTAATCACATTTCCCCACACTGTTTCCTATGCACCATGTGGATATCAACCACACCTTTGGTTGCACAATACCAGAATGTGGAAAAATGCATTCCTCTCTCTCCTCTCCCCCTCCTTCCCCCCTCACCCGGCCCCCAACCCCCACCCTGATGCCTTCTGACTCATACTGTCCCACAGCAGAACCAAAGCAAACTGAGCCTCAGCTCAGAATGCCATCTCTTTTAGGTCTTGCCAGGACTCAGGGCATGTTTACGGTTTAGGTTGGGTGAAAATGGTGATGTCAAGCTCAACTTACTTAAGAAAATACCAGAAGTCAAAGGTGAAAGCTAAGGACCATCAGGAAGGCTTAGTTGGTAAAGCCTGCTGTCCTGAGTCCTTATCCCCAGGTCCCGCCTGGTAGGAAGGGGAGAAGTGACCTCCACGAGTGTACTGCGACATGCATACATCCCTTATGCACATACCCCATGCACAAATAAATAAACTCATGCAATAAAAATCATTAAGTGGAGGATAAAATTTGCCCGTGCAAAGCCTGCAGTGTAGACAGTCACCTGGCGATTCACTGGACACACACAGCATGTAATTCTCTGATGGTGTAATTCAAACCTCAAAGAATGGGAGAAGGAAACCACATCTTTACTTTGCTTGTTTAATAAGTACTTTTAAATGATCATTATGACTTTCCATGGCTGAGTTAATTAAACAATAGCAGGGTACTATTAAGGTGCCCTGAGAATAAGTCCACAAAGAAGAAAAAATTACTAACCTCAGCAATAAGATAGGTGCTTCCATAGAGAGAGGCATACACACACACACACACACACACACACACACACACACACACACACACACAATCTGAAGATCTGCCTTTTCGATATGTACATTTAAATATATAGTCAGGAATAAAGCCACTTATATTTAAAGTTCCAAAATAATAGCTGACCCCAAGGATTAAGTCACCCTGCACTCTAATGATATAATAGTGACTCGCCAAAATTAACTTCAGTGTCAATAGCTGGGTTCTGTCTAAAGTGTCTTCTCTACCCAAGCCACTGTTACACTGGTTATCTTATGTAGCATATTCACAGATCATTGACTCTGGAAAGATCAACCGCGGAGGCTCTCAAATCAATGGTTCTCAACCTGTGGGTCGAGGCCTCCTGGAGTCACCTATCAGATGCCCTACATGTCAGAGGTTTACATCATAATTCATTACAGTAGCAAAATTACAGTTACAAAGTAGTTAGGAAAATATTTTTTTTTTCTTTTTTAAAAGAGACGGGGTCTCGCTATGTTGCCCAGGCTGGAGTGCGGTGGCTATTCACAGGCGCGATCTCACTACTGATCAGCACGGGAGTTTTGACCTGCTCCGTTTCTGACCTGGGCCGGTTCACCCCTTCTTAGGCAACCTGGTCCCCTGCTCCAGGAAGATCACTATATTGATGCCGAACTTACTGCGGACACCCGATCGGTATAGCGCACTACAGCCCAGAACTCCTGGACTCAAGCAATCCTCCTGTCTCAGCCTCCCGAGTAGCTGGTACTACAGGCGTGCACCACTGCACCTGGCAGGAAAATAATTTTATGATTGAGGAACAACATGAGGAACTGTATTAAAGGTTCCAATTATTAAAGTTGAGAACCACTGCTCTAGACAAAGAGTGAGTATCTAGTTAAAGATTCAAGGGGGTGGCGGGCTCATGAATGGCTCGCCTGGCTTGGGGCCAGCATGTTGTAGGTGCTCAGTAAATCTTCCTTAAATTGAATTAAAAGCATCACAAAAATGAGCAGCTATTTCTCCCCTGACTCTGTGAATAACAGCCCTCTAACACAAGTTGACCATGGATGAATATTGAAAGTATGTGGGCACATTCTAAAGATGGCTGATCAAGTACTTTAAAATATCTTTAAGAATAAAAATTGATGAACTTCTGAACTAATAAAAAAAAAATACTGGTGTATTTTTTACTAACCATGTGTATGTACTCTGACATATTTCTAAGAAGACATACAAATTAGTTATTTGGGGCTTAATATATTGGTATGATTAAAGCAAACACAATAAATCAAGAACTATAATCTCCCAGGGTCAAACTAACTAATAATAAATTTTTCCAGAATTATTTTCAAACATTGGCATCATGCTTTATTAGATATGTGATACATAAATATCTTTTAACAATAACTTCAGACCAAATAAGGCATAGAGGTTTGCAAATGCGTTGTCAATAGATTTTAAGAAAGGACAGGGGGAAAGTTCCGTATTCCAAAAAGAAAAAACTATAGACCTAACAAATAGTATCAAGAGATCAGCTCTTCTTCTACAGTAAGAAAAGTAATGGGCCTTTCCCACTAGTCAAATATCTTAAGTGGAAGACCGAGAAGTTCCAATGCTTAGAAAGTATAATGCAAAAGTACGATCCCTCGGCCATTTTATTTCTCAACTTCGGTGAAATATTCACAGCTCTGCATGACAGTATTCTCTACACACTTTTATGTTAGAAATATGGTACAATAAAAATGTTTTAAGTAAAACAGTAACTTTCCAAGCAGTACAATATGGTACTTTTCTTGTATAAATAGTAAATGATCAAAGGCTGGCTCATTATAACCCTTTTTAAAGGAACATCTAAATTCTGAAAGTACACTATGGAGAGAATGTATGCATTAGCACATAACCTCCATCTCCTGGTCCTGGTCATTTTCACACGGACCAAACATGCTTCCCAAGGACCCATAAATACTTGTTTCTTCCTTGTATCCAACATTTTGGAACTTGATATTTCCCACAGCCTTCATTAACAGTGTCCCAACATCGAGGTGATGAAAGATGTTTGCATTACTAAAGAAAATTTAGGGCTATAGTCAAATTTGGAAGGAATAGCTACACTTTTTCCTTCTACCGAAGGTCTTTTAATATGCACGTGGCTACATTCAATAAAACCTGTTTGGAGGGCAAAGCACCATGCTGTGCAGCGTCATTTGCATGCAAAAGATCACCCATCCACCCATCGGTATTTTTTCAATTAAAAGCTTTCAACTTTACACATTAACAGTGCCCATTCCACTCACCCCAGGTGCTGCTGACTTTATGATGGACAGTGACAAACAAGCTGAAGGATTTCTGAGTCTGTGGCATGGAAAAGCAAAGATCTAAAAAGCTGATTTAGGAAGAATGAGAAAAACTATGGATACAGGCTTTAAGGAGAGAGGGCTTGGGTAGAAAGCAAGTACTGGGCCAGTCAGAGCAATTAATATATGGTGGTTGAGCTATTAAAAACAATGACTTCATGAAATTCGCAGGCAAATGGATGGAACTCGAAAATATCATCCTGAGTGAGGTAACTCAGTCACAAAAGAACGAACCTGGTATGTACTCACTCATAAGTGGATATTAGCCCAAAAGTTCGGAATGCCCAAGTTTCACTTAACAGTAACTGCTGGACTGAGAGTGAGGTCCCAGATGGAGGAGCTGGAGAAGGGACTGAAGGAGTTGAGGGACTTTGCAGCCCCATGGAGGGAGCAACAGCATCAACGGACCTGACACCCCACCCCACCCCCGTCTTCCTGGAGGCTGGACTACCAACCAAAGAATACACATGGAGAGACCCAGGGCTCGGACCACATATGTAGCAGAGGATGGCCTTGTTGGCCATCAGGGGGAGGAGAGGTCCTTGGGTCTGAGGGTGTTAGAGGCCCCAGTAAAAGGGAATATCAAGGTGGGAAGATGGGAGTGGGTGGGTGGGTAGGTGGGAGGGGGAATACCCTCATAGAGGCGGGGGAGGAGGGAGAGGATGGGGGGTTTCCAAAGTGGAGACCTGGAAAGGGGGAAACATTGGAAATGTAAATAAAGTATCAAAAAATTAAAATTAAAAAAAAATATGGTGGTTGAATAAATGGTGAATGAATGAATGAATATGCAAATGAAGCTACAGTAGGAAAGCAGTGGTGAGCGCATGGGAGAACAGAGCCATTGCTGGCAGAAACCAAGGCTTGCTTATCTTTCTACTCCTGATACTCGTTATTGTGCCTGGTACACACCTGGTGCTCAAGGAATAAACATCTTGGTGGATTATGGCTCACTTAAAGGCAAAATCTGCCTTACAAAGAGTGAGACCCATTCCCTTCACACAGACTTTTCTATGAGCCAACAATGGAGCTACATGCTAGAAAGCCACTGGTCAAGATGCCACCTCAATAGCCTTTCCCACACTCAACATCAAGATGTGTTATAAAAAAGGAGCTTGTGGCAGAAGACCAGCCCCCAAACTTTTTGTTTTTACAACCTCAGAGGAATCGTTGGGCCTTCAGGGAGGCATCTTAGAAGCAATAAGCCCCCAGGAAGAGGATTCTAGTTATACAACCACAAACCAGTCAGTTAATGACCTGTTTATCCTCACCACTAGCCAGTTGCTTCTTCGGGGCTCCATGCTCCTAGAATATTCTATTACCAGTAGGCTGCAGTCTTAAGTCCCTTGGACACACTGATAGCACAGCAAGGACTTTTGGGTGATACTTACAAAAGTCTGAACACCAGTTCTGTCATTTACTATGCAACACAGGCCTGACACCCAGGAATAATACATGAGAACTTTAAATAATCTTCTGAGCTAGGAATGTAGTTCTGTGGTAGGCAACCTACACAGCATGCTCTGGATTCTATCTCAACACTGGGATGGATGGATGGATGGATGGATGGATGGATGGATGGATGGATGGATGGATGGATAAATGGATGGATGGGTGGGTGGATGGATGGACAGATGGATGGATGGATGGATGGGCGGGCAAGTGAGTGAGCAAGCAAGCAAGCAGGGTACCGAGTTCTTTAGGCATTTGGACTCTCAAGGCAAAAATGGCTGGTTGCTCTAGATATCATCATCACATAGACACAAGCACACACATGCACGCATGCATGCATGCACACCACACGGAGACAGAAAGACAGACAGACAGACAGACAGACAGAGATGCAAAGGGGATCTACTGAGGAAGCACTGTGTCCTGCCTCCTGAAGCATGGCTTTGGCTCTGAAATGTCTGTGCTGAGGCTTTTCAGTTACAAGAACAAGAATCCAAAACTCCTGAATGTTGAGCTGACCTGAAGTATAGACAGCACAGGGAAGATCCTGAAAATGGACCTGGGGAAATAGTTTTCTAAAGTTATTTGTCAGCAACATCATCAGACTCTGAACCTCCAGGAATTGCACCAGTGCACAAATGCCCCAGGACTTTAGCCTTGACTCAGGCAAAGACTTCTGGGAGAAAGTATGCAGATTTCTTTGCTCTTTGCTATCTCTGTAGATACCAGGCTTCTAAAGAGCCTGTCTTCCAGTCTGTCTTCTCTCTGGAGAACCCAGTCACCAGCATCAATGTCCTTGATATTGTCAAGGGAAAATTAGACCTCAGGCCACCTCTGCTCATTTCTGTGTGAAAGGAGAGCTGAAGAAAAATATTTAGTGTAAAAGAATGAGACAGCACCCCAGAAGAGGGGAAAGAGAGGCACATATAGAGTCAGAGAGAAAAAAAAGACAAGAAATGAAGAAAAGCATCAACAGGGAGAAAAACAAGGAATAGAAAATTGGGGGGGGGGGGGGACAAAACGGCCAAAGGACAACAGGGAGATCTTAAAAGGACAAAAGCAGCAAGGAAAACGTTGACGAGAGGAAGGAAGGGTGTAGTGCCAGGGAAAGGATTTCTCTCAGATCCTGTGGTCCTTTCTCTGGTCTCGTCCTCAGGCCTGGCTTTACAGAAATAGGCTCCAGTGGGTGATAAACACCAACTGGACCAAATATAACCAACCACCTCTCAACCTACTCTCCACCTGGATGCTACCTCAAGTGTCCCCAGCCCTGACCTTTCCCAGATATGTGGCTCCACCTGCCTGACAGACAGGTCTACCCCACATGCTTTTATCATCCCCAGAGACCCTTCAGCTGAGCTGTTTGTTAGATACTCTATATCTAATACACTATATCTGATATGTTTTACATTTTCAGATTTTTTTTCTAAAAGCTTTTGAATCTAAAGTTTGCTTTTTTGGCTTTTGTTTGCTTGTTTGTTTGTTTGCTTGCTTTTCCACTTCAGACAACTCGGGGATTAAAGAATAGAGGCCTATACCACACTTTTCTGCATTCCTAGAAATATCCTAGTTATTTGCAAAGAGGACACTTCTGTCTCCCTGTGACATCTTGACCTGACATTCCATGTTACTCCAGTCTCCTCATCCCTCAAATCAAAGGACAGAGAGCAAACCAGGCAGTGCTTCAAAAATACACATCAGCAGGGGCCCAAGTTATTTGTGAGGAGTCCAAGAAGACAGTTTGATTCCAAATTCTTCCTACCTCTCTCCTCAGAGCCTTCAAAAAAATTAAAAAACAAAAACAAAAAAACCAAACCCTTCCTCTAAGGCAAGCAGAAGCACTATGACGTAAATGGTCTGGGGTTCGAGAAATTCAAAACATAGGAACAGGATTGCAACAACGCAGCAGTGGAATCCTGGCCTAAAGGAATCTCAGGTGGTCTAGGGCAGCTGTGATGGTCCACAGCTCCGAAAGGCAAAGTGAGCACTGATGTACAGGGATTGCTTGCTGGAAGCCCAGTGTCTGTGGCCTAGCAGGAGGGAGGATGCAGACAGGGAAGCCTTGTGGGCAGGCAGGGCCAGAGGAATACAAAGTGCAAAGCTTCGGCCTCCCTCTCCTCTGGCCTGCAGCCTGGGCCCAAAGTGGCTCTTTGCTGTGCCACACCCTCTGTCTGCCATGTTCACTCTCCAAAACTTGAGGTTTCCCCCTTAAAATGGAAACTGGACTAGTGAGATTCAGTGTGTCTGTCCAACCTGACTCAGGTGGTCCACGGGGAGCAGCCTAGGTCAGTGGGGGCTTCTGCACAGCCTTTAAGGCACTAACATAGAGCATCTTTGAGGACACCTGCTCTGTCTGGGGGCAGGTGGACAAAATGTTTAAAATAGGAGAAAGCAAGGGTCAGGACCCAAAGGGATCTCACTCTCTGTTTCTCTGGACTCTCTCTGGGGTGCCTGTGTGCAGGATTTCTGCAGAAGATAGTCCATTTTATTAAGCCTTTGAATATTCAAATTGAAAGTATCGCGCAATCATTGATTGTCAAATCATGGGTTTCTAGAGGTTTTAAATACTTGGCATGAGGGGGAAAAAACTCAAACCTATACCCGAAGGTATAAAACATTAATTCTGTGTGTCTCCTGATACAGGGACCTGGGTACTGCCTCGTGTTTTGTGAAACTTTAAAAATGTAGCATCTCTGCCTTTCTCCCTGCACAGGAGCCTTCCTAGGTGCTGAGTCTCTGAAGCTGCAACATCCAGTCACCGGCCCAGCTCCTGCTGACCAGGATGTCGGGTAACTCAGATGCTTCTCCAGGGGTCGGGTCATGAGGGCCAGGGGCACTTGAATCCGAGTGTATTTCCTCTGCTTTTCCTGCGTATAACAGAGAGGCACAAAGTCAGGGAATAATAGTCAGGGCCGGGCATGGATCCAGAGAGGACGCGAGCCCGCTGTGTCGGCTCCCTCTGGATGCCTGCTCCCCAGAGCAGAAGCCCAGAGACCCACAAGGCCGCTCCGGACAATCGCATCCCCCATGCCCCTGCCTGCCCTTTCACTTTTCCACCTTGGCGTCCTGGGAATTTGGAGGCGCTGACCTTGTGAGCCCCAAAGCGGCGGCGCGGGGGAGCTAGAGGCTCACGGTGAGCCCTGGACTGGGGCAGGACTCGCCCGGCAGGGAGCTGGGCTGGGGCTGGCTCCCCGCGTGGACCCCTAGGCGCGCCCGCGCTACCTGCAGATCCCAGAGCCGACCCAGTCATTGGGGATGGGAGGGAAGGAGACTGGAGCGGAGTGGGCGCGTCCTGGCACTGCAGCAAGACAAGCGATGCCCAGGGAAGAATAGGCACTAACTTTCCTGGAGGATACTAGCTCTCAGGATCTGGCTCGTGGGTGGGGGGTCTCCCCGCTGTCCAGCCGCGGTCCCTGCACTAACCAGGCGAGGCGCTGGTGGCCTGGCATTGTCGCTAAACGCTCGGCCAGGGGCCACTCTGCTCCCCCCCTCCCCATGCGACTAGCTGGCGCTGTCTCCAGGGTCAAGGTCGGGGTGGGAGTCACATTGGTCTTCAACTCGGAAAGTGCGTCTGCCCGGTCTAGCCTGGCCTAAACAGCCAGACCTACTCACTGCGCTCTGCCGGGGACCCCCAGGCTGTCACCGGTCCCTCCCAGCTGACCCCCGCCTAGCTCGGCGGGCCACTTGGGCTCTCCCAGGTCTCCCGGTCCAGCTCTGCCGGCTCAGGGGCGGCTCCTTCCGGAGGGCTGCCTCCAGGCGACTGCGCGGTCCTAGGGAGCCTCGGGATGCCTTTACTCAAGAGCTCTTGCTGGAGAACTCTTCACAGCCCTGTTCTCCAAATGCCTGCACCGGAAATGGAGGGGATGGGAAGAGATGAAGAGAGCGACAGAGTCGAGGGAGAAAGGGAGTGAGGAAGAAAAGACATTTTTGATAAAGGGAAAGAACTGACAAGAGAATATTCCCCCAGGTTGGCCCCTTTTCTGGGGTCAGTGCAGTAAGTCCCTCACAGGACCAGGACAGGCTGCCCAGACCCCTGCAGCTTGTCTCAGGGCTGGCTTCCAGATCAAGGGCACCACAATTAAAAGTTGTACTTCCCCAGAAGCCATGCCTAGACTGATGGAGGAATACAGTGTGTGTGTGTGTGTGTGTGTGTGTGTGTGTGTGTGTGTGTGTGTGTGTGTGTCTGCGTGTGTGTGTGTGTGTGTGTGTGTGTATGTGTGTGTGTGCAAGCGCGTGCGTGCGCGCGTGAGCGCGGGGGTGGGGGGCTTCACAATATAAACATTATGGTGAGGTCAGCAAGGTCAGTTGTGAAATAGAGAGCACCCCCAGATCCACAAGCTGAGACAGAACCCCAGATTTTACTATTGTAGCCAAAATAGTGGGCTTGTTTGACCTCCCTCCACATTCCAGAGCAGAACAGCTTGTACTGTCCTGAGGATGGAGCCCAGCTAGGGGTAAATAACTTCCTAGATGCCTACAGGAACTGTTCCCCCAGTACCCTGAAGCATCTAGTTTGAGAAATTTGGTTGTTTTAAAAGTTATCTTTTCTTCTTTACATTCTCTTTGTGTGTTCTGCAAAGGTAGAAACTTGGCCTTGGGTATTCTAGCCTTACCAAGGGGACCCTCACTGCGTCCCCTTGACACTCAAGCTTTGGGATTAACCACTGACCCTGTTGCCTCTCCCCAGGAAAACCTAAGGTGTATCAAGGTGTCCGTGTGAAGATGACCGTGAAAGAGCTTCTGCAGCAAAGAAGAGCACACCAGGCAGCCTCTGGGGCAACAGTAAGCACCACCCTCTCTGTCCCTCCCAGTCCATCGCGGGCCTCATTCAGCCCTGTGTCAGTGGCAATGAGAAGGCCACTCACAAGCACAGCCCTGCTCAGGGACTCTTACTGTGCTCCCAACTTCATCCCAGGTCACCACAGGCAGCCACAAAAACATGTGGGACATGGTGTAGGGCTCAGGACTGTGGGAGGCTCATCTCTCACTGTCCATAGCTGCTGAGTGGGAAAGGCTTCTTGGTCCTCTGCAAGGGAGAGAGGCAGCCAACAGGTTAAGTATGTTTTCACAGTGTTAAGAGAGAGTATAGATACAGCCCCCACAAACTCATTGAAAAAATCTCTCCCAGAAACCCACCTAGTTTCTCTGTAAGTTAGGTTCTGAGTTCATGTATATGAAAAATCACCAGTCACTGGAAGTCACTAGAAGAAAAGGCCTCCGTCTCTGGAATACACAGAACTATTACAGAACTGATCTGGGTAGTTATGAGGCACCCTGACACCTCACATTTATTACCCGAGTGCTCAGGGCAGCAGCAGAACATGTAAACTAGGTGTGCCTGTCTACCAAGAAAGAGAAGCTCAATTTGAAGAGAACTGAAGAATGACACTGGTAATGCTCATGGGTAGGTGTGGGTGGGGAGGGGGGAGGACCAGACAGGGTTCCAATCATCTGTGTTCTCACTGGTCTCATCAGCATGGGATCCTGTTCAAATTCCATGTAGGACTTCATGAATGGGACTTTGGCAACTCAAGGAACAGGAGGGAGAAACTATGGAGGGATGATGAGATTGGTTTCTGAGCCAGAGGGCTTGGGCTTAGTTCTCAGTAACTCTGTGGCACATGTCCTCTAACACATTGACTTGCTAGAGTCTTTTTTGTCTGTTCCCCTAATCTTTCAGTTGAAAGCTAATAGGGTTGTATAAAGGTTAAATAAATACTTAGGGGTGTTCTCCACAAGTGAGTGCTCAACAGGTCACTAAAATAAATCCCAACCAAGGATGGATAGCCAGTTTACATAATGTGTATTACACCTTTCTCTCGGAATTTAGAGTTCAGGTATATTTGCTATGATTTCATACATACAACTAGAGAAATTAGTTATCCCCATTTGTAGAATTTCAGGCAACAGTAGAATGTCCTTACAATACAAATGGGGATTTGCAGTGATTCTTTGTTCAAAGCACCTATGTATATTCATTATTTCATTTGATTGTAATGATCAGATGACATAAAGAGATCGGAAGTCTGCATTTCTCCATGACAGCTAAGATCCAAAGTCTTGAAGTTAGTAACAAGCTAAAGGTAGAAACAAGATCATCTTATTTTTCAGTATTGGCTCTCTAAATTCATCTTTCTCAGAGCCAACCATGCTAACAGGAGCTTAATAACCTCAGGGGATCATAGCTATACCATTAATATAACCAGGACCAGGAGCTTTGGTACTTGGCAGAACTCGGCTTCAGCCATGCCCATTTAGGCAAAGCAATCCTGCGGCTGTTGGGTTCTTACAGTTGGCCACCCTCAGCTCATAGCAGAGTACAGGGAAAGAGGAAGGATTTCACTCAGTACTT
Organism: Uromys caudimaculatus; assembly: GCA_028551405.1. Lineage (NCBI taxonomy): Eukaryota > Metazoa > Chordata > Mammalia > Rodentia > Muridae > Uromys > Uromys caudimaculatus. The sequence goes on from CM052706.1 coordinate 66,543,523, forward strand.
GGCCAGGCTCAGTTCCTGAGTGAAGTCTGATTTGGCATTTTCTGAGTTCCCTGTGAGAATGAAGCAAGCCTTCAGAACCAATGTCTGTCAAGAACATACGTTGCTTGCTGGAATAGGCTCTACTCTGCTTCCTAGAAAGTTCTCATCCCTGCCCCTTCCAGCTCGCAGGAGTCATGCACACAGAATTTCAGTAGGAGACCCAGATGTAAAATCTCTTTCTGAGAGCAAACAGAAGGATTTGGGGATTCTGGGATTGCTACTACAGTGTACCCAGTCATCGAGGGTGGCAGATAGCATCCCAAGGAGAAGAATGTATGCCTGCTACAGGCAGACCTTTCTAGTTTAACAGAGACTGTATCCAACTTGGTCCAGTGTTAAAAGCCATCTCTGGGAAACAGTAATCCAAGAGAGAATTAATTGTGCCAAATACTGCAAAGCAGAAATGAGTCTGCCTTAATTGACTATGAAATCAGAATAATAACTCTTTGAAACTTTAAGAAACCAATCATGAATGGTAGTTATAGACTGAGGTAGGTATCCAGGTCTCAAGTTGTAGCAGAAGAAATAATACATGTCAGACTGGTACAGTTAATTTTAAAATTTTATTTCAGCCTTATCAGTTCTCACACACACACACACACACACACACACACACACACACACACACACGCTGCTTCTTTGCACTTGGGGTAAAGAGAAACTTGAGTTGGTGCTTATCTAAAGATAAAATTTACCTTTCTTCTTTTTAACCACTCGTTTTCCTTTGTTTTGTTTTAATAGGCTTAATGTGTTTTTATATATTGTCGATTGTGGATGTGTGTGCTGTTTGAAATAAGAGAGGCGCCATTCTTTGTATTCTGGGAGCAAGGTAGAAAGTGAACCAAGGGCCAGAAAGATAATATCAAATAAGACATTGTAAGCATACCTCCTGGAGATAACAGGATAACAGGGAAGCAAGCAAACAGGCCAATCGGAGGTAGCAGGGGGTTAAAAGCAAGCTCTACAATGAAGTAGATTTAAAAATAAAAAACCCTCCTTCCAAGTCCTTCAGCTCAAGCTGCAGCCAAATATTTGCATAAAGAGCTGGTAAAGGCCTCCAGCTTCCTGGTTCATGACATTACAGCATGGATCGGTTTCAAAATTAACACACCTCCTGTTTGAGCAGTGGCTGGCTGTGCAGTGCTCGCAGTGGCTCAGAGAACAGGAGTGAGTCTACCCCTGCAACCCAAGAGAGGTGTGGTGAGCTCCCCTTCCTAACCCAGAGCAACACTGAAGGCCCCTTTAAACTTTAAAGCCACCACCTGAAATCTAAAAGAAAAAAAATCCTGAATTACTCGGTTAGCATAATTGTCCTTTCAACTGGAAATGGCAAGCTGCTTAACTTTAAATATTTGAAAGACTCAGCCTCATGAATTTTCAGTATTTAGATACTGTAGCTTTAAAAAGTGAACTATATAGAAAATAGAAAAAAATTTTAAATTTGCAAAGAACTGAATTTTTCTGACTATGAACTTAAATGTTTATAGGCTCTGAATCACTAAATATTTCAAGAATTTTTCTTATATTTTAAAGGTCATAAATGCTAATATTTTAGCTTCTCAGATTTAAGAAATCTAGAAACAATGTCTAATTATTACTTATTTCTTTAGGGGAAATTAATTTCTAGGACAAAGAAACCAAGTAATAGGTACAAACTTGAAGAAGATGTATTGACTATAGTCATAGCTGGGTTAAGTAAATGTTAACTCTTACTCATTATAAAATAAATTGCTTAATATTGTCCTATTTCTGTAACAAAAAATGACTTACATTAACCTTTATCAAAATTAATAACTTAACATTTCATCAAGGAATCTGATATTAGGAAAAAAAAAAACAATGCCCAAGTAAGCAAAGAAAAAAGCAAATCTCAAATATAATGCTGGCTGTGTTTAAAGTCCAATATTCTTAGAAGAAGGCTTACCGCAGAGCAGAAGCAGCTGTCCCCATTGAATCCCCTGCCCAGTTTCCCCAGTGGGGAAGTGCAGCCCTTCCCTTTCTTCAAGTTCCTCTTCTTGCCTTGACAGCTGTCAGGAAGCAGCAGTATCCACCACCTTCCAGACACCACCATGCCAGCGCCTGCAGGTCAGTACTGTTCCTCAAACCCTTTCAAAAGCCCATCTCAGAAGCCCTTCAGAGCCTGATTCAGGGTTAAGAGAGGCACCACCATTTAATTGGAATCCAACCAATCAGAAGGTGACTCCAGATGCAAGCCCAGAAAGGAAAGAAAGACACAGTTCTGTTTTCATTCTGAACTGTCTATGCTGAACCAAGACCTTGTCCTTGACATTTATCCATGTTGCTGGTCTCCAAGCAACCCGACTTCACTATAAAATCAGGGTTTGCTTTAGAATCTTGTGGTCTTTTCTTGGTGCAGTATGGGTTGTAATCAGACCATCCAGGATAATATTGCCTTTGCTCTTACTCACTTAGCTTGTAGTCAACAGGGGCTTCCTTCCCACTCTCTACTCTCTTCCCAGAAAGCCGTTCAAACAAGTGTAAGTTTCCCCAGCCTCAAACAAATAACTCTATTACATAAACAGTCCTCCCTATGCAACTCAGTAGCTACGAATTGAAGGAGGTCACATAGAAGGAAGCCTGTGCTTATGGCAATTCCACCAAATATGTCACTTTAACTTAACCTGAAAGGAACCTGAGACCTTTAATGGGCTCCCTCTAAACCTCCTCCCCGCTTTGAACCTTTAAGGCTGATTATCATACACTGAGAATATTCATATTGACTGGAAAGGGGGTGATGCATTTTTCAGATTATCCTCATTGGTTCTCTGTGATTTTTTCCCGTTGTGCTCTCACCTTAACGGGTCCACAAAAGAGACACTTCTGCCCTTTGTACTTCTGAGCCAAGTGCTATTAATTTGTACTCTACATTCTTTTTGTTTTGTTTTTGTTTTTTGTTTTTTGTTTTTTTTCTTTTCTTTTTTTTTTTTTTTTTTTTTTTTTTCCGAGACAGGGTTTCTCTGTGTAGCCCTGGCTGTCCTGGAACTCACTCTGTAGACCAGGCTGGCCTCGAACTCAGAAATCCACCTGCCTCTGCCTCCCGAGTGCTGGGATCAAAGGCGTGCGCCACCACGACCCGGCTGTACTCTACATTCTAAGCTTCCAATTTTAGCATGTGCATCACTGCTCATAGCATTTCTCAAAACCCTCTTCTCAACACTTTAAGTCCCAACATGAAAAGTTCAGGCAGGCAACAAGAACATAGTACCAGAATGTTTCCCAAAGCCCCCCAACAAATTCATCAGAGATGTTTTCTTGAGCTGCAGATAGTATTTAGTCATTAACGCTTCTGTAGCCCCAAAGGCAGAGGCTGTGCTCTTCTTTGAATGTGACATTTAGATACTGACTGGGCCACATGCATTCTTTTATTTCACCCTAACTATATTGAGAGCTATCTATCACATTACTGATCAGATTAATTTCTCTGGGACTTGGATTAACCTAAGACAACTAACACAGTTCAGATTCCAAAAGCGTTTACTCATAAAGAATTTCGAACCTCCATTTGCCCCTAGATATAATAAACAGAAGAAAACTCTATTCAAGCCTATTTTGCACTTTTTAAGCGAAAATTATTTCCCTCTCTCTTCTAGGACTGTATTTTGAGCCTGAACCAACGTCTTCCACACCCAGTTATTTTCAAGCCCTAGAATTTTCCACCTGTGTCTCTTGTGAAGAAAGTCCTAGCTGCCTCGACCAGATCCTCGAGTCCTACCTGCAGACAGACACACTCCCGGAGCCACTGCTCAGCTCTGCACACATTGCTCCTCACTATCTCCCAGAGAGTTGCCAAGTGGCCCCTTTCTGCCATAACCAGAGCCTGGTAATTCCTCCGCATCCTTCCTGGAGCCTGATACTTGCTAACTGTGGGGTAGAGATGCTTTGTAGAAGTGTTTGCATCATCCCGTGAGAAAGCATACAAATGTTATCAACCAGGAAATAGTCAGGGAAGCATTTTAAAGTTCAATGTGTGGGCACCGTGAAGGGCATAAACCTTTGAATACACATATTATGATTTCCCATGTAAATGGATGTCTGGCAATAAAAAGGTCCCCTGGTACAACCCCTTTTTTTTTTTAAAACATCTGCTAAGACATCTGTTTATTTGGAAATCAACAGTTTCAACAATAGCCCTAGATTTTTAAGTCTTTGAAATGGACTGAGGCTACTTACATGTGACGGCAACATTCTAATGGGGCCTGGCTTAACTGCTGGACTGGCTCTACTAACTGCCTAGTTTGGGCTGCCATAGGCAAAAGAACATATTTAAGCCTGAAATGATTAACAGAAGCCCTGTGGTACATGCCTTAATCCCAGCACTTGGGAGGCATGGACAAGAGGACTAGGAGTTCAAGGTAAGTCTCAGCTAAATATGGAGTTGAGCTATATAGCCTAGGCTACATGAGACCTTCTCTCAAAACAGGACAAAGCAGTCCTAATCTTTGAAAGAATTTGGATTTTCTATTCTTGATGGATCTCAAATGTTCAAAACTGTGTTCTCTTTAAAATGAGTAAGATTGTTGTTTTTATGTCTTAGGGATTTATAATTTTTAAAACTTTGTAAGGTTTTTTTTCCATTTAAAAAGAAATGTGAATACTTTTTACATTTTTATTTGTCAAAAGTCTATATAAAGGGAAACTGAATTTAGAGAAGATAGGAAAGTAACTCTACAGAATGTGTATGTGTATTTTCACGGAGACATAACACAGTTTCTGCTCAGCTTCTAAGGCTGGTCACTGTAAACTGCTTAAGATGTGTTAGAGCTCTGGCAGCTAGCAGAGGAATACATTGGTGACAGGAGGGGGCCGTTTCTCATCCTCAGGTGTTCTAGATGCTGGTTCTAGGAGGACTTGGGTTCTACCTCTGTGTGTTTAGCTGGCTCCTCATGTCAAGGGTGTGAAGAAACGCCCAAGGTGCCACCTGCAGCTTACACTGTGGCATGCAGCAGGATCTGATGTGCAGGTGACCTGAGACACAGCGAGATTTTGTGGTTTAAGAACAAAACATCCTGCAAGGTTTTAACAAGGAAGGCAGTGAAGCAAGGCAATTGATTGTTGGGAAGGAGAAAAAGAAATACAGGATGCGGCGTCATGAAATCACAGTCAGCAAACGAGATTACTTCCAAGGACTTAGGTTAAGGGTTTGAGGCTCATTCTTAGCCCTAATTTTCTCACTTTGCATGAGGAAATCCACACTGCTCCACTCCTTAAAGCCTGTCTAAGTTACTAAGCTTTGTGTTCCCTGGTTGTCATTTCTCTAGATTCCAGGATCGCCTTCGGATTCCTCCAGTCTCTCTGACTCCTTTGACTGCAGTTTCTCGCCAGCTCAGCTGTCTTCCTACACTCCAGAAAATTACATCTCCCCTCCTTCTCTGGATTCCCTCCACTCCAGCCTCCCAGAAGAAGGCTACTTCTTCCAGCATTGGCCTTCTCACCCCCAGTACAACCACTACTCCCCAGCCACCCCCTCCTCCGTCTGCTACTACACATCCTGTGAGGCAGAGCATGTGGATGCCCTCAGAACCACAGAGTTCTTCTCCTACTCTGGCACAGACTGTATGGACTTTGCCCCTTCGGTGGCCACCACCGGCGATTTCTATAAGCGGGAAACAAGCTGTGATGCCTGCTACAGTTAGTAGAGACCACCCTGGAATGTATCATAGGTGCATCGGTCTCTCTACTGTATCTACATGACACTTCAACCATTCAACCCTTTCACAAACTGTCCACATATGGTTTACATTTCACCATTTTCAATCACCTGATAGCTAGCATAGAAATCAACACAGTGCCCTCAAACCTGGTCTTGTGACAGTCTTGTTTTATATACTCACTGTTAAATTTTTTTGTATGGATTTTTCCAGTGCCTTCCTTCTCAGTATAACAAACAAATTCTTTTGTAAACTAATAAATAACTTTGTATAATACATGTTGGGTTTTTGTCCATTTCCAATAGTAGTATTGTGTTGATTTCAATATTATTGACTAACCAGGAAATAACTAACCATACTTGAATAGTTTTACCGTAACTTATTTGTGCATTTAAAATCATTACAATATGATGAAAAGTCCTGGACCATAGAATAGAGGGGTAAGCATTGCTGAGATGCTGAGAAAGGGAAGGCCTGCTTTGGTTAACCAAGGATGTACGTTTTGGAGCAGCATCAGACAAAAATATGATGACTCACTTACCTCTCATATCCAGCATCTGCCAATGGAATGTTAATGTGACCAAAAGCACACTCTTTACCTACAGCAGTGCCAACCTTGAGACAACTCTTTTGCATTACCAAAGCACTGTTCTATAAACTTTCTCCGCAAATATTGAATGTCATTCCCTTGACATCTGCTGTAGAGTAGACCCAGTGCTGGGTTTAGATTCGTGCTTATCTTCTCTTCCTGAACTTCTGCCTTAGATCTTTAAATATGCCCTACACGTGCTTACACAGAGGTGTTCATAGGACTGTCTGTGTTGTTTACAACTGACTTTCAGAGTTTGAGTCCTCCAATCAATCTAGCGAGGAGCCCAGCTATCTGTCAAAGTCAAGAGAAGAAACTTGTGTGGACTCAGACTGCACCAGTAAAACTTCACCAGTTAAGCTACATCAGTCAGTCTTGTTTGCTCAGGACATCTGGAGTCCATAGAAGTGAAATCTGGGGTGCATTACCCATGCCCCCTCTTTCAATAGGCAGTGCAGTATTGGTGCCATAGCTACAATTCTCTGAGCCCTTCCTGTGTTGTATACTGTGTGCGGATTTCTCAGGCACTGTCCCAGGGACTCATCATAACAACATTGAGAATACATGAGGAGTCTAGAGCTCGGAAAACTTAATTCTCCCAGACAGTAAGCACCCAAACCTGAGTCTAAAGGAATCCCGAACTTTGTTCCTCACCCTCACGTGGCAGGAAGTTTGAGCCACCTTTTGTGAAATACTGTTCAGTAGACTATAGTCATTTAACCCCATACAAAGGTCTGTTGTCAGCTATATCAGGCCTCTCTGGAAGGATCAAACTGTCCAAAAGATGCCAGGGTGCGAAGCATAAAAATTGCTAAAGCCCCAGGTAGCAGGAGAGCCTAAAAGGAGAAGCTGACTCACTGATGCTCAGTGACCTTATGAGAAGACAGGGGGGCTTTCAGAATGACACCATTTCTCCTCTCCCTGAGGACTTAACTAAGGCTTGGGCAAATAGGACAAGTTCTAGCCTGCCTCAAAGAATGGCTGTGCTGTGGAAATGGGACAATTGCTGCCTTTCTGAGGCGCCAATAAAATTAGACTTTTAATGGCTTGAAATTAAATTGATGCTGGCCTGAAGTCAACAAATACCTATTCGTGTAGTCCAAAGCCACTTCATACTCTCCATGGAGTATGACTCCAGCAGCTGTCCCCAAGAGAGAGCAGAGGAGCAAACATTGTCCAGTGGTTGGTGCTAATATACCCTGCCATGGATTCCATTCTTCCTCCCAGTCCTGCTTCTCCTCTTCCCCTTCCTCGTCCTCCTCCTCCATTCCCTTCCTCTTCTCTCAATCAGTTTGCTATGTTCTCAATCAATTTCCTTCCAGTTTTAACAAAGGAGTTTTTGGCACCCTTATTTTCTTGATATCTCTCTCTCTCTCTCTCTCTCTCTCTCTCTCTCTCTCTCTCTCTCTCTCTCTCCCCACCTTGTGTATGTGTGTGTGTTCTCTCTCTCTTTCTCTCTCTTTCTCTCTCTCTCTCTCTCTCTCTCTCTCTCTCTCTCTCTCTCTGTTCACCTGGATAACTAATAGGGAAGAAGGAGAGACACCTAACTGCCCCTTAACCTGTAGATTAGGTATGGAGTAACACACCTTCCCCAGGGCTTTCCTAGTGACATTGCCTCTCCCTCCCTTGTGTACCTTTGGCTGAGGAATACTTTGTGAAGAGTTTTGCTAGTGTTATCAGAGTCCTAGCATCGACCTAATAAGGGGAGATATGAATCCTGGGGAGGGGTTAACTTGAGAGCAAGCAGTATCACTTCCCCTATGGATTACAGTAAGGAATTTCACTGTGTTTGAACAAAGGATCGGTTCTATGCAAGGACTCACCAGAAGGCAAGGATCACCATGGGGAATTAGAGTCATCTTTAAGTAAGTGAGAGGTCTAATTCAGGGTGTTTTTCTTTTGGGTCCTGAACTAGGGTCTATATTGGTACATTATGTTTTAACTCTTCCTCTCTCATATCTTATTGGTTAACTCTATTTTTTCAGTAAGATATTGCTTTTGGATAAAGAAAAAAAAAACAGAATAAAGTCAATACTAGAGAAAAGAGAGCTCTCTCACTCACCCTGTCAATTGAAACCCATGTGGAATCAGTACTGTCTAGTTTCAGAGACTTATGATAGACAGTTCATAGTAAGGGACCCATAGCCAATGAGAGGAGGCAAAGGTTGAAGTCATGATCAAGGGCATCAAATAAGAAGCAATAGCTCCAAGCCTGAATAGAAGAGGAAGGTTGTCACCATGTAAGAGGTAGGAGCTTGTATCACTCAAGAAGATTTTCATGGAAATAAATAAACAAACAAACAAACCCAAAACTATCCTGCCCCTGTATATTGAACATGGGTGTTCAAGAAGGGTTTTGATAAATTTAATTGATGATATATTTAGGACTAGGAAGGGACTTAGAGATCACCTACGTCAGTGGACTCTGACTACTACAGCATATCAGAGTGATCTGAGGCTTGTAAAGGCGTTAACATCTAAGCTGAGTACGACGGTGTACCCTCATAATCCCAAGCTGAGGAGGTTTTGGGCTTGCTGGCCAGCCAGCCTAGCCAGCTTGGTGAGCTCCAAGTCAGTGAGAGATTCTATCTCAGGCAAGGTGGACAGTGCCTGAGGAACAACACCGTAATTGTCTTCAGGCGCGCGTGCGCGCGCGCGCACACACACACACACACACACACACACACACACACACACACACAGAGCATTAAAAGTTAAATCAAAACCCCAGAATAACCTTTTGTAAATTCTGTGATGACTAGGAATCCTTTTTAAGTCTTTGTTTTATAATTAAGTTTTAAAAGGCCTCGTGTACCCATGCCCAGCTTCCTCAGATGGCATTATCATCTCACATAATCATAAGACAAGAGCAAACTCAGGAAGCTGGCATTGGTCCTGTGCTGTGTAGTGGACTACAGACACTGTTCCATCCTCACCAGTTTTTATGTGCAAGCAGAATTGCTATTTTTATTCATTCCCAATTCAAATTCTAATTTTTAAATTAGATTACAAAGTAACAGATTGTCACATATCCTCTTTGGTAATGGCGCCTCTGATTTCTCCCTTTTGAGGTCCCTGTCCCACTTTCCCAGCTGCACACTTTAACCTCCAGGACAACACACACACACACACACACACACACACACACACACACACACACACTTTGTTCTATTGTCTTACCCAGCCCTAATCATAAGAACCTCTTTCTTGCTTTCTGGGCTCTCTCTGTATTTAGTCCTACCTGGAAATCTAACTGAAACTTAACAGAGACTTGGGACCTACGCATGACAGACTGTACTTTATTTGTCCTTCTGAGCCTGGATTACCTCATTTAAAATATTTTCCAGTTCTACTTACTTTCCTGGAATTTTCATTTTTCTTCATGTCTGAATAAGATGCCATCGGTTTTTGTTTCTTTTTTAAGTTATCTGAAAATTTTAATTCACAGGGCGGAGAACTTGGAGTTCAGTCAAGCCTGGCCTCATTTTACAGATGAAGAAATTGAGTCAAAAAGCAGAATGGTTTATCCTATGAGAGGATCACTCTTCGCCAGTGAAGGCAGATGGCCACCCGATTTGCTGTGCATGAACTCACGTCTACTCCTTTGTGGGTTATAGTCCAATAAAAAGCTGATTCCCTGATTTGGAGACACAAGGAGTATGTGCCCAGTTTGTCATCCTTGGGAACAAACAAAACTTTTACCAGGCATTTCAACCTCATTTCTTTTTTGACTTTATTGGGGATACAACCGTGTGTCATTCATCTTAGGCTAACTTCAGTCTCTCTCTCTCTCTCTCTCTCTCTCTTTCTCTGGCTTTTCGATACAGGGTTTCTCTGTATAGCCCTGGCTGTCCTGGAACTCTGTAGACAGGTTGGCCTCAAACTCAGAAATCTGCCTGCCTCTGCCTCCCAAGTGCTGGAATTAAAGGTGTAGGCCACCACTGCCCGGCTCTTTGTTTTTGAACTTCTGATCCTCTTGCCCCCAGCTCCCAGGTGCTGGGAGTACAGTTGTAACAAGTGAACCCAGAGCTCTGTGCATCCAGGGAAGTCACTGTGCCAGCTGAGCTGCAACCCCAGCCTTCTGACAGACATGAAACACATGGGCCTGGCAAAAAGTAAGCACAGTCTTCCTGTGCTATTGTTATCAAAGAGTGTTGGCTTGTGGGGATTGTGGGTCTGAAGTGCTGTAGACATTCTTCTGCTTGCTCTATATTTCAAAGAGACTTCCAGAGACTGGGGACACAGTAAGACTTGTCAGTGTGGCCTCCCACCCCACTTTCCCAAGAACACCCCTTCTGTTCCCACTTAAGTCTTTGGTCAGGCAAGTGAGAGAGCTCACTCACTTTGTGGCACCCGAGGCCGTCACTGTCAGCACTCTCCTGCACTGAGCAAGCCACATGAGTTTCTTCCTTCTCCACTAGCTTCCTGCTCCTCACACCCTGAGACAGCACATGGGAAATAGCCTAAGGAAGGGCAGGACGGCTCCCTCCCAAACCTGTCTTGGTCTACCCTTTTGCATACCAGCCTTCGACTGAAATAAGAAAAAATGCAACTGGGACATTCTTCTGAACTGCACTGAAGTCTGGGGCTTGAGGGAGCTACAATAGATGTGGTGGAGTAGAGAAGGGTCCCTTCTGGAAATGGCTGTGGCAGATTGGACCTCTGAGCTCCCATCTCCATCAGCTTCTCATTCTGCTCCCAGAACCTGCTTTTGCCTCACAGGCTAGCTTCCAATGTCAGTGTGAGGAGCCAGACCCCCCAGGAGCACTTTGTCCCTTATGCCACCAAATTTACTAGGCAGAACTAGGCACAGACAGATAGAATCTCAAGACGGCTCCTTTAAACTTCTTTCTGGGGAGTTTTAAGCATTCCTTGGCGGCCAAGCTCAAAGGCTTAAGTGTTCTTTCTGTTCCCGAGTCCATAAGAAGACAAACAGAAGACTCAAGGCTTCCGTGGATTTGGATGATAGCCTCCAAACCTTCATTTCCTCTACAGATGGAACAACAAGAGAGGACCACCATCTTGCTTGATGGGCAGCCATTTTTGCTTCCCCCAGGGTCTTGGCTGAGGAACAGGAGGAGTTCAATGATTAACTGGAGTAAGCCATGTGTGGAAGACGTGTGAGCCTGGTAATGGAGCAGCCATGAATGTCTGCGCCACAGCATCCATGAAGACCATGGAGGATTTATTTCTGCCCCTCTTGGTCCAAGTAAAAGAGAGTAGGGGCTATACCTTCCCAAAAGCTAGCTGTACTTCCACATAAAGCAATATAGTCCAGACCTAGAGTGCCAGGTCAACCTAAGTTTGACTCTGACCACTTACTTTGTGACATGGACAAGTGCCCTAAACTTTCTGGGACATAATTTAGAAACCAAAATCACACAGACCGATAAAGTAGAAGCTTAACATTTAGAACATGGGTTCCACCCTGGGAACACCTATGTAATCCTTGCTGGGGGAGGTGTTTTGGTTTGCTTTGGTTGGTTGCTTGGTTTGCTGCATTGATCATGAGGAGAGCACATCTGATATCATTCCAGAAACCCAAACTAATTCTCACATCCCAGAACACTCAAATTTTCCCCAAATTCTCAAAGATGTTGAAACACAAAACTTAATCTTTATTTGGAAGGGGAAGAGTATTGTCAATGGCACAAAATGTTACTCCAGCCATTCACCTCTGCTGATGTGCCCTGCCCCACTCCCAGCTCCTTTTGTCTGCTGTATCAGATTCTGTTAGACTGCAACCAGCCTCCATTTCATTTGTTCCCTATATCCAGCTGTGCTGGTTAGCTTTTTGTCAACTTGACACAAGCTCTGGTCATCTGGGAAGAGGAGACTTCACCTGAGAAAATGCCTTCATCAGACACGCAAGTGATGGATGTGGAAGGACCCAGTTCACTGCCTTCTCTGAGCAGGTGGCCCTGGGTTGTATAAGAAAGCAAACCGAGCGAGCCGTGACCAGCAAGCTAGGAAGAAGTGTCCCTCTGTGTCTCCATTTCAGTTCCTGCCTCCAGGAACTTGTTTTCCTGCCCTGACTTGATAAACTGCAGTCTGTAAAGTGAACAAACCCTTTCCTCCCCAAGTCCTCCCCAAGTCATGGTCTTTATCACAGCAGCAGAAAGCAAACTAGAACACCAGCAATAAGGCAGTTGCTGTTATCTTATTTCTAGATGAAAAACCAAATTCAAAGAGAATCAAAGGTCAATAAATTACATGACCAAAATGTCAACATAAATCTGTAGAACTCCATAGTCTAGCCTTTCTTCCCTAAGAAAGGTCACTTTTCTGGATTGGAATTCTCCTGCAGCAGTAATACAAACAACTGGACCATTCTTTATCCTGCACAGGACTGCAGCAGAACAAAAATCATTCCGTCTGGCCACCAAATGCTGAAGTGGAAATCTCTGTAGTAAATGTGGTGTAAATACAAAGAGCCAAAAAAACTGGTAGGATATTATATGGTCTCTGTGAGAGACCTGCAGAGTCCTGATTCAAATGGAGCCTTTGATGTGTGTGTGTGTGTGTGTGTGTGTGTGTGTGTGTGTGTGTGTGTGTGTGTGTGTGAGAGAGAGAGAGAGAGAGAGAGAGAGAGAGAGAGAGAGAGAGAGAGAGAGAGAGAGAGAGAGATGTGTGTGTATATGTGTGCATGTGGTGGGTGTACAGTCTGTGTGTATATGTGTGCATATACATGTGTGTGGTGTGTGTAAATGTGTGTGGTATGTATGTATATGTGGTGTGTGTGTGTGTGTGTGTGTGTGTGTGTGTGTGAGAGAGAGAGAGAGAGAGAGAGAGAGAGAGAGAGAGAGAGAGAGAGAGAGAATACAACTTCAGGTGCCATTCCTCAGGTCCTGTCCTCCTTTGTGCTTATTAGATTTTTAAAACAAGGTCTCTCACTGGCCTGGAACTCGCTAAGTATCCTAAACTGGTAAGCCATGGTAATCAACCTGTCTGTGCCTCCTCATTATTGAGATTACAATTGCTCTCTATATGCCTAGTTTTTGTTGTTGTAGGTTGGCTGGTTGGTTGGTTGGTTGGTTGGTTGGTTGGTTGGTTGGTTGGTTGGTTGGTTGGTTGGTTGGCTGGCTGGCTGGCTGGTTGGTTGGTTGGCTGACTGGTTGGTTGGTTGGTTGGTTGGTTGGTTGGTTGGTTGGTTGGTTGGTTTTTAACATGGGTTCTGAGGATTGAACTCAGGTCCTTCTGTTAACAAAGCAAATCTTTGGCAAATGAGTCATCTTGCTAACCCCTGAACTATCAGTCTGAAAATTCTGAAGAAAAATTGAAAAGGGCATTCCTGGAAAGGGCTTTCAGGCTGTCTTATATTCAAAGGACATTTATTGTGTTGCTACCACATACAAAATTCTGTGCTGGCTTCTCTACAGGTGGAAAGGTGGTCAGGACTCATTTCATCCCCCTTAAAGAAGGTTTGTGCTCACATTCCTGTATGAAATTCTTTCTACCAAATCAGAAAAGATATAAAAACTGAAATATGGAAAAATTAGAACATAAACAGAGAGCTAACAAGTATAAGTATTTAATAAGAAGTCATTATCTTGCTTTTCTCTCTAGTGTACAAACAGATATCCTCATACTTTATTGCACTGTGGCCCAGCCCTTATCTTGTGGAGTAATTTGGAAATATTGGCTTGAAATTGGGTGGTGTTCCACAGGTGCAGTATTTAACTGTGCCCAAGGATTTGGTTTCAGAGAAACTTTACTGTTCAAAAGAACTTTTTTTTCCTGTAGTGTCAAACTTGAAGAATTTATTTAATGTCTATGCCATTCTCTCCTTTGTGAGAGATGAGGATAAAGGATAGTATTTACCTCCTGGGTTTGCTGTGAACATTAAATAAGACAAAAAAATATTTGTGGGAGTTGGTGATTGACGTCAGTCAAACCATGAGTGGATAATTTGTTTTAATAATGACAAGTTACACTCCTGTAGAGCAGAAGTGTTTAACTGTGAATGAGTTCTCTGTTCTTTCAGTTATTTTGTCTTTGAAAAAAAAAATGTGTAAGTTCCATCCTCAGACATAGAGTCTTCTCATGTGTCCATGTGCACAGGGCTCCACTGGGGATCTTGTTCAGGTAGAGATTCTAACTTAGTAGCCCTAGATCCCACAAGCTCCTGATCGGTCCTGATGCTGTTTCTCAGCAAGCATGCTCATTCATGTGGCCACAGCAACTCACGTTGTAGTCATAGTGCCCAGAAGAAAATGATATGCTTCTGTATGTCTAATCATCTAAAACAGCCCTAATGGGAAAAGTGAAGCAAACATTGATCTTCATCTTTAAATTCACTGTGGGTTGGAGTGCCTCCGTCCAGTCTCTGATTCCTGAAAGTGTTCTAAAACTTTAGAACAACGGTTTCCTTTTGGAGGTAGAAAAAGAAAAATTAAGGGACGGAAAACAAAAATACACAAGTTACTCCCAAATTTGAATCCCCTAAAGCTATATGCTTGAGTAAACTAGCCTGTCCTAAGCCCTCAGTTTGCTTTTGTGTAAATGAGCATGAAGACACCATGTCTTTGCTTCCTATGGACTCCAGAGAATGGCACTAGGCCCTCAGCCCTATACCTGTCATGAAGTCACACAGCAAAGGCAAAGCTATATAACCTTAAGATTTCGATTTGAATTTTCCATGGAGATTTTTTTTCTACTCTCTTATGACTCTGCATTATGACCATAATGTATAGTGATGAAAAAAATCAAGATTTTAGCCTTAGTGTCTCAGTGACACTGTTAGAGAATGAACACTCTGCCTGTTTTGTTGTTTGGTTTTGCTTTGCTTTATTGGCTTTGTAACAGGGTCTTACTATGAAGCCTAGGCTAGCCTGGACCTCCTGATCCTTCTGTTTTCACCTCCTGGTCCCAGGGTGGCAGGAATGTGCCACCATGCAATCTTCTGTTGCTCTTCAGACGGGCTCAGTCAGCAGCTCGAAGCTCAGCGATGACTTTAGTCTTTCCAGCTACTACAGATTCTTGTTGTCACCGAAGGAATAAAGAAATATTAAGAAAGGGAAACCTGAGACTTGTCTACTTGGTACCCCAAACCACTTCTTCCCTCTGAGAAAAAAACCTATGCAGCCAAAACAAGCAGCTGTGGTTGACATCATGGGGCTAAGGACAAAAACCAGCTGTTCCTGAGAGACAAGTCAGCTATCAGCTCCCTGAACTGCCCAAGCAACAGCCAGCTCAGAGCGGATCTCAGGATGGTTCATGGGCAGGGGAGTGAGCTTGCCTCATCTTTTCAATAGCGTTCAGGAAGGTCAAACCTGGCCGGCAAGTGTTTCTGGAAAGTCACCAAGGTATCAGGCTGATGTGAGCTCAGACATGTTCAGGAGGCTCAAATCACTGTTAAAGACACAAGACTATTATGGATAAGTACCCAAATCAATACATAAACAGAACATGGAAACATTAGAGCATGAGAAAGAGAGAAATCGGGAAGCCGTGGGGGTAAGTATCATGAATACATCTTTGAAAATAACAAAAAAGGGAAAACCCAAGCCGATGCTAATGAATCTATGAAAATGGCAGAATTGGGTAAGCTGTAGCTTAACTGTGTCTCTCCCAACATCCAGTTGTGGACAATGTGACATAAAGATGGAAGGCCTTAAAGAGGCAACGAGGTCACAGAGTGATGGGACTGGGGTCTCTGAAAATGGCCTTAGAAGAAATCCTTCTGCTTGTCCTTCTGTTTTCTGCCATGTCCAGGAACTCAGGGTCACAGAGCCACCTCGGGATACAGCAGCCTACCATTGCTTTGATCTTAAACTTCTCAACCTTGAGAACTGAATACATTTCTATTCTATACAAATTGCCCAGCTTTGGGTATTCTATTAGAGTAGAACAAACACACCAAACAAACTTTTGCCTTTTCTTTCTTCTACTGACAGTCCATGAAGCTGGAGAAATAGCAAACTCCTACAAGGGGACTGAAGTGAGAAATGCACTGGCTTTTATACCTGAATTTTAGACCCCACTCCCCAATCTGCCAATCAAAGCATGCCTAGGCCTAAGCCATGCATCCACATCTTGCCTCTTTCAAGGTTAGAGCTGAGCAAGGTCCGACGGGTATCTCAAGTTCACAAGCAATTGGAAGAGAGGGTTTGCTCTTCCTGGCCTAGTGCACATAACTATGGAGTCCCTAGCTCTCCTTCTTCTTTCTCCTTGAGACTAATAGCAGGCAGTATCCAACTGTTCCTACTACTCAAGACAAGGCCAAGTGAAGAAATGCTGCTAGAGCTATATACAGAAAAATGTATAGTGGTTCTGTCCTCTGTGAATTTCCCTCCCATTTAATCCACAGATCTGCCACCTCTCAGTGATCACCCAGATTTCAGCATCTCAGAAAACAGCCCCAATGAACCAATACTTCCTGCCACCCCCCACCCTGCAACTCTGAGTTATGACTAGGGGTGGGCTTCAGGACTGATGACCAGTCAGCCACTGTTTGAGAATAAAATGGATTGAGATGGAAATTATTAAAATTTAAGCCTTATGCTTCTCTAGTGACTCTCAATAGAGTCAGACCCTCCCTTCCTAAAAGGTCTCCATAGAAACACATGGCAGTTCATCTTAAAGCTTTTTTGACAATAGCTACCTAGAGAATTTTTACATCTTAAAATAGCTTATCTGCCCAACCTGATCCTTGGCAATCAGCCAGCAGGGCCTCATGCAATCAGCCAACTTCTCATAAAATGTGAAGTTTGGACCTGAGATTGTTCTCAGAGATACACTATGCAAATATTCAGCTGGATATCAGCAGAGCCCACAGATTTAAGTTGTGGAAAACACAGTCACTGATGACCCAGAAGAAAAGTTCAATGTCTCAAGCTAGACATCTGGTTCAGGCATCTTCCAAAGGACCCCCAGTGGGACCTGACTTGATCCTGAGAAGATACTTCATTCTTTTTTTCTTTTTTTTTTTTTTTTTGGTTTTTCGAGACAGGGTTTCTCTGTGTAGCCCTGGCTGTCCTGGAACTCACTCTGTAGACCAGGCTGGCCTCGAACTCAGAAATCCGCCTGCCTCTGCCTCCCAAGTGCTGGGATCAAAGGTGTGTGCCACCACTGCCCGGCAATACTTCATTCTTAAACTCAGATGAGTGGTCTTGAGCAAGTCACTCTTCATAATGTATATATACAACATCACCAATCTCTTAGGGACACTACAAATGCCCAGAGAAAGAGAAGGTAAAGAGAGTCAGTTCTTCTGGCCTAGAAACTAGCCTCCTGGAGCTGTTACTGAGAAACAAAACATGAAAGAACTCAGCTCTCCTCATATAGAAGCATGGGGAGCAAAGTTCATACAGACGATAAGCTACTGTGATTGACAGCTGCAGTTTGGCCATTCTATGAGCCCCTGAACACAATATGTGAGAAACCCATGCCCATGACTACCACCATGAGACATAGGTCTGAGACATGGTTCCCAAGCAGGTGATAGATTTGAACCAAATCCTTCCCCTAACAAGGCTGTACCTCCTAAACTGCTCCAAAAAGCACCATTTAACCAGGAACCAGTCTCCACATACTTGGGTCTATGGGGGCCATTCTTATTCAAACTACTATAAACAGTTAATGCCATTAAGTATAGTAATGCTTGTTGTTGCAGTTGCTACTGTTGATGGATATATATATATATATATATATATAATTTGAACCTAGGGCCTTGTACATGCTAAGCAATTGCCCTACCACTGAGCTATAACCCCTAGCTTTCAAAGGCATATAAGGATTTTTATCATGTTCCCATCAGCACAATTCAGGCTTTTTCTAACAGCTAATATTCAGTATGAAATGAAAAGTATTTCTTTTAACCATTTTCGTTTTATGATAAGAAAAACGACAACCTAAGGAAATAAGTTGACCCAGCCAAACTGATGGGCTTAAGCAATATCAGGAGAGGATTCAAACCCAACTATTCTTCTACCAAAGTAATACTTGACCCAGGATGTCCTCAGTCCCCAGTAGCACATCATCACCCCAACCCACTTTGAACCAGGCAAAGCTCTGAGACATGCAAAATTTGCTGGGTAGGCAGCAATGCAAATGCTCATCTTCCCTGACAGGGGAGCCCAGGTGGCCACTTAGCTAAGGAATGTGCCCAGGCTGATAAGAAGGCAAATACCTGGTACCCTGATGACTACGGATGTTGAACATTTCTTTGTTTCTTGGCCATTAGAGATTCCTCTGTAGAGAATCCTGTTTACCTCTGCACCCCATTTTTAAATTGGGTTATTTGATTTCTTGGTGCTGACATACAAATCAAAACAACTCTGAGATTCCACCTTGTACCCATCAGAATGGCTAAGATAAAAACCTCAAGCAACAGCACATGCTGGAGCAGATATGGAACAAGAGGAACACTCCTCCGTTGCTGTTGAGAGCGCAGACTTGGACAACCACTCTGGAAATCAATTTGGTGTTTTCTCAGAAAATTTGTTGTACCTCAAAAAATAGTTCTACCTCAAGACTCAGTTATACCAGTCTTGGGCATATATTCCCCCCAAAACGTTCTACCATACCACAAGGACACTTGCTCAACAATGTTTGCAACAGCTTTATTCATAATAGCCAAAAAATGGAAAAACAAAACAAAACAAAACAGATGTCCCTCAACCAAAGAATGGATAAAGAAAATGTGGTTTGTTTACACAACGAAATACTATTCAGCTATTAAAAACAAAGACATTATTAAATTTGCAGGCAAATGGATGGAACTAGAAAATATCATTCTGAGTAAGGTAACCCAAGCCCAGAAGAACATGTACTTATAAATATAGTGGAAATTAGCTATAAAGTACAGGATACCCATGCTACAATCCACAAAACCAAAGAAGCTAAGTAACAAGAAGGGCCAAGGAAGGATCTCAAGTCATCTGAGGTTGATGGAGGGAGGGGGCTGAGTAGGAGAGGGGATGGGGAGACAAATGGGAAAGAGGGTCAGATGTGGGGAGAGCTGGGGAGAAAGGGCAGGAGAGTGAATGAAAATCGAAGGCTGGCATGGGGGGCATCTCTAGGATGTGCCAGAGTCCTGGGGTGGGGGAGGTTCCAATGAGTCTATGAGGGTGATCGTAGCTGAGACTCCTATCTGTGGGGTACATGGATCCTGAAGTGGCCACCTCCTGTAGCCAGGCAGGACTCGAATAGAGGGATAAGGACACCAATCCACCCACAAAACCTTCGACCCAAAATTTCTCCTGCCTACAAGAAGTGCAGGGACAAAGATGGAGCAGAGACTGAGGGAATGACCAACCAATGACTGGCCCAACTTGATACTTACCCCATGGGCAAGAACCAATCCCTGACACTATTAATAATACTCTGTTATGCTGCAGAAAGAAGCCTAGCATAACTGTCCTCTGAGAGACTCCACCCAGCACCTGACCAGACAGATGCAGAAACCCACAGCCAAACATTAGGGAGCTCAGGATAGCTTGTGGAAGAGTTGAGGGAAGGATTGATGAACCCAGAAGGGATAGGTACACTACAGGAAGACCAACAGAGTCAACTAACCTGAACCCTTGGGTGCTCCCAGAGACTGAACCACCAACCAAATAAGATACATCGACTGGACATAGGCCCCTCCATACACATGTAGCAGACATGCAGCTTGGTCTTCATACAGGTCCCCCAACAACTGGAGCATGGACTGTGCCTAACTCTTCTGCCTGCCTGTGGATCCCCTAACTGGGCTGCCTTGTCTGGCCTCAGTGGGAGAGGATGTGCCTAGTCTTGCAGTGACTTAATGTGCCAGGGTGGGTTGGTATAACAGGGAGGGCTCCCCCTTCTCAGAGGACAAGAGGAGGGAGAGTGGGGGAGGGGCTGCCCGAGGGAGTGACTGGGAAGAGAGGGAGGCTGCAATTCGGATGTAAAGTGAATAAATAAATTAATTAATGGGAAAAAAGGAAACAGAAGCATATCCCTGTTATCTCTCAAAGCCCACCCTTCTTTCCAGGTCGACTCAGACCTGCCCTCAGTGGTAGAGTTTCAAATGCAAACCCTAGCCATCTCTACCTGTGTGACCTTGAATGACTTTCTTCAAGCTTCTGATCCTTGGCACCCTTCTCTGAATAAAATGAAAACAAAATTGTCCATATCCCAGGAATGTGAAGAATTGAGGGTTCCATCCTGGATAAACTGAAAGAAAGTACTCTTTCTTCCAAGAGTTTCAATTTTTCTGATCACCTGCCTCACCCAATTAGCATTTTCTTGAAGACTCGTTTGGTTTGGTTCTATTTAAACTATCATTTTCCAATCAAAGGTAGTTCTCTTTACTTCTAGAATTCCTCAGAGCTAAGAACCATAGTTGGGCTTCCTCTTAGCTCCATATAACTTCCCCCTCTGCAGACACAGCGTGTGGACTCTAATGTGACTCCCCTGTCACCGGTGGGTTGGAACTGCCAAGTGTAGTAGCAATAGTGTCCAACATTCTGCAGTAGAGTCTTAAACGGTAATGTGCTACACCGTTGTGTTTATATCATGCCAAAATGGAACAGGCTCTGCTTGTGTTCACTCTGCAGGTAATGGAGTCTCATGTAGTTAAATCAAGTACTCAAAGGTACAGCATATGAGGGAAGAAAACCAGACTCTAATTCTGCATCTGTCCAACTCTGAAACTCTTGCTTTTAACTGTTCAATATCTTCATGCCAGCTACACAGTCAGGATCCATTCACCTGGCAGAACAGAGTGTCCCTCAAAAAAAAAAAAGAAAGATAAACAGACAATGAAACACCAAAATAAGCTCTGTTGAGCCAGGGCTGGGGCTATCTTCCTCTATTGCCTAGGACTAATCCAACCCCCCTCTGAGCCACAGCCCTAGCTCACTCCTAATAGACACACACAGGAACTGGTGTGAGATTCAAAAGCAAAACAAACAAAAGTTTCTTATTAAGATTTTCTCCTTGAATACTTCCTTCTCCGACAGCCAACAATGACCACCAGATGCAAAAGGCTCCATTTCTATAGGAAAAAAAAAATAATAACCTTGATTTTGAGCTCTTAGTTATAAAGGAAGAAGAAAGTGCTCACTTTAGAGTATTAATTCCACCTGTCTGTTGCACCTCAAATTAAAACAATTTGCATATTTGCTAGAGGGTTTTCTTAATTCTGAAATTCATCTATTATAACTTGCAAGCCAAAAAGGAGGAAAAAATAACATGGAAGCCAGTCCAGACTCGTTCCTGGGAGATGCAGCTGAAATATACAGGACTCCACCTCTGTGATTGTAGGTGCTTTCCCTGCAGACTGTGCCTGTGGTCTGGTTCTTGGCTCAGGCTGGTTTCTCCTACCCAGGCTGCTGGAAAGAAGCCTGACTTGGCTCTGTCAGTGCTGTTAAGCCCTAGCCCCAAGCTCGGGACTGGTTGCTGGCTGGCTGTTTGGTCATCTTCCTGAAACTTATAGATCCCAAGAAGTCAGAGCATGTCTTAGAAGAAGGTGGTCTCAGGACCTTGTCACACTCAAGTGACTCTGGGGAGCAGAAAGCAGGAGCACCTGCTGTAGCTCAATTGCCTCTCACTGAGCTAGACAGCAGCTCAGATCTCAGTATGGCCACCTCCAGGACATGAAGCTCACTTAGCTCTATCGAGAGACCCTGATTTCCCCCAAACATGGGGTAACAATCCTTTAAGCGTTATCAGCTTTTAAAACCAGTTTGGAGAAGCATTTGTCGGTGTCTATTAAAGTTTTTCCATTTACGTGCTCTGTCATGCAGCAATTCCACTTCCCTTCAAAAATGCTCACCGCAGTACACAGGAATTCTGTCCAAGGATCTTCACTGCAGCATAAAGGTCATGGATTACAACTTAAATATTCACCAACCAGGGAACGACCAGAAACAGGGAACCAGAGCACACTCATGGTGTGAAATGTAGGGCTATGGTATAAAGCAATAAAAGAAACTGCTTAGAGGCATGAGAAGAAAGTCAGGATGGATTGGGATGGGAAAGTAAAATAGCATCCATGTGTGTGATTCCGTTTGTCACAGAACAGCAGGAGAGGCTAGTGTTTTCTGCATAGAGGTGTGTGTGTGTGTTAAAGTGGAGGAGAAGAAATTAGATATGCGCCAACTCCTCAATTACTCCAGGGTGGGGGAAAGCAATAGGAAATAGGGATTGTTCCTCAGGGGCATTGCAGCCTTTTCTGAGTACCATCTTTTAAAAAGAATAATGTATTTATGCATTCCTTTTGTGGTTGTAGCGAATATAAAATAAAGTCATTGTGGATGGAGAGATGTCAGTGGTTAAGAGCATTGGCTGCTTTCCCAGAGGATCCAGGTCAGATTCCCGGCATCCACATTGGGGCTCACAACTGTCCGTCACTTCATTCCCAGGGGATCTGAAACCATTTTTTCTGGTTTCCATGGGCATTGCATGGTATTGGTGCACAATCAAACATGCAGACAAAAGACTCACACACATAAAAAAATAAATAATTAATTAAAATAATCAAAAATATTTAAAAATGAAGTTCCTTTAGTTCTTTCCGCCTGAGAAATAGTAGCACACAGTAGCCAAGGAAGCAGTGCAGACTCAGGTCACTCTTAATTTTCATCTCAGCGTGGTCACTGAATGGCTTATGACCTTAAGTGATTGTTATAGGGCATGTGCATGTCTCTTGACCTTCACACATCAAATTAAGTTATTCAAATAATAAAACCCCTGAAAATATGAAATGATGGATAAAGCCCTAAACCCTTTGCTCAGAACACATAGATCAATAATTATTGGCATCACTGATTCCTTAAGTCCTTAGAGGAAGTATGCTTTGAGATCCAGCACAGGAGAAAGCTGCTGGGGAGGGTGGAGTATCATCATAGCTCTGAGAGTTCTAAGAGAGGGATAATGAGAGATTCTGTTCATACCACAAAAACAAACACACAGTGTGTCTACACACACACACACACACTCACACACATGTGCATGCACACGCACACATGCACACACACTTACATACCCGTGCTCACACACTCATACCACGAGAGAAGACATGGATGATCAGAGGATGTTTGCCAGGCAACTTGGGTAGGAAATAAAACTATACACTTGGATTTTGAGATCAGAGGACGCATACGTCAGGAAGCCAGGTTTCACTGCAGACTCTCTAGTTCTTCCCTAGTTTGACAGCATGCAAGAATCCTCTTAGCTCTGAAATCAGAAGATCCACTCCCAGGGAGAGCAGATCCCTAGAAAGAATCATTCGGAGGGAGATAGGGGCAAATTTCTGTGAGGCCTTCACTTGGTTGGCTCTGACCACCAGCTGGGTAGAGTAGGTAGACAGAGCAGTGGCAACAACCAGGAAGGTCAAGTTGGAAAGTAAGGACTAAGCTTTCCAGCCATGCCCCCTCTTATCCAAGCACAGACACAAATTTCCAACATGCTATTAAAAGCCCAAGGACCCGGAGTACTGTATAGCCCAATACATTCATCCGAATCCCCATGACTGACTCTGAGAAAACAAATATGAAATCTCACCCTTAAAGCTCACGCCAGGGACTTTCCTTGGCTCCCAACAAGAGCCTGCAAACTCAAGTCCTAAGTGTGGCTTTGAGAGCTGAATCCTGAGTATCCTGATTAAATATTGACAATAGCATCATCTACAGTCAATGGAAGCCCAGTCCCCCAAGAGCTACATGAGTAAAATTTATCCCCATACCACAACCACTAATGCTGTCACAGGTATGATTAGCATATACAGCTCTGAGGCTTATAAGATCTAAATTTACACTAAATCCACACTCCTCAGCAAAATCAGCTTTATGAAATTTTAGATGCCCAAACAAGCCTCCCTCTAACATCTGAGGTATATGGTGAAAAGATAAAATCACCTGTGGAGCTTAATTCATTACTTATTAACTTTTACCAGCAGATTAATTTGTAGGGAGAGGACTTGGGAAGGCTCCTTGGTGTCTGAATCTTCCCACAATTACATGCCTTCTGGAGCAGAGGTCAGGAGGCCTGCACAAGTGCAAGGACAACCAAGCACCCCAGACCTCAAGGAAAGAATCAGCCTAAAGTGACATTTCAACACCAAAGAGCAGCAGGCCCTTCAGGCTCTTCTGAGTCATCCCAGACTCCAGCTTCTGCATGTCTTTTTCCAGGAAACACAGTAGGTCCTTAATCAAGATTGCAGTCCATCTTCATTTCCACCAAAGAAACAGGTTTCAAATGTCATCTTCTCCCTGAAGATGAGGAAGGGATAGCTACTGTCCTAGGTAGCCAGAGAGGGATAATATTGGGGGTAAATAGATTAAATGGGAGGCAGGAGACTGGAGAGACAAAGGAATGTGGGTTAACCAAAATGAAGGGTGTGTGAAAAGTCCTGTGGAAACCCACTATCTTATAACCCAGTTAAAGTATTTAAGAGAGATATTGAAGTGGCATAGTCTTCATGACGAAATAATGCTACTCTTATAAGCAATGGGTCACTAAACAAAACTCCCAGTGCCAGAAATGCCAGATATGGGTTGCCTTCTGTAGGAATTGTGGTCAGGAAGGTCCCTAAAACAATACAGACTCATTAGTCTTCCTCATTACACACCCAAACAAGAGAATAAGATCCTATGGCTGAAGACAGCACACATCTCTGAGAAAACAATTTGGAACTGACCTGTAGACTTTTACCACAATTCTTTAAAGTGCTGGAAGGGGCTATGCAGGTTTCTAGGGGGTCAAGAAGCATCAATGGTCTTACTTAGCTGTGAACCTTATGAACTATGAAACCAACAGGGTAGGCAAGATGTATCCACCTGAGCAACACTTGTACAGCTGTTATAGGGACAAGCAAATCTCTCTGGTTGGTCTAAGAATTGTTCCACAGGATAGAATCCATACCTGTACTGTAAACCAGTTAATAATCCATGTCTGGACAGGTGAAAGACCCAACATAGAAATTTTTACTGAATTGCCATCATAATGTCTTCAAAAGCTACTCTTGGCCTTAATTAGAGATGTCTCTATTTGCAGTGAATGTAGAGACTCATAGTTGCCCAAGATGCCAAGATAAATGACAGATGAGAGCTCAGCCCTAAACAAGGCATCTCTGCCACACTTTCTGAGGCTCAGGGAACATTGCAGAGAAGAGGATGAGAAGAACGGAAAAGCTGGAGGACAAGGAGAGGGGCTGAGACTTGTCATTCTCTGGGCACAACGTAGGCATTGCAATCAAGAACTCATAATGGCTGCCATTACTGGGACTGGGCCTACAGAAAACTGTTCCTGTCAATAATCAGTCATGGATCAGGGAAAGAACTGTAGAGTCCCATAATTTACTGATGAAATGTTAGTTGAGGAGTCTGGGAGAGGATCCTCCAACAAGACCACATCTCCTAATAGTGCCACTCCCTGGACTTATAGGTGCCATTTTCATTCAAACCACCAAGACTGGTAAGTTTTCATGTACTGATTGAGTTCACTGAGAATCTGGATTTAGAATTGAGGTTGACTCCTTCCCCATTTTAGACCCGAGTATGCTTGTGTCACAGTGTTCTCTAAGGACTCTTGTCTTGGGATGCGTTGCCTACTGCTAACTCTGACAGGGAAGAGAATAACAAATAAATAACAAGAATAAAGACACTGCCCTTGAGAACAGCTAGATAGTAAACCACTTCCAACAGAGGGTATCATTGTTTCTCCCCTGTTATAACAATGCCTGTGGAGAGAAAGAGAGGTCAGAAGTTCAGCCACAGAAAAGTCATCCATAAGGAGAAAAAGCTTAATTAGAAACCCCAACTTTTTCAACTTCCCTAGTCAGTTTCTGTTTCCTTTTGTGAGCACCCAATTTGATGATGTAAGTTCTGTCTGCTGCTATTTGTGCTTTATTTGAAAGCCTCATCCAAGGGGACACTTGTTCTGTTAGAGACTCTTTTAGCTGGGAGGTCCACCTGGCTGTCTTCACAGTGTTTCCCCAGCTAGTTTCTGCTGGGTGTTTGTAACCCTCCAAGTCTATGGTTAGCTTTCTGCTGTTAACTATTCTTTTGGCTGGAATTCTCACTCAGGGGGAAACTGCTTTGCCAAGGACTCTTCTCTCTATCAAGAACTCTAGCTGGGCAGTGGTGGCACACGCCTTTAATCCCAGCACTTGGGAGGCAGAGGCAGGTGGATTTCTGAGTTCGAGGCCAGCCTGGTCTACAGAGTGAGTTCCAGGACAGCCAGGGCTACACAGAGAAACCCTGTCTCAAAAAACCAAAACAACAACAGCAACAAAAAAGAACTCTAGCTGTCTGTCTGTCTAAGGCTTCCTCTGTCAATTTCTGCTGGATGTTTATAGCAGTGCTTAATCTACGTACCTATTTATCTATCTACCTATCTACACACATATATATGTGTGTATATATATATATATTATATATAATATATATATATTACTTTGGCTTACTTTATACTTAATAAACTCACTCATTCAAAATTATCATGTGGCTATTGTAGATATCAGACTGTACAAAACACAAGGTTTCTGTAGAGAAGAAAAACAACCAGAGACACACATGAACATTGGCTAAGCTTTCTGTCTGGATGGTCTCTATGATTCTTCTGGTAGGACCTCTGGTTCAACAGCTTTCTCCTCCACACTGCAACAACTAACAGATCTGAGGTCATAGAGATTCCATATGGACAGACACACAGATACTCCTGACAGAGTGCCAGATCTTAGGAGGGAACCACATACACCAAGACCATTATAGACAATCTTCTGCTCATTGATCAGATCCCACAAGCTCCACGATAACTCACTCAGGGAACAGGGTTTTGGGTTTTGCGGTTTTATTTTTGTTGTTGTTGTTCTGTTTTCATCGTCATTCTAGCCACTAACTGTGAAAGACATTGGTCCCCAGACCCCATGTTTTGCATGCATCATCTAATCTATTTTTAAGGTAATCCCTTCAGGATGAGTTTTATAGATGGAGAAAGTTGAACATAAGGATGTTAGGCATGTTTTTTGGCACCAGATGTATGTGACCAGGGTGTGTTACAGGAACTGCTGAGATGACCGCTCCATGGTATGGCTAAGGGGAAGGCTTTTATGGTAGATAAAAGAGACAAAATATCCAGTCCACCAATGGTATAAAACAAGGTTTGATTTGCTATCTCTATGACTATGTAGCTCATGGTCATGGCCAGTTAGCCACCAGAGATAAGGGTTTTGAGGATGCCTTGGGGTGAAATAGTTCATATCTGTTGAATGTTTACAACAGAGCCCCACCCATAGTAACTACCATACAACTGTTTATTAAATAATAAGATGCTTTCTGGGATCATGGAAGATGACCTTGTGCATTTATGCTGTCAGGAACCTCACAAGAAGCAATAGAATGAAGTGAGACTGAAGAATATCTTAGCCTTTTATGGCTCACTCAACTCCTGACCGTATCCCTAATACGTCTGCTAAGAAAAATATAAGAGTCATCTCCAAGATAAGACTCATGGTAGATAGAAGAACTGTAAAGACTTTGGGGGACTTTGGGAAAGACAGAAAAAGGTATTCTCCAAAAAGACCCCTGGGATGTACCTCAGCTGTCAACACATCTGGAGTTGGTTTGCATTTGAATTTCAGGAACTGTACCTTCCAGGAGATAGGTCTACAGTGTGCAAATTATTTGTTCCCAGATTCTTCAAAAACTACCAAGCCAGGCAAGTTGGAAATTGCTGAACTATTTAACTTTTTCTATCCATCTACAAAACATAAGTTGACATTGCAGGGTGATACAGGGATTTCCTACATCTGAAAGCCAGTGAGAAGAAAGTGACCACTTAGGGGAAACTGAGGGACAGGCTGGTTGTCCCTGCCCTGCAGGGTTTAGAAGCCAATGTCTACCCTATGTTCTGAAGGGGTTGGTGAATTTCATGTATTTCATTCTTAGAGCTCTCTAGAAAGGGAGTAACCTTTTCCAAGGGCCTTGGGAGTTTAGTCATTTACTCTGCCTGATCAAATGGGTTGAGGATTTTTTTGGGAAGGTAGTCTTTGAAGATGACATTGAATGGACATTAAAGATGAATCACCATGGAGCAAGGCCCAGAGGTGGGAAGTTATTTTAAAGAACACCAAGTAATTGAAGTAAAGATTAAAAGGTTGAGCCCAGTGACGACCAAAGGCACCATAGAGTTTTGTTAGGAAAAAAATAAGGTAACAAAAATAGAAATATTTAATAAAATCACAAGTTCATGTCTAGGCATCATAAAACTTAGCATCTGAACAAGAAAACAGAAAATAAACAAAAACTACTATTCAGTTCCCTAACTAAATCCCCTTTCTGGTGGGCACTGAACATTTAAGAGCAAGAGAAGAGATTTACACAAATAAAAATTCAATTGCTAATTCACAAAAATCAGTAGACATCCTATATACAAATGACAGACTTAGAAAGACATCAGGGAAACAGCACCTTTCACAATAGCCTCAAATCAAATAATATAGAATATCTTGGGGTAACTCTAACCAATCAGGTGAAAGACTTGTACAACAAAAGCTTCAAGTCTTTGAAGAAAGAAATTAAATAAGATATCAGAAGATATATCGATATAGTGAAAATTGCTGTCCTACCGTGATGGCTATTTCTGGTTGTCAACTTGACTACATCTAGAATAAATTACAATCC
This sequence comes from Uromys caudimaculatus, assembly GCA_028551405.1. Taxonomy (NCBI): domain Eukaryota; kingdom Metazoa; phylum Chordata; class Mammalia; order Rodentia; family Muridae; genus Uromys; species Uromys caudimaculatus. The sequence goes on from CM052706.1 coordinate 66,572,415, forward strand.
AGAAAAAGAAGGCACACCTGTGATCCAGATCTTGAGGCTAGAAGACACAGGCTTCTAACCCGGATCTTGACATGGAGATATTGAGGAATAGTGGCCATAAAAATCTTAGGCCCAGACAAGGTAGTACATGCCTTTAATCTCAGGAGACTGAGGCAAGCAGATTTCTGAGTTCAAGGACAGCCTGGGACAAAACAAATTCCAGATCCAGGCATGGTGGTACACACCTTTAATCTGGGCCACACCATCCACTGGAGACCTACATAAGGACATTAGAAGAAGGAAGACTCACTCTTCCCTGCCAGCATATCTGTTGGAACCTACTTCAGGACTCCAGCTTATACAGAAGACCAGCTGTAACAACTAGCCTCATGGGATTGAGCAACTACTAGATTCTTGGACTTCCCATTCACAGCTGCCCGTGGTTGGGTTAGTCAGACTACAGACTGTAAGTCATTACGATAAATTCCCTTAATATATAAAGATATTCCATGAGTTCTGTGACTCTAGAGAACCCTGACTAATACACCTACCAAAAGCAATCTACAGATTCAATGCAACTCCCAGCAAAATTCCAACATACTTCTTCACAGAAATTGAAAGAACAATTTTCAGCTTAATGTGGAAGCATAAAAAAATCCAAGATAGTTCAAACAGTCCTAAACAGTGAAAGAAGATTCTGGAGGCACCACCACCCCAATCTCAAACTGTATTACAGTACTACTATTTATTAGAAGTAGTAGAAGTAGTAACAGTAGTAGTAGTAGTAGTAGTAGCAGCATAGTAATAGAGTACCATGATATTGGCCCCAGACCAACATGTTGGTAATAGAATTGAACTGAAGTCCCAGTCATAAGTCCACACACCTATGGACACCTGATTTTTTATAAAATAGCCAGAAACACACACTGGGGGGGAAAGATGGCATCTTCAGCAAATGAGATTGCTCAAACTAGATGGCTGCCTGTAGAAGAGTCCAAACAGATCCATACTTAACACTCTGCAAAAAACTCAGCTCCACTTACATCAAAGACCTCAACAGAAGACAAGATGCACTGAATCTAATAGAGTAGAAAGTAGGAAACGGTCTTGAATTCTTTCACACTTTCTGAACAGAAAACCAACAACACAGGCACTAAGAACAACAAATAATAAAACAAACCTTGTAAAAGTGAAAGCAAAGGGAACCATAATTCAGACAGAACAGCAGGCTGTTAAAATGGGAAAATATTTTTAGCAACTACACATCTGATAGAGGGCTAATATCTAAAATATATTTAAAAATTCAAGAACGTTGACATCAAGAGAACAAAAACCTAACTAAAGAATGGTGTATGAATCTAAATAGAGAATTCTTGAAGAGGAAACTCAAATGACTAAGAAATGCTTAAAGAAATGTTCAACATCCTTAGTCATCAGGGAAATGCAAATCAAAACTACTCTGAGATTTTATCTTATACCAGTCTAAATAGCTAAGATCAATAAAACAAATGACAGTCCATGCTGGAGAGGAGGCAGAGTAAGGAGACATTCATCCATTGCTGGTAGGAGCGAGGAGTGCCACCTTGTACAGTCTCTATGGAAATCAGTGTGGCAGTTCCTCAGAACACTGGGAATAGATCTACCTCAAGGTCTAGCTATACCACTCTTGAGCATATAGCCAAAGGATGCTTCATCCTACTACAGAGACACTTGTTCAACTATTCTCATTGCTGCTCTATTCAACAGAAATTAGAAACAGACTAAATGTCCATCAATGGATGAGTAGATAAAGAAAATGTGGTACATTTGCACAATAGAGTATTACTCATCTGTTAAAAAATGAAATCATGGAATTCACAGGTAAATGGATAGAGCTAGGAAAAATCATCCTGAGTGAAGTAACCCAGACCCAGAAAGACAAATATGGCGTGCATTTGCTTATATGTGGATGTTAAATCTTCAATAAGCAGCTACAATTTATATAAGAATAGAGGCTAGGTATAAAGTAAGGGAAGAGTAGGAGGGGATGAATCTGCCTGGGAAGGGGAAATAGAATAGTTAATTATAGATGATTGGGGTGCAGAAACAGGAGGATCAAATGAAGATGTGGAAGAAAGAGGGGTGAGAAAGAGAAAGAGCGAGACAGCTAAAACTAAGGGCCATTTGAGGAATCCTATGAAATTCTAATATAGTAGAATCTTCCTAAATATAAACATATATAAAAGTGTTCAAAATGAAATCAACAGATAATGGAGGAGACAGAGCCCTGAGTAGACATCTCTCATCACTAAATGAAGCCTTAAGTTCTGGGGATGGGTTACATCTAATCAAATTGTTGGCCAAAGGGGTCTCATGAGAACCCCAATATTGTAAAGGCTGTTGGTCACTCTCCACAAACTGATGGTAAGACCCTATTGCTGAAGACACTACCTACACAACTCATTGAACACAAAGACGTCAAGCTGGTGCCCACCTAGAGCCTGTATATGTAAATTAAATGGTTATTATGTTCTGTATATATTAATTAACACTGGAAATTAATATGATGGCAATTATTCCTTAACCAGCTCTTTCCCAAATAACAACACAGAGACCTTTTAATATTTCAAAGCCTTAGGCCTTAGCTGGGCAGGCTCTCAGCTAGCTCATCTAAGTTAACCCAATTACCCAGCCCCATCCAACCACGTGATTAGTTATACCTTCCAGGCCTGTGATCAGATCCATCTCCCATCATGTCTCCCTATGACCAGGTCCTACCTCTTTCTTCTTCCTAAAGTTCCTTTTTCTTCCTTAGGAAGTCCCACCTTCTACTTCTTGCCTAGCTAATTGGCCATCAGATTTTTTATTAAAGCCAATCAGAGAATGCCTTAAGGAAGGACAGAAACACAATTTCACACAGCATATCCCGACATTCACACCTATGAACTAGTGTTCATGGTACTGAAAGGTATTTTGCATGCCACCATAGGACAAAAGCAAACTACCAACCCAGTTACAAACCCTGTGATCTACAATGATGACCTTACTGTGCAATATACAAAACTTGTGGGAGTAACCAACCAATATCTGATTGCATTTAAAGCCCAGTCCAGCCAAGAACCTGAGACCAGACAGGGCAGGGAACTAGGCGAAAACCAAATCCTACTGCTATGCTAAAGGAATGTGGCCTTAAAATGACTCCTAACTATATTCTGCTGCACCCTTGCTCAACCCTCATAAGAAAAGCTTCCTACAGCAGTAGATGGGGACAAATACACTCACAGCTAGACAATGTGCTTTGGACACTCAGTCTTAAATGGGATGTCCATCAAGCATCTCCTCTTGGGGCTCAGGAGACCACACAGAAGGGGGGGAATGGTTGTAAGAGACAGAAGGGATGAAGGACACCATGGAAACAGGCCTTGTAAACACACACAGAGCCAACACACCTATCAACTCACAGAGACCGAACGGCAGCACGTACAGAGCCTGCACAGGTCTGTACCAGATAGAGTTCCAGCTCTGAGAGGATAAGTGGTCACAAATTTCTATCCCTAGCCCAGAAGTTATCTTCACTTGATAGCCACTGACTGAAAAATTAATTCTCACTGGGTATACAAACCACTCAAGCCCAAGGCCCCATGCCCAGCAAGAGATAGCCAACACAAGAACAAACTCAGTGCCATCTTTGGAGTTTCTCCGTCTCACGTTCTGTCGGGGCCTTTTGATTTTGTTTTTTACTTTACAGGTCCTTTGCATAAACACTATGGCTTCCAGTTTTGTGTTTTTATGGAATTCCTGTGTGTATGAATGTGCATGCCACTGTATAGGTTTCTCATGCTTTTTCTATGAGTTTTTCCTTCTGTTTGTTTTGTCCTATTCTTGTTTATTTGTTTGTTTTTTTTTCTTTTTTTTTCCCTTTTTTTTTTTTTAATTTTTTGATACTTTATTTACATTTCCAATGTTTCCCCCTTTCTAGGTCTCCTCTTTGGAAATCACCTATCCCCTCTCCCTCCCCCACCTCTACTATGGAATTCCACCTCCCACCCACCCGCCCATCAACTCCCATATTCCCACCTTGACATTCCCCTTTACTGGGACCTCTCCTCCCCCTGATGGCCAACAAGGCTCTTCTCTGCCACATATGTGGTCCAAACCATGGGTCCCTCCATGTGTATTCTTTGGTTGGTGGTCCAATCTCCATGAGGAGGCGGGGGGGGTCAGGTCAGTTGACACTGTTGCTCCCTCCATGGGGCTGCAGACTCCCTCAGCTCCTTCAGTCCCTTCTCCAACTCCTCCATCTGGGACCTCATTCTCAGTCCAGCAGTTACTGTAAAGTGAAACTTGGGTATTCTGAACGTTTCGGCTAATATCCACTTATCAGTGAGTACATACCATCTTCGTTCTTTTGGAACTGAGTTACCTCGCTCAGGATGATATTGTTTGTTGTTTTACCATTATTCTTTAGATGTCTGTTTGTTTTCTAATGAGACAGAACGTGTGTGTATTCGGCTGTGTGGAGGATCTCAGAACAATTGGGGGAAGGAAAACTGTAATAAGAACATATTACATGAAAGAAAAAACTATTTTCAGTGACAGAAAAGGTGAAATAAAAAAATTCAATTGTTATTTTTATAACTGAGCTCCTGGGTCCCGCTGAAAGAAGGGAGCCCCAGGTGGACCCAGAGCTTACCCACCTAGGACTTAGAATCCCAGGTGAGCAACAAGGACAGGCGCCTCCAAGGAATGAATCTGGAAGCAGCAGCTTTCCTCAGGCTTACATGAGGAGGGCTGTAGAAGCATGGGGTAGGCAGCCAACAGCAGATCATCTTATCCTTCTTCCCTGTAAGCCCAGGCAGAAGCACATCATACACAGCACAGTGAAGGTGACTTGCTAGTCTCTTTAAGTGATATCATAACGGTGTTCTCCTGGAAGGAACTTGGTGATTCCTCACTTCCTAACCCTAACAAGGGCTCCAGATCTTCATGAGCTACCCAGAAGCCCTTTCTCCTTAGTCTGGGAGTAGAGCTCTGGTCACTAGTGTCTTCAGATGAGTGAGAATGTGCTACCTTCTCCGCATCATGACCAACAAGAAAAATAAGAATAAGTTAAACCTCAAATTACTAGAGTAAAAGAAATAATAAGTGCCAGAGTGGAGATAAGTTAAACAGACTTTAAAAAAAAATACACAACAGGTCAGCAAACTAAGGACTTGTGCTTCAGAAAGACAAAATCGACAAACTCTGAGACCAGAGAAAAAGGATAAAGAAAACTCGACATCACAAATGGACGAGGAGATGTAGCACCCACACCACAGCTTGCAAATGTCATCACTGATTGCCATACGCCCCCAGTCTTCTCATTTATATTTTTTAGAGAATTTTAAGTGAATACTGGATTTTTATCATTTCCCCCTTTCTGTCTTCCCTCCAACTCTTTCCACATCTACCCCCTCACTCATTCCCAGAATTCATGGCCTCCTCTATTGCTCTTTAGGGCTGACAATTGTGTATTAAACACTTGGGGAGATTATTAGATAAACACCCTGGAGAAGACTGTCCTATTTCTGCAGTCATTAATTACCAGTAGCTCATCATCTAGGAAAGGGTATGCCAACACACTGGATAACTTAAAGGAGACTGTCAAACGTCTAGAAGTGAATAAATAGAGAATCTAAGTAGATCAATCATCAATCACAAAACAGGACCAGTAATGCAAAGTCTTCCAGGAATATACAGCCTCATTACTGAGGTTTATTGAATATTTAAGGAACTAATACCAATTTTCTGTTATTAAAAAAAAACTTAGACATGTGCAGGTCTTGTACAGAAAAAACGGGTATGGATTTGGGTGGGTAGTGAAGTGGGGAGAATCTGGAGTTTAGTGAGGGGAAACTATGATCACAACATATTGTATGAAAAGTGTATGTGTGTACACATACACACACACACACACACACACATTGTTTTTTCAAAACAGGGTTTTTCTTCTTTGTAGCCTTGGCTATCCTGGAACTCACTCTGTAAACCAGGCTGGCCTCAAACTCAGAGATCTGCCTGCCTTTGCCTCCTGAGTGCAGATCAAAGGCATGTGCCACCACAACCCAGCAGAAAATCTATTTCTAATTTTAAAGGGAATAAAAAAAAAAAATGAAGGAAGCTGTGGTGGTTTGAATGAGAATTCCCCCAAAACCCCCTGTAGGCTCATAAATTGGAGTACTTGGTCTTCAACTGGTAGGATTGTTTGGGAAGGATTAGGAGGTGTGGTCATGGTGGGGGAGGTTTGGCACTGGGGCTGAGCTTTGAAGTTTCAAAAGACTTGCCATTCCCAGTCACAAACATATCCACACTGCCCACATGTACACACATTCTGAAAACAGATGTTTGGATGTAAAGTCTTCAAGTTTTCAAGACTTGTGGACACTAGCAAAAATGGAAACTCACCTGTCAACTTCAAAATAAAGCATTTGCATGGAACTGAGGGAAAGGGTTTCTTAATGATTTTCCTTAATTACATAGCATAGCCAATGATACACTGTTTTTATTTGGATATAAATATCATCCTATGGCCTCATTTTCAGTTGTAGCATCCATTCAAAGTACAAAATCAAATGAAATTGAACCCTACTTCATAACAACACTTTGTATACCATCAGTACATATAATGATAAATGGTTAAATTATGATAAATTTTTAATGGGTTGAATAAATGAATAAAACCTCTCCCACAGTACCCAGAGTTGGAGATCTGACAAACAGGTTTAAGGACATCTGCTAATGGATGCTTCTCTACAAACATGCAGAGAAAACATTTGGGACATCTGGACAGTATTCTGTGTCTGTTTCACTAAGGAAGATGCCAGAACAATCAATTTACAGGCATCTATGTCAGTATTTACGAACAGCTGACAGAGCACCTCCCAAGTTAACCCCAGTTCAAGAGGAATTCACGCAGATGAAGTAAACAATTAAAAAAATAAACGCGGATATTAGCCCACAAGTTCAGAATGTCCAAGTTTCACTTAACAGTAACCGCTGG
>CM052706.1:66579511-66659499 GCA_028551405.1 Uromys caudimaculatus
ACCCCAGCACCCTCGGTAAAAGCCAAGTCAAGTTTCATGCATCTATAATCCTAGCACTGAAGAGGCAGAGACAAGGGGATTGCAGAAACTTTCTGGCCAGCTACTCTGGCTGAATCCATGAACTCCAGGTCCCCTGAGAAACTGTCACATAATAATAAAGTGGAAAGAAATTAAAGAAGACACTTGACATCCACCTTTGGCTTTCACAGACACCTGAGCATATATCCACACATAGGGAGGGAGGGAGAGAGAAGGGTGGGAGAGAGAGAGGGAGAGAGAGGGAGAGAGGGGGACACACACACATAGGGAGGGAGAGAGAGGGAGAGAGGGAGGGAGAGAGAGAGGGAGAGAGAGACGGAAAGGGAGGGAGGAAGGGAGGGAGGGAAGGAGAGAGAGAGAGAGAGAGAGAGAGAGAGAGAGAGAGAGAGAGAGAGAGAGAGAGAGAGGTGTCAAAATTCCCCTTAAAGGTCAGTGTGCAGCCTGGTATTCAAAAGAATTGGGACCACTCTGTTGTAACTTTCTTTCTCCATGGTTCACTTTGTCTGACCACACCCTTGTCTGCTCCTGGCTCCTTTCATACTAAGGTGCATAGCTCCAGATGAGAATCTTGTAAAATACCAATCTGGCCTTTCTCTTCACATCAAATCCCTTCTGTTCCATGCCTCCCCCCCCCCCCCCAAGTTGTGCATAAATGTGCAGAAATAATGGTGCTGACCGTTCAAGTGATTCTGGCATGTGGGAACAGTCAGAGCAGAATAACGCGGGTGGTTTACGACTCCATAAAGATTGACAATGAAGCCAGTAAACACAGAAACTAATTACATGAATAAATACAATTAGAATTTTTTTTCAAAATCATCAAGAGAGACCCCTTCAGAAAGTGTTACTTGCTGCAAGGATGGAGTCGGGGTAGAGGACGTGACTACCTTCCCAGGTCTCTCTTTGTGTCCCATGTCCAGGGTCCTGACTGACAGCTTCACCAAGAAGGCCTGCAGCAGAAGCCCAGACACCAAGCATCAAGAGAAGTTACTCATGCAGCAAAGATGACAGGAAAAGCATTAGGCCAATAAGATCTCCTCCCATCCTCCAGGCCCCTACTGCCCTGGAGAGCAAACCCACCAACCAAATGCATATTCCACTGTCAAAGTTGCTGGATAGACACAGTGGGGGCAGCTCTTCCCTCCTCGCACAGCAGATCAGTTTGCAAGATCAGTACTACTGCAGGCTTCTTCCTCTAAAGACACTATCTGACTCTACTGAGAGATAAGAGGGATTGATTAGCTAAGAAATAAAACACTTCGGCACAGAAAAGTCATCTACAAATCTTTATTGAAAATGTTGCATATGAGTAGAAAAACTCAGGAGGAAATCTGGGTGTACGCCTGCAGCCAAGACTTAAGGTCTCAAGATAAGAAGAGAAAAAGACACCAATTCAAGCCTAGCTAACGCTCACACTATTTCTTTGCTGTTTTGTTTGTTTCTCAGCGTTAACTCCTCTGTGATTACCATTCCTGCATTGTCTCAAACTCCCAGGTAGCTGGAAAATCTTAAATAGTGTTTTTAAGTGCAACAAGGTCTTAATTAAATAGGCTGAGGCTTCCTGCTCCCTTTCTTGCTCATGGTAACCACTAATAGAAGTGTAAACCTATCATCCAGATCTAACATTTAATCTAAATATTAAAGAGGAATAACAAATTCAAGATAAGCATACCAGGATTTTAGGCAGATAATGAGATGTCTGAATCAAAATAAACACAAAGCAGAAAAAAAGGCAGGTACCTCTAAGTTTTCATTGAAAATGGGAACAAAGGGGGTAGGATATCAAAGAAACTGTCATTTTCTAGAATATCTATTACTTCTACATGGATTCTACAGACTAAAGCTTGTGTGTATGTAATAATGGCATGATTAGCAAACAGTGGGCCAGGTCCCAAAGACACATCCACTTCAGGAGCAGAGCACCCTAAGACGGCAAAACACTCAACAGCAAATGTTATGCTTATCCAGCAAAAACTGCAATAAAAATGAAAATGAAGGCCAGCAGGCCTGCTGACCAGGACTCCAGGACCCCAGAGACAGTGTGGGGGCGGAAGAATCCATGGCAACGCGTCAAGATGGCCCCGGGTGAGTCACAACAGGAAGTAGAAGCCTGTGTGGAAGAACTAAGTGGGAGCCTCCTCACTGAGAGGCTTCACCTGTTTCTTTTCCTGTTGCTATGACAATATGCTGACAAAAGTATTTTAAATGCGGGCATCATGTTAAAGGGCTTGAAGAGGGGCAGAAACAGGAAGACTCATCACTTATCCTCCTTACCATATCCAGCTTTCCTCCTAATCGCTGTCAAGAAGAACAGCTAAACCGCATTAAAGTGATTTTTTTTCAAAGCTGATTGTTAGGTCACCCCTCAGCTTCCTCCTCCTCTCTCCCTCTCTAACCACAGACACACATATGTGTCCTACTCCTCCTCAGCTGTCTCCCCTCACTCACTCACTGTCCCTACTCACCCTGATGGTCCTGTCCCGTCCCCCTGTAACCAGACCAGAAACATCCTTAGATAGTACATCTGGCCAAGGCTGAGAATAGCACACAAAACAAAACTAGGGTGTATTTCAGAATGGCAGAACGGGTAGGTGGTCATAGAGTAGATATATAAAGGTAGTACTACCAGGAAGCAGGGGCACCCGAGAAAAGGGCACTTCCCTAATGTTGTGACACCAAAGGAAAACCCTGAGCTGCAGACTTGGTGACATTCAGTATGAAGTATTATTGTTCATAATATCACTATAGTTTGCCGCTCCAGAGGAAGAAAACTGGAAGGAGAAATAAGAAAGAAGCAAGACAGGAGTTGGGGGAAGGAAGGAAGCGGAGGGAAGGGAGAAGGGAGAAAAGAAGGAATACAATTTAGCTTTAGGAAGAAAGGGAACCTATGGTATCGCTACTTCAAGCAGATAGAAGGCTGGGCTCCATCTGAGCTCTTTTGAAATCTCAGTTTCAGGTGAAAGGGCTGTTAGATGCAAGCCAGCCCTAAAAGCCCTCCACGGAGAGGGTGTGGTTGAGCTCATATGCGGTGCTTTCCTCTTCCTCCAGAAGCAGCTTGTCAATGGTCAGAGAGCTGATGGCCCTTCTGGGGTCATCCATGTCCTGTAGGACTGGCTCTGGGATAGAGATGGGGAGCTGGACAAACTGGGGCCCAGACAGGGTTGGGGCTGGAGGCTGATACTGCAGACTGGAGGTGGGCAGTGTGGAAAGGGGCTGAGGCCACGGGAAATAGGTGAGGGGCGCCTGATGCTCTGGGCCCTCCAGCTGCGGCCCCACCGCGGGTGTAGCCGTGCTTCTTGGCTGTGATGAAAAACACAGGAACAATGATTAGTGGAACTGGGGTGCCCACCTTCATCCTTGCCCCATCGTTACCACCCATTATACCCCACCTGCCCTTACTGGTGTTACACTTAGTGGGGCTCCATCTCCTCCTGTTCAGGCTCCTAGAAGAGAAAGCCTGACAAGTTTCAGCTGTGTCCCTCCACTCTTCTAACTGTATGCTTGAGCTACTTCCCAACTTGGAAGCTTCACCTTTTCATGAAATAATGATGTCATACCACTGAGCAAATTAAAGGCTTTATAGGTTTCACTGAATATAAAATACAAAAAACCCTTAAATTATGCAAAATATATGCTTGATGTATAATGATCCTGCCTTATAGCCTTGTAGCTGTTTCTTGAAGATGACTACTATCTAGCCCAGACAGAAAGGTGACATGGACCCCTGTGGTGGTTTGAATAGAAATGGCCCCACAGACTCAGGTGTTTGAATGCTTGGCCCATAGGGTGTGTAACTATTAGGAAATGTGGCCTTGTTGGAGTAGGTGAGGTCTTGTTGGAGGAAGTGTGTAACTGTGGGGGTGGGCTTTGAGGTCTCCCATGCTCAAACTATACCCAGCGGGGTACACAGTCCCCTTCTGCTGCCTGCATATCAAGATGTAGAACTTTTCAGTTCCTTCCCCAACACCACATCTGCCTACACGACACCACGCTTCCCACCTTGATGATAATGACTGAACCTCTGAAACTGTAAGCCAGCCCCAATTACATGTTGTCCTTTATAAGAGTTGCCACCCTCCTGGTGTTTCTTTACAGCAATGAAATCCTAAGACAGAAGTTGTTACTAGACACTGATGCATTGGTCTGATAGGCCTGACCATGTTTTTGTTTGGAATGATGTGGATTCTTGAACTTTAGATTAGAAAAGTGATTAAATACTTTAAGGGGGACTTAATGGGCCATACTAGTAAGAACATGAAGGACAGTGGTGCTAAGGATTATTTTAACTGTGGGGGGCTGGCTCAAGAGGTTTCAGAGAAGAATTTTAATATGTTGCCTAGAAATCCTTCTTGTGATATTTTGGTGAAGAATGTGGCTGCTTTTTGCCCTTGTCTGAAGAGTCTGTCTGAGGCTAAAGTGAAGAGAGTTAGATTAATTGCACTGGAAAAGGAAATCTCAAAACAGTATAGTATCAACTCTGAGTGGTTCACTCTTATGAAGAGTATTTTGATGAGAAAGAGCAAGCTAAGCAAGAAAAAAACGCAAAATATATGGTTCTAGGAGAAAGGAAGCACCAGGAAGTAAAATGGAGTAAATCCTCTGTTCACGGAAATAAACAGATTAAAGATATTAAATGGAATTGAGGAAGTGCTAACCTCAGGACAAGATCCCACCCAGCTAAACTTCCATCTTGTGAAAAGGAATTAAAGAAGAGTTTAGGTCCAGGTGTGATGGGGGCACATGCCTTTAATCCAAGAACTCAGGAGACAGAGATGTGCACATCTCTGAGTTCTACATGCAAGTTCCATGAGAGCCAAGCTTAGGCAGTAAAGGAAATCAGAGGAAACAGAATGCTGGTGAAGATGTAATTGAACAAGATGCTCATGTTCCAGCCTCAGCAAGCAGCAGAACTTGGCGGCTTTGGCCATGTGGTTCTGGCTTTAGAATTAAGAATAGGAAAAAAGGGGGGTTATGGAATCTCCATTTTATGGAATCTCCATTTGAGACTAAGGAAAGTTGCTAAGGCCAGGTGTGTGACAGGGTTGTCCCCACATGGAAGCCTAGAAAGGCCATGTGTGGAGCTATGAAGGTGAAACCTGCATTGCCTTGGAGACCCCAAGATGTTAGAGATGCAAGATCTGTGGGATATCTTCTGTGAAAAGCTGCTAACAGGAAATGGAACCAGCCCAAGAGAGAGAAGTGTGCTGCAGTCAACAAAGCTGAAAGGAGCTTGGGATCTGAAGAGTGCCTTGATGTCAGACATGGATGTGCAGAGTTTGGAGTTTGCCCAGCTATTTTTCAGTCTTACTTTGGTCCAATAGTTCTTCACTATGCTCTCTTTTGCAATAGTAATATATATCTTGTGCCATTATATTTGGAAGTATGTGATCTGTTTTTTTTTATTCATTTATTTTATAAGGGATTACAGTTAAGAGATTACATGAATCTCAGAAGACATTTTGAACTCTGAATTTTTAGAAATTGTTGAGACTGTGATAGATTATGGGGATTTTGAAAGTTATACTAAATGCATTTTGCATTATATTATGGCTACAAACCCATGGAGGCCGGAGAGTGGAATGCGGTGATCTGAATAGTATGGTACCCATAGACTCATGCGTTTGAATGCTTGGTCCATAGGGTATGCGCTATTAGGAGGTGTGGCCTTGCTGGAATAGGTATGACCTTGTTGGAGAAAGTATGTCTCTGTGGGAGCAGGCTTTGAGGTCTCCTATGCTCAAGTTATACCCAGTATGGTACACAGCCTCCTTCTGCTGCCTATGGATCAAAATGTAGACACTCTTGGCTCCTTCAGTACCGTGTCTACCTACATGACACCATACTTCCTGCCATGATGATAACAAACTAAACCTCTGAAACGGTAAGCCAGCCCCAATTAAATGTTTTCTTTTGTAAGAATTGCCATGCTCATGGTGTCTCTTCACAGCAACAAGACCCTAACTAAAACAATCCCCAAGCAGCTTTGACATCCTTAGGTCCCCATGGGTTAACATAGCTCCCTCAGCTCTTGTCCTTCTAGTACTAACCAGTACAGGAAGCCCAGCATTCCTGTGGCATGGGAGCGCTGTTGTATCTGCAATTGTGGCCTCTTCGGCTATTGCCTGGTACCTATCCCTCAACCCCCTCCCCCAGTCTCTAAGCTGCTCTCTGTGACAAGGGGCTATTCTCCCAAGGACTCCATAGACCATACATCACATTCAAATGTCAGCTACTCAAACCTCAAGCCAGCTAGGCAGGGCCTATGTTCTTATTATCTTTCCACAACAAGCCAATGGAGAAGGAAGTTCTCTGCATGGACAGAAGAAAGACAGATCCAAACCCCCTTTCTATCCCTATCTGCCCCTATCATCTCCCCAGCTGCCACTGCATCTTAAGAGCAGGCTGCTGGAGTCATCTAGGCAAGAATTTTCCTCAGCCTCCTGGAGAGTTTGTCACAACATGGATCCTGATCCCAGAGGTTTAGCGTAGGGCCTGGGATTCTGCAAGTCCAGTCAGACCTCTGAGGATGCTAATGTGGCTGGTATGGGGACTACAATTTGAGAAGAAAGGCTTCCTGAAGTTTCTATATTTGAACAATGGAGTTAGGGGCTCCCAACATGCAGGCTGGTGTGTATATCCTTCTGCACACATGGTTTCTTCTCTTTCAGGGTGAGCCCCTGCTTCCCAGTGTGGTTTCCTGAAGGCAGACAGGACCTGGGAGAACCTTACTACTTCCATTATTTCAAAAGCCCACATGGAAATCATTCACTTTTGACTCCTCTACTTATACAGGTCAACGGCAACTGCTGGTTCCTTGCCAAGGGATAGAATTGTAGGTCTTATCTCTGCTGCTCAGGAGTGCTGAGCCAGTAGCTCCAGCCAGCTTTGATGAGTTAATTTACAAAATGACAAAACAGATCATTTCTTAATAAATACAGTTTGTTTGATACACAGAACCTTTCAGAGTGGAAGGTGCGGATGATAGAAGAGGATAAACAATGAGCAGAATCTTCAGTAGTGAAGAGGCTATGAACCACCACATCTGCCACCCCAGGTCCCCCACTCTGGAAATGAGTTGCCTAGGGAAGGTGTTCAGTTAACTCCTTACTACTCACTGGCATCAAGATCCACCCCCAAATCACTTTGTTGGGCATCCAGGTAGGCATGGCAGGGGAGGCTTTGCCAGGAAAATGCTTTGAAGCAGAGAACAGGGGCACTGGAGTGACCTTAAAGGTAAACAGAGGGAACATGGGAATCTAAGGCAAGCTCCACCACCAGGGTGGGTTCTGAGACCACTGGGGAGGTCCCAGCTCTACTGCCCATAGCCCCAGAGTGACACTGGTCACCACTGCTGCCTAGGCCTCTTCTCCCCACAAGCACTTCAGGGATTCCCATTCTTTTGGAGACATAGCCACCCAGCATATAAAACTGTAACTCCTTTCCTCTACTCGTCAAGGATGGGAGGGCTTCCTGGCCTACTTGACACTTGAAGACACTCATTTATTGACACTGCCAGCAGACTATGGCCATGAGGCTAATCACTAACATTTAAGGAATGCTGTCTCTATGCTAAACACAGTCCCATATGTACCAGCTCATCTGATCCCAATAAATAAACATCTTGTTTGTCTCTCCCATCTTATAGATGAGGACTCTGGGTTCAGAGAGATCAAAGTACTAAGCACAGAGCTATTAAGAAAAAGGGAAAGAGTGATACACACAGGTAACTTGATATTACAGCAAGAAATAAAAGAAAAAATTACCATACAGGTGGGTCTGACCCCAAAGTGGTTTCCTTGATGAGTAATATCAACTTTTGCTCAGCCTGGAAGTATTACAGTAGTTCCCATTGTTAAGTGTACAACTACTCTGCAGGTTATCTGAACTGACAAGAACCCAGACCCTACACAGATCTCACCTAATACTTCATCTGCTAAAACCTTCACTCACTGAGACCCACTGCTTCCAGAGTAGCTGGGCAGGTTTGGGCTAGAAGCAGCAGGTCTCCCTATCCCACAGGAGCAAAGGATATGACAACTCAAGCCTACAGTGTCTTTGTGGAAGATAGATAGTTTCAACCAACAGGAATAGGAGCAAGTCTCCCTGGAGGATGCAGTGAACTTAGTTGACCCAGTAACCATGGAAATCAATAGACAAGAAAACCAAGAGTATTTTCAGAGGGTGCTCTCAGCATTAGTGGATAGAGCTCTACTTTTGTGTGACATACCGTGACATTAGTGATGAGTGGTGGAGAAGCATAGGTCAACACTGAGGAGGGTCCCACCACTGTGTAGCTGGGGCACACAGGCTGCACGTACATGTCAGCGGAGTATGGGCAGCTGACAGCTTCATGGGACACATACTCTGTGTAGGGCGTCCATGGAGCCAAGGGCTGAAGAGTGGCCGGGGCAGGTTGGGAGAGCCAGCCAGCACATAATGTCCCCTCCTCTGTCACTGTGGAAGCAGAAACCTCCATGTCAAGACAGGAAGGACCTGTGGGAGAAAGGAAATTACAGAAGTGCAGGCTCCCCGAAAGGGGGTCCCCAAAGATGCCAAGACTGTGTAGGAGAGTTCTTACCCACTGTGCTGTAGGTGGCCAGGGGCTGGTGGGGCAGTACCACCTAGAATGGGGACAAGAAGACCAGAATGGGTGTTTATCTATCTGCAGCAAACCCTCTCAGGGACTCTCAGGGTCCCAGGATAGGAGAACCATGGGGGAAAAAATCCCATCACACACCCCATCCGTCACCACCTGCATTTTTGAGGGATTTGTGTTTTGGTTTAGCAAGAAGGCTATACATTAGAGAAATTTTATAAACTCCCAACTCACACTAGGTTGTGTACCATTGGCTACCTGAAGCCTCACCAATCGATTTTTTCCCTATGGATAAAAGCAAGGAGCCTATTCCCCGACCACCCGACAAGCCACCAGCTTACTACACCCAAGTCCACCTTCTCCATTAATCTGCTGACTTTGTGCCCCACGATGGTGCATAAGTCAGGGAAGGACACTCTTGCCTTATTCCTCTGACCACCCTGACAAGTCCAACTGCGCACACACACACACACACACACACACACACACACACACACACACAAACACACTGCAGTCACACTGTCCACAGTAGCTCCTCACCGCAGTTGGTGGCCCAGCTGCCCCAGCACTGGTATGGCCACGCTTTCTTCTCAGTAGCTCCTTCACTGGCTCCTTGACTCGAACACCCTGGTATGGCCGTGGAGGGGCAGGAGCTTGCTCTGGAGCTGTGGCTGTAAAGGGGGAATGTCACTTGAACCCACGACCCTTCTCAGATAACCCCAACCACAAAACGCCCACTTTCTCTACTGTCCAACTCTCTACATTTTACTTGACCTTGAGTCTCTGTGAGGCTTCCTACATAATATTTCTCCCAAGACAACTTCTACCCCCAACCATTCTGAGGCCCTACTATATTCAAATAATTAAGCCTCTCCCCTTTGTCTAAAATTGATAGGACTTCCCAAAGGTATCAGAACCCCATTTGTCTGATGCTATATAAACTGGCTCTAGCAAGAAGGCCTGTGCCCTCCTCTGCACAGCCTTGTGTGTTTCACCTCTCTACCTTCATTGCTATTCCTCATAGTCAGAATTCTGATCTGGGGGCAACTTCTCTGACCCCTGCAGGCCATGGAATTCCTACATCCACCTCTCCAACATATCTCGATCTGACTAGCTTTCACATAAGTGGCAGTAAGGGGTGCCAATTGGCCGGAGAACTCTCCAGTCAGGAATAACTGGATTCCAATCCCCTCTCAGTCACAATTTAGCTATGGCATCCTAGGAAGTCATCAAATGTCTCTGAGCCTCACAATCTGTAGTTTCTTATCAGATGAGTATTGTGCAATTTGTTTTCTTGTCTACTTGTTTTGTTGGTGCTGTGGATACAACCCAGAGCCTCAGACATGCTAGGCAAGTGTTCTACCACCGAGCTACACCCTCTGCCCCACAAATTCAATAAATCCACAACCTACTAGGTAATGATTAGTTATCCTTGGTGAGGTGAATTTAAAATGCTTCCAACTAAATTAAAAACCTCTCAAGATACTGTGTTGTTTTTACCCCCTGGAGTGGCAGACATGTGGAGTCTCTCTATAAGCTTAGTCATCACTGTTCATTAATCAAGTGAGTGGTACTTTCAAATGGCCTTCCTCTTGTCTTCCTCTCACTTCTCCTGGATCTTTAGGGTTAATGGACCGAGGGGAAAAAAACCTGGTTGCCAGGTCCTTGGTTATCTTCAGTACATGAGACAAACATCCAACCCTGACTCATGCGTCCTAGAGCTGGAGTATCCACCTTGTGGCAACTGGCAGGGACAATGTTTCCTTTCCGTTTTCTCAAGAAAGCATCAATTAAACCCAAGTCAGGACATAGGGCTTGTCATTGCCTGGGAGATCTCGGTCATCCGAGATCAAGAAGCATTGTCTCTGGGACTCACACAAGGAACCCATTATTCTCCACTGATAAGGGCCCAGGGACCCAGACTTTCTATCAAAGGTCAAGAAGCCAGGGTATCTGTTCAACCCGGATCCACAGGCCTGCCTTGACTGAACTTTGTTCAGTAAACACCCAGCTGATATCGATAATAACTGTGCCTCGGTCTGCACAAGACCTCCTGCAGGATTCCTAGGCTCTTAGCACCAGCATGGTCTGATCTTGAAAGCTGGAAGGCAAAGAAGCCATGCATGGCCAGCAAGTGGAGGGAGAATGAGCCCCAGAGGTAGACAGTGAGAATCAGGGTCTAGCACCTCAATCTAGGATTCTATATATGCGATGGTCTCTTCCCTAACCATGGAACAAAACCAACTAGAAAATGATGCAAATTACAGACCCCAGGGTCTTGTTCCCATGGAGTATGGTTTGGAGAATCCACCTAAGCCCCCAAGGAGTCTGTCTGTATAAAAGTACAGTATAAAAGCAGTATTTCTGAAGACGACTGGTTTAGAGCTCTGATATTTCATCCCCAACTTAACACTAGAGCCACTCTATAGCATTCCAAGAGGAGATAGATGATCTCAGGTTAGTATCCGCTGTCATAAAAGGGGATCTCTCTCCCAAACTTATTCTTCCAAAATGTTTCTGGGCACATGTGGATGTGGTCCCTACTCACATGGATTGTAAGTATCTCGGAGAATGTAAGCAATAAAATCCCTACCAATGAGATGAATACAACAAAGAAGAGGTTTGGACTGGCATAAGAGTGTATATGAGAAAGAGCCAGCATAGTATCTGTGCCCTGAAAGAGACCATCTTCATCTTTACTCAAAGCAGCAATGACAACAGACGTAAGAGCCAGAAATACCGAAATTCAAATATGACCTGTCACTTATTAGTAGAGAATTCCCAGATTTATATAATGACTCTAGACCTCAGTTTCCTTATCTGTGAAATGGAAGCATGTTTTAAACTTCTCAGTGGCATGTTTCTAGCCCCTAATCATCCTTCTGAGTGTGTCAGCCCTGCACAAGAGCTGTTTGCACGACTCATCTATATGTGCAAGAATGATGTATAGTGCTGCTCACAGACCCAATTGGTATAGACTGACATGAGAGACAGTAAGAGCATCTCTGTCTCCATTTCATTCTGCATCCCTTTCTCAGTATCATCAGGACCACATCAGCTTTCTTCACAGACATTTCCTCTGCTTGTCTCCTCTTAGGCTTCCTGCCAATCCTTAGGCACAAAGCCTAGCCTGAGATACTCTACTCTCAGAAAAATAATGAGGCATGAGTCAGAGGAGAAAGAAGGTCTAAGTACCATGGTCACCTTCTGAATTTAGTTGTGGGACAATACATATACATCTCAGCCCAGGTCAGAGATGGGAACGAGGCTCATGCACTTCTGATTTGCATGTTCAATTCCTGGAAGAGCCTAGAGGCCTTCAGGTCCCACTCACCCTCTGGTACTGGACACACCATGCACTTTGCTATAACAGGACTTACTGGGCACTTCCAGATCTTGTGAAGTAAAGGTTTCCTGCCCTCTGCTGTTTTAAAATCTATGAACCGAGAAGACTTTGGGGAGATGCTGTAAACACAGGGTAATCACTCTTCAATGTCTGGTCATCTCTGGAACCCACAGAATTAACAGATATGCCCTGGCATAAGAGAGCATGTGCAGAAAAGTACTGATCTAGTACAACTGTGAAACTCCCACAGCTCTGTCTCCATAGTCAGATGACAGGGAGCCTTGTAACTGACTCCACCTGAGCAGGCGAGAGTGGGGCTGCTTTTAACCATACCTCTTCAATGTGCTGGTAAAAATATCAGAATCCAAAGCACTGAGACATCTCCCTCAGAAGCTCAGTAGAAAAGAGTATTTGCAAGTTGACAACTTGTAGTTGGGACTGTTCACACTAATCTATGGAAAGCAAGAGTCAGTAAACACCATGACCTCAACTATGACCTGTACCAGCACTATAGGAATTTGGAAGAAGAAAAAAAGTTTGTCCAAAGCCAGAATTACCTTGGCTTAGGGCTTATTGAGTCCTTGAACTGATCTAAGTTTCCAGTGACTGCACTGAAATATTATGTGACTTTCTAAACAAGATATTAATTTAAGATAGCAATTTTTAAAAATAGTATATGAAGAAAATAAAATAGAAACATGAAATAATACTCTATTGGCAAAGAAGAAAGTCTGGAGTGCTGATAACTAGAGAATTTAATAATTCCCTAGTCAAACAGCTCTGGGTGGCACACTGGCAAAGGCTTGAAACTTTCTGACCATTCTTGTGGTCTGAGGACCCTTGTAACTTCCATGGGTTTGAGGAATCCATTACAATGGAAAATCAGTCTACCTGAGCGTGAACCTCTAGGAATCTCTTTGGACAGGAGTTCACCTTACTGCTTTTCTTTTCTATTGGACATCAGTTGCCAGTGGTGTTCAAGGAAAAAAACAACTTTTAAGAAGCCTAGTTGATAGCAAGCCCCATACATTTGGTCACAGGGAAAGCTCCCCTTTTCCAAATGAGCAGTGAATGATCTGGAATTAAAACAGTCAGCAGAGGGCATCTCAGCTCCCCCACCACACACCCAGATATGCTGTACATCACAAAAAGAAGAGGCCCAAGGCTGCCATCCACCTGAAGGTGCAGAGTGCAACAGGTTGACACCAATAGGTCACACATCCCACAGCCCCTGTATGCACATTAGCATCTATGCTTACTGTCCACCAACCTGAGAGATACAGGTTTCTACTGAGTTAAATAAGCATGATACTCTAGGTTCCTCAATAAAGTACAATAAAATCTCACTAAGGAAATATGTAAAAATCACAGTACCTATTTATTTAATAACCCCATGCAAACCACAGCACACATGCTACTCAGCTATGGAGCCAGTAGCTGGCCCTAGGCATCTATAACTTGTCTTTAGGTTTAGCTTTAAAAGAGCCGATGTCCAATGGGTGTTTTCTGAGAGAAGACCCTTGTCTCAGCCATAGTTCTCTTGAAATTTCCCATGAGTCATCAGGCCAACCAACAGACTGGACAACAATTAAGAGCTCTGCCCTAAAAAAATACATAATATATAGTTAAGCATGGATTTGCATCACCAGGGAATGAGAGAACAAGAGTCCTCACATCTATAGGAGTCCTTCCATCCCAACTCAACACACTGCTCAAGCTTCAATTCACAACTAGTAGAGCCAACTTTGAAAGATAAAAAAACACCTAGATGAGAAGGTCACATGACATGCTACCATTTAAGACACCCTCTGAATCACTCCAGATTATCGCTGCGGAATATTTTCTTTCACTGCTGGTGTTCAATATTATCAAAAAGAAAATAGAACTCATTACGGAGGAAGACCACTAATACCCTCTTTACTTGTAGCAAAACCAAAACAAATAGTCGAACAATAGGACTTCAGGCCTGGGGCTAACAAACTTGTCCTAGCTTCTACTGAAAACAAAATGAAAAGTTGCTGACACTTTAATGTGAAGAATCTTGTTTGTGTTGCTGGCCTGAGATGGCTAAGATCTTCTGGGAAACATGAGTTCAGGTAGGCCACAGGCTTGTTCACATTCTTTATGAAAATGCTACTGCAGGTGCTCTTCTTAGGGTGAAGTTCTCAGTCAGAGTTTTCAAATTTATTCTTTTCATTTATGGAGAGTGGCTAATTTCTTTTTTCAAACAGGAAGACTTTGTTCTTTGGCCAAAAGGACTTGATATATTACGGAAAGACTTTCCCACCCAATTTACACTAAATTTTCTCCTTCCCCCCTCCTCCTCCTCTTCCTCCTCCTTCTTCTTCTAATGTAAGTTGACAAAAAGATCTGGGTATATGTGAATGTGTGCTGTCTACTCACTAGTGCTTGAACCAAGAGACTCCCCAAATGAGAACAATAAACATGCCATCTATACATTCTAGCAACCTAGATAATACTCAAGGCAGAGAAGAAATAGAAATGGGAAAGGAGCAAGAGAGGGGAGCATGGCTATGCAAATGCTGCTCAGCATATCTGAGAGAAAATGGACTGCACTTGGATTACAGACTAATACTGCTTGTAAGGCTGCTAGTACAGCAGAGAGGAAACAGCAAGGTCCTGGTGAATGACCTGAGATGTCTCTATAAGAGGTCTCAAAATGGTGGTTGAAGCTAGTTTAGTCAGACAAGGGAAAAGAACTGGTGGTGTTCTTCCCCCTCCCCGAGACTCCCCCAAAAAGCATGTCCCTTCCTCAACAGTCCTGAAGTGGTCAACATCAGCCACAGGTGAGCCCACTGGGAAAAGCTCAAGGAAGGCTACAGCCACTAAAAGTCCTCAAACTTGAACATGACAAGAGGACCCCTAGAAACAAGGCTGGTGGCAGTGAGTAGCCAAGGCCAGATCTGATACTGTCTGGGGGTGACTGCAGTCTTAGAACCCCAAACCTCACATCAAAGTTATTTAAGCATGATGCTGTCTCATGGAAACCATAGAGATCAGAGGATCAACAGCCAGGGTCATCCCAACAAGCATTCCTGTCAAGAAAGCTCACTTGCACATGGCTCATCCTGACTCACCAAACTTCTGCCAAGGGTGTTTCTTCTTGGAAGCCTTGAATTATAGATATCCTAACCATGGACTCAGGCAAAGCTAGCCACAGTGTGGGAGCTTTCTGTATGACAAGGTTCTTTAACACACAAACTCCACTGCCCAGGATTCCTTTCCTCTAGTGCCAACTGCACCATGCATGCCACCTGTCCACCCTCTTCCCAATCTCCTGTGGAGTAGCAAGGTACAGGAAGCTGCTGCAGATACCTCTTCTGTATGTACACCAATTTAATACTGAATTAATGGGTAGCAGTAGTCCATATGTTTCCCAGTGTAACTCCCAGAAACTCTGAAATCCTCACCTACATTTTCATAAAGTTCTGAGGTTGTGGTTCTCAGAGCCTCTAACATAAATGATATCGGGGGGGGGGGCTTCACCTCAACCTCTGAAACAGACAAAGGATGTAGTCTACTTTCCACCCCTTCTTTTAGTAATGAAGAAGGTGATACTTAAGAGATATTCAGTGACCTTTCCAAGGACTGCACTTGTCAGTAGTGGTGTCATTGACCAAATTTAGGACCTCTGACTCCAACACAGCTCAGTTTTGCTTCACCATTTACCTTCTTCTTGCTTCTACGTCTCATCTTTTCTCTATGTGGCACTGAAGGTAAGCCATATAAAGGCACTGGGCCAATCCTAACCATCCTTCCTTCAGTTGGAGTACTGGCTTGAACCATGTGATCCTGTATCTCTTGATGGCTAATTCTCCAAAAAGGAAAATGGTGTTTTCAAGGTCAGAAAGCCCTCCACAAGAAATTTGCCAAAAGTCTACTCACATGAGGAGTGACAAGAACCGAGAGACTCAATTCCTGGCAAGGTTTTATTTTGGGTATTTTTCTACTGAAATGACAGCAGATAGGTCCACCTGAGAAAACAGCTGCATCTGCGTGCCTATTATAGAAACTAGGGTCACCAGAGCAGAAAGGGTTCCCATCTCAGATACACCGCATCTCCAATTCAGGGTCAAGACCAAAAGACATCTAGTAGACCATTTATGTAGCAAATACTTATTGAGCAGATCAGATTAGGTTCCTGCCCTTGGGAAACTTACAGTCCACTCAGGTATTATATGCAGACTTTAATGAAATCATCACACAAGCAAATGAATTGTAGACTGCAATGAAGCTGTAGCTGCTTCAGAACTGAAGAGTTCTGACTTCCGCCTCTACCTGACTCATTAATGCTTGAATGAGCAGTGAGCTGTCTCTAGAGACATGTAAAGAGGAGAGAGGCAAGAGGCATGGCAGATGGTTCTCTCTCCAATGTGGAGAGTGACCTGGGGTCAGTGGCTCAGGCCATACAATGAGTATAAGAGTAGGAGTCTCTGCCAAGATACTCAGTGTGACAGACCCTCTATGACCCCTCAGGGTGTTTCACCAACTGCTCTCTGCCCTTGGCTGGTCGGCCTATCCGAACAGTCCCAGGGACGACTTACAAAATGAACATCGTCTAGATTCAGAATCTCTGCTCAGTCTCAAGTATTAATGTCTTTCCATTTTTTCTTGTGTGTGCTTGTCTGTGAAGGACACAGGGGGCAAGTGTGTGTGTGTGTGTGTGTGTGTGTGTGTGTGTGTGTGTGTGTGTGTGTGTGTGTATACATGTCAACCTACATGCCATCTACCTCAGTTGTTTTGTTTTCTTCTTGAGGTAGGGTCTTTCACTGGCCTAGAACTTACTGATTCAGCTAGGCTGACAAGCCAGAGGATCACCAGGGATCTGTCTTGTTTCAACCTTCCTAGGACTGGGATTATACATACATGACACCATGTCAGTTCTGATGACCAAACTCAGTACTCATACTAGCATGGGAAGAGCTTTACTGACTGAGCTCTCTCCGTTAAGTATCTCTTTGTGAGACTCAAATTTGCAGTGACTTTTGAGTCAGTGTAGAGTTAGCCGTGATGAACTCATAGCCCACCTTCATCTAGGGTGGACTTATTTCAGTTGAAAGGGGAAGGAAAATCCAGTGCTGTGCAAGATTCCTTTGTACTAATATACAGTGTGGTACAGGGTTAGGACCAGGCCGACCTAGTTTGGAAAGTTTGCTACATTGCTTATAACCTGTGTGACCCTCAACAAGTAACTTACTTGTGCAAGCCTCAGTTTCTCTACCTGTAAAATGAGAATGATATTGTCTGTCTCAAGGGGCTATCATAATGATTGTGCATTAATTAACACATGTGACGTATAATAGGTGCCAAGTAAAAAGTCACTATCTCTCAGCACATCTTGTTACAAACTGAGACTAAATGTCTCGGCATATCCAGGACTCTACTACCTACAAAGCCTGTCTCCTTTTGTCTTTATTATGCTCCTGGAAGTAACCTTCAAGTCCATGGGCCTAAAGTCCGCAGGGAAAGCCTATTTAAGAGGCAGGGAAGCCAACAATGACCAGGGATTGGCAAAAGGCCTCACATAAAGACAACAACCTGAACAGGAGACCAAAGCTTTGGCTATTGTAAAACTTGTATGAGCAGAGCATATTTCTGTCTTCAGAAGCCACCAGATAAATGGGGGTTTTATGGTATATTTAAGGATTTTTTTTTTTAAAGTTGCCCCTAATAGTAAATATCTTGGATATTTTTGAGTGCTAGCAGTTAGGTAGGAGACAGAGTACAAGGCTTATCCTTGCCCTGATCTCGGCTGTTAACCAGTCCTTAAGGAATCTGTAGGTGTCTCTAAACAGACATGGACATAGCCACGGCTGAGGCTGGATTGTAGTTATCAGTGGGTCGGGTTGAAGTATCTATGTGGCTATGTATACAATGGAATACAATTCTAGAATGTAGCACTCAGGGGCCAGAGGTGGTGTATCAACTGTCAGAACAAGGCAGACTCCTGGCTCACACACTGGGCACCTCAGCTTCACAGAGAGCAACAGTCTCAGAGTCGTGGTGAAATGGCCTTGAGAACCTATAAGCATCAGTCCCACATTACATCTAACCATCCCACTGTAAACCTAACTTCTACAGGAAAGCAACTTCACAAGGAGGGATGGAGCAGAAGAAAGGAATACATCTTTCTTTACTAAATAAAGACCTGAATCTAGAATTACTGGCTCTATCTGATATAGTTCAGGAAGAAACTCTGTTGTTAGGCAGCTTGACAAGGCAGATGATACTCAGTTGTTGGTTTCTTGACTTAAGCAACACCTTGTTTTAGATTTAGACTGCTAAAGACAGTCCTACAAAAGAAATATGTTTTTCCTGAGATCCTTGGATAAGGACTACTTTCTTCAAGGAGTTTTAGATGCAGCGGGGGGTTGTAGTTAAGGGTCAGGCCCAATTACCCAAGCTCAAGGCTTATGACTAGCATAGGGTTTTGGTCCACATGTAAAGTTACTCCTGGTGACTGACTCATGAATTAAAATATAACCTGTAGTCCAGATGAGCTTTTGGGACAATTCTCAGGTTTGCTAACCAGTGGCTCTGAAGATATGGGAAGACTACCTCATGAGGGACACTGAAAGAGTGGTTATTAGGATATCAAGTCTGATAAATATGTCACTAAGTCATTTTTTTAGGAAATTGCCTACTCCCTAATTCACAAGAAACTCACATGACTGAAGATATAACTTTCACAGCTGCAAAGCTTCATGAAAATCAAGGCAGCATACTTCACAGTGACTTACTCTGTAAGCCAAGAACCTGTGACTAGCTATCAAGGCTCTTGGTTAAAGAAGTGAAGGGCTGGTTAGAACCCTAAGCACAATTATGATGCCAGCAAGTGCCTACAGAGGCAAGAAAATCAGGACATTAACACATAAGCCAAGTTCTAAGCATCCTTATCCCAGAGATCCCTCATCTCAACTTTGATGTTGGGCCTCTATACTTGATTTGAAGAAAGTGGTGGATCTCAACCAGTGGGTTACAACCCCTTTGGAGTCACATATAAGCTATCCTGTATATCAGATATTTACACTACCATTCATAACAGTATCAAAATTACAATTCTGAAGTAGCAATGACATGGTTTTATGGTTTGGAATCACAACATGAGGAATTGTATTAAAAGGTTACAACATTAGAAAGGTACAGAAGGAATTACAACATTTATGTTTATCAGCCTAGACATTCTTGGATTTCTATTCAAATGCTCAGATGCCAGTTTATTTCCCAGAATCTAAGCAATAAACCTAATTATCATCATGTGTCCTTCATGACATACAAATGTCCCATGCCATCATCACTGATCCTATCTTCCCCTTTGCTGAAGAAATGTTATTCCATTGCTTCATTACCCTAGAAGTTCCAGCACTGGACTGGATGCCTGTATGAGTACACACAAGCACAGCAAAATGAAAAGATGAGTTGACTTTCTGTCTACACTCTTCTCTCCCAAGCTGACAAAGCGTTCATCCAATATTAGAACTTGCTATTTCCTACTCTTCTTCTCGTTCCTTTCTTTTTCAGCTCCTCAACATTTGTCATTCCTAGGTGTGAAGAATCATTACTATCTCTCCTCCCATGAAAAGCTTGATTCTTTATAATAGATTAAAAGGTAATTGAGCTTTCCTGAAGGGTGGTTGACTCCTTTTGGGCACTAGCACCTAGTCTGAGAATGATTCTGGCTTATAATTCTTTAGCTGCCAGCTTTTCCAAGAAAGTAGTACTAATGAAACCATTACTAAGAACCTGAGGCAACACATTGGTGTTTCAGTTTTCGGTATCATTAGTGCTATTTCTTGACTATTTTAAGTGTTGTTCTCCTCACACCCAATTTATAAATACCTTGGTCCAATCTTGTGTATTAAAAAACAAACACAAGTTTGCCAGTCACAAGCCTCATGCTACCTGATGAGGGTAGCAAGGGAGTCATGAACAAGTGGGTCTCAAATGGATCACCTTAGCCATCAGCATTAACCCGGATCCCGTGTCTTATTATTAATTACAGAGCAATGTATATGTGCCCTACCACTTCACTATTAATGTCAAACTCACAAATAGTAATCTATAATTAACCTGCATAGCCTCTGACCTCAATGAGAGAATACGATAATAGTAACAAGAACTTATTGGGTGTTTACTTACTGTCAAGCATGGTCATAAACACCCACCACAACCCATGAAGGAAGAACCACATCCTTGGTGTATGCAGAAAGAGCAGGGACTTACCAGCATCACAACCAGTAAAACATAGATAGGTCTAGGTTTCAAACTCATATCTTCTTGACCCTGACACTGGTCTTCAAACTCCTCAAAGCAAACAAAGAACACCAACGTCCCTTTGTGGCTCTAAATAAAAACCCTACTCACTATAGCTTTCTCTCCAAGTAAACACATCACAAATACATTCTGAGGGTGTGTTATATTTCATCTCACTGTTGGCCTTTATCTAACATGGGAAGCCCTTGCCGTTCACCAAGTGCATCTGCCAAGCCCCAGAAGGGAGCACAGCTCACTGGCAGGAGACCGGGCAGCTTAGCAAGTCAATATTTTGGGTCTGCTTCAGATGAATTTTATCTCATAGGTAAGCTATTAATATAATATTTAAGCTTCAGTTTTCTCATTGATGAGGAAGTTCTTATAACAGGACCCATGTCACGGCTAATGTAGAGATTATGAGAAGTAGATTAAATAGCACAAAGTATGGCAAAAACTGGCCATTGTCACACCCAATGCCTGCTTCTTCCCTTCTTTTTAACAATCCTTGCCCTGGCAATATGCCCATCTAAATAATTATGTTCTTCTCCCTTGTAGCTGGGGTGGCCATAATATGTCAGAAGAGGTTGTTAGAAGAAAGTACAGTAATGAAATAGAAATAGATAGACTGACAGACCGACAGACATCTTTTCCCTGTTCTTCTTTCAAGATTTGATGATCATCAATACAATGGGTCTAGTTTCAGTGACAATCAGGAAATTTTGAGGACAAAGTCATATGACAAAGGCATAAGAATGAAAGACAAAATAATCCCAAATATTGTTGGCAGTATAGAGACCCCATAGGATTCTGGGAAGCCTACTATGGACTTCTTT
Source organism: Uromys caudimaculatus (assembly GCA_028551405.1). NCBI lineage: Eukaryota > Metazoa > Chordata > Mammalia > Rodentia > Muridae > Uromys > Uromys caudimaculatus. The sequence continues at coordinate 66,600,600 of CM052706.1, forward strand.
TATGTAGTAAGAGGTACAGTCCTCAATCTTACTTAAACTCCTGTTATGTCACATCTCTATATTAGAAACCAAATATCACTCAAAGTGCTCCAAAAGATGATTTCATGTTCTGAGTGGCACCAAGTAAGTGCACATACCCCACAACTGCCAGCTAACAAAATCAGAAAGACTGAGAACTTTCTGTCAATACTAATACAAAGAGCCAGGATTCAGCTATCAGCACTAGTAAATCACCCAGGAAGAAGGGGAGGAAGAAGTTTGCTCATAGTTCCTTAATCTCTAGAAGTTACCCTATTGGATGGAAAGTACAGTGTGCACAAGTAAATGCAAGCAAGGCATAATGAAACGATGGTTGAAACCTGCTCCTAGTTCTAACTCTCTGGTCTCTCTTTTCTATCCCAACATTTCCCAGGCCTAGGAAGCTTAAACAATCTTTATTCTCATGTCCCTTTCTAGTTCAAGTTGTGTTGGAAACTGGGTGTTAGCTCCTGCTGAGCACAGAGGTAAACACCTACCATAGCCCACAAAGAAAAACTACATCTCAATATATACATAATTCCTGTTCCTAGGTGAGTTAATTAGAAGCTCTGGGGTGGGACCGAGTTATTGATATAAATCTCCCCCCAAACATCCCAGTATTTAGCCAATGTTGAAAAGAACGCTCTGGGTAGATATAAGGACTTCTTTCTATTAACTTACAAACCCTTGTTTTAATTTTTTTTAAATAGAAACATAAGAAAACTGAGCAAGTAGAGACTGAGTTCAATCTGTCTAACCTTAGCTAGGAGAAGGCTAGTTCCATGGTGGTTAGGTGGTAGCTGAAAAGTCCCAAGCCTGCTCATCTGTAGATGGGGAAGTATCATCACAAATGCAAGAATAGTGTGTCTGTTCACAGCCAATCAAGGTACTGGGGAGAAGGTTCTTTCATCCAAGTTAGTCCCACTCTGATCAAGAAGTTCTCTTCCTAAAACTGAGAAAACTAGAGGAGTTGCTAAGGATGCCAAAAAGTGAAAGTTACACTAACAATCATAATCAGTTACCCAACTTGGTTTGGTTAGACAGCAAGAGAATTTATCCAGCACCTTCATTTAATTGGAAACTGAACTACTGTATGAAAGTCAGTGTGAGGGGACCTGACACACCTACTTTGTGTTGGGAAAGCTAAAAAGAAACCTCTAAGATCTTCTTAATACATCCGACATTCAGACATTTAGTGAACAAGTATAGACAACCTTGATTCCTTATTCTTCATAAAAGAACAGATTTGCAGGTATGACTTGAAGAACCATTTTCAACACTTCTGAGTTGGCACATACTAAGAATTAGGAATACATATTTGACATCTTTCTTTAGTAAACTATAGAAAGACAAGGAAAATGTCCACCATGAATATTATCTGCTCTTTGACCAATTAAACTGCATTCTTGTGTTCTCTGGGCAATAACACAGCTGATCCCATTTTAATCAGAGCACCTGTGGTCATCCATGAGCCCTCCACAAGACTGAACCTGTTCACATTCTATTATAGAAGGAGAAGGTAGGAAAAGTCATTAGACTCTCACCTGACTCCTGACCCCTACCCTCCAGTTGTATGTAATTCTTTCCCGGTGAGAATTCATCTCAGGAGGTGCTCGACAAAGCTTATAAGAAGTAAAAGATTAACTAAAGGGGGCTCCAGTATGCAGATTTAGGGAGGTCATTACTCATGTTAGGGTAGAAATTGTTAGTGATACAGATTTGGAGTGACCCATGCTCCTTTAAATGAATCAAATAAACTCATAATGTCTCCAACCTACACTTGGGTAGAACTGTAACTCTGATTCTTTCATTGGGCTTGCTAGACATTTGTTCCCGTCTCCCCAGGTAAGGAGACTGCAATAGCCTGAGAGCCATGTATCTTCCCCAGTCTGCCCCCATTTCACCTGCATAAGGAGCCTATGAACCTACATCTCTCCTTTGAGCTCCACTTATTGTTAGCATTAAGAACCACTGACTACATAAACTAGGTAAAAAGGGTCTTTTACTAAGGCAAAGGCTGTATCATAGAATAGAAAAGTTAGAGGTTGTCTACATAGCTTAAATTACTTCCTGTTATAAATATAATTGAATCTATGCATGAGCTTTCAAAGTTTCAAAAACCGTATGTATAACCCTGAATCTTTTTAACTACCCTTAAAACTATATTTCCTAGCTAGTGGAACCTTAGGTTAATTCCTAAAGGTAGACTTCACTATTAGTGAGAATTGTGAGCTCCTAATTTAAATGTTAAACCTCTGATCTGTTCCACTTGTATGACAAAGGCTCATGGGCATAGTGATTTGGTAATAACTAATTCCTGTTCCTAAGGTGCTCCTAACTTACTACAGTTAAAACATAGCATGGCCAACTCCAGGGGACATGAGACAAACAGTCACTATCACACAGATACAAGGTCACTATCACCCTAATACAAGGAGCAATGATTAAAATCTCGTCTTCCAGTTCACAACACTTCCCAACAAGTGATATTGAATTTATTTAACATTATTCCATCATTTCTAAGACAGATTTTTTAATTAGATTCTTGTCATTAACAAAATATTGAATTAATTGTCTGCATGTTTTCTCTAACATTGATGCTAACACTATACAGTAACCCAGGGAAATGAGTCCCTCAAGTTCGCACCAGGCATCTAAGTCCAGAAGTGAACAAACTTCTATAAAGGGCAAGATAGGACCATGCAAGGGACATACAGATACATAACTCTGCTGCTATAGCAAAAACAGCCCCGTAAAATATGCAAGTCAATAAACACAGCCACGTTCCAATAAAACTTTAATTGCAAAAATAGACAATAAGCCTGAACTGGCACATAGGCCATATAGTCACACGTATGTTGTAGACTTTTGAAAATGTTGCTAGATTCTATCACCCAGGAGTATTTGGACTGGAAGTGTTTAAAGTACAGGAAAAGATGTACACGAAGGAAGTTGGCGTAGACTGATGGGACACTTAGGGGAAGGAAAGCATCCACTGACCACGGTGGCTTGCTTATTGGGGACACGAGTTTCATTTCACCTACATTCATTTTTTTTTCCTAAGTTCAACTTTTCAATAAAAATCTAGATAAAATAATCTTCATGTTTTTGAAACCTTAGTAAGAGTTTAAAATATGACCTTGAACTTAAAAATACATTTTTTCACACAAGTAATATTGGTCAATTCCATTTGAAGATGTGTGATTTAAATTCAGAAGTTAGTGTTTCACATTTAAGCCAGTTAGTGCTTTGCTGGATTCAGCCTCTAAAACAAAGACAGTGTGTGCTGGGATGGCACGGTGTGATTTTATACCATTTTCTTGATTTTTTTTTTTTTTTTTTTTTGGTCACTTTAAGCAAGCTTATGGCTCCAAAAGTTGTCAGACAGCTGGCATGTTAACTCATGTGAAATTTAATTATTACAGTTACATTTTACAGTGGAGTGCTTTTTCTATCTTAAAATTTGAATGGCAACCATTGTAAGAATTGTGTCCATATTGGTTAGCAAAGGAAGGGGCATGTGGGTGGGGGCAGAGGAGGACAGAGTGTACTGACACATGTGTATGACAATACCATGATGAAACACATTACTGTGTATATGAACCTATCTTTTTTAATTAGCAGAGGAAGTGCAAACTTTATGGAAACTGCTTGCATGCAGAATATAATGAACTATAACCAATGGTTAACATAAAACTCAATCTGGCATCCCAACATGGACAGACAATATTGGCCAGGGCCAAAGGCAGTTATATTCCTTACTTTTCATTGTCATTTTGAGAGGCACACATTTAAATCTCCACATTAAGAGTGAGAAGAGACGACATTACTCAACTGCTGAGCCAGTTAGACTCAACCCTGTGCACATTAGTTCTCATCTACATGAGACAGGGTTGGCCAATGTGAGAGGCCAAATCTTTTAAATTCAGACTCCATTTTAGAGACCTAAAGTTTGAACTGAGGTAAACTAACAGACTGGTACCTAGCATTATTTTCCAAGTTGCCCCCCAACAAAACCCGAGCCTAGCTCCAGTCTCTAGACTAATCCCCAAGAAGACCAGTGTCTCCAGGATATTCCCCCCAACAAACCTGCACCTCCAGGTTACAAGTCCACCCCCTGCCTAATGACCACCAATGCAGAGGGAAGCAGAAGCTAAGTTTATGATATGACTCCCAGCACCAGCCAATTATGTTAAAGGCCACATTAGCTTTTTAATTAGATATTTGCACAGTTACCCACTCTCCGTGCCCCCCCCCATTGCTGCTTACTATAAAGTCTTGCCCTTATAGATATTCAGGGCTCCCCTCCACCAAAACTGTCCTGCGTGATGGTGGTGCGCAGGGAGGGGGATTGGTCTAGCTAGCTGGAATAAAGACCCTGCTGTGAGTTGCATCAGATTGGCTCCTGTCTTTTGTTTTTGGAGGGGGGTGCAGGGGGATCAAACACTTCCTTGGCACTACAAATGCAGAACCTAAGGAGAAAGTCTGGAGTTGGACCAGCATCTTGATCCGCCTGACAATCGAGAGGACCTCTCACCCAGGGCTGGGACCTCCAGGTTTCCACATCTTAATGTCAACAGTTCAGAGCTTTGTCACACTGTTCTCCCATCTTAACCAAAGCCTGTGCTCCCCATGAGTCCACTAATAGGAGTCACGGAACAAGTAGGCAGGAGGCAACATGGGCACTATGATTGTTTTCTTAACTCTTTCCAACCCCCTGGGTACAGTCATTTCAGCTCATGCCTGAAGGGCGTCTTCTGAAAAAAAGAAAGTGCCTTTTCAGCACTCCCAGTGTCTGATTTCAAACCCTGTTCTCCCGCCTGCGCTGGCACTGCCTTGACTTTACTGGTTTCCCACAAGTCTTACTCAGTCCGGTGGCCATTTGACCAGGGTAAAGGCATAGGTCTGTTGTTCAAGGCCTGTTCTTGTTTCCCTTCAAGCCCCCAAAGGACAGTTGAAGAGAGTTTATGAGCAAGAAGCAAGGTCTCCAACAACTCTCAAAAAGAAAATCTGCTCATCTCTCAGGAGGCACTGGGGAAGAGAATGCAGTCTGTGACAATGGGAGGCTATGGCAGCGTCTTCATACAGACAAGCAGCCCACACCTCAGAGCCAATGCCAAGGCAGAGCCATTGGCAGCATTCTGACGGCCCTGTCAGCTTATTAAGAGCAGTTGAACACAGTGGGATCATTTGTTACCCCATTCTAAATATGCAAACTCTAAGAGTTTAAAAAATAAAATCGGCTCACATAAAACCCAAATGATTTCACCCAAAGCAAGAGGGCATATTGGCACTTTGAAAGCCCTGAAGGAAAACCCATGTGCCCACAATCTCATAGTATTTACAATGGTGTTGGCTGCCACTCTGCTTCCAGAAGGATAAGGTTTTGCTCTGGTCACCTTGTTGGATGAGTCCCAAGCTACCCAAACTAGACTATGTGGCTAGAAATTTCAACTTTAAATCAAAGTTCATTTATTTTTATTTTTTAGAAAAAGTCTTGCTGATATCAAGGATGGGGTTAATAAACTGAGACACGTTGAAATTGCCTCTCTGAGTCGTGTAGGAGAAAAATCAATTCCAGAGAACTTGGGATTGAGAAATAGAGAAGCAGTAGGTCGGTAATAAGGGGACTATGTCACACTGTAAGCAATGGAGCAATATTGTCAGATTACTTTTTATAAATAAAACCCTCCATGATTTCTTTTTCTTTTAATCTGGATTATCATATAAGTTTGATTGAGGAATGGTATACCTAAACTAATAAAAGACGTTTTAAGAAATTAATCATCTTACAAAGAAAGAAAGGTAAATTCTTTGATTGTAGTTCTTTACTGGAGGAGTACAGTACTGAGCCTTAATAAGGTCCCACTTTTGTGAGACTCTTGAGTTAACTTTATTTGTCTCATGAAAGGAATGGTGTAGAGAATGTCTGTATAGCCTCCATTATCGATAACACAAAATTCTTCTCAGTCCACAGAATGGAAAATATAGTTCACTGTTGTTCCATTCAAGTCCAAGGATTAAAAATCAAGGTCAAAGATAAACCCACAAGCCCTTTTCAGTGGAACACAAAACCAATCATTGCCACAGAATAAGGAAAACAGTGAAAAAGCTTAGAGAGAGAAAGAGAGAGAGAGAGAGAGAGAGAGAGAGAGAGAGAGAGAACATGCTTCACACAACTGAGTTTCTACCCCATCCCAACACATCCCCAGGAGGACCCACCTCTGGCAGAATTCAGCTAGAAGTGGGTCAACAGAACTAAATACCAAGCTGAAGACCAGAGCTCCATGAAAGTAAAGGCCCTCACGTGAAGAATGGCTTCTAACCCGTATCATATGTGGTTTCCATCTCATGAATCATAATCTGCCCTTCTGTCACCTCAGTGATTCATGCACAGAACCGGAGATGCAATGAGCTGTCCCACCTTGGGACACTGGTTCATTCCCCCATGTTGGAAAATGAGCATCACCACCAACAGGCTGGTTTGCCATTAAGCTCCATCTCACCCACCTCAGCGCTCCATGCCCCCCAAGGCCCTGACTAGACCAGGTATTCCCACTCACCAACAGTAGTGCTCTATTCCTGGCCCCTGCCTCTGCTTACTTGGCTCTGACAGCCACAACCAAAGCACTTACATTTTTGCCAGAGCATGGCCTGCGACAGGATGTTGCCTTTTCTCTTTGAAGCAGACAGTTTGGCTTCTTTAATGTGACTGGGCGTGCTTTCCTCCTGTGGAACTACCGTTTACTCTGAGGCTGTTTCTTCAGCTTTTTAAAGGCCCGAGTTCCCGCTGAGTGGGGCCACGTCATCACATCCTCCCACCTCAGGCAGAGCTGTACTTTTTTCTTCAGCAACACTGCCTGTCACCCCACTGTGTGCACCCCAAAGGCCCCCCACTGGCTGAAGAGTGCTTTAGACACAGGGCCAGTCAGTTGGGACTAACCACTACACAGCACAGGAGGCCACAGTCATTTGCACACAGTCAAGGTGTTGTACCACATACGAGGAGCATGAGAGTCTGTATGAACACAAAGGATGGAATATGAGGTCAAGGGTCAGCACTCCTTGAGCAATGAGGAGTCCAAAAGACAATATAGACACCAAGCTTTCTCTGGCACTCACATACAGTTCCACACTATCAGGCCATTTACAGGACTGACCTCACCATGGGTTCCAGCTAGACGGGAAATGCAATTCCCAGGGGTCACTATTCTCAACATGGGAGGAAACACCTGCCCTCTCTTCAAGCCTCACTAACCAGCCTCCTGGTTCTCTCAGTGTTGCTTTTCTGTTTATTCTACTTTCAAATGTAACGGCTCCTCCCCTTGCTGCAGTCCACAGCAAAATGGCGATATATAATATTGTTTAAATATAGGGGTCCCTGTTTCAGATGATTGGTTATGTACACAGAAAAGGGGAACCAATTCACTCAAAGAAGAAAAGGAGACATTTGGGCTTCTTAAATGAAGCTGGAAGTGTTTTCCCGAAGGTGACTTGTGGATTTAGGAGCACCAGGCTTCTCTCCTAAGACCTCAACATGGCTAATGGAAAGCTTCTCAAAGAAAGAGTAATGGATTCAGCATCTGCAGCGTCTACAGGGCTACATTCTGTCACTGTGTATCTGAAACATCCTCACATGCTCCATTCCAGTGACCCAGTTACTCTCGGGTCAAAATCATATGGTTATGACCCCTGGGGTAGTTCAGAGACCTTGCTGGTTTGCCTTCCGTGGTGCCTCAGCGTGGTCTAATACATTCTGGGTCTGATCTTGCCTTGCTCCAGTTTCAAAAGCCTTCACCTAAGGGACTATAGCTCAGTAATGTAGCACCTGCCTGGTGTGTGTAAGCCTGGGGTTCAAGCTCCAGTACCGCCAGAAAGAGCCTTCTTTCTCCCCTTACCCACAGAGCTGAGACACTAAAGCCTTTCACAAGCCTTTCTCCCTCCAAGCTGCAAGCTCTTTTTAACCTACTGGCCTCAGCTACTGGCGCTCTCTGCCTGTCTTCCCTATCTGAAGAGAACCCCTTCTTTCACCAAGGTCTCACGGAAATAGCACCATGGCAGGCAAAACAATTTTGTGACTCATGCCCCCAGAACCTCCAGGCCTAGAAATTATCAGTCCCCTTCTCTGTTGTTTACATCATGGTAAACTGCCACATGACACTGTAGGCACCTCATGGAGGCTTTATCTTCATGTCTTATGTAAGAAGGAGAACATGCTAACTCCCCAGTAAAACTTGACCTAATCAGGTTATAAATTACACCTCTAATGGGTGGTCTGCTTGAGGGCAGGTCTTGAGGAGAAACATTGGTCACACAATACAATAATTCAACAGAGAAGACTCACTCCTGGATTGATTAACAGCCCTGACTCCAAACCATCCTAGATCACCATGATGAAGGGACCTGCCGACCTGCTGTAGGAACTACGTACCACAACCTGACCCAGTCGAGCAGGTGGCAGTGTCACAGAGCCTTGGGCCTTACTGAGAAGTCTCCACCCATCAGGCCTGGCTTGGCTGCAGGAGCTGTGAGTTCCCACCAATGCTCTGCCGCTCACTGGCTGTGTTCCCTTAAATATATACCATGTAACTATTCTCATCTCGGTTTCTGTGTTTATGAAATGAACTGGTTCTCCAGATGTGGCAGAGTCTTAAAGAGGGAACAGAGGGCACTTCCTATATTATTGTTGCTCATGTTTTGGTTGTCTTATTCTTTTTTTTTTTTTTTTTTTTTTTTTTTTTGGTTTTCCGAGACAGGGTTTCTCTGTATAGCCCTGGCTATCCTGGAACTCACTCTGTAGACCAGGCTGGCCTTGAACTCAGAAATCCACCTGCCTCTGCCTCCCAAGTGCTGGGATTAAAGGCGTGTGCCACCACTGCCCGGCTTGGTTGTTTTATTCTAACGCCATGAATTAAGAATTTTTTTTTTATTTGTCTCTCCACAGACCCAGCATAATGAGCTCCACAAAGCAATAAAAATAGCTACTTGCTCCTATGGCAGTGTCCTGTCTCACAGTGAAATTATAGATTCAGACAGTGAGGAAATATTTGTAAAAGATTAACGTGAACCCTGAACCTGTCTCTTTAAAGCAAACCAAACTGTCATTCAAATGTTGTAGCATAACACAGTTATCACAGGGCTTACAAAGCCCCACATTAACATCGCTCTTGGAGAAAGTACTCAAACGGAAAGTGCTACTTGGGAGATGTTGTAAGAAACACTAGAGCAAAATGCTGTCACATACCTGGATCAAGTTCATTACCGGGCTTTTCTTAAACCTGGGAAAAGAAAACTCCTTCAGAACAAGCTATCAGCACACTTGCACAAGTTCAAAGAATATAAATTATATTAATCATATTTAGTATGTAATAACATTTTACGTGGTCCTAGGGGAGCTCAAGCATGCACTTAGTTGCACTGTTGCTACTATTGTACAAAGAGAAACACAGAGGTCCAGCCTATCTTCTCGAAGATGTGTGGGACCAAAAGCATTTTAAATCTGATTCTTTTCAGATTTTAGAACACTGGCATATATATCAAACTCTCTTGATATGAAATCCAAGTTTCCTTATGCACGTTTTACATCTTACACATATCCTGAAGCTAATTTTAGGCAATATTTTTCACATACCTGTACTGGTACTGTCACATGAGCTCAGGAATGACATCTCCCACTTGAGGTATCATCAACATTCAAAAAGTTTGTGATTTGTTGACATTATAGATTGGGAAATTTTGATATGAAGAATGCTCAACTTGAAGAACATAGATAAATTTAATAACCCAGTACAGAAAAGAAACCTCAGTACAACCTTAAAGTAAGCGGGCTACCACCTTCATTCTTAATATGAAAACAGAAATGGATATTCTATCTTTAAACCAGATAAATTTGGACATCTCTATGGAAAATAAGAAAAGGATATTTTTAAAATATAGAAAACAGAAATGGTACATGCTAATAGTGCAGAAGCTGTAATGAATGTGAAAATATTGAGTTCGCTAATTAGAATAAATTTCTAGACTAATTTGAATATTTATAAGATCTAACAATATAACACCATAGTCATGACCAAAGAAGACTGACAGGAAGCTTTCAAATAAAAATTAAGATAAACTAAGTTCTGAAACAAGATGTTATCAATTTAAGAAGACTATAGGGCATTTAACTTTCTAAGCATAGATTCAAAAATCCTGAGCATTATTTTGCATGATTCTATAGTGAATTTAGAAATAATAATAATAAGTCATGATAGAGTATGGGTCATATATCACAATATGTAGGCTTTACCTCAGGGATGCAAGAACAGTCTTCTCTTAGATGGCTTACCAAAGTAACTCACCACACTGATGACTCGTAAGAGAAAAATCATAAAATTATCTTAATGTATAAAGTAAATTTTATAAGGTCTAATGTAGTCTTATAATTTTAAAAATAATTCTTAGGAAATTAAATCTAGAGGTAAACTTCCTTATCTTAAAAGATATAAAAAAATCTAGAATAATGTTATATATAATGGATAAATACAAATTCTTTTCAATAACAATTTGTTCTATTGTATGAGATTAATTTCCAAACTTTTTATCTATAATTTTCTGAAACAAATATTGAGCACAAGAACTATATAAACTATACCTCATAGTCACACCTTAGAAATATAATGATAAGCAAAACAGAAATTATCAATATCATATAACCAGGAAATCAATGCTGGATAGACAGAAAATTCAAATGACTTTTTAATACAAGATGATTTGTCACCAATGTAAATATTAGCAGACTAAAGATTATGTATATGGCCGGAAATTTGTCAAAATCAGATCTAATGAGAGAGATTTGTTGACCTTGGAGGTGGGTACAGAGGTAGGTAGACCAGGAGAATTTTAAAGAGTGTCCATGAATTTCTCATAGAAAATGCTAGCTGTATGTTTTTCTTGGGAGATACACAATAGAGTTTGTGAGAGTCCACGGTTAAGAACCACTGCTTGTTTAAGAGAAGTGCTATAATATCACATTTTAAAATATGTGACATTACCTAAGTCCCAGCTAGGATAATGGACTCCAAGACAAAAAGGTTAAATCCACAAATAAAATGCTAAACTCCATCCCCGTCTCTGAGGAATCCCCTATATTCCTTTCCATACCAAGAGAACTAAGCCCACATCTCCACTGAGTGAGTGTTATTTCATCCTGCTGTGTAATTTCCTAATAGAGAAGGCTGCAGAGCATGGTGAAATACTGCTGTATTGATAGAGAGCCTGGTTTGCCATCTGGCTGCACTGCAAGGATTTGAGAGCAGGGTGAGTTGTTTAAACTCTCTTACTTGTGGTTTCTTCTTCCAAATGGAAACAAAGTAACCATCATAACAAATGAGTGCAATAGCATAGTGTAGAATCTTCCATTCACAAAAATTGTATCATTACATTCAATCAAGAGACTATTCCAATGAATATTCTTTCAAATTTTTTTGTTCCCAGATTTATGCATAGCAAGTAACCCTTCAAGTTTTGTCAATTTCTATTTTCCCAAGGGAGGAGAGAAACAGGTCCTGCTGAGCTTATCAAAACAGCAACTAGATCCAGACCATATTTCATCTCTCCAATTTCCCAGGCATCATCTACAAATACGGCTGACAGCTGCATGGTGGGTCCTTATCTAAAAGTGAATTTAGTGGCTGAGATTTCCTGTATAGTCACACCCCAAATAATTGGACATTACAACCAGGCACTATGGAAAGTAAATCACATACCCCTAACCAAATGGTGATTGAATTGACCACATGGTTTGGACTGGTTCCAGTGTTCAGAAGCAAGGACTTTATTGTCTGGTCTCTATGCCAAGCTGGAGAGTGCCCAACTCTCTTTATGGCTGTTCTTGAATGGCCTCTGCACCAGACAGATGGCCACTAGCCACAATGACAATTTCCCACTGACATGGATATCTGGAAAAGAAAATCAAGGGCCATGTGATTTTGAATGTTATCTATGGTCTAGGTATGCCATAAATGATCATGGAGACAGCAAGACACCTGATGACTATTCTCTTTGATGCTTGGTTATTGGGGTGCCTTTGCCAAACAGAAAGGCTCTAGGCTATTCTGTCCACTATGTGGTCCTTTTGATCCAAAAAAAGACACCTTTTTAGCATAGTTTTTTTTACCACCCAGTACTGAATAATGAACTTTATTTATTTAATATTTTTGCCATATTGCCAACAGTACCTTCTTCCAACTCCACATAATCAATGGCCAAATCTGAGACACACCTTCTAGGATATTTCTGTAAACGCTTATTGGGTGCAAACTGTGTTGGAAATTGTACTGGATACTGGTGTTGCTAAGATAAGGAAAATATAGTTCCCATGTTCAAGTTGATGTGAAAACTATAGTTTTGCTTCTTCTGAGCTGAAGATGTGGGTCGGCAGTGATGAGAACTTGACGCTCTTCCAGAGGACCTTAGGTCAGTTCCCAGCACCCCTATGATGTCTCATAACCATCTGTAGCTACAGTTCCAAGAGATTTGACATCCTTTTCTGGCCTCTGAGGATCCCAGGCACACACAACTGTCCACACGTGGTACACATTCATACAAGCAAAGGAAACACTTATACACATAATATAAATGTAAAAATCTTTTAATAAATGATTCCCAAAAGCCCTGATAGATAGGTCATGGATTCTAGGGAACAATTTACTACTATTATCTTGCTAAATGAACATAGCAATAAAACAACTGCTAATGGTATATTGTTATACCCTTAGATCTATCTGCACACCATTCAACACTTACCAAAGAAGTTTCTTGCAGTCGATGGTAATTGACACACAGATCACGTGCAGAAGGCAGGTGACTAATCTTGACTGTCAACTTGACCACATTTAGAAGTAACTAAAACCCAAACCGCTGTGTGCACTGAAAGAGATTTTCTTGGTTGGATCATTTGAGGTTGGAGACTCACCCTAAGTCTGGATCATTTGAGGTCAGAAGAGCCACCCTAATTCTGGGCCTGTCATCTGGTCACAGCCCATATAAAAGCACATGGGATAAGGAAGCTTCTGTTTTCTGTCTGCTTGCCCTCACTTCACTGAGCCATTTGTTCACTGGCGTTAGAAAACTGGCAGCCTTATAGGACTTCCCTAGGACTCCAGCACCAGTCTTAGGATTGTTGAAACATCCGGTCTTGTGGGCGAGACAATTCCTGAATCATTGGTCTTTCCATCAGGAGACAGTCACTGCTGAACTTCTTGAACCACAATCTGTAAGTCACTCAAATAAATCCCATATGTATATCCACACACATTAACATATATCATTAATACAATATATGTTATTAACATATACTTAATTTTTATATAATTAACATATTATTAATATGATAATATGTATATATCTTCATTCATCCTATCAGTTCTGTTCCTTAGAGAATCCTGACTAATACAATGAGTGACTTTGGACTACTCATCTCTAAGTGGGATGTCTCTATCACAAGCATCCCTCAAGGCTAAGGGATCTATCCAGAAGAGGAGGCAAAAAGATTATAAGAGCCACAGGTGGTAAACAATTTCAAATAAACAGAGTTTTCCAGACACAATAGGGTTGGTGCATATATGAACTCACAGACACTGTGTCGGCATGCACATGATCTATACAAGTTCAGACCAGACAAAATCCAGCACAGAGGAATAGTAGGCACAAAGTCCTGCCCCTAGCTAGTGGGAGAAGGACAAACCAAATTTTTTTCAATGGAGTGACACTGGGGACATCAACCATACTCCAGGGCAGGTCCCATGTTCAGGAATAGTTAGCCAACACAAATCAGACTCCTAGCTTTTTATGGAAATTGCAGTTTGGTTTGTTTTGGTTTTTCCTAAGAGAAAGAAAAATACGAATTTGGGTGGGTAGGGAAGTCAGGGAGGACCTAGCAGGGGTTTGGGAAGTAGGAAGATTATATATTATATGAAATTCTAAAGCAATTAAAGGATAAAAGAGGTAAAACAAACAAACAAACAAACAAACACCCTCCAGCTTAAGCACAGCATGGAATAATCCTTAGTCTAGCTAAACAGAGCACTACCATTTCCCATGCATTGGAGAACGCCAGGCCTCACAATTGCTCTGCTCCCAGAAACAGTCTCATTCCTATGGCTATCTGAAGAAATCTGGTGACCCACCCACTGCAAGGCCCAGACCTCTCAGCCTCATTATTTCCCTAGGTAGTATTGAAAGAAGAGAATTTCCTCCAGACTGTTGGCCTGACCAGCCTAATGTCCTGTTGTCCCTGGGGTGAAGGCTGTCGGCAGGAAAGTGAAGGCATCTTGTCCAATGGTTGCAGCAATGCTTGTCAATCACCCATCCATTTGAAGATGCACAGAGGAAGCTCCTCTTCTTCCCGGAACGTTAAGTCCTCCAGTGACTCATATTTTCACCAGGTATATTTTGTAATTTGTGCCCAAATACTATGAAAATGGGAGTTATGATACAGGTAAAGTCCATTTCCTTATGAACAAAGGGATGGTTTACTACCAAAAGGCAGAGGTTCCAACATGCAAGGACAAGTAGATTTGCATATGAGCCAAGCTCCTGAGAGGCTTGCAGTTGCAGGTGCAGCTGGAGGGCTTAAAGCTATGTACTTTGTTTTAATCTAAGAGGACAGCAATCTGAATCAGTGGATGGATGGATAGATGGATGGATGGATGGATGGATGGATGGATGGATAATATAAAAGGACAGAAATAGAAAGGTAAGAGGAAGGAAAATAAAAGCATGAGAATGAGGAAAAAAAGAAAAACACACTCAAAATTGTAGGTGTCATTAAATTCCAAAGGGAAAAGCACCTCCTCAAACAAAGCAATTAATTCAATTAAGCAGATATGCTACATGGGTGTTTATTGGCCATGCTGACACCAATGTGTGATATCAGTGAATGAAGTAAGCTAAGCCTGGCCTCTGTAAGCCCTTAATATCATTCACTACCTGGATATAAGATCTTCTGCTTCAGGCAGTCTCTTGGCCACTAAAGTAAACAATACCCATCACATAGAAAAGACTCTATAAATGGGTGCCATTACTATTGTTACTGTTTTCATTAATAATAAATATGAAAGCTTTTAATTTGAGCCATGTGCCTTTTATTATGAATGAGAGAAGAGTCCATGAAAGTGATAAATCTACACACGTCAGTTAATTGAATAAGCATTTTTTTCTAAAATTAAAATAAATCACCCTTTGTATGTCCCACAAACAGACACAGGCGTGCTATGAGACAGAGTCAGCCAGGTGGGAGGGGATGGATAGGTGGGGCTCAAACAGCTCTGAGAATTCCACGTTTCAGCTCCCAAAGCCAACCCAGAGAAGGATTCTGGAGCACTTACTATACGTTAGGAACTTTTGTGCTCGGCACACACTAGTTCATGTAATTTTCTTAATAATCTTTGAAGCATGAGCCTCATCTCACATAGCTAGAAGCAGACATAACAAGGTTAAGAAACTTGGCTAATGTACATTTTTCATAGAGAGCCAGGGATCTAATGTGAGCTGACTGCATAGCTGTCAAACACCACATCACATAACTTCCCTACAAGAGAAGTAAGCCCCAGACCGCAGATGGCTTACCCATCCATCTAGCCATACATTCATTCCCTTGTGCTTCTATCCATTCACTCATCGATAAGTGTTCAATACCATCCTGTTGTCACCTATCTGCATTTGGCATTGAGGATATATATAGCACTGTATAATAACAAAATCACGACTCTATAGAGTCTACATTCATTCAACAGGAAAAGCAGTAGAGGGAGAATATACTCTCAAACTCACATCTTAGGCAAATTTTAGAACAGTGCTTTTTTAAAAATCCTATTAAAAGATACAGATACAAGAAATCAATGACATTAAGCCACGATACTCCATGTTCAACAGATCCAACAACCATCACTTGAATGTTCTCACAGTGAAAAAAATAGAAACCTAGCTCAGAGAGACCTGGGTCTTAGAGACTGAGATAGAGATGATAAGCTCTTCACTCAGATCTCAGGAGGGTGGTGCTGGAGTTTGGGGGCCATGAAGCTAAATGTTGAATAGGACTCTCATTTATATCTGCTCTCCCTCTTTCTCCAAAGACTCCAAAGCACACTTGAGCAAACCCAAGTGCAGCTTAGACAACCAATTTCCTTTAAATAAAAGGGGAAAAGAACATTTGTGGCTATCTAAAGGCAAGCAGAAATGGGCCCAGAACTTACCCTCTTTTTGGTTCTGTTTCCCAGTGATTTCTGATTTTTGTCATGCAGCCGTCATTTCTGCTGGAATTTCTGACTTGGCAACAGGGCCAGACAGTTGGTATTTTAACAAGTTCTAAGTGACTATTTCGGTTCCTGGTCCTGACATCACATCTGAGAACCATTACCTTATTTAACTCTTTCTACAGAGCACTTATCTGTCTTTTTCAGAAAGCAAAGCCTGCCCAGACTTTCAGTCTTCAGTGCTAGGCTCAGAGCCTTGGGACAACAGACATCCCAGCCTAAACTGTGGCCACAGATCGTGGTCGTTAAGAACTTAGACCTGTGAACCAAATGCCTCCATCAACCTTATCTCCTCTGGAGACCTAGTTTATCAAATTTTATTAAAGGGCTGGATGACATAACATGTACCAAGCAGAAGAACAGTGCTGACAGAGTAAGCATATTATTATTCTCTAATCCCATGAATAGGTTTGAGCCTGATTCTTGAGGACAATCCTACCTGAACCACTGAAAGGTAGAATTTACAGCAAAATTATAATGGATGATGTCACACATTCATGCAGATTCACAGGTGTATACATCAACAGTAAGTACAGAGATCCATAGGTGAGATAGAACTGTGTAGATCTCCCCAGGCCTATCCCCTATTATCATGGAACTCTCGTATGGTTCTTCAGGGTCAATGCACCAGGTTAGTAATTCATGATTTTCAAATATCAATGAAATGGATAATATAACCAAGACAGCCATATGTCCCTACTTGCTAGAGGCTAGGATGTCAGCTCCAACTGATTAGATATCTGCTTCTATCCAGGCCTCCAACACCTTTGGCAGCAACATTCATTGACTGAGGGACAGTGTCCTGTGAATGCCATATTAAGTACATATTAAACCAGGTGACTACTAAGTATGGGTCCTGGGATGTAGCCATCCAGATAAATGTACTCTGTCAGCCCTCCATACACATGGGCTCAGTATCTGTTGATTCAACCAACCAGAATGAAAACATTACAAAAATTAAAAAAGAAACAGGATGCCTATAATCAGCATCGATATTTTCTTGTTGTTATGTCACAGAAAGTATTCATAGAGAATCCAGTATTTTCAATATCTAGTGATGATTTAAAGTATATGGAAAAATGTGTATAGATTATATATGAATCTTATACCCTTCTCTATAAGGGCTCAAGCATTAATGACTTTTGGTGCCCAGAGAGATCGTGTAACCAGTCATCATTGTCACTAAAGGACAATAGTATTTGGAGATTTTTCTACTCTAGTCTTACATGTTGATGCACCATCAGACTCTGAGAACAATTTCATTAACCACTGCCAGTCTTGGAGACAGTTGGGAAGAGGCTGCAAAGAGAACCCAGGAAGGAAGGCTTCCCAGTTACTAACGGAAAACCATTGTCGAAGGTCAAACATGGAAAGTGCCTGTCCTCAAGTGCCACATCACACCGCAATGCTGGGGCTCTGTGGCCTCGAATAAAGTTTCACCCTCACGGAAACCTGCCTCTTCCTTTGAGCATCACTCAACATAGTTGATAATGGCTAGTACTGTCTAAAAGATTCCGTAACAAAGGGTAGTTAGGAGTGTGATGTGTGGAGTCAGATAGGTATGGGTTCAAATCCCAGCTTTAGAAAGTAAAACAGAACCTTGAGAAAGTACTCAACACTCTGTGCTGCAGCCTTCCCATCGGTAAAACCGAGATGAGATAGTTCCTCAGTGGGCTCTCATGATGTCTCAGGTCAGTGCTGCATAAAATAAAAAGAGTGTGTCCAGTCACTGATTGCCATTTTATCACTAAAAACTAACCTAGGGAGCTTATTCAAAAAACATGTCCAAGCACCAAGAACATACCAGGCACCGGGAAGAAGTCACAGCAACAAAGTCTTGCTCATTCCTAAGCACTGCAACTCCTATCTTTTTCATATATGGAATTATAATTGATGTTGAATATCTGGCCCACTTCCCATACTCCTCATATCTACTGTTTATTACCACATGGACTTACCCTGACATTCTCCTCAAATATTTGTGCATATCCCTTGTGTCCTCAAATGACTGACAGTCAAGATGGTATTGCCTGATGATAAGACTACTCTCGCTCACCAAGATGCAAATCTAACTCTGGTATCCCAACAGTGTGGTCACAGTGGAAGAATCTGGCATACTCAGAATCATTCATTTGGTTCATATCAATGAAGAGCCTATAGATATCCTATCTATCTCCTCTCTCCCTCTCTCTCTCTCTCTCTCTCTCTCTCTCTCTCTCTCTCTCTCTCTCTCTCTCTCTCTCTCTCTCTCTCCTTCTTGCTCTTCCTGCCTCCATACCCTGCCAATTCACCAGGATTTAGTGTCTCTGGCTCCCAGATAATGAGTTCATGAAGTAACTAAGGATTCCAAATGGCTTGAACATAGTAGAGACTTTTCCTGGAGCTGGGAAATGTTCTCAGTACCAACCAGGAAACAGAAGAAACTGATAATGCTAAAAGGGATGGGGATGGGGTACCCATACACAACTCCTGCCCTCCTTAATGTGTCCAGAGGATCTACTGCAGGTGTGGTTAGGACAGATGCCAGAGTATGTTGGCTTGGGGTCCCACGTGGCTTCCTGCCTAGACAAACATGTCTCCACAGCTCCAGTGGACTGTCACCTCCACAGGCCCCTCAGGCAGCATGCACACTAGCTCATTGTTCTTATTCCTGCTAGCAGCTCTCTGACTAGTGCTCACTACACTTGCCCACAGTAACCTCAGCAGAATTTGCCTGATCTGTGCACACTCTGAAGGTTTTGGGACCCAGTGCCGCAATGCTGTGGCCCTCCTCTGTCTTGGAGACATATTGGGAGCAAGGACCCAAAGAGGATGCTGTGGAAAGGCCACTCAGATGACAGTTGTTCAGCTAGTTTCTATCATTGTAATTTTGGTATTGTTTTAAAAGTTTTACTGAACAATTTAAAAAAAAAAGTTCAGGGTCAGTTAATAAGAGTGCTTTCCCAGAATTCATGAGTCCCTGGGTTCAATCCCTAGCACTACAGCACTACATAAGGCATAGTTACACACATCTTTATTCTAGCACTTGGGAGAGGAAGAAAGGAAGACCAAGGATTTCAGGGCCATCCTTGGCTACATAATAGATTTGAAGTTAGCCTAAGCTGCATAAAATGCTCCCTCAAAAAGAAGAGATCCAACTCCTGTGAAAATGGAGTTAGTGGGGTCCCTTAGCTACCTTTGGGGTCTCTACAACTTTGGCTGCCCCAACCCCATAAGCATCTACAAAGAAACTCTGAAGTTGGAAGTGTTCTACCATATACCATCCCTTTGGATTTATCCTACAGACTGTGTCTTCAGGAATGACAAACAGACATGCTCTCTGTATTACCTTGATATTCTTACACAGTCTCCTCAACCTAACCATGGCATCTCCCGGAAGCCAGCCCACTGGCTGTTACCTGGCTTATCACAAGTCTGGTCTAGATCACATGATCTGGTACAGGACAGTTTCAGCACTGTGCCCTCAGCCTCCTCATCAGCTTCTCTCCAGGATGGTAACAAATGGCTGTCAAGAAGCAACGTGAACTTGAGACTTGAGGGTAACTCATAGTCAAAGGTTCCCTTCAAGGCCATTTCTCTCCTGAGCAAGAGTAGACTGTCTCCCTGCTAAGGGGCAGTGTCTTTGAGAGTCTCGGATGGGATTTTACAATGACATACTTCTGATACATGTAATCTTTAAACTTCTTGAGGACTAGGTAATATTCTGTGAACTACAGTGCCTGAGTTATGGAGGCCATTAAAAGTTAGAGAAGCCACTACACTCCCCATTCTGGGAAATACCTCACCTATCCCTATCCTTCCCAGACTTCTTCCGAATCAATGCCACATGCCTGTGCAACAAAGCTACCTGCATGCCCCATTCTGTTGCAATTTAGCAGGTGCAGGGGAACATGGTCACTCATTAAGAAGAGGACACATGCTAGTGCCCATTTTTTTGACAAAAAAGTCACTAATGTGCTTTCCCATATCAATAAGGATCAGTCAACTTTCTCTAAAAGTCAAGATAAATTAAACCACAATGTATCTGCAACCACAAAGTCTGAAGGTCACATCACTTCTGAAACAGTGTGCTCCCAGAAGAGCTGGTCTGCTAAACTCCCAGGATCCCTCAGAACTCTACTCAAGACTTGCCTGTTGCACCAAATGAAGTCTAATCCCCCTCGTAGAAGGTTTATAACTCCATTCTTATATTTTTTTGGCAATTAGCCACATACACCTTAAATCTTCAGTGTACATCTATAAAGTTTTGTTTATTCATATTCCTTAGATACTAGTATCTAGTGTACAAAGACACTTCCAAGAATCCACCAGGGTATCCAACACAACATTGTGTTCTGTGTGTGTGTGTGTGTGTATGTGTGTGTGTGTGTGTGTGTGTGTGTGTGTGTGTGTGTGTGTGTGTGTACACCATGGGATGCATGTGAAGGTAAGAGAATAACTTGCAGGAATTGGTTCTTTTCTTCTACTGAATGGGTCCTGGAGATCAATCTCAGGTTTTTAGGCTTGGCAGCAAGTCCCTTCACCTGCTAAGCCATCCTACTAAGCCAGCTTGCAGGCCCTGGCACCGTATTTTATATTGTGATTGGCACATAGGTAGTGTTCAGTTACTACCTGTTGACTGATTCATGCCCCTGGCTAGGTCTCCAGAGCTGTCAGAAACCTATTTCATCCAAAGGAAGAAAACTAAGGCTGAAAAAGAGCACACGATTAACTACACGTTTTAATCTAATTTTTAGTTCATTTCATTTTTTCCCTAAGCAAACATTTGTAAATTTAATCTGCATGACAGACATCTCCTGTCCCCAAATACCCACAGTTCTTCTTCCAATTCACTTCCAAGATACAGCCAAGAGATTTATATTTCATGCAAATCCATCATTTTCTTCCACTGAAATAAACCTCTCGGTGACTTCCAGTTGTCCCTGGGTCCTGACCCAAATCCTCCATCCAACCTCCTCGGCTCTCTGGTCCATGCTGGCTGCCTTTCTTAGCCCATCTCCTGCCCACCTCCTACCCCATTCCACCATGCTTTCTAGGGTCCAGCGTACTCAGCTCACAGCTCATAAAACTTCCATTCCAGGCTCTCTCTGTTACAAGCTCTCTCTTGTGCTCCTCCCTCTCTCTAGAATGTTCTTCTCTCATCACATTCTCCTCCTCTCCCCTGCACCCGTTCACCCTGTGGGTTGCTATTTAACCTTCAGTTTTCAGATAAAGAATGCTTACTCAGCAAGGACTTGCCTGAATCCCAACATAGCACACAGCCAGGTGCTAAATGGCCATGCAGCATCTTAGATCTCCTCGCCATGAGCTGTCTTGTTTCCCTCCCAGACCCCATGGCTATTGATGGTACCTATCTTATGCATCCTGTATCTTCAATACAGAGAACGTACTAGTTTTAGAGAACTGAAATGTAAATGCATTTCAGGTATATGTTTGGGGAATCTTTCCTGTTCACGATTCTTTTAGGTCTTAAAATGACTGCCTTCTGATGTTTGGGGAGACTACTGCTTTGAGATTAAAACTTATAAAATCCCATACATCTACAGAGTGGATAAAAATGTCACACACACACACACACACACACACACACACACACACACACACACACACACACACACATACCAGAGTTTGAATTACCAGAACTCACATAAATGTAATGTCAGTGCATGGAAGGGAGAGACATGAGATCCCCAGAGCAAGCTTTCTGGCTAGACTAGCTGAATTGATGAGCTCTGGGTTCAAATGAGGGTCTCTACCTCAATATAAAAAGTCAAGAGGACACCAGTGCCAACATCTAGCTCCGCCACGTTTGTGTGTACATACCTGCACACACATCCGCATACATTTACACATGCCCTCAAAAATGCCATGCCAAGGAGCTCCATAACCTAAAACTCCACACAGTTTAGCTTAGCAAATGAAATCATTTACATCCCCTGCCACAACTTTATCCTCTACACTTCCCAGAGCCCTCGTTTGTGGTCTGTGGCTTGTGGTACATGAGAGGGAAAGAGAGTGCAGTTATGGCCACTGACATAATTAACTACCTTCCATTAGTACTATTAACAAACCTGTATTTGCTACATTTGGTAATTCATCCCTTTCCTCCCTACCTCCTGAGCCCTAAGACTGATGCTTATGTGTAAATCTGAGACCGTTTCACAGGTTTACAAACAATCACAGTTGGCCTTGTGTGTACATGGACTAACCAGCCACATTTGGAAAATAGATTCATACTAACCTCAATCTTGGCTGAAGAGTCCCAGATACAACTTAGTTCTCTGGCTTAAAGTAATGGCTCTCAGACCTCAGAACTAAGAGCACCAGAGCCATGAGAAAGACTATAATATACAGATTGCTAGCTCTCATCCCCAGGACTTTACAATTTGCAGATTGATAGCCTCCTCACCTAGGACTTTACAATATATATGCAGATTGCTTGTCTCCACCCCTGAGTTTCTGATTCAGTGGGTTTGAAATTCTGCGTTTCTAAGTTCCCAAGTGGTACTGATATTGTATTTACCCAGGAATCACACAGTGAGAATATAATACTCAAGAATGCTTTATGACCTGTATTGAGCCATCTAGGATAGGATAAAGGCTAACAGATGACTTTCCTGGAGATGGCCCATTGGTTTTGCATGGTCTGCGATGGGTGAGCTCTGAGACATAAGGCCTGGAGAGACTTCACCCAGGATTGCTTCTTGCTATTGATCTGCCTCTTCTATCACTATTACATAGTCTAACAATTCCTGGGCATCAGCCCACCCTATTGGGCAAATTTCCTGCAGATTAACATAAAAATGAACTTTATGAATCAATGCTGTTTAGATGAACTAATGATTTTATAGAATGACTGATTTGATCCAAATAATTTTAGGAAGAAAGTTTTAAGAGATAGTCTTAGTTGCTTTGCTAGAAAAATGTAATAAAGTTAGAATCAGGAATAGAATAGTACACTCCTCATAATAGTAAGTAAAGGCTGCATAATAAGAAATACAATGAGCTCTCATAATTATGCTAAAAAAGAGATATAGACTTGGGACAAATTTGTGTTCAAGGAAAAATATTCAGGTCCAAGCATAAAGCCACAGGTGTGCACTATAAGGCAAAGCTATGTAAAAACTGTTGCTTTGAGCTTATAACGAGCATACAGTTTGGATCTCTGCTTTGACCCTATCACTGATATACCTTTCTGTAACCTCCCCTTTTTTGTAACATTTTATCTATGAGGTAATTCTTTTTACATAGAGAACTTTTTTGTCATAAACTATAAAAATGCTGAAAGCAATAAGGACAGATGGTGCAGTGTTTTCCACTTCACTTGGTGTGTGTGTTGTCCGTATAAGTGACTTCTTGCCTTTCCTTTTTCTGTGTAGTTCAGAAAGAGTTAACTAGCTCTGTGCTTCTTGCCTAACTAGCAAGAGGTCCCTGGTTGACTCTCCAGAGAAAGGAGCTTTAGCAATAAATCCTTCTACTTAATTCTCTGCTGTGAAATAGCATGTGTTAACCACCAGATATTAGCGCTTATTTAAGCACAAATAATAAGAGAGATAGAGTTAAGTTTCCCCAGCACTTATTCATGCATAAAGAATTACACTTTAGCACTTACTTAAGCACAGGAGAGTAATAAAGAGTTAAGTTCCCAGTTGATTAATAAAGCACAGAGATAAAGAAAGCAAAGCTTAAAAAAGCATAAGTAAGATTATAAGACCAGGAATCATCCAGTCTTTAGCCTTCATCCAACTCTGTGTTCCACCTCAGCTTGAACCCCAAAAGGCCGAGTAGGTCCCCCAGCAACAACCCTTACTGTGAATGAAATTCACCTCTCTCCCGTGGACTTTTGTTACTATTACAGAGTGTTGGTAGAGCCCTAGATCTTATCAATGTATCACAATCAATGTTGACATACACCAGGATTGAGGACTATCTATAAGAAAACATTTATATCTGCTTAAAGACAATAGTTTCCACAGAGGGCCTTTAAAGCATTGATTTATATGCTTTTGGGGGGAATCATTGAGCTTCCCTAAGAGGTTTAATGGAGGGAAAGTAGATGAGGGTTAAAGATTCCAGACCTAGAGCAGTGTACAGGTGAAGTACACCAAGAGGGAGGAACTAAAGAGAGCAAACACCATTTTTACTTAACTGAGTGGGTGTCCCTTTTATGGAAACCCTTTGCATTAGTTATGCTTGAAACTACAACTCCTATTATCTTGGGCTTAGGACTGGGTCACTTGCAAGAAGAAGGGTTAACACGTTGAATATCTATGTCCCTTGCTCAATGGCTGAGCAAGTAAGATATAAATCTGTACATTAGAAAACCAAAATTAAATGTAGGAAAAATTATGACACCACTCTCTGTATTTTCATAATTACTAAGCTAAACTGAGGCCTCTGTAAGAATGTCCATCACTGTCTCTAACACCCAGTTCAGAGTACACAGGCAGAAAATCACAGCAGACTAAAATGATATATTTTTAGAGGGTTGGAGGATGGCTCAGTCAGTAAACTGATTGCCACACAAGGCTCAAGACCTAATTTCAATGTCCAGGACTACCCTCCCCTCAAAAAAATCAAAACAGCTTCTATGGTGGACATTTGATAATTTTAATCCTGGCACTAAGGAGGTAGAAACAGGAAGATAGCCTAGCTTCCATATGCACACACATAGTAAGACAGGTACTAATTGGGTGAACCTAAGTCTGTCTTCTTGGAACACACAATCTAAGAAGATAAAGCTATCTGATTGTACCTATATACTATCTATATACGAAAATAACTCAGATTTTGCTATATCTTATTCATACAAATCTGAGAACTGCAAGACATATATAAAGCTTACATTTCATTAAACCATTTATTTATTTTTTTATTTTTATTTTTATTTTTTTTTATTTTTTTTTATTTTTTTTTGGTTTTTTGAGACAGGGTTTCTCTGTATAGCCTTGGCTGTCCTGGAACTCACTTTGTAGACCAGGCTGGCCTCGAACTCAGAAATCCACCTGTCTCTGCCTCCCAAGTGCTGGGATTAAAGGCATGCGCCACCACTGCCCGGCTCATTAAACCATTTATATGGAACATAAAATATATGAAAACATCAGGAAAAGCATGGCAATAGTCAGTTAGTCTCAGGAAACGTTATGTCAGTAGGAATCACTGCCCTTTTGCTGTTCCTGTTAAATGCTCAGCATCTAGAACAGGTTTGGCACTAAGAGAGACTCAACAAATATTTATTCAATGGATGAATGGACTGAGCCTCATCCAACAGCCAAAGGATATGCCTTCCAGATCTTTCCAGGGATAGGATGTAGGAAGAGTGGGGTTGGTGCAGAGAAACCCTCAGCCTTCCCAGCCTCGAGGCCAGATGGCAAGAGCTATGTTTGTGCTCAGTGTTCCCCTGGGGTGCCTGAAAGCTTCTGCCACACAACCTTCAATGGCCTCTCAGAATCCATGCTGTGCACAAAGCTCTGACTGTGCTTTTAGCCAAAGGCAAACAAAAAAGGTGAAATACCGCATCGGAAATGTCACCACACAGTCGTTTCCAAACTGCAATTGTGTTGATTTGGTGATGAAATTCAACGGAACCAAATACTTCTTTACACACTGGAACTTTAAATGCGAACTCCCTAGCAAAAATTCAGATCAAGTCTCTTTGCTTTTCTGAATTATCACACCAAGATCTTTCCAGGAAAGGACTTCTGTGAGGGGCCTTGAGGTGCATGGCTGCTCACCTGACATTTGTAAGTCCACCATTCTTGTAATCCTCAAGTAAGCCACCCCATGGGAAATTTCTCTATTTCAGAGAACCTCAGTGTATAGCTGCAAGTTACAGAGGTGAATAACAGTTGGTTACATAACTTCTACCTGAGATGCCAAAGGGAATTAACTTGTGATTCTTGTGCTTCTGAGTCCCCAACTTCAAACACCCCTGTGTTCTCCTCTGAGGATCCTATTAAAGCTAAAGTTGAGATAGAGTCTTCCCTACACCATGATGAGACATGGGAAAGGAAACTGTGGTCTACTTTACCTACACTGTGGGAAAATGGAGACCCCTCCATTGTCACCTGTTTATCATAGACAGATCCAAGAGCTACAGGGGAAGATCCAAAAGTCCATCCCAAAACTAAAACCTACTCCCTTCTCTCCCACCACCAGCCCTACAACTATCCTGCCGCCATTTCCACTTTTATACATCCATTTTACAGATGGGAAAACTAAACCTCAAAGAGAATAAGCAACACGAACATCAGCCAGCTAGGAGAAAAAGGGCTGGAACCTACCAAAGAAGTAAAATGGTGGCCTGACCCAAGCCTTAGTTAGCAGTTTCAGTGATATTTGGTAATGTTGATAATAATGGTGGTGGTAGCAGCTCAAGTAATGCTAAATAACAGAAAAAAATCATTTTTTTAAAAAAATATGAGTTATTTACATTGCTACCCTGGGAAGGAAGAGTGTGTCAAAAAAGGCACAGAGGGCAGAGGTAGTGGTTCTTCCTTGTCAACCTAAAAGAATTCAAAATAATTTAGACAATAGTCCTATATGTGTGTGTCTGTAGGAGAGTTTCTAAAAGGTTTAACTGAGGTAGGGAGACCTACCTTCAATATAGGCGTCACCATCCCATGGATGAGGGTTCAAGACTGAATTTTATAAAGATAAACCAGGACATTTGTAGCAAGATAGTATTTTGTTTTGTTTTTTAAAGAGGACATGAGTGAAGGTGGGTAAGAGAGAGAGTGGATTACAGGAGGACTAGGAGTGAATATGATTGAAATATATTGTGTGAAATTCTCCAAAAAAATAAAGTATTTTATTATTTTTACAAAAAGAACAAACATGAGCACAGCACCTGCCTTTATCATTCCCTACTTCCTGATTGCAATACAATGTAACCAGCTGCCTCGTGCTCCTCCCACTACTTCCTGATTGCAGATGCAATGTGAAGCTGCCTCATGCTCCTGCCTGCACAGTTAGGGCTGCCCATTCTTTCCCATGACAGACTAAGACCTCCAACTGTGAAAGAAAATAAACTCTTTCTATGTTGCTTTTGTTCATTATTTCGACAGGGCAATAAGAGAAGTAACTAGTTCATCAGGGAACCTTCTGCCCTAGCAACTGGCCTCCTATGAACCACCTCACTGCGACAGTTCTTCAAGAGGCAGCAGACCCCGAATTCTCTCCTAACTGATGATGGCAAACATAGGAAGAAACTAAGATATCTAGGAGGATTCAGCAGGCGCTACTGAGTGGAGAATGTTATTTAACTTGGAGTTGTCTCCTTGAGAAGAACAAGCAGGTCATCTATGCTAGCTGGCAATGATGTCCCTGCAAACACTGATAGCTATGGACAAGAGCAGGTGAATGAGGTAGGTACAATGGGCAGCACAACCCACTCATCTCTCACAGATCCTATCACCAGTATGTAACAATTCTGTTTGTTAGCACATAATTACATAATGTGACCACCCTTTTATTCTTTCACCTATATGATCTTACTAATTGGCTTTCTGGGTTTTGGTGCAACTACCATTATCTTCCTCTGTCCTTCTCCAGACCCTGCAGTGTGCTGTGATGGTATCCATACTTAATGGATATTTGTGGTATGATTTATTGAATAAAATCCACTTCAGTTAGGTTCATCTATCATGGAGACTCTGTACATTAAAAAATTGGAACCATGAACCCAGAGAATTTGTCTATGATCCAGTTGAAAACCAAGTTAACTTTCATGACCTGATGTAATAGTGCTGGTCTATAATTCATGTGCCTGAGAGACAGGAGCAGGAAGGTCACCAGTTTGAGGCAAGCCTACATAGTGAGATCCTGTGTTATGGGTACTCATGCATGGGTACACAACACAATCTGATTACAAAGTACTATGCAGGCTACGTACCCTCTGTGAACATTAGTTTGCTCTGCCAAATTGTGGCAAATACTACCCACTCCTGATATTTGGCAAGAATTATATTAAACAATGTTTATAAAAAGCTTTGGAACCATCAACAAACAGTGAATGTTTGCTGTTGTGACTATTCTGTTTTATAACTATATCTTTACCCTACCTCATCATAAATAATCACTCTTTTCTTGGTGTTACCACAGAATATCATAAAAACACGCCATCATTTAAATAATGGTATGTATGCAATGATATATAATAAACAGGAGGTATGTATATTTGCTATATACTGATACTAATCATGACAACCTTAATTACATGCTTAACCTGTGCTAGGCTTTGTCCTACAAGCTATGTTTGTGTTAATTCTCTAAATCCTCACCAGGCAGAAGTGAAACAACTTACCCTGGGCTAGGAAGGAGGGGACAGGCTAACATCGAGATGAGGCAGGCTTATCCACAATGCAACTGGCCGTACATGGGCTAAGCCAGTCATCGTGGGCTGTGAGTTTTACAGTCATGCTCCTCTTGTTTGACTAACCCTTAACACCTCTCCAGAACCTGGCTCCAGGCTTGTGGCTGTCTATGAAAGGCCTGAACAAAGGAGATGCCATCAGCCAAGCACACTAGAACTTCCAGAGAGAAGATGCCAGCTTTTTAGTGTTCAAGGTGCCTGGAACACAAAACCTTGGCCCCCTGCACATTTCTGCTTCAATGAAATAGGACATAGCTGAGCTTCATGGCTGATCCAATTTTCATCCCCTGAGTAAAATTAATCACTAGAGTTAATAGAACCAAAGCCCCTGGTGGCTCATTGTGCAGTGGGGGCATTGTACCTGAGGGATGAGCAGAGAAACAGTCTTAGAAGTAAGCATGACCTAAATATAGGGTGATCAGTGGATAGAGAACGGGTCCTTGCAATTTGATACAGAAAATAACCTGTGTAGATGACCTGGTCTTTCTTTTCAAGGAGACATTTCCAAGTTAAAGGACTTTCTTGAGACATCAGAGTCCAAGAGACTACCCAACTTTCCCATTTTAGGAATGCACAAGCTACCTATTATATGAAGGTCACTGTCATTAAAAGACACCAATTTGCCGTGAAATGAGTACAGACTTATTCATAAGCCACCTATGACTTCTAGTCTTAGATTTCCTCTTCTCTGACTTAAGTATAATAATAAATCTGTCTCATAGGTTTGATGGGGGAAAGCAATATTATTTACATGTACCAAGTGATTAAGAAACTCTCTGTTTGCAGAATGTTCTATCATAGCAGTGATGAGATTCAGCTCATACACAGCACACATATATTGGTAACTCCAAGCTCACAGTCAACGTGTCATATAGCAAAAACTGCACTAATTGTTTATGTGTTTGATCCTCATAGCAACTGTATGGGTTGAAAATATGCTCATTTATAGATCAAAAATTAAGACACAGTGGCTAACTAAATTTTCCAAAGTTACACAACTAGCAAATAGCTTAGCTGCCATTCAGACCCAAGAGATCTTGTTCCAAGTCCATTCTCCTAACTGCTGAGCTACTTTCTGTTAAACTCTGTTATGAATTCCACAAAGCATGGTCTCAGGTAGCCTCCCCAGCTCCCTGAACAGGGACATCCTTGGCACAGAGAATTTTGGCTCATTCTTTATACTATGTGGAACCTGTCTCCTTAAGAAAGCTCTTGCAGAGTCTTCCTTGGCAGCAGAGGGGAATCAGTGCAGAGACCCACAGCAGACATTATGAGGAAAGAGTCTAAATAGGAGGTCTCCTTTGGGTCCCTCCCTTCTGAGATCAGGGAACAGAACCCCTCAGAAGCAGGGGAGGAAAACCTTTAGGAGTCAGAGGAGATGGAGGACAACAGGAGAACATGGCCCACTGAATCAACTAAGCAGGGCTCACATGGTCTCAAAGGGACGGAATCAGCAAGCATTTGGACCTACAGGGTTCTGCATCAGGTCTTCTGCATATATTATGGCTATTAGCTTGGTGTTTGGGTGGGACTCCTAACAGTGGGAGCAAATGTGTCTCTGACTCTTTCCCCTGCTCTTGAGACTCTTTCCCTCCCATTGGGTTGCTTTGTCCAGCCTCAGTATGAAGGCTTTTCCTTGTCTTGTTGTATCTTGTTTTGTCCTGCTTAGCTATTATCTTTTGGAAGCCAGTTTTTTTCTGACAAGAAAACAGAGGGGGGGTAGATCTGTAGGAAAAGGGAGGTGGGGTAATCTAGGAGTGGGGAAAAGTGTGGTTGGAATACACTGTAGGAGAAAATAATCTATTTTCAATTAAAAAAAAAAAAACTCTTAGTCTGCTATGGATCTCACACCCTGATAAAGTTTACGTGGAGTTGCAGAAAATGATCAAGCAAATGAATTTGATTGTTCCCGCCCCCTCTCTTTCTCTCACATTCATGTGCGTGCACACGCTCTTGATCTCCCAATCTCTGGGTGACTATGGCTTCCTCAGAGACCCATGAGCATAGCCATGGGCAAGAGAGTCCCAGAGATCCTCCTGCCTCCGAATTTCCAGCACTAGGATTACACACATGCATTATCATACAGGACTTTGTTTCCCTCCACCAGCCATGGGCTCTGGGGATCCAGGGCAGGTCCTCATGCTTGCCCAACAACTACTAGGCTGATTGGGCTTTCTCTCCAGTCCCGAAGTCCTTTCTCGATTCCAGTTTACACTGAGTCTCTGCCAGTGTCCTAGAACAAATTTACACAGTTGCCAACTCTGTCACCTAAGAGGGTGGAAGATATGACTAGAGATTCTAAAATGGCTGCACAGATCCAACCCATGAGCCCTCTGGCTCATGATGGAAGTCTTAGCAGAAAACATCAGAGCTAGGGTTTCTTATATTTCCATATATCCAAGGCTGAGGGATTCCCTAAATGAACAAACAGTTCACCTCAATTATTCACTGGCTTAGAATTCATCCTTCGAGGTGGCATATGGAGAGAATAAGGACCAACCTAAGCTCCATGGCAATGACATGGTGTCTGTCAAGGCTGCTTACCTCACGCAGACTGTTTATCAGCTGTGAAATGAGCTAATCAGAAGAGGTGACTGAAGGCAATCCTACTTAACTGTTTCCCACAACTCTGAACTTCCCCTGCCTGTCTCACAAATCTTTCCCTTAACATGTCTAAAACAGGAAGTTACTGAGGTGGCTCCGTGCATAATGGTGCTTGCTGCCAGGTCTGACAAACTGAGTTTGATCCCCAGAATTCAAACAGTGGAAGGAGAGAGCTGATTCCTACAAATTGTCCTCTGATCTCCACATAAGCACTATGGTGCATGTGCCCGCATGCGCGCGCGCGCAGACACACACACACACACACACACACACACACAAATACAAATAAATGAATGTTTAAAAATAGACACAGTGACTGGGCCTGGCACATTCCTGTAATCCCAGCACTCAGGAGGCAGAAGCAAATGGATCTTTAGAAGCAACTGGAGCTACAGCGAGAGGGAGCCTGTCACAAAACAAAGTGTGTTAAGAGCCTGTTCTCTGTTAAACAAGCTCCTCCTGCAAATGTCAATGGGGAATCTTAGCTTCTCAGCTGTCAACCTTAGAGTCTTCCTCCCTTCTCGTTGATCTGTACCCAATCTATCAGAAAATTCTATTGCTCTACTTCAGATTATGTACAAACCCAATTGCCTCCTAGTCTTCCTCCTCCACTACAACAACCCAAGATATCACCCCCACGTTAACATGACCCCTTTCTACCTGGTCTAGCCTCCACTCTTGTTCTGCCACAGACAATAGCTAGAGAGGGTTCTAAAGGCTAAGTGTACCCTTGTGCCTTCCCATCTCACTGTGTTCATATTCTCCACTGCCAGGCATCCTCCTGCATCTGGTCCTTCTGTTCTCTCTCCATTCTGCTCCAGCCACAATAATCTTGTGCTGTCTCTTGACCAGGCCACTTACGTTCCAGTTTAGGGATCTCTGCATTTGCCGCCTCCTCCAGTTGGCATACTCTTCTCTCTTCTGGTCACTAAGCAAACAGATGCTAATTTGCCAAATTAGTCTTTCTGTCCATGGCACATGAGATAGCCACTCAGACAGCTCCCTTTCCCATGATGGCGTGAGCAGTCTTGTATAAATAGCATGTCTCAAATGGTAATGGACACAAATCAACTGCAGGTCTTGTGAACATACAGATTCTAATTTCATAAGATGGCACTCTGCATGTGGCCCACCCATGGGTCACATGTGGGAAGTGTAGACATGGTACCACAGTGCACACTCACCTGCTTACTGCCTGTCTATCCCAGCTAAAATGAGGCTTGCATGAGAACCAAATTTTGATTGCTCTTACATCTCCTGTCATTTCCCTTATGGCTGTGTAAAGGAGACATCATAAATGTCACTGGATGGCTAAATTGGGAATCATGACAGGACAGTGCAGGTATAGAAGAACCCCAGAGAGATGTCAAGTAAGTTCTGGAGTTAGGTAGAGTCATACATGGTGATTTCCTGGAACTGACATAAAGGTGGTAAGTGGGAGGCGGCAGCAGTGCCAGGTCAGCTGAAAGTCAGCCACTGGGATAAGCAAAAAATTAGTTGATACAGTAATTAGAGAAAACACTCAAAGGTCAGGGGTTAGATGGACCAGAAAGCTACAGAGAAGACTTGGGAAAAGATAAGGCTTGAGAGAACAGCTTTAGTTGAGACTATACTGCCCAATGTCATTATTGGTGTGGATATTATAGGCTTGTAAATACACTGCTGTGATGTAAGGGCACAAAGATGTGAAGGACTGATTCTATTGTATTCCAACTACCCAATTAGACTATAAGAGACATGTCATCTGAAGTTCCCTATTCCCTCTGTTTAACTAGTCCTCGGTCCACTTCTTTCTAACTTAAAGGATGTCTCATGTATTCTAATGAATATGAAGGCTTGCTAGCATATCATATACTAATGCTGCTGCTGCTGCTGCTGCTGCTGCTGCTGCTGCTGCTGCTGACAACATAATCTCACTTTTCAAAAGGATTTGGAAATTTGAAACAACGAATCACATCCGTGGAGGCTTCTAAGTACCAAACACTATTCCAAACACTCATTTGGTCCTGTCAACATCCTTATGCGGTAGGAACCATTATCATGACTACTGACTAGTGAGGAGCAGAGAGGAACTGTAAAACAGTGATACTTACAATCAAACACAAAATAAAACATGTAAGAGCCAAGTCTTTAAAAAAGATGGTGAATCACTGGGAGGCAGAGGCAGGCGGATTTCTGAGTTGGAGGCCAGCCTGGTCTACAGAGTGAGTTCCAGGACAGCCAGGGCTCTACTGAGAAACCCTGTCTCGAAAAACCAAAACAAAAAACAAAAAATGATGGTGAATGAGAACAGGCTAGTTTTATCAGAAAACTTAGGTGGGGCATTGCTATAACTCAACTCAAAAATTAGCTATGAATTTTCTGGAGGACCAGAGAAAAAGGAAAACTAGATGGGCTTTAACCAAGGGTAACTTAAGAGACCAAGCCAGGAACTTTAAAGAGGCACAGTCAGGGTGAGCAAGGATGGAGTCAGAGAGGAGAGCAGACCCAGGTGACTAAAAGGCCAGCAATAACAAGAGTGGGGTGAAGCCAAGACTAGAGGAGGGAGGTAAGAGGTCCCATACGCTGAGAAAGCAACAGTCAGTCGGAGTCATCTACGCTGAAGAAGGTCAGCCTGGAAATACAGGATTCTCACCCTGGGATCCTGCAGTGCCTTTTTACCCCAGGGGCAGTGCTTGGACCAGTGACCACTAGATCAGTTGAGAAACTTAATAGAAATATGAAAAATCCAGTTCCACCCAGGTCTGCAAAGAATCTGCATTTTTAAGAAGACAACACCTAGTGTGATTTGAATTCCCATGCAAGTTTGGAAAGGATTCCTGGCACTCAGCAGTATTCAGGGTCTGATCTGAGTTCTGGAGCAATCATAGGGTAACAGTATCCTTCTCCTACCCACTCTCTAGCTGAGGAAGCTGAGGCTTACCATCACTAGAGAGTAGTGAGGCTGAGATTTGTTCCCAACCAGTTAGCTTCAAATTCAGCTCACTTCTCTTAAGGATTCTTTGGGCATTCAATCCAGGGACCTGAGGGAAGAGAGGGAAAGCTAAGACAATAGCAGACAAACTGCAGGTGGCACCTATGCTGAAGGCCAGAATCATGGCCTGTTTCAGCTTCTGCAAATAACAGAAGCTCCAGGAATGAAGAAAGAGGAAAATGGGAAAAGCATGTGTGACAGAGCCAGAGCCTTCTGAGAGCACAGCCAAGCTAGGACTAAATCCAGTTTTAAAAACAAGCCTTTTTACATTGTAACAGAAGAAGAATACAGGTACCCCTGGCCAAGAAGCTGCCTTATCTGAGACAGGCCACCATTCTACCACCCCCACTTCAGCTACCTGCAGTGCTCTGACATCTTTCTGGCTGTTCCATCCGTTTAGCAAAATGTCAGTGTGGGAGCAAACTGAGAATGAACATGTCTTTCATTTGCCAATTAGTCATGTGCCATTTGTAACGGCTCTTGTGTGTAATTTGCGTGTGCGTGTGTTGCATGTCGTTTAAACTTTCTCTTTTCTTGTGGTTGGTTTTGTTGTGGGGGTAAGGGCTGTCCTGTGTTTAACTGGATTTCCAAGAGCCAAGAGAGGACACACCACACATATCTCATTAACTTCAGGGGGCATAATGATCCCAAGTTCAAGGTCATCCTCACCTATGGTGAGCTCAAGGACAGTCTGGGCTACATTAGACTTTGTCTCAAAAACAAACAGGAGGAGGGAGAGACGAGGGAGGAGAAGGAGTAGACACAGACTATTGCTGGATTGCCTTTTCCTAAAAGAGACAGTGGGACCCTGTGTTCTTCCAGGGTGACCAGGCAGGGCCCATTGTCATGGGTTGTTTTCATGGCCCCTGCCTGCCCCACTGAACTTCAGGGAATCCCTGCTGTACTCTCCTCTTTCATCTTCATGGGAAACTGCAGTTTCACCACACGTGGGTGTGCGGTGTGAAGGCGCCAGCTGGTGTTCTTGTCTAGGCTGCTGCTTTGCTATGCTGTTTCCCTGCCCTTTCCTGAGAAGATAAGATCTGGACAGGCCTGTGGTTCTCTCCCACCAGCCCTTAAGGTGACACTAGGCCAAGTTCCCATTTCACAGGCCCCTCCTCAGAATCACACACCTCTTCAGTGTTTGTAATGAGCTCAGGCTTACTTACAGGAACGCAGCATTGGGAGATGCAGCTTCCCAAAGCATAAGACAAGATCAAGGCCTCTGGGCCTCCCTTTCTTCTCCTAAGACCCCCAAGCAAAACCTATCCCTGCATGCCCTGACAGCCTGCACCTCCCAAAGGGAGATGGGAAACCTGGGGGTCAGCTGCCTTCCCAGCTGATGGGGCAGGGAGAATGAGAGTCCTTAAGGTTATAAAACACCGAAGTCTTTAGGAAGAATTAGCCTGTTCTGTAAGGCATCTGAAAACAAGGCTTCTGAGAGCACCCATATAATTCACATTAATAAGTATAAAGCTTTAAACAAAGAAAGTGATTTATTGGCCACATGAATGACAACATGGATAAATTGGCCGGCCGGGGAAGAATGGAGGATGCAAACAGAAAATTGTGTATGGCTGGGGTATGCAGAATTCTAAGATAGCTTGCATAGCTTTGGTGGCCTCACATTACCCTTGCAATATTGGTATGTTGTTTTTAAAAAGATTATGGATATGCAATTAAAATTAGCAAGTAATTTTAAAATAAAAATCTTGTCTGGGAGAATTAAAAAAAAAGACTGCTGGCTAGTTCCTTTAACCCAGGAAGAAAGAAACCTTCCATCACACCTCTTTCCTCTAAAGCTCCCATCTCCTCCACCCCTCTTCAAAGCCCTGGGCTGCTAACAGGCCACTGACACAGT
This sequence comes from Uromys caudimaculatus, assembly GCA_028551405.1. Lineage (NCBI taxonomy): Eukaryota > Metazoa > Chordata > Mammalia > Rodentia > Muridae > Uromys > Uromys caudimaculatus. The sequence continues at coordinate 66,636,722 of CM052706.1, forward strand.
TCACTTTGATGCTCCTGTATCCTGAGACATCTGTGGAGGAAGATTAAAGCAGTCCTGTATGCAGGACTTGCAAGGATGGAGGGTGAAGGATGGGGGTGGGGTTCTTTACTTGGAAACATCAAGGCTGCCTGACCCAGGGCTCAGGGCTCAGGCTGAAAAGAGAGCAAAGCAGAGGTGGGGTTTGCAGTATGCATCTGTGAGAGCAGGAGTCTGGTGTGGCTGTGGCCTGTGATCTGAGGACAGCCTCTACTGGTGGTGAGCCAGGCAGCCTCCATTACCTGAGCCAGAGAAGCAGGCTGCATACTAAATCCACTGGAGGCCAGAAGTGGGAGTGACAGCTCTGGGGCTGGAGATGTGGACATCTATAGGAATAAGACAGCCCAAATTTAGAAAAGAGGAGGAGAAGAGAGCTCAAAAACTGTCCTACCAGGCCATCATCACTTCCATTCCTGGTCCCTCATGTAATAAACTAAGACACAGTCTCAGTGTCTGTCTGCCTGTGTCTCTCTGTCTCTGGCGCTGTCTGTCTCTGACTCTCTCCCAGCCACCCACTTCCTGTCCCCCCTCCCCTCTCCTCTTTTCTCCTCTCCTCGGTCATATCCGTGACATTCAATCCTAAGTACGTTTGACTCTCATTTAGTGTCCCCCAAAATCCACTCACTCAGACCTCTGAGGAACCTTGAGAAACAGTCACATGACAGAGTAGAATAAGATGGGGTGCTTCACACAAGCCCAGAACAGACTTTGGTTCTTGCATCCATGACTCTTCCTAGCAGAGCCTGACCCCCACCCCCACCTGCACTCCCACCCCTGAAAAGGGAGCCCAGGTGTCTCCTCAGTGCAGAGAAGTAGGACCATGCGAGCACAGGCTCTGGCCCGAGCTCTTCTCAAATTGTATTTTAGTTCCACCATTTTCTCCATGACCTTGCAAAAACGAGTGGATTTCTCTACACCTCATTCTCTCATGTGTAGAAAAGCGACAGAATTGGTCTTTTATAGGACTAAGGGAGACACTCTGTACGTAGCATGGGGCCTGAACAGATCCAATGCTCAATCAGTAATAGTTATTCTTCTTATTTTTACTACCATAAAAGTCACTGTAGGACCCCTAACACTTCCTAGAGTCCCAATAAGCTACTATGGGCACTGACACACCGTTTGCTCTGGTAACCCTAAGGCACCCAGTGTAGCTGAGGAAGGATCTAACATCTTGAAGAGCATCTGATGACTTCAGCAATTCTATTCTCCATCTTTTATTGAAACCAGCTTTTTTGGTTTTGTTTGTTTATTTGTAGTAGACTGAAAGGTTTTCTTGTTAAAGTTTAATCAGACCGATAGATTCAAAATGATGTTAAGTTCTGATGGGGCTTCTGTCAGACACTCCTTCACATGGCTGCACCTGCTTCTCTTCCTCTTCCTCTTCCTCTTCCTGTCCTCTTTGCTGATCTGGACTCTGCCTGATATTCTTGTCACAAGGTCATTGCCCAGGTGAGCTCAACTCAGTGTGAAGCAAAACAGCCCATCTGAAGGCACCACACAGCCCTGGCAGGAAGGGACCTCCTTCCTCCATCTCCTGTTTTCTTACAAGCAAGGACTTTTTACTTTTCTGCTCCATCGTGCAAAAACCAGCCAGAAAGGACAGTTATCTGATCCTGGAATACCTCAAATGGGGAACAGTAAGCTGCCTCTAAGTCTTCAGATGCTGGGTACCCAGACTGGTGGCCAGCAATCATTCCCTGGGGTCTCCACTTGGCTTTAAATGGTGTCTGGGTCCAATTGGTTCTCCAAAAGCTCACAATGTCTGACAGTTTTTGAAGTTCAGTTTTATATCCGTTTGGACGGTCTCCAGAGCAGAGCAGCCAGTCTTGATTTACCCTGAATCTTTGTCTTATCCATACTTACTCCTCTCCCTGCTCCGGAGCTTCTAGGATCCCTGCTGAACCAGCTGCGGGGTTGTGCACATGAAGTGTTTTTACATACTCGGGCACAAGATGTGTTTTATAAACACAAAGTTTACACTGCCTGGGAACTTAGGGGCTTTCCTCTGGGCGGGAAACAGCTGTGAGGAGCTTGACCAACCTTCGTTTTGCGGAGAACAAGATGTTACTTTTGACCATCCGTGTGACTATATTAAGAGCTATGGGGCTTTAAAGAGGTTGAGATAGAGCCAGCAGCAGTGGCCAGGTTCCTGTTGTTATGCCTCAGGATCCTCCCAGAAATCTGAGCTAAGAAGGGAGGCTCACTGTGCACCACCTCCTTGTTTCCAGTTTGATTGCTCAGAAATGACTTTGCATACTGCGCTGCTCCACATCTGGGGTCTGCACGCCACCTTCCTGCAGCACCTGCTGTGGGCTTCTTAGGTCACAGATTCATGGACTCAGAAGCCTGGAAGGAACTTCAAGAGAGTCCTTCACTTACTTGGCACACTAGATAATCACTTCTTTCTCTGTTCGAAGAACCGTGTGACAGTACCAAAGGTGAGGGAAGGTGAACAAGACCTAGTTCCTGCCTTCAAAGTATTGACAGGCATCAGACCCATTTACCATCTCTCCAGTCTCAAGAGGGCTCATGCTCTCGTGCTTTGTGTTCCCCTGTCTCTGCAGACCCTTATCACGGCACCTACCACACTGCCTATAAAACACAAGCTTCAGAAGACAAGACCTGCCATGCTGGTGCTCCTGATGGTCTGTGGGTTCTATTATGTGGTCTTCACAGAAGGAACTAAGACCAGACTAGATACACTACATTTATTGACCACTTCAAGTAACTACCCAAACAAGGTAAGGTTGATGGCTGGCTGGACAGAAAAAGGTGGAGAAGCCAGAGAGATACCACCAATCTTGAGATCTCAAGGAGAAACTGGTCAAAATAGGAAAATCTAGCCCAATGCTCTCTTGGCCCTCTACAAACTTTCAATTATGTCTGAAGCAGGGGATTTTTTGTTTGTTTGATTTCTAGGCCTGCCAAAACAAAATACCAAAACTGGGTGGCTTCAGGAAAAAAAATTAGTTCCTAACAGTTACAGAGACTAGACAGGCGTGCACGGTCTGGGTGTCAGCAGGAATGGTGCCTTCTGAAGAATCTCTTCCTGGCTTGCAGGCAACACCCTCACTTCTTTACCTTCACATTGTCTTCTCTCTGTACCCATGTGTGATTTAGTCTCCTCTTACAAGGACATTATTCATATTGGATTATGGACCACTCATATGAGTTTATCTTTTATTACTACTTTAAAGATCCAGTCTCCCAGTATAATCATAATCTGGCAATTCTAGCAATTTGATCTTCAATGTACAATTTGGGGAGAAAATGACACAATTCAGCCCACAATTCAGGAAATCAACTCTGTAGCCAGGTCTGGTAGAGCATACCTACAATCCTCGTATGTAGGATATCGTAGCAAGCCTGGGATGAACATGAGCTACACACCAAGACTGTAGACGAAGGGAATAGAAGAAGGGGGAGGGAAAAGAAAGGGAATGTAGAGGGAAAGAAAAGAGGAAGGAAAGAAGTCAACAATGGCACTCAAGAAGGAGCTTTCGTTAAAGACAGAACCAATCAATCCCAGAGCCAAGAGACTGAAAGAAAACTCCATTCACACTAATGACCAAACCTAATTCTAATTTGCCAACACCACCTGATGTATATACTACTTTGTTCATTCCCCTCTGCATAGAGTGGGGCCACCTGAGATACTTTTCTTTAAGCCAAGGGCAAGAGTAAGTGTCCTCAAGCATATCTCCCTTGGGACAATGATAGAAAAATGATATGGACGGAGACTATCCCCAAAGAAAACTACTGGCTTGTTTCTCAAAACTCATCAGCAGAACACAGAGGAAAGTTCCAAATGTTTGGTGTACTGGCTCTGTGGAGAAAAGCCAGGTCACCAACAAGCAGTGCTGGTGGATTTCAGAGTGCCAGCTAGATATATGGTGAGCAAGACAGAACCAACGTAGGGCATGAAAAGATCCAGCCAGTGGCATGGCCTCCCCTTCCTGTGGCTCCTTCTGTTGGCTTGTACAGAGTCTTGAATCCTCAGCAACCTCAGATGCTTTTTACAACTGCTTGCCAGTTGGCTGAGCATCATTTTGGAAAGGATTACAGGATGTGGGCTCCCTGATGAACTGATGCATTGTAATCAGACTTGGCTTAGCTTGATTTCACAATGCCAAGGCGGGGGGGGGGGGGGGGGATGCTGCTGACTCAGTGCAAGAAAGCCCAAAGACAAGCTGTTGGGGGAGTGACTGGGGATGAGGCAGGCCCACAGTGAACAACTAAAATGGCTTGAGGTGCTCAGAGCCCAGCACCTAAGATACAGCCCAGTTAGCTGAGGAAAAGAAAGTTCCTAGTCTTCTCAGCAGCACCTGAGTAGATCTCAAGGTGAAAAGCCCTGGAGAAACCAGCTGCCAATTTCCTGAGTGATGTTAAAGCTTACCCCCAAACCATCTCAGCCAGGCTAGATGCCACCTTCTGTCCCGCGCGCCTCTCGCCAGCAAGAAGACACGCGACACTCAGGCTTCGTCTGCAGTTCAGCTTTATTCAGCCATTGATAGAGGAGGAACCCAGGGGCCCCAAAATGGCGCTGCTATATAGCCCTGAGGCAGCGTGTCCTCCACTGATTGGCGCGCCCGGGAGTGGGCGGTGATTAGCCATGTACACCCATAATGCACTTCGGGGGTTTTCCCGCGCTATCCGTAAGTTTCCTTAGAGCGACAGCGGAGGTCAGCGCCATCTTGTAATGGCGAATACTCTAACCGCTCCTTACAACCTTCTGCAATCTCATCCTGAAATTGCACCAGTGCCACATATGCCAAACTGGGATGCCAGCTCTTTAGCTGTAAGCCAGAACATCAGCACCAACACATCTTCCTGAGCCAGGTAATATCTGGGATTTGCCTGGAGAAAACCACTTTTTTTCTCTTTCAGACAAATACTGGGGCAATAGAAAGCAGGCAGTAATCATACTGGGGAATTGTCTCTATGTCAGTAGAGACTCTGGAACAGACAGGACAGATGAGACCATGATCATGTCTCAGAAGAGATGAGTCTCAAAAGTCATGGGAGATGCACATAGAACTACTTATCCTGATTATGGTTCTCCCCTTTGATTGATAAGAAGAACGTCATCTACACAACTTGAGGAATATGTCTTCACAAGACCAGAAGAGTATTTAGTACTGGCCTTCTGATGATCCCACTCATTCATTCATTCATTCATTCATTCATTCATTCAACCAAAACATCTTGTCCAGTACTCAACTTGTCCTAGACACTATACTGGCTATAGAAAAGGATGAATGATAAATTTGCATGCCCTTCGCCAGTGAAGCTTACATTCTTTCAAATGAGAGAGAAATATTCAATTGCACAGTTCCAACTATTTATAAGTACAGCATGTGCTATCAAGAAAGTTGAGAGTAATGGGGTGGAATCCAACCTAGAAGGTCAGGCTTCTTTGGAGAACTGACACCTAGGCTGGAGCCTGGAAGATGAGTGGGAAGCTCCAGAAAAAGGACGTGCACAAAGGCTTTAAGGTTGAAAGAGTGTGACAAAATCAAGGTATGTAGGAGATGCGTGTCAGATGGATCGGAAGAGCATATCTCTCAGAGAGAGCATTATAAACTTTCTAGAGGGTTGTTATTGTTTGAATAAGGAATGACCCTTGAAGGCTCTCGTGTTGAAGGGTTAGTTACTAGCTTATGGGCTTTTGAATCATGAAGGCTCTAACCTCATTGGTAAATTAAGTTCTATAACTTGGTGGCATTATTGGGGGGGGAGGGGGGATTAGGAGGGGATCTAGTTGGACAGTGTGGGTCACTGGGGATGTGCCCTGGAAGGACATAGCTCATCCATGGCCCCTCTTTCTCTGCTTCTCAGTTTCAATAAGTGAGCGCCACAGCCTTCCACCACAATGCACCACAGACCCAAGGGGCCCATGGGGCCAAGTTACCATGGCCTGAAACTTCTGACAGCATGAACCAAAATGAACCTTTCCTTCTTTATGTTTGTTTTCCTTGGGTATTTTTGTCATAGCAATGAAAAATGACTGCCACAAAGAGTCTTATTTTCATCTGAGAGCAATGTGAACCATGGAAGTGTGTAAGAGAGAGGAAGTAATGATGTAATAGGATATGTTGATCTGAACACTCACCTACCTGCCTCACTTTGCCTAGAAACAGAGAGTAAAACCAGCCTTTTGTCTGAGCCCATCAGGATCCTCGAATGCCAAACTGGGCAATTTAAGAGGATACTTTGCTGGCCATCAGAGGGAAGAGAGGCCCCAGTAAAGGGGAATGTCAAGGCGGGAATACGGGAGTGGGTGGGCGGGTGGGTGGGAGGTGGAATTCCCTCATAGAGGTGGGGGAGGGGGAGGGGATAGGTGGTTTCCAAAGAGGAGACCTAGAAAGGGGTAAACATTGGAAATGTAAATAAAGCATCAAAAACTAAAAATAAAAAATAAAAGACACAGTCTAGGATTAGAAGGGGTGGATGGCTGTGTGAGTAGCAACTGATCTTAAGCCTAGACTGCTCCATGAGGCAGGATTGCTGGTACTTGGAATGAATTTGTGTGTGATTCACAAGCTGATTATAAGCAAGTGTTAGGCTTTAAAATTGTGTTGTTGTTTTGTTTGCTTTTTACCTTTTTGAAAAATTAAAAATAGATTTTTTCATATTAAAAAAAAAAAAAGAGGATACTTTGCTTCTAGCAAGCAGAGATAGCCAAGTGTTTTACAGAGGTAACATTTAGCATTGTGCTTTCAGAGAGGCAGGACATCTCTATAGGCGTCCATCTGAGTCACACAATAAATGATATCTATGCTGTAAAGCACAAAAAGCACATGGTGGTTGAGAAGCAAAGATAGTGCTTACCTCTATAACAAATGCCCCTCTCCTGGACAATCTTTAAGCCTTGAGTCCATCAATGGATTCTTCCATTCATAAGGTCAGAGCCCTCATGATCCAGTCGTCTCTCAAAGGCCCACTTCTGAATACTGCCGCATTGGGGACCATGCCTTCAGCACATGGCCGTTTGGGGAACATTTAAGAAACATACCACAACAGTGGATTTCTACTTCTTTTCTAGCCAAGTTTCTGTACTGCTGACTCCTGATTTGTCTTCTTCAGTATACATCAGGGGATGTTCTTGAAGAAGGTAAAGCCCACTAGCTGCCCCTCAGAAGCTTCTCTGACCTTTAAACACACTCTGCACCCAGATTCTGCTAGGAGAGCCACCATAAGTAATGGGGCTCCCCCTACTGACAGCTCATGTGGTGGGGGTACCCAGGGAGTGTGGGAGTGAGGCTTTCTACACTCGCTGTTTAGAAAAAGTAGTTTTCAGGAGTACCTCAAGGTTACCCACAATCTGCTACTCTCAAATATGAATAGCTTCATCCTGAAGATTGTCCTTTCTGTACGTGCTAGGAAAACCCCAGACAACACAAAACTCAAAATAAAGGCCAAGCATGGTGATGCAGACCTAGAATCCAAACTGAGGAATCTGAGGCAAGAGGACTATGAGTTGGAGACCAAACCTGAGCTATAATGTAAGATCTTGTCAAAGTGAGGAATGGAGAAAATTTTGAAAGTATAAACTAGGATAGCCCCTTAATTCAGTGCTGGGCCATACTGATGGGTTGAGTTTTAGGGTCCAAAATATGTCAAGCTCAAAGAATCAAATATGCTTAGCAACTCAGTTAAAAAGCCATGCTGACAGCCTTCTAGAGAGGTGGCTTACCTTTCCCCAAAGGTATTCCAAAACACGACTCACAACTAACCACAAGATGACGACGTCCAGGGACCGGTCAACAGAAGTAACTATATGGAATATAACATACATTGTTCTCAAAGTACCCTGACATCCAGATAACCCAAAAAAAACAAAAACAAAAAACCCACCTCTATATGTCTGAAGATATACATGAACAAGCTAGGCTGGACTGATGGCGCATTTAGATCCTTCTGCGAAGTTCCACCTTTGGAAAGACGTATGAGCTGAGGTCAGAAAGAAAGGCCTCGGATCCAGAAGTCCCAGAGGCCTGTGCTCTTCCTAGAGTCCTGCCAGGGTTGGAACTCAGAGAGACAGACAACCCTCCTTAGGTGCTGAATCACAATGAAGACCCTTAACAGCTTCCAGGTTTCAGAAACCACAACACAAGAAGCCCAAACATTAGTCTCTGCTACCCCAACCAACACTGTGAAACAGTCAGAGGTGGCCAGAAGAGCATGTGGTTGTAGGGAAGATGGAGGGTCTGTGCTTAACCTTAGGGTAATTCCCATCCACAGTAAATCTTACACAGTCTGGTACCAAGGATACTGAGGGTTGCTCAAGTGGACTTTACAGTAATCCCCCATTACCAAGATTCTGCTGCATGTGCTGTCAGTTACCTTTGATCCAATACAGTCTGAATAGCCTGCTAAAATCTTACAACATCCTGCTCCATCTTGTCCAGAATGACACTCAAGCTGCGTACTAATGGACTACACCCATTATACACTTAGTATCTCAGATATCAGATTGACAGTCTCAGTATCACAATGCTTATAATGGAGATAACCCTTACATATCAACCTGATGATACAGCATGATGCTTCACTTCATCTCATCATAGGCAGTATGTTGGCTCACATTATCAAAGGATGAAGAAGTTAAGTGCAGCATAAATACAGTATTTGAGAGAGAGTACCCACTACTATTATAGTAGTTTTATAAATAATTTTGTTATTATTTACTGTTAATCACCTACCATACCTCATTTATAAATTAAACTTTAGCATAATAAAAGTATATGAAGGAAAAATACATAGATTCAGTACTCTTTGTAGTTTTGGGAATCTGCTGAGGTTGCATAACATATCTCTTTGATTAAGAAGGGCTATTGTGTTCAATTTGGGAGCTGGCTGGACATAAAGGATGGAATATGGAAGGAAATGAAACTGAGCTAGGCTTAAGCCAAGGTGAGTCCTATGATACTGGTGACATCATCCAATCATAAAGGATGCTGCAATGACAGAGGACCCGATGAGTTGATATGCACACTCAGAGTCTGACCTACCAGTGAGGCATAGGGTGGTCCGTCCAGTGGAGGATAGCTGAGAACTCGGGGGGAAGAGAATGTAAGTAACCAAGCAACAGGGAGAGGAGCTGGCTTGGGGAGAGGAGCTGGCTTGTGAACACTCACATTTCTTGAGGCCCTAGCACTTTGTCCTCCACCACCTCTGTTCTAAGCCTTTAGAAAAATGAGTTCACTTCCAGAAGCTTTAGCTTTTCCCCAGGGAACACATAACAGAGAAAGCATGTCTATGACTGGGGATATGCTTCAGTTGGTAGTATGCTTGCCTAGTATGTACAAGGCCTTGGGTTCAAACCCTGCTATCCCATAAACTGGCTGTGGTCCCAAATAACACTGTAATACTAGAACTTGGGAGGTGGAGACAGGAAGATCAGGAGTCCAAGATCATCTAAAGACACACTAGGTGGTTTAAGGGTAGCCTGGGCCACAGATGATCTCGTGATGGGAAGACACGCCCTCAGACATGTGTGGTGTGCTTGTGGGGAGGGTGCACAATGGGTTCCCTCCACCAATGCTCTTTGCACAGCTGGCATTTTACCTTGAGTTTTTGTCTAATAGTGACTTCATCTTCACTTTCTAGAGACCCTAACTCCTTAGCTTTTCCCAATACTTGAAGGATTAGAAGGACCTGGTTTCCAAATAATGACCACCACTGCACCAGAAGTTACTTTCTTGCCAGGACCCATAACTTCTTACCTTACTTCCTCCCTACATCAAGAGACAGGCATGCCTGGGCAGGCCTGACACAACCAGCCCCCCTGGGCTGGGGTGGGAAAGCTGACATCTCCCTAGAGATGACTCAGAGTGCACGTGTACCAACAAACCAGATCCTCTGGGCTATCCCAGAGCCTAAGAGTTTCTGTCAGAAGTTATCCAGACTTACAGCCTTCTTCAATGCATGACCCATTCATGAAGCCTCAGAAACAGAAGTAAAACCAGCTCCCCACAACAAGTTAACTTCTTTTGAGACCTTAAATTATGTCTGTAGCAGTATTTCTTCATAAAAAGGTAAAGAAAAAGACCCTGCCTATGACTATGGTCTAATGAAATGTCTGTTTTCTCTCACAGTGCTATAAGCCCAAACCCCTATCTACTTAGTCCTTTGCAGCTAATCCACTCTTTGTAACTGTCAGGCTTCATGGAGCTGGCAGCAAGCCCATCAGATAACAATGCAGCTGTGACCTGAGAAATGTGAGAAGAGAGGAAGATTAATAAAGATGAAAAACATGTTTGGTAGCTACGGCTAAGGAGAGGTCTGAGGGGAGCCCTCATAGGATGTCTTAGCAGTATAGGGAGCCCACAGCCATAGGGGTCAGTCAGATTTGTGAGACCTGAAAGCAGAAAAGCCCGGGTCTCTTCCTTTCTGCATAGACATGTATTCCTTGAAACATCCCAAGACAGCAATAATGAGAACAACATCACTTGACAAGTCAAGTTTTATTGTCCCTAACCCTCCTGACTGAGGACACACACAGCCGGGCAGAGAGATGTCCCAAAGCAATAGAATCACCTACTCATGTTCTACAAGGTCTAGCAAGTAGCCATGACAAAGCAAGGCAAAGCTACAGGGAAAGTGTTTTGACCAGAGATCCTATTTTCTTAACCCACACGTTCAGGGAGATATTCAGACTAAAAATCTCTTGAGTTGGTGCTGCCCACAGGTATCTGGAGTTTGACACAAAAAGGTGTATGATTGTCCTTAAGGAACAACATCCAAGGCTGACCTCTACCTTTGACACATAGGTGCACATATGTATACCCCTAACACAGCAGGAAGGGTGGAGAGGGAGATAGAAATGCTAGCCTTAGCTAAGTGAGCCGACAAGGAAGGAATAAAGAATTTAATTCCTTTATTCTTTGTCTATACCCTTATCCCACTGCCTTCATCGACATCTACAATGATATCTCCACCTTCTTCTCCAAACCAGTCCCTCTGTATGTTTTCAAGTCCTGCCCTATCATTTTGAAGGCTTTTCCTGCAGTCCCTGGGAGACTCAGTAGGCCCTACTGAGGTATAGAGCTTTGCAGTATCTCCAGCTGAGGAACCTACCTCTGTTCTCTCCTGAAGGAGCTAGGGATTGCGGGCCTTAGTCAGGAGTCAGGAAGTGATTGTTCTACCATTCACTGAGACAGGGTTTCTCATTTAACCCAGAGCTTGCTGAGCAGATAGGTATGAGTAATCCACAGCTAGATGTCATTAGTCTTAGCAGGCAGCCGGCCCTGTCTCTACCTGCCGAGACTAACATAGGTGAACCACCACATCCCAACTTCAACATGCATTCTGAGTATCTGAACTCCGGCCTTCATGCTTGAGTGGCAAGCACTGAACTATTGAGTCATCTCCACAGCCCACCTTACACTGTCACTGAGTTAACATTAATACTGCACAAAATCCACCATTTTAGTCACTGACATCATACATGAAGTGACTTCCAGTGTTGTACAGCCATCGCCATTATCTAATGGCAGAACAACCCTGTCATTCCCCCAAAGGAAACACTAAGCCCATGAAGCTTGCTCTCTACTGACAGAGCTGAGCATCATACTCAAGTAAGGATAAAGTGTACACATAGGCTGAGATTATAGAGCAGGCCCCTGAGCTGAGAGACAATAAACAGACAACTAGAACACTTACCCTTGAGAAAACGCAGCCTGGGAATTAAGTAACTTGTTCAAAGTCCTACAACAGATGACGTCACACTGGACGACACAGACTTTGTTATCTTCTCCATTATAAACAATATTGATAAGGAATCCTTGGATTTGTTGATTTATCTGAAGACACTAAATAAAGGGAAAATTTTAGAGAGGTTCAACCAGATGGTTTTCAGAACTTGTGGGGGAGGAGGGTGGGAGGCAGGAGACCGTTAAAAACAACAGCAGCAATAAAAGGCAGTAGATGAGCAGGACTCATCAGCAGAGAAATCATAAGTCACCCAGGAGAGCCACAGTTAATGAAGCCAAGAAATCCAAGAGCAATTCCTAATCATTTGCTGAGAAAAGCACCACGCTAGGCCGAGCACGGCACGTGAAGGGGCAGTGCCTAACATCACAGGTCCTTCACCAGGCCTCACCTACTTCCACCATGTCTTCCTAGACAATTTCTTCACTGAGCTCCGGAAAGGCATCCGAGCCCTCTTACTCACCCCTACTCTTTCTTAGATCTTCCTCTTTTCCTGTCTGTTCCCATTGTCAACACTGCCTTTATCTAGAATTCATCTCACCCTTAATTTGTCTATAGCCTACCCATTCTGATGAGCACAGATCTTAACAACACTCCTTGTTCTAACACGAAAAAGTACACATTAGTAAGAATAGTAGCGACTTGGATCTGGAGAGGTAGCTCAACAGTTCAGAGCACTTGTTTTTGTAGATAACATGAGTTTGATTGCTAGGGTCCAGATGGAGGCTAAAAACCATCCATAATTCTAGTTCTAGGGGATCTGATGACTCTTCTGACATCATAGGGCACCAGGCCCACATAGTGGTGCACAATCAAACATGTGAGCAAAGCACTCATACACATAAAATAAAAAAATAAATTCAAAAGGTAGTAAATTCTTAGAGTCCTTGCTATGTGTCACACACTACTATACTGGTTACTTAGCTGTCTCTGTGATAAAATACCAGACCAGGAACAATGTAGAGAAGAGTTTATTTTGGCTCACGGTTCCAGAGGCCCAAGAGTCCACATGGCATAGAGTATGACAACCAGAACAGGAAGCTTAGAGAGCACATCATCAAGCACAATCCCAAAGCACAGTAAGCAAACTGGAAGCAGGGCAAGGCTATGAACTCTCAAAGCCTGTCCCAGTGACACACTTCCTTAGTCAGGCTGCTCCTCCTCACAGCCTTATCCCCAAAGAGCACCACCAACCAGAGACTTAAGCATTCAAATACCCGAGACTATAGGGGACATTGACATTCAAGCCATTATGATTACAGAAGAAGAGGAGCAGGAGGAGGAGGCGGAGGAGGAGGAGGAAGAGGAGGAGGAGGAAGAGGAGGAGGAGGAAGAAGCAGAAAAAGAATAAGAAGAAGAAGAAGGAGAAGAAGAAGAAATGTACACTATATGTCCCCATTTGATCTCCATAAAAGAGCCCAGGTGAAGAAACAGGCCCAAAGACATTAAATAACTTTACTCAAATCATACAGCCACTAGGAAGCAAAACGAAGATCAAAACTATGACTTTATGAGTATAAAACCCTTTTTACTAAATGTGTATAAACGTGTGTTATGTATGCACATATGCATATTTGTGGAGAATGGACTCACATGTTTACATGTGTGTATGGAGGTCTAAGAGTGACTTCAGACTGTCTCCCTAGATCCCTCCCATTTTCACTGAGATGAGCTCTCTCAGGGTTCTCTGATTGGGCGAGTCTGACTAGGCAGCTTGTGCTAGGATCTGCTGTCCCTCCCTTCTGAGTATTGGCATTACAAGTGGACTACTGTCCTCACTTGGCAGTCACATGGCCTCTGAGGATCCAGACTCTAGACCTCATTTTTGCACCGCAAGCACTTCACCTGCTGAGCCATCTCCACAGCCCAGTCCGGAGCATCTGTTTTACTTCTTTTATGTCTGACCTTATAACATAATTACATTATTTCCCCCTCAGAACCCTTTAACCACTGTTATAAAAGGGCCCTCATTAACTGAGTGAGCATATCACAGGCAGACCTTCATCATAAGGAGTTAATACTGCTTTCTGATCATCTCACACATCAGTCTCTGCTTTCTGCCAGGTTATATGCCTGTTTGAAAGCAGACACCTATATGTGAAAGCAGCTCACACACCCTCTCACACAGACATGGATTGCTCTCCTTCTCAGTCTATGCCTCCTCAGCATCTGGGTCTGATTCAAACTCAGGAAGAGAACTAAAGGGCTTACCTAAAGGTAGGATGTGTCCTTACACCTTGACCCACACAGTGAGAAAGCATCTTCGTGCAGTGTTGTAAAGGAGAGTCAGAGCAGCTCATATTGTTGTGGCCAGCCTAGAACCCTGTGTTCTCCACCAATGTCAACCAAGTAATTACAAGGACCTCACACATGTCACACAGTGCTCCAAGAACTGAGTCTGCAACACAACGCATGAGTCCTCATACAAAGGCTCTGAGGTCTGTACTATTATTGTCAAGGCTTTATCAATGAGGAAATCAAATGACTCAGAGAAGTCATTTTCCTAAAGGCTTATTGCTGGTAGATGGTAGAAGTGGAATTTAGACCCAGGGCTTTCTGGTTCCAAAACCAGAGGCGACCTCTACAATCTATTTAAGAGACAATGCCTCCTATCTAAGCTCAAATGTGCAAAGTTATCACATTAATAAATACTCTCTGTGTCATGAGAACATTGACAGACACATGGAAGACGCAGTTCCTATTGCAGAGAGGCTTGCCATCTAGAGAATGGACCGATGGCGGCAGGGGGAGATGCAGGACACGGGACAACTAGATCTGAACAAGAGTGAAACTGGCAGCCTGTGGGGGCTTAATGTGAGAAAGGTGTGGAAAGCACGAGAAGAAAACTAAAGAGTGACTTCAAAGTTTTCTTCCAGCATTCAACCAGGACGCTAAGTTCAGACCTCTCACAAAATGCAGACATAGAACATACACCACGTAGCCATCAGAAGGAAAGTAAACTACACTGTTGCAAGGTTTTGCTGGGATTTACAGTGGGGGACACAGACAGGCCATAGAGCTGAGCATCAGGGACCTCTCCAAGCTGGAGCCTGCGTGGTTGTCGGATGGGTGGGAAGCAGGTGAGTGTTGCAGAGTCAGAGAGCAGCAACAGACTAGAGGACGACTCACTGGTGAATGCTGTGGGCACTGACTGCTCACCCCTTTGATATTCCATTCATTAACAAGTACCGACTGAGCCTCACTGTGAGCCAGCACTGTAAGTGGGGCCTGAAAGAGGGGTGAAAATACTGGGAAAGCCTTGACCTCAAAGAATTCTTATTATCAAGGCATAGGGTCACTTGAAGGTGTTAGATCATGACATCTGCTTTCCAGATACCTGAGGATAGGCTATGGACACTAAATGACACAGAGTATGGACACTAAATGATGCAGAGTCATTGCTATCTAGTATTTTGTGTGTGGTGGTGGTAGGAGTGCTCACACATGCTAAGCAAGCATTCCTCCAGGGAGGCATACCACCAACTCTGTTATGTAATTTTTAAATAATATTTGATTTAAAGAAAACTCCAGGCATGTTCCAGTAAGGGCTTATCTTTCCAGATGGAAGAATTATTTGGAGACAGAGAAAAATGCAGGCTAAATTTAATAATAAATTGCTTTTACATTGCCTTATACCTTAAAACATCCAACTCATATTCTTCAGAACTGAATCTTATTACCACTATGTCTCCAGCACTACATCTGACTGTCCTAGAAATAATTCTAAAAGGCCTTGTGATCTCACCCAGTTAATCATATTCAGCCCAAGGTATAAACATGACCATGATTTATTTTAAATATCCTCTACATTGGCAGAGAAGGAAGTTTGTTTTAAAATGTATAGTATAGACAGAAGAGACCTTGAAAATCTTCCAACCTTATTTCCTTATTTTTCAAAATGAAAAACTGAGGCATGAAGGCATGAGATGGTTTTTCCACGGTGGATTAGTAGTTCTGGCAGACTCAAGTTCATATACCCTAGCAAATTTTTTACAGAAAAAGAACTATCTGCCAAGGAAGAAATGGTGAGGCCACGCAGCTCTCAGGTCCTACAAGGCCAGTCTCTGAACTGTACGTTCATTGACCCACCTCATCTGTCTGACTCTTATTCCACCAACCAACCCGAACCAGCTGCAGAACAATAAGTGTCAACTTGACAGCTCAGTGTTCAGACTCTCCCTGGTCACAGGACTCTCCTCCAGTGGGACATGGCTTGGAAAGCCTGGCCCAGAGCTGCCCAGGCTCTCCTGGGGCTACCTAGTTCTGTCCAGAACTCTAGTACAATAAGCCCTCGAGGAACCAAAAGCCATCTCAGTTTCTTAAAGCAAACAGACATGAGAGCAACAGGCCACAAGCAGGAGTTCCTCATGGGTGATTCCCTTGGCCAGAGTAGACCAGCACCATCTGGGGATGTGGCTGAGTCCCAGGAGCCCTGCCCTCATTTGCACTGGATCAGAGGAAGCTCAAGGGCTCAGACCTTGGAGGAGCAAAGGTCAAGGGCAGTGACAAAGAATCCAGGGCCTCTTTGGAGTGGGTGGGAACTGGAAAATGCCCACCAACCCCATCTTGGGTGGGAAAAGGAAAAAGAACTCTTGTTTCCCCCCAGAAGGCTGCACCCTGCCTGGGAAGCAAGCTGTACCCAGAAATGACACTTGAGGACCTGGCTTGAGGCCATGACTGCATATAGCTCAGGGGTTTTGTTTCCACTTTATAAATGGAAGGAGGGGAGGAAAGGAATTCTTTGGCTGAGTAATACAATACTTCTGAGTCCAGCCCACCAGGCTGGGCCCTGGGAAGAGCAAATAAGCACCCTTCCCTGTCTTAACAGGTTTGTGGACACACGGCTGGCTGCCACTCACTGCGCTTGTGAAGCAGATGCTGGGGAAAGGGGGAAAGCAGACCTCCAAGCCCCAGAGCTGGGTCAGAGCCTGATAAGATCCCACCTTCCAGGGCTGGAGAGATGGCTCAGCGGTTAAGGGCACTGACTGCTCTTCCAAAGGTCCTGAGTTCAATTCCCAGCAACCACATGGTGGCTCACAACCATCTGTAATGGGATCTGGTGCCCTCTTCTGGTGTGTCTGAAGAGAGCAACAGTATACTCATGTATATATATATAAAATCTTAAAAGATCCCATCTACCTACCTCAGTGCCTGCTTCCCTGGCTGACCCAACCTCAAAGCCAGCTCCTAGTCCAAGATCTCTTCATCTGTGGGACTTCCCAAATCCTTTCTTACCTTGGCCAATGAATAGAAATGTACATGTGGCTCGTGTCTCATGAGCCAAGAACAAGCACTCCGACCACTTAACAAGATCCAAATGGTCAGACATCAAGAATAGATACAAATAATCACCGTTTGTGCTTTGCTGAGGGCAGGGGCCTATCGTTAACGTTTTCATTCCTGTAACAACTAAGTCTGGCCTTACCTGACCACTTTATAGATAGTGAGCAAGAGGTGTTTACTGAAACAACTGCCAAGTCCTGAACCCACACTGTTCACCTCCACCCTCACCCCTGCACAGTCACTACAAATCCAGCAGCTTCCTCAGTACTGGAGATGAACAGAAGGAACTGGCTTTTCCTGCACCAGAGGTCATAGCAACTCATGACATTGCAGCCCAAAATGGTGAACGAATAAAAAGGCTTTCACCTGGCAGGCCTTAGCACCCGGGCCTGACCCTTAATCAGGGCAGCCAGCCCAGCCACAGCCCATCCCTGGCAGGTGCCCTCTCGCCTCTCCTGCCTGCCCCGCCCATCCACACACTCCTGCCCAGAGCCCTCCTCTCACTGTTTGTTTTGCTGAGAATTTCCGTTGGCTTGCGTGTGGGTGTTTGTTGTATTTCTCCTGCAGATGGCAGACAGCGGCCCTCCCCAGCATTACCCCACCCCAAGGGCAGTGTAGCAAGCAAGTGCTGCAAAGCCAAACAAAAGCCTAGCAGGTGAAGAGCCCCGTCTGCTGGCGGCGCCTTTTATCCAACCCAAGTCACAGACAATATCTTTACAGAATTCTTTTCAACTCTACCATCATCTGGAACTTTTTCTGCCTGGCTCTGGTCCTGCGGGAGCCCCCCAGCGCCCTCCACCCTTACAAAACCCAGCTGCTCCTCTGATGGGGCGAGGGACACGGGGTTCCACGAAAGCGATTTCCTTCCTTCTTCAATCCATTACACTCCCTTCAGAACTCAGAGGTCCCGATGATCACAGAAACTTCTGGCAAAGGCTGTACTGATCACTGAGCTGTGGAAAACAGAAGTGACTCCAGTCCTCAGCAGAAAGAGGGTGACCCTCAGCCTTTTACTGCCCTGAGAAAGGTGATCCCTGAGAGAGGGGTGCCCTGGGGAATGGGAACGTTTGAGATAATGTGTCTCAGTCCCTCGTATGGATGCTCTGACCTGGACCTGGTCTGCTCACCTGGAAGAACAGCCTCAAACTCAAGTCTGTCTGTTTGTCTCCCTCTCCTCCTCCTCCTTCCCCTCTGTTCCTTTCTCTCTCCCTCTTTTATTCTGTCCATCTTCCTCTCTCCCTCTCCCACCTAACCCCCAACCAAGGAACCAGCTCAGCTACCATAGGAGACAAAGGTCAGAGAACATCTGATGTCCTCAGCACCCATGCCTGAGATTGGAGTCACAACTAGTGACTCCCATTATGATTATGATTATGGGGGTACCCATAATCACCCCCGCTTCCCAATCAACTACCTGTCTCCATGGCTCTACCCAGTCCCCTGTATTGATGACTTGATAGTGGATAATTTATAGTTGAGTCAGTAAGACCTACTCAGCCTTGTAGGGCTTTCTGGTCAGTTCAGTGGTCTTTTGTGGCCTGAGTAACAGGTCCTATAGGTAAGGAGCCAAGTTCATTCTACCATGTTCTCTCTGTTCTCATTCCCACAGGACCTCAGGAATACCCATTGTCCTCCAACAGAGAAAACTAATGGTCATGACTGCTGATCCTACTAGCCAATACCTTTGAAAAGGGGCTTGGAGATGTCCAGCAGCTGCCTCTCGGTGGATGAGGCAGAGGACGCATGCCAGAGTATCCAAAGAGGCAGAACACAGAACTCTCCAGGAGTGCCCCAATGGCAGCTTTGTGGATGCTGACACGAAGCCCTACAATCCCTAAGTCTAAGATTCTTCTACTCCAGTTTGCCTAACAAAATTGAAAACGTGAGTTGTAATGTACACAAACTCCCGTCCACAGTCCTGACACAGTGTAACCCAGGTCTGGGCCAGCCTGCATCCTACCTTTGGCTCCTGTGACACCTTTCCTCCTTGCATATGACTTCTAGACCTTCAAGGCCTGGCTCTGAATGTTTCTATTTCTTTGAAACCTCCAGCCCCTTCAGTGAGTTCTAGTTAAGAAGCCAAGCACTTCTGTGGGTCACTCCCCAGGGCTTATTATATCCTACCAGGCATTTTAATAATTTCTGGACTCCAGGAGTGTCTCACTCATCTCTATTCCCAGAGATCTCTCATTACCTCCTCTTCCAGCACCTAACACTCTGCCAAGAGTGAACATTGAACAAATATTTCCTTGGTCAATATATCCAGGATAATCTTCCAACGTCTTTCTGATTGGCTACTAGGGTTTCGAAGCCAGACACTCAGAGAAATGGAAACAGGAAAACCAAAACATGTCCTCATCTCCTTGGAGAACACACACATTACTCTAAATTTCAAGAGAGAAAATACTAAATAATGCTACAGGAGATGTGGGCAAAGGGATATGAGACCCTCACTGGACATCCTCACTGGACAGTGCCGTGAATTCCCAGTTATACTTTCATGGTGCCCCTCTGTCCCCAACTTCTAGCCATCCATCGGAAACTGGCTAACATGTTAAGCATAATTTTGAATCCCCAATCCCCTGAACTTCAGGAAATGCAGACTTCCCCCACTTGACGGGCTTTATACAGCCTGGCAAACGTGTGTGGCTATCTCTGCTGCACACTCACCCTGGCCTTGCAGCTAAGCCTCTGTGGTCAGGACCCCAGAGAGGCCTCTCCATGATTTGCATATAATCACACAGTGCCAGGCACAACAAAGCCACTCAATACAGGAGAGTCTTCTCAGCTGAGTTTAAGGTTTAATCTCCTTAATACAAAAGTTTCTGCTTTGCTTTGCAGGGTTCTGGGACTCTTGCTAATGATGCTAAACAAATAATCACCATTTATCGCCCCCCCCCCCCCAGGTTTTACCCAGTGCCTCTTGCTGTTGTGGTTTACGGGCCAAGCCTGCACCTGCACTGTGTATGAGCTCATTTGGACATCCAGCAGGGCTCTTTAAAGACAGCCAGGCATAGAAACAGCAGCTAGAGCTAGGGAGAAGGCACCACCAGTCCTGGCACTACTGCAGACAGCCCCTGTAGACTGCCCATTACAGTTGTAGACCCTGTAAGAAACACTTAGGAAACACCTTCAGATCCTCCTCCCAAAATCTAGCTCCTTCTTTATGAGTGGAGCTGGTCTTCCTCTTCCTGTGACTACTCTACCTCCACATGCTTCCCCTGCCAGACTCCTCCCTTTCATTTCTTCACAATGATCCCTGTATCCAGGTGTTGTGTCTAAGTCAGCTTTCCTGCTTGCTCCTGTAGGCCTTACCAGGTGAGTTGGGGTACCCTAAAATGACAGCCTCCAGGACCTTCAGGACAAATATGCGCAGAACTTTCTGTCTTTACTCCAGTTGCTTGGTGTTTTCAGAATGAACCAAGATCCCCTGTCTGTTACTTCGAAGCGGAATTTGGTAAGTATTCTTGGGCTTTTGGGTTGAATTGGGTGGCCTGGATATCTTGGTTATCTATTTATATCTTAGCAGGCATCAAACAAGACCCTTTATTATGTCTCATCATGTTATAGAACAGAAATCTGTTCAGGGCTCAACTTGGCAAGCCTATTTCTGTATTTCATTGATGAGGGTTACCCTGTGGCCTTTAGTTGATGAACTGACTAACCTAAGAGTCTAAAAGTGTCTCCTATTCACTGCTTCCAAATTAATAGGAGTGGCTAAAGTCTTGTCTCTGCTAGGAACTCTGTCATGCATGACTGTCTTCAGACAATAAGGGTCTTTTACACAGTATATCAAGGCTCTGAGAGAAAGTAGTCCAAAAGAACTGTGCAGAGGCTACAAGGTGTCAGAAATCCCAGAATCTCACTTTGTAGTTCACTGAAAACATCTTCCTAAAGTCTTCTCAGAGGCACTAGCCCTAAAAGCAGTGCAGAGCAGACTTTCCTGGCACTGCATAGCTTAGCCTTGTAAATAGAACATTACTGTTACCAACCTACATGTACTAGGGTATCACTGTCATACTTTTCCCCAAAGACTAAAACTAATATCCTACCTATCTTTGCTCTGGCCTAGGATAGCATCCCTAGTTGGCCCAATGCCCAGCCTGTCTCTTATCCCCTCAGCTGTCAGCAAGACCTCAGCTTTCTCTTCACTGCTACTACCCCAAATTCATATATTTTATATTTATTGAGGATGACTTTAGACTGGGAGATAAAAAAAAAAAAAATACAAAAAAAAAAACCTTGAGTCAATTCAGGACAAACACAGTAGACAGCTAATGCTCTAGACTTGAAGTCTCAAGCCAGGACTTTCCTAAATGGCTCTAGTTGCATGTCTCTCCTGTTATCAAGGGTTGTCACAATGTCACTGTTCTCAGGTTGTCTGAACCATAGAGACAAGATTACCAGTGGGCAGGGCAATCTGTCTCACTTGGTACTAAGTTCCATGAGCACCTAGCAACACTTAATCAGACTGGCTTCAGCAGACTCAAATCAGCTGCATGCTCACTGGCTCCAGTCTGGGAATGGCAGGTGTCTGGCAGGGAAGTCCCTGCTCACAAAGTGGGGACACTGTGCAGAACCTAGAAGGTGTCATATGACCTGGGTTCAGAAATCCCAGAATCTCACTTTGTTGGTTATTAATCATTGAAGACATCTTCCTCACATGGCACATTGCAAATTCTTACATATTAACATTTCAGTCCCCTTTAAACATCCAATCTCTTAAAATTCAAAGTCTTTTAAAAATTCAAAGTCTCTTAACTGTGGGCTCCACTAAAATACCTTCTTACTTCAGGAGGGAAAATATATCAGGGCACAGTCACAATCAAAAGCAAAACCAAACTCCAACTGTCCAATAACTGGGATCCACTCACGATCTTCTGGATTCCTCCAAGGGCTTGAGCCACTTCTCCAGCTCTGCCCTTTGTAGCACACACCTTGTCTTCTAGGCTCCAGATGCCTGTAGTCCATGCTGCTGCTGTTCTTGGTGGTCATCTCATGGTACTGGCATCTCCAAAACACTGCTTGTCTTCTACTGCAACTAGGCTTTACCAACAGCCTCTCATAGGTTCTCTTCATGGTGCCAAGCCTTACCTCCTTTGCATGACCCCTTCAGTCCTGGGCCATCAATTGCAACTGAGGCTGCACCTTCACCAGTGGCCTTCCTCGGCCTCTCACAGTGCCTGAGCCTCAACTCCTTTGCATGACCCCTTCAGTCTTGGAATTGCAACTGAGGCTACACCTTCACCAATGGCCTTCCAAGGCCTCTCACAGTGCCCAGGCCTCAGCTGTTCTTTACGACTCCTTCATGCCTTCAAAACCAGTACCACCTGGGTGACTCTTACACATTACCAAGTCCAGCCACAGCACAACCCCGGCTATTTCTGGAACACAGCCTCTCAGAAAACACTTTTCAGAAGATTTCACCTCAGTGATGCTGGTCTCTTCCCAATCACCACCAATTTCCCAACTCCCGCTAACCAGCATCAATAGTCCCAGAAATGCAATAGTTTTGCTTTAGTAGTTCTGGTATCTTGTTAATCACAGGCAATCCTTCAGCCCCAGCTAACCAAAACCACAGAACCTTCACAGTCAAAATAGCAACAGCCCTGATGAGAGTCTTTAATCTTCCCTCTGAAATTTCACAAGCCAGGTCTCCATCTTCTGCACTGTTCTCAACATTATCTTCCAAGCTCCTACACAGCATCCCACAAAGCTCTTTTTTTTTTTTTTTTTTTTTT
>CM052706.1:66659999-66825736 GCA_028551405.1 Uromys caudimaculatus
GGGGGGGAGGGGGAGGGGACACGGGGTTTCTAAAGAAAAGGGGAATCATCGGAAATGTAAATAAAATATCAAGAAAAAAAAATAAAATAAATAAAATAAAAAAAAAATTAAAAAAATAAAAAAATAAATAAAAAAATAAAAAGCACTCCAGACCAATGACTATAGAGATTTCTAACGAATCCCAGCTAAGGCCCACTTTACAGAGCACTTGTTGAGATTGTCAAAAGTAAGGAAACTCTTGAGAAACTTTCAGTTAAAGGGAGGCAGGGACACGACTAAATATAATGTTTGACCCTGGAATAAACAAGGCGATGTGAACAAAGCGAGGCCATTAGCTAACGTGCTCATCCAGGAACTATAATTACTGGGAGTGCGGCACACGGGAACTCTGAGAGTTTCCAGAAATCTAAAATTGTTCATTAGAAACTGAGCTTATCAAAAATACATACTTATTGTCTTATTTCAGGAAAAACAAAAGCAACGAGAAGAACGTGTGTGTGTCAGTTGCTTCCAGGATCATGGAAGTTCAGAAGTCTCCAACCTGTTGAGCTAGTGCAAATCCACATAAAATCAAAGCTGAGTGAGACAACCCAGACCACCACCAGGAGCCTCGGAAAAGGCAGAAATGATAGTTGGAAGCCAGGCACTTAAAGGTGGTGCAGGACTTGAATCCCAGCACTCGAGAGGGAGAGGCAGGTGGATCTCTGAGTTCTGGGACTGCCTAGTCTACAGAGAGAGTTCCAAGCAGCCAGGGCTACACAGAGAAACCCTGTCTCAAAAAATAAACAAACAAGGAAGGAAGGAAGGAAGGAAGGAAGGAAGGAAGGAAGGAAGGAAGACAGACAGACCCGACAGAAGTAGTAGTTGGAACAAGAGAAGATATAGTAGGCCTAGCAGTGACCAGCTATCAGACAACTTGGACAAAAAAAAGACAGGGCCTGCACTAAGCCTCCTTAGGAGCTTCATGCCAGAGAAGGACTACGTGACACAGGGGAGTCTGCAAAATGGTGCTGGGCTAAGTGTAAGAGTAAAGCCCAGGCCAGCCTGGTCTACAGAGTGAGTTCCAGGACAGCCAGGGCTACACAGAGAAACCCTGTCTCGAAAAACCAAAAAAAAAAAAAAGAAAAGAAAAGAAAAGAAAAAAAGAGTAAAGCCCAGGATGATTTAGTGTGACCACCTTTGAATACATTCAAAAGAGTATCTTCTTAAACATTAAAAGGGGCGCGCGCGCACGCACGCACACACACACACACACACACACACACACACACACACACACACACACACACACACCTGCCAACAATGTCTCCGGTACTCCCTCACTCTATCAGATGCCTACACCCTACAGCTTGTTCCATGCCCAGCCCATCGGTTTCTGCAAGTTCACAGTGCCACCTACTGGCAAGACAAAAGCAAGATGAGCAAGCCGCTCAGCAACAAAATAGCTGATAGCAGTCAGGTGCCCATCAAGGGACACTCACAGGCTAGAGGACTCTGCAAAGCAGTGGCTCTACAAGAAGCTATCCCCCTGGGTGACAGCGACCATTTGTTCCCAGTAATCTAAATTTCCCCCTCAAAAGTGTCTCTGCAAGGAGCCATCTATACCTCTTAATTCTCTTTCCAGCCCTGACTGCAAAATAGCATCCAACGATCGATCCTTCTGAGCTTCTAGGACATTCTTTTAAGTATCGCCATGCCCAGAAAGGAGCCTGGAAAGTAGATAATGCACAAGATATATCTTCTGATCAAAAGACCAAAACTGGTTAAGTGAATAGAATTCCCTCAAACTGGGGTCACTTCTCTGGGTGTCGAGGGGCAGATCTCTTCTTAAAAGCAATCAATCATAAGTCATTTGAAGGGAACATTGATGAATAACACAGGGCAAATCAAACCAGATACTCATTTCTGTCTCCTCCTCTTTCTCCTCCTCTTCCTCTTCGTCTCCCCCTCCCCCTTTTTTTTTTAAAAAATTAGGCCTCACCGAAATGTGATCTATTGAATTTTTTTGAAGGCTTCTGCACAACCATACATCACACAGGAGCACTGAACCTGATCTGGGTTTATGCTTTTCCATATACTTCTGGTCCTGTGGGAATCAGTGATTTTTCACAGCAGCCATAAAGAAAGCTGGACAACATTAACCACTATCACTTTTTATAAGCAACAAAGCAATGGATCGTTCTATTTTTGAAAGCCTGCTTTTCTCAAAAGCATCCACTGAATGTCTTCTCTGGGCGTCACCTGGTCACACCAGGGACTCCAGTGCTTTGTGGTCTCCGGTGGTTTCCTGTATGCAGGGTCTAGGAGCACTTGGCCGGTGTTACCGATCTGTTAAAACTGGATTTCAGTCCAGAATGGGGCTCCCACTTTTTCTCTGTAAATGAGGGAGAACTAGATGGCCCTAAGGGTTTCCGAGTGTGTGTTGTATTGTGTTGTGTAGCAGAGGCAAAAACTGTAATCTGCATATCACACAGAAGGCTGACTACTTGGCCTTGTGAAAGGAAAGTGCTGGAACAACCATCGTCTTCACTATGCCCAATCCTAAGCATGCTGCCTCACACTGCTCTGGAAGGAAAGGTAGAGGAGAAAGAGAAAAGGAGCTATGGACTTGCGCTGTCTGGGCCAAGGCTGACAGGGGACCCACATCTCTGATTTCATCTTCATGAATTATTCAGTGACTGACAGCTATGCTGCCACCAGGCAGAAGCTGTCCTTCCCAAGCCCAGATCACTCTGTGCCTCTGTTGAGCATCCTTACCTTGTCTTCTCTTCATACCTATCACCCTGTCTGTCACTTTGCCTCCCCTATCTCTCCACCTCTGCCTGAAACCTTCCATGGTGCCTCGCCTCACCCACCTCCACATCTGCTTTGCTCTCTGCTGCTGTTACCCTTGCCCAGAAGATGAAGGTTCTCTTCTTTGGGAACCTCCCAGAGGCACTGGTCCTTATAGCTGTCTTCTGCCTCATCCTCCAGAGCCCCACATGCCTGGTCATAGAGCATCCTCAGGCCTGCCAGGGTGAGATTGCCTGTGCAAAAGGAGAGCTGGACCCACTGGGGTACCCAGAGGGTAGAGGCTTAAATTAAATTTGTACTAAGGAGTTTGGGAGTAAAATTGAGGAGAGGGGACAGTTATGAGGGGAGCTAATGACTCTGCAAGATATCTGGACTAATGTTAGGGAAGAGGAACCCTGGGAAATCACAGGGACCAATAGTTCTTGAGTGTTAACCCTTCCTGTCACTCCCACCCTACCCCATAGGTAGGCCCTGCTCTAGGTTGACACCTGCCCCTTGTCCCCCTGGAACCTTCCTCTCTGGAATGGGTCCCCACACCACCCCTTTCTGCCACCCCTGCCCTTCGGAGTTCTTCAACCCCTGGCATGGCCAGAATGCTTGCTTCCCATGCGGCTCTGAGGCCACCCAACCAGAAGAGGGCAAGGCCACCTGTGTCTGCCAGAGACCTGGACGAGTATTTCAGGTATGTCCTCCTCCGGCAGTGGGACCCAAGGGCAGGCTGCATTTCCAGGGCTGTTTCTGTTCCCAGTCAAGTTTAACTCGGCTGTAACCTGACCAATGTAGGCTTGGGTTTCCGTAAGGTACAGGTTTAAATGTGAATTTTCAGGTAAATACTGGATAGTGGTTTAGTGTCTCATGGGACTAATAAAAAGTATTCATTATACATCTGAAGTTCAAATGCAACTGGTTGCTCTGTGGGGTTAGTTAGTTGGATAGTTAGCTGGTTAGTTAGTTAGTTGGTTGGTTAATTTCCAAAATATAGTTACCTTCCTGGAAGGAAATGTCATTATCTGTCATGATCACTGCAAACACACTTCACCCAAGCCCTTCCAACCTGAATTTGTCCTGTAAGCCAGCAAATGTGCTTGTAAGCCCTTCCATTACTGAATATTCTCTTGTTTTTTTAACTAAAATTATGGCATACCAATAACCTTGCCTCTATGCCACTTCAACATGCGTTTGCTCACTTCACCTCTGCTGCCCTCTCTTCTGGTACATCTCAGAAATGTTCACACCCAAAGGGTCACAAGTGGTCCATCACTAGCGAGCACTAACCACCCAACCTGAGATGGTATTCCTCCCACACATCCTAACTTTCAGCCCAGTGATGGTCAGTGCCCTTGCCTCCCTGGCTATGAAGACATTGGTGAACCAGTAGGCTGTGTCCAGAGGGAGCATAATGACTGCAAAGATGGAGCCACTTGGAACCAGGAGGGGAAATGTCTGACCAAAGAACAATGGAATGACCACTGTGCCCAGGAGGTAGGAGGATGCTCAGAGACTACACCCTTGTACTCAAATTGACCCTGGTGGTGGTGGAGGCGGCGCTCCTCCATACCCGACCCAACATTCCAGGTTCTCAAATGAAAGACACGCACGCACGCACTTGTTTTAATACGCCTTAAACTGAGCCACTTCTAAACCTCCACATGGCTAACACACTCCCCTCCGATATTCCTGAGTTATTCCTTATTAAACCTATATTTCATCTTGGCTGCCCTGTACCCAGAACTGCAGCCCTCTTGGGCTAAGTTCCCTAGCACCTACATGACGGCCATGTTCCCTGTCCAGCACAACTCAGGCATGGCTTCAACTCCTTTCCCAGCATGGCAGCTATCTTCCTTCCTGCTCCTTCCTCAGTCTCTTGTCTGGGATTCTAAAGCCCCACCTCTGTCTCCCTGTCCAGCCATTGGCCGCTGCCAACTTTATTTACCAATCAAAACTTTCCGGGCATGCCTTTAATCCCAGCACTTGGGAGGCAGAAGCAGGCGGATTTCTGAGTTCAAGGCCAGCCTGGTCTACAGAGTGAGTTCCAGGACAGCCAGGGCTACACAGAGAAACCCTATCTCGAAAAAAACAAAGCAAAACAAAACAAAACAAAAAAAACTTTCCAGGGCAGGGTCTCTCAGCGTCTTAGGTGCAGACGTGCGGGTTCTCGTGCAATTTAACATAATATAAGCAGCATTAGACCAAATCCACAACACACCTTTTCCTCCTGCACCTCCTTTCTACTATTCCAAGCCCAATCTGGGTTGTTCTACTAGGCCCTCCCTGGAAATACAGAAGGCTGTACTCTGCAGTCTGACATAGTTCCTATAAAAAAAACTGAAGACTAAGGAGTCCCTCCTCCAGGGAAGTATCCCTAAGAAGTCAGAATCTTTGTTCAGGTATGTCCCACACCAGGAGATGCTCGTGGCTATGACCCAAGCCTGGGGCTCTGCTTGTGCTGGGGACAGCAATCGAGTGGAATGTGTGGACCCCTCTGCTCAGGAGAGCAGAGACAACACATCCTGCAGCTCAGCTGTGCTCAGGGCACCCCACAGATCTCCATCACTGAAGGCCCTGGAAGCCAGGTATGATATCCTGAAGGCCAAGCCTACATTAAGTCACATAGTGTGACTAACTGCCCTCAAAGATGGACCGTGTGGGGTGGCTATGCATGAATGGGCCCAGGGGTCACTGTTCCAGTTCTCATCATGTTGCAACCTGCCCTATATATAAGGTTCCAAAGCAAGACAAAAGGCCGTTTGGGCAGTTTCATTTCCTCTTATAACCTCATTAAAGATGCAGCAGGCCTTGTGTGAGCTAGGGAGGAGATACATGTCTGGGAGAACACGATCCAAGGTTGGTAGTGATCAAGGAGTTCTGAGATCCACTCTGATAACGCCATCTCCACTCCATCCCTCCAGACTCCCCAGGAGACTCCACACCTTCCTGCCAACTGGGTCCCTCTTGGTGGCTTCCGGAAAGAGCTCCCCGTCTAAAACATCACATCCTCATTTCTAGGGTTTTTACCTCTTGGACAAGCCTTCCTCACCACGTGCTGTGGGTCACCCCTGCAACTTGGACCAAGAGACGAAGTCTGTGCCTTTATATGTGATCAAAGTGAATGGTAAGAGAGCTCAATGGGTAGAGGCCACTGGGATACCATGACTCAGGACCACACATGTGTAAACCTAATATTTTGCATGATGAATACTCTGCCCTCCTGCAGAAGTTGGAGAGTAGTGGGCAACACCTACCTAAGGTCTCCCTGAGAACTACAAATGAACTTTGGTTCTTCCAGGTTTTAGAGGGTAGACTCTTACAACGTACAAATCAGGGCTTTCTGGCTTTAGTAGTAGGAAAGTCTCTCACCCCAGTGCCCAAGGGTCAAAGTTTTCTGTCTTGGCCTAGAGCATGGCTTCCAGGGTCTGACCAGACCAGGCCCTGAGCTTCTGCACATACTGGGCCTGCCTGTCACGGATCCCAGGCATTCAGACCACGGGTCAGGTGAGTCTCTTAGCCTCGCCATAGGCTCTCCTCCCCCTCCTTGCCCTATCCCAGGCTCATCTGAAAGTAGCTGCTGTGTCTCATGCTCAGAATCCTTCCTAGGGAACTCAACAGATGAACGTCGGACCTACCCTTGGTCACTAGGTCTCAATTCCACATACTCTGGAGACATGTTGGGTATCCAGAACCCTATAGTCTGCCTCCAACCCAATGATACACTGGCTTTCCTGGTGACTCGTCAGCATTACCCAGAATATGACCTGTGAGTATCCAGAGTCACGGTCCTATACCACAAAGGACACGCATCTGGCACTACCTGCAAAGAGTAACATGCCCCGCCTTCTCCATGCCCAGGGGCCATTTCTACAACACATTGCTGCAGTTTGACTGGGGGCACTTCCGGGCCCTGGCTGAGGAGTCCCAGTTTTCTGAGCAAACCCCCCGCCTCTTCCTGCAGCAGTTCAATCTACCTGGAGTCTATGTCTTCCATCTGAACAGCAACCGGCACCGGAAGATGGTTAGTCTGTGACAGTCTGCCGCTTTTAAGACTTTGGCCACCACCACCACCACCCCCCCAAAAAAAAAGATGACAGAGAGGGACTATCTGGCACCATCAAAGTTCAGGCTCTCATAACCTAAGAAATGGTTTGGGGCTCACCGAGGTTCCCATCATAGTAGCCTAACATATTAGGAGGAGCGATCTGCTCCGTGGGTGTAAGCATAGGGCACCGCCTGGTTTAGGACCTTTGCTTATCTCTCATGATCTTCCATTTGATCTGCCCTGCCCCCCATCTTTCATCTGTGAACATCCTAAGTCAATCTACACAGTAACTCATCCTTAGGAGCTACACGCTATGCCGGCATGCTTCTGGCTACCTTCTCTGTGTCACACAAGCGATTTAGTATCTCATCCTATGAGACAGAGACCTTCTAAGAGTCCTGTGGACCAAGTTCCCAGAGCATGCAGCCACCTCCCTCTATGTGGAAAGTCATCTGATATGAATGGATTTCCCAGGAGAACCCAACTTCTGCCCACCAGCCCCCAGGGCTGAATAGTTACCTGGTTAATATCGACATGTGTGGGTGGGTTGCCTCTCTGCCTCCTGCCAGTCTCTGGCAAATGGTGGCACAAAAACTGAACGGACTTCTTTCCACCCAGTACCTCCGTACTCTCCCACCTGGGGGCCGGTGCTTTGTGGATGGGCCGTTTGCCTTGACGACGCCCAGGAATCTCATCCAGACCGGCATTGCCAAGATCCCTAAGCCAGCGAAGAAGCCTCACTGGCCAGGAGTCCTGGGGGAGATGCTGTTTCTCCTAGGGCTCTGCCTGCTTCTGTTGGTGAGTAAAACATACAAGGAGCATCTTGCCAGCCCCTTCCTTCCAGTCCTGCTTGTCAGAGGCATTATAAGAGCTGCTGAGGCAGAGATGGAAGGAATGATCAGAAGCCTCAGGCCACCAGTGTCATGCCTAACAGAAGCAAGAATATACACAAGGACGAAATAGGACAGATCCGTAGTAAAGCCTATACACAGGCCCCTGGCCCCACAAAGACAGGGTTGATCATTCTCTCTGAGAGGTCAGGATAGACTTTCTAGAAGATATGATCACTGAAATAGACACAGAAGAACGTGGTCCCTGTACTAATAAGAGGATTGGTAAGTCCAGAGAAAGAAGTATCTTATAAATCCAATCAACTACCAACCAAAACATTCAGGAGGGGCTAGAAAGATAGGTTAGTAGGTTAAGTGTTGGCCTTGCAAACATGAAGACCTGAACTTGGTCCCCAGCACGCATGTACAACATAGCATCACGTGCTTGTAACCCCAACTTTGGGGAGATGAAGACAAATGTATCCCTGGTGCTTGTTGGCCAGCAAGCCTAGCCAAGTCAGCCAGCCCCAAATCCCAGTTAAAGACCTGGAGGTGGATGACAACCGAGGACGACACCTGGAGTTGGCTCTGGCCTCCACATGCATACACACATACAAGCATCCACCTACATACACACTCAAACACACACAAAAAAGGAATTGCATTTGTACTGAACAAGCACAGACTTTTTCTTGCCATTATTCTCTAAACAATACATCAGAGCAACTGTTTACAAAGTAATTACGTTGCATTGGGTAATATACATAAATATAGATGATCCGAAATACATCACAGGGTGTGTATGAGTTATAAACAAATAATATGCCTGTTAATATCAAAGACTTAAGCATCTGTGGGTTTGGGTCCCCACAGGAAGTCCTGGAACCAGTCCCTGTGGATATCAAGAGATGACAGCATTAGCAGCAACGTTTCAAAGACACAAGTCTTTGGCTTACTCTGGGGACCAAGTGTGAGTCCTGTGGCTGAAGGTTAGGCTCTGTGGCCAAAGATAAGGCTAAAACAATTCATCTTTCTAGCTCCATTGTGGCTGAGATGACTAAGAAAGGCTTTGTCTTCTAGGCGCACATAAGAATTTTGAGCAAATGAGAACATCTGAGAAGACTTTAGCTTGTGATACGCAATAGTGTAAGGGTAGGGAAAGGTTAAAGGGGCAGCTACAGAGAACAGGGATTTTCAGGGCTGAAAGCAAAAGAAGATGAGATACCCAATGGGTATCCCCAGGCCATATCCAAGAGAAGAACTTCTCTGGAAAGGATTCCTCTCAGCTTCCTCCTTCCTGCCTCTCCCCTTCATATGCCCTGTAGATTCAGTGTAAGAGCCTCAGCTGGGCTCGGAAGGCTGCTCCACACCCCATCTTCAGGACTCACCAGCAAGGATATAATCTTGATGTCTACATCTCCCCAAGAACTGGGATGACATCAGTAAGGAGAGGCCAATCACCACGAGACTGTGAGGTCGTCGGAGTTGAAGGGAGTCATGGTGAGTGGCCAGCTGGGACAGATGCCAAGGCCTGAGCCCCAATCCAACTGGCAAGTTTCTGCCCTGTTACTCTTCACTCAGTTTCTACCATCATTCACTCACTTGTTTTCGCAGAGAGCATTTATTAAGTGGCTACTGTATACAGATGTTGCTAGGCACTAGGAAACACAGTGTAGAACTGGAAAGGGACATCTGACCCCAAATTTGTCAAGGAAAAAGTAATACAACCATATGCAGAGTACTCAAATTAAGAAATGGGGAAGGCCACTGTTGACTGACATGCAGATCTGAAACCAACCACCCTGGATTCCCTGGATTCCAAAAGAAATTAGGAAACAGAGGTTGGTGAAAGAAATTAATTTATTTTTAGTTTGGCCCAATGAAGGAGAGAAAGAATGTAATTTCTATCCACCAGGCCTGTGGCAGTATTACAGTTTATAGACTTTATAAGACAGCAACTAGAGATATGCAAATGTGGGTGTGAATTGGCCCCAGGCTGCTTCTATCATCTCTGTACTCAGTAGACTGTCTTTACTGTCAGCAAGGAGGGTGTGTTATATTCTTACAAGTTATGTTGTTCCACCACCCAGAGAAACAAGTTACAAAGCTGAGGCTCCCCTTCCAACCATTGCCACTCAAAGGTCAGTCAGAGAGCAGGGCTGGGTGTAAGTTTTGCCTCTAGAACTTCAATATACATAAGGCTTCCCAGCAATGGGGAGGGAGTCAGTGGTCTTCTGGCTCCACAAGGTGGGGGTCAGGCACAGCAACCTGCATTTCTGTCAAGTTCCTCAGAAACACTGTGGTTTATACAAGGATCAAGCCTTTAGTAGACAGACTGAATCCGCTGAGAACCTGGAAGAAGATACATTGAAGGTGTGTCTAGATCTGCATTTGGGGAGGCTAATCCTATTTCCACCCTTCCTTTCCCCCACAGGTGGGACCTGGGAGGATCAGGTAGATCTAGAATGGTTTGACACAGAAGCCTTCTTTGGGATCCTGCATCGGCAGTCTTTGACAGTGACAGCCAATCTCAACCAAACCAACAAGGAGGTAACCGGAAGCCCCAAAAGGTGCTTCCGCTCAAGGCTGGCAGAGACAAGCAGGGCTAGAAACAGACATACTGGGGAGATGAATGGGACCCGGAGCCTTAAGAAATCCGGGGCAAAGGAAAGTAGGAGAGATAGAAAATATCAGATTAATTAGGACTTATATTAGGAAACATACAACCTAATAGATAAAGAAGGGAACGGAGCAAGGCCAAATCGGGGCCTTGTCTTAGTTCCCTATCCCTGGTCTTCAGTGACAGACATTGGAAATAAGTCAATACACTAGAAGTCTTAAGTATCAAAACTGGGCCAGGAGATGGAGGTGTAGCTCAGTGACAGCATCTGCCTAGCATGTTGCATGCATGAGGTTTGATCCCCAGCACCAACTTTGGGTCTTGAGATGAGAACTTTCTTCTTGCCAGTTTTAACATTTCTTCCAAGTGTCTCCAGAGGCCGGTTCTCTGGCGTCTCTCCAGATATTGACAGCAGAGGGCGCTCTAAGCCTACAGTAAAAAGCAGGTGGCTCTAGGATGGCGTTCAAGACTAACTCTATCTCTTTCAGCTCAAAATCCTCTACCGCAAACTTCTGAAGGAAGCCGATTCCCTCCGGCAGCTGTGGGGTGCTCAGCGTTGCACCTCAGCCTCCACTAACCAGATTTTAACCCAGAGAAAGCAACAAGAGGTTGGACTTTGAATTCACACCTTCACAGCCAGCCTCTGTGCCCTTTCACAGTCCCCAAGCACTGCCCCCCCCCCCCCCCACCTTGGCAATGTCACTCCTGCCCTGAGCACTCTGAAGTTCCCAAGGAAGCTGGAAATTCCCCAAACTTGATGTCCCTGGTGGTTGGAGCCCTACAGGTAAACAGGGCAATGTGTCTTTGACCCAGGCTGCTGAGGCAATGACCAGGGCTGCAGAGGAAGAGTCTAGGCAGAGGCGGAGCCTGGCCGGCGAGTATGCAGCAAGCCTTGCTCACCAATTGGAGCTCCTTCACCAAGACCTCTGTGCCCGGCAGGACCAGTGGGCCTCTTTCTGCTCAGCATTGATGGAAGCCCAATGGCTGCTGAAGGCATCTGCGAGCTCTAACCCAGAGGAGTCCCCCCAGCCTGGGCAAAGCCCTGAAGAGTATGTACCTGGTTAACCTGAGTCAGAGCGTGGGATACAAACCAGGGAAGGAGAGAGTATGGCTTCACTGAGTCCCCGAAGTAGCCACATTAAAGTGTCCTTTTTCATCTCTCATTGTCTCTGCACTCTGACCAGCCTATCATATCCTGTGTGTCTCTGCAGGGTGGCTTCTCAGCTGGACACTCTGCTAGACCACTTGTCCCATGCCATGCTGCAAGAAGGCCACCGCTTGAAGGCTTGGGGCTTCCTGGACACTGGCACAGGGGCGGAGCTGCTACAGGCAGGTAAGCGCTACTTGGCCTCATCTAGGACCTATGGAAAGATAGTCCCTATGTTGAAACTAAATCCCTGCATTCCGGATGATAGGCACCCCCAAAACCCAAGTTCTACCCCTAAAACACCTGCAGAGGCAGAAGTGGAGGGGGTGCAAAGCAAGTAGGAAACCCTGGGAAAGACGGGGGCTCCTGGTCAATGCCCCACACAAAAGAAGAGGGGGAGCTCAGATGAGGAAGGAAGCCATCACAAATGACAGCTTTGAAAACCATGTGGCACTTCTTGCAAGTAAAAGCCTGGCAGATAAATGTCAACAGTCAGGTTTGGAAAATGCTGGGTTTGCCTTGAAAAAGATAGCCTTTAAAAGCATAGTGAGTTCTGGACGTTCTCAGCCCCATCTCAGTACCCACAAACCTTTTCACCCAGCCTGCAATCTGAGGATATTGAATATTGCAATGGTGAAGTTCAGTGCTCAACTCAAAAACAAAAACAAAAACAAAAACAAAAAGTCTCTATCCTGGGGAGCACCATCCTGGGGAGCACATCCTTGTGAGGGTGGGGTGAACTTCTTGCTAACTTCTTCCTGTCACCAGCCAAGACTCCCAGTCTTCCCCCAGTCACCTCAGGAGAGGCCCAGTAGGCAGTCTTTGCTTTCCTGCAGCCTCAGCAGGTCCTCAAGAGGGTGCTGATGACATCATTGTGAATCCTGACACCGAGTTGATGGTCCCTGGACCCAACTGTATGATGATGCTCCCAACAAGTGGCCACACAGGGCCTGTACCCCCTGGCTACTTTATCCACCCTGACACTGGACGTGTGCTGCCTGAGGCAGGACACCTGGGATATGATTTGCTGAGCTCAGCACTGATACCCATTACTGACTCTAATGCTGGTAAGACCCTGACCTACAAACCAGCCCTAACTTTATTTTGGGCTTCAGAGGTAGGGCAATGCTCCTTGGGGACCTCAAGAATGGGTGCACACACAGCATGGCTCTGTCCTTGGTCAGGGGTGTTGGCCAGCAAAGTAGTAAACACCTTCTCCTTCACCTCACCTACTACTTCCGCTGGATTTGGGTGGCGCACGCCTTTACCCAGCAGTTGGGAGGCAGAGGCAGGTGGATCTCTTGTGAGTTTGAGGCCAGCCTGGTCTACAGAGTGAGTTCAATGCCAGAGACACTACACAGAGAAACTCTATCAAAAAGGAAGAGGAGAAAGAGGAAGAGGGGGAGGAGAGGGAAGAAGAGGAGGAGGAGGAGGAGGAAGAGGAGGAGGAGGAGGAAGAGGAGGAGGAGGAGGAAGAGGAAGAGGAGAGAGCTGTTCCATGAATGAGAACAGGTTCCACAGCTGCTCTCTTCCGTGATCTACAAAACAGGGAGGGGCAGAGGCTAGAAGATGGGGGTTACTGACACCTCCCTGTCTCCCTATCCAGGTGGTGTCCGAACATCAGAGGTCGCTGTTCTCCCCTACATACCCTACCCAACAAATCCAGTCACAGGCTGCCCTCCAGACACTCACCTGCCCATCCTAGAACCAAGAAGAGCATCACAGCTGGGGGCTCTCATGTCTGACCCCATCACAGGCATTGAGGTGCCTGTGCTTGCTGTGACTCTGCACCCCCAAACGAGGCAGTGGCTCACTCTCGGAGGGACATACTGCAATCCTCTCACCAAGACATTGGCCCCTTTGGAGTTGGGGGGCCCCATGAAGGACCCAGTCACAGGAGACATCGTGCCAATCCTAGGCGTTGGGCTGGATGAACACACAGGTCTCCTGGAAACTGTCAGTGCCTTCCACCCTGTTGCCCTGCCTGGCCTAGCTGCCCAGTTTCTCCCAGCCTCCTATCTTCATGCTCTGGTCAGGCTGGAGACAACACCCCATCCTCTCTTTCTACCCTGCCTCTCTGCTCCCAACCTTCCCTCCTCTTTGAAGTTTCTCTCTCCTCTTCCCCATCTCTATCACAGTATCCCCAAGGTAATTCTACAGTAGAAGTAAGCCCAAGAGGGCAGCTCCTGCTGTCAGTAACATGTCTTCCTGGTTTTGCTGTCCTTGGTGCTGCTGTGGCCCTGTCCTGCCTTCCTTCCTCCCCTGTGCCCTGCAAGTTTATACCGCCACAGGTCTCCTTCCATCTAACCCTGTAGGTGTCTTGCTTCCAGGTCAGGTGCTTGCAGTAGGAGGGCTTCGAGATGCCATGGGGAGCCTCTTGATGCCTGGTGACAGCTTTGTGGAGCCACTGAGTGGGAAGACAGTCCGGATCCTGGGAGCTTCCCAACAGGCAGGCCAGATATCAGCCCACGCAGGGGGTACACAGGCCCTGCTGGATGCCAACGTCTTGGTGGCCCAGAGGCAAGTGATTACGATGCTCCAGCAGTGTCGGGAGACTGCGGGATCCAGGGCACAAGGACTGCTGGAGTCTGCCATAAAGGGCATGAGACAAGCACTGGCCTTGAGTCTGCACCACATCCTCCAGCAGGATCGGAGGCTGGAGAGACAGCTGGCAGCAGCGCGTGACATTGAAGCCAGTGGTGGCCATATAGGTATGTGTTGCTTTGGGCCCTGAAATCCCCACCCCAGAATGGCTTCGTGTTTTAGTTCTTCACAGCACAGAACAGGACACCTTGGCTTTGTTGGCCTTGCATATGTGTAGCCAAAATAAGAGACAAGCTCAGGACCAAATTCTGTCCATGGCTTTAGGCTGCCTTCCTCCTCCGTTCTCCTAATAACTCTGCTGAGTCTGATACTTTATAAAATGTACAGTCTTATTATCTCATAAGGTTCCCGGGCACATAAGCAGCATGACATCCATCTTACATGGGATCCTGATGGTCAGGGAGTTGAGTAGCTTGCTCAGCAAGGGTTCTCCAGCTAGTTGGCAACAGAGTCAGGTCCAAGGCCAGAACCCCCTAAGCCTCTACCCTCTTCTCACTATTATTCCTGTAACAGTCTTCCCTTCCTATTTTTAAACTCAGGAAAAGAGAGACCCTAGCGTTCCACCTTTTCTCTATGATCCTAATGTGAGACGTGGGGGGAGGCAGGAAGAGGAAGTAGGAGTAGCATCTTCCTGGAGTTTATCTCACATCTCACTCTTTCTAGAAGCTTCCATCTGCCCATGGTGTGCCTCTCTCTCTCTCTCTCTCTCTCTCTCTCTCTCTCTCTCTCACACACACACACACACACACACCAATAAGACCTAGAGTTTGGGGTTAGAATTGACTGGATACCCATCCTTAAACTTCTTCACCTTGTTTAACATCTTTAAAATGAGGGTTACATCATAGACTTTGGTAAAGAACCAAATAAAATATAATTGATATGGAGTTCTTAGCTCAAATCCTGACATGTTATAAACAGGCACTCAGGAATATGAGTTCCCATCCCACTCCATCCCTCCTCTCAGGGTGGCCTGGAAGTCTTTCTCAGCTTCCCCAAACATCCGATGCTATTCAGACCATGCTAATGTCACATCTTCCCTTCTGAATTCAATCCGCCACCTTGGGCCCAAAGGAAGCATAGGCCTGTTTTTGCAGCAGCCTCTCCGGTCGGGGATGAGGCACTTGGAGCCTGGAAAAAACTCAGGTGGTTTTGCCTAACCCCCAACTCTTCTTCTCCTCTCAATATCAGGAATAATGTGCTGCCCTGGGACAGAGCTCTGGGTCCCAGCCCTGTATGGAATGGAAATCCCAGACCCTGAAGGCTCTGGGCTCATGGTGCCCATCCTGGGCCTGCATCGAGATGGGGATTCTGGCGCTACCACACCCCTAGCAGGCACAATGGAGGATGCTGCTGGTAAAGGTGAAAAGTATCATGGTGCCCCTAAGGCTCCAGGATCAGGAATGTGGATCAGGAATGTGGTTTAGCCCTGGTGGAGAATACTTTGCAAAGTTCAGGAGAGGTGGCCCTGATCCAGTGACCCAAGCCAAGGGAATGGGGCCGTTCTGCTGATTCTGCTAGAATAGACCCAAAATAAGATAGTGGGGGGTCTCAAAATGACAAACCTACAGATCATGGATTTCCCTGAAAGACCTGGATCCTTTCAAAGATAAGCACAATAGAAACCATCCACTTACATACAACCCTCTCCAGCTCTGAGCTCTGAAAAGGGTTAAAGGGAGGTCCTGGGCCTCTCACTGTGACCAGGCTTCCTTCCTTCCCTCATATCTGCTCACTAAAGCCAGTGGTGGCTTTGGCTTCCCATAGGTCTTGTCCCAATCTCCATTGGGGCTCAAGCCATAGATCCCTTGACTGGGGAGCATGGCCCTGTCATTGGTGTTCAAATGGACCCCACTGCTGGAGTGGTGCTGCCTACAGTGCAGGTGCGGGAGGCTTTGCCGCGTGGAGTGAGGGACCCAGAGCTGGTATGTACAAGGGGCCTCTCCCACGTATTCACTCACTCGGCAACCACATGATGAGAGCCTCCCAAGTTCCAGGCGATGTGGGAGGGGTGGAGATGCAAGGCAAGCATGCTTCTTTCCTGGGGAAGTGCTTCAGACCCTGAATAGAGGCGATGAGGATGGTGAATGAGCTCAGGGGAGGGGCACTGGAATAAGACAGAGGGGAGTTCAAGGAAGGTTTACACGAGAGAGAATGCTTGGGCTAAAACGTGCAGGGAGGGAGGGAGTGGCCACTCCAGCCTCAGGACAGCAGGACAGACAGAGCAAATGTGAGGCCAGAAGTGTCCCAGAAGGAGGATGATGAGGGAGAAAAGAAGCAGAGGCCAGTGAGGACGGCTAGAAATAAATCTCAAGTAACCTGTGCTCAGAGGCTAAGAAGTGCACTGGGAAAGACATGCGGACCCAATAAAGAACTCTCAGTACATATGCAATGTCCTAGGGTGATTATTTTTAAAACTGTCAAATTTGAAAAATGAGGAATAGTAAAAAGTTATATATAAACTCACTACATGTTTAAATTATATAAATGAAGAAGCAAAGGGCCCTTCCCCCAACACCCTCTGTACCCACTGCCAGTGCCCTGTAGACACTACTGGCCTCTCTTCCATTCTCACCCACCAAATGCAGCCGCCGTTAACAGGTTGTCACACCTCCTTCCAGACATTTTTATGCGTATACATAATCAGCATTCTAGAAATTTCCCTTTGGCACCTGTGCAAAGCATGGATGGAATCGGGCCAGGCCAGAGCAGAAGCCTCATCAGGAGGTTGCCGCAGTAATTCAGCTCTTGGCAGATTTCCATCAAAATAAAAGTGATTTAGTGTCTTACCATACATTCTAAGCCCAGTTACAGTTTCAGACACCAAGATGGATATGTGTTAAAAGCTTTTGTGATAGAAACCAGGAAAATTAAATTTGAGTCCCAACACCGCCATCTCACAGATCTGTATGAAGATTAGGGGCTGAAGCTGGTAGCTATTCTCTGCATCCTTACCTTCTTCCCCTTGCTTTCCCAAGAGAAACACTGGGGCAGAATCACAGAGGCCCTACAGAGGCCAGATGTCAGATGGAGGGAGAGACTGGGGAGTTGGAAAAAAGTATGGGGTTGTTTCCCCATCTCCAACCAAGTCAACTGCCCCACCATGTCAGGCATAATCAGGGCACACTGAGAAGCCTTGGGGTCTACAGCCAAGGCATGAGGCTTGTGGGTATTTAGAAAAGCCTGAACCATCTACACATTGCAGGAGAGCCTCTTGGAGCGAGAGCTAAGGGCCCGTCAGCAGTACTGGCAGCTCCAGGAGCAGGAGGTACAGCACCTGGCAGAACACTTGTGGCACCTGAGCCAGGAGCTCCACTTCCACCCAGGACATGAGGCCACACTGGAGGTAAGGCTTAAGGCCACCCTACTCCTTCAGAAACCATACAAGTCCTTTTAATGTCCAGAACCCTTGTTTCCCTACTGGTGACAAGAATGGAATCCATCTCAGGGCAGACAGAGTCTCTATCTTAATTATTTTTCTATTGCTGTGACAAAACATCATGACCAAAGTGGCTTATAAAAGAAAATGCTTACTTGGGCTTATGGTTTCAGAGGGTTAGAGTCCATGATGGCAGAGCAAAGGCATGGTGGAAGGAACAGAAGAGAGCTCACAACTTGATCTGCAATAGGAGGCATTGCGAGCACACTGGGAATGGCATGGGTCTTTTGAAACCTCAGAGCCCCGTGACACACCTCTTCTAACAAGGCCATACCTCCTAATCCTTCCCAAACAGTTCTGCCAACTGGGGACCAAATATTCCAATATATAAGTCTATGGGGGTTATTCTCATTCAAACCACCATAGTCCCCAAACTCACCAGGCTCTAGATCTCAGTCACCCTTAAGTCCCTCAGCTGTATGGAGGTAGAGGGGAGTGGCCCAGCTTAGAGCCCTGCCTTCTCTTCATGGCTCAGCCCTTTGTACTTTCTGTCCAATGTAGCTGAGAGCTGCTGAGGAGGCTTGTACAGCCCTAGAGACCTGTTGCCTGCAGGAGACAGAACGGCGAGCTAGAGCTCTGAGCATGCTCAGCAGCCCAGAATGGTACTTGCTTTCTCAAGGTGGGTAACAAGTCCTACTAGTGGTACCTTTATCCACCACTGCCAGGAAGCACAAGGAGCCCCTCCACCACCTGAATGTGCACATCTTTCCCAGATCCCCACTAGGCCTTGGCTCATACCTGGCAGGTTCACTGGCTCAAATCAAAACTGTTGTCTTTTTCTCTCCTCTGCTGGTAGCTGTTGCTATGTGACCTCTCTTTCTTTGCCCTTTGCAGCAGATAGAAAAGAGTGGGAAGAGGAGTCGCAAGTGGTGCTGGGCATGCGGAAAGTCCTGCACAGTTTAGGGCAGGCCTCAGAAAAACTCAGGAAAGTGTCTCTCAGGTTGCAAGGCCAGGAGGAGGAGGTGTGCTTACAGCAGAGTCAGAATCATAGCCCACAAGTCTGGAATCATCAGAGGAAGGTGAGGTCTGAGGCTGACAAGAAAGTCCCATGGGATAAGGACATTCTACACCATTGTAAGGTCCTTCAGAGCCATATAACTTCCTGGGACTGGCGAGACCAAAGAACACTGGATAGGCAAAGAGGAGCAAGCAGAAATAATAATAATAATAATAATAATAATAATAATAATAATAATAACAACAACAACAACAACAACCCATTTAAATTTGGCGTTATGTTTCCTCTGTTCTAGGTAATACAGCATCTCTCTGATGAGTTTCAGGAGGTGGTGAGGAACAGACAGAACTCCCTAGGCAGGGCTCTTGGTCAACTTCAGTAC
This sequence comes from Uromys caudimaculatus, assembly GCA_028551405.1. Classification (NCBI taxonomy): domain Eukaryota; kingdom Metazoa; phylum Chordata; class Mammalia; order Rodentia; family Muridae; genus Uromys; species Uromys caudimaculatus. The sequence goes on from CM052706.1 coordinate 66,678,806, forward strand.
CACCGGGAGCTCAGCCGTCTCCAGCTCTTGCATATCCAGGTACTGGTCCTCTAGACTTGGCCAAAAAGATCTGGGTTTCTATCACTGATAGGAAGTGGGGATTTATGAAGATGGGGGATCCAAGCATGGAATTCAGCTCTTGCTTTCATCCTAGCTTAAGGCCTCAGGAGCTCCTGTATGTTTGGAGAATTATCCTGGAGAGAGATTCTATGGAACAGTCACTACCACATCTCTCAGGAACCAGGCTGCTGTCTGCCCCCTGTTGGTCCCTTTCCTGAAAAGCATCACTGCAATGCTCATAGAGGATCCAAGTTGTCATCTAGAGCTGGAAGATCAGAGGCCAGGAGCAGGTCAGGCCAGTCACTTGCCCACCTTCCTCTCTGACAACCCTGACCATGCTCTGATACTCCCAATACTGTAATTAGGGCTTCAGGAACTACAGCAGCAGGCCACAATAGAATGCTTAGGAAAGACGTAGAGAAACATGATATTTAAGTTATCTATTGCTGCTGTCGTTTGTTATAACTACTCCAATATAGCAAAGTTGTTTTGTTTTTAATCTCTTTTTAGCTTATAGTTTCTGTGGGTCAGAATCTGGGTTTACCTGGTGCCTCTGGCTCAGGGTCTCATGCAGGCTGCAGTCTAGCTACTGGCCAGGGTGCCAACATCTCAAGTCTTAGCCTGGGGAAGATTCACTTCCACACTCACCCTTGAGGTTACCAGCACATCTTCCCCAGGTCAAGGCTATTAACCAGAAAGACTTGATAGCTCAGCCTGCAGCTGCTTCCCTCAGAGCAAGTAAAGCAGGCCACTAAGTGAAAGCCAGCAGGATGGGAGGCTTTGATAGATTCCTGTGCTTAATGTCCCAGAAGTGACATTCCATCACTTTCCCTATTCTATTCAGTTGAAATGAATCACTAAATCCAACCCACAGTCAAGGGGAAGAAATCACACCAGAGGTAACACACGTTACCTCTGAGGCCATCTTAGAGGCTGCCTGTCATACATAATGCCATATTTGGCAGACAGAAGGGGTAAAGGAGGGTGGGAGGGAAGGAGGGAAGAAATGAAGGAGGGAGAGATGGGGGAACAGAGAAGAAAGCTAGCTAGCTGTACTGGGGATTAACCTAGGGTCTTGCACACATTAGACAAGTGTCTTATCACTAAAGTACATCTCCAGCCTGTTTCCCACCCACCCCCATCTTTTATTTTAAGACAAGGTGTTACTAAACTGTGCAGACTGTGGCCTTAAACTCACTCTGCAGTCCAGGCAGGCCTTGAACTTGTGATCCTCCTGTCTCTGCCTCCCAAGCAGCTGGGATGCAGGCCTGAAGGACCAGGCCTGGCTCTTAGGATCTTCTTTTGCTTTGGCTGCATTACTATGTTCTCATTTGTTCATATTCAGAGGCAGACAAAGTTGACAATACCTGGACGCCACCATTACTCTCTATCATGAAGAAAATAGATACCTGGCCCCAGGATCCCAGGGAAATAGCTGACCTACAAGGACGAATACACCTCCGACCAGGTAAACCCCTTTCCCTTAAAGATGATTACGATGCACTCAAGGTAAATGATGGAACAACCTCCAGGCCTCAAAAGAGAGAATCCGAGGAATATGGACGATATCTTGCCAGTCACCCCTCCCTGCCTCCATCCTACTCAGACTCCCAAGGGATTCTTCCATATAAAACATAGCAGTTAGAAATCAATGTACCATTGAACTATAACTAGTCAATTCTTAGAAGACAGTTCCTAAAAGTAGTCTATCTTCCCATCAAACACTGAGTCTAAACCTTGGTATGCAATCAACATAGTAAATTGGAGTTTATGGGAAAGGTAAGACATGGGGATCAAAACAGGAGAACTAAAAGAAAAGAGTATTTTCCCCACAAAAAAGAGCACCCAGATAACTTTGCCAATGAGGGGTATTTTATAATGCCATGTACTGTTCTAAACCTATGGTAACTCATTTACAATCTGGAAAAATAGGAATTTTTAATATTCATATTATAGGTAAGAAAGCTGAAGCTTCTGTATAGGCCAATAAGTAAGTAATCAAGTAAGTAGTCTGCTAATGTGTAGCTTAGCTGAAATTAAGGGGGCCTTTTCCCAGAGTCTCACTGTCAACCTGCTTCCTACAAAACCTGTTCAGCACTATGAGATAGTGACCAAAGAGATATGGGCACCGTACTCTGGTGAATGCACAGGAGTACAGTTCTGTGTACATCAGCAAAGCCAGGATAGGCTATGGAGAACAAGGTCTGTCTCCTAGCATGAGGATAAAAAACACTTACTCTGAACTCAAGTTGAAGCTCATGGCTGACAAAGCCTACATTATATACTACCTGGGCCTTGCCAGGAAATGTTTACTGATCCTGGAGTTTAATGAATCTGATTAGTTTCTTTTGCAAGAACTAACAAAAAATTCAGGCAGAGATGTGGATCCTCATGCAAGAACTCCCCTCTGCAACCACTGTAAAGCATTCTTAGCTGTACTGCCTTGCTTGTCCCAGAAAACCTAACTCTGATTCTATTGCACATTTCTTATATAAGTGAGAGAACCAATACTCAGAATCATGTGACTCTCTCGGGGCCATACACAGCCTGTACATGGACACAGGTCCTCTTCAGCTAGTTCTGCTCTCCTCATTCCATGTTGCTGCACCATTGTCCTCTTGAGAATAAGACAATAGATGTGTCTAAAGTCCCATTTAGATACATACCCACTTAGAGCGATTATGTAAAGGCCCATTAGAGAGAGTTTTATAGATGAGCAAAAATCTGAATACACCCAACATTACTAAGTGTTTTCTGTCTGCCAGACATGATTCTAAGTATGGCACACTTAGTGATCCAAGCACTAAAATGGAGGAAACTACTGCCAACATCCCTGTGCCTCCCTCTAGGTCTTCTGTTTCTATTCACTGGGGCTTATTCTTCCTTGTGGATGGGCACAGGCTTCACTAGAGGATAGACAGATGGACAAGTAGACAGATGGGTGGAATGAACATTTTTCTAAGTTGAATTGTCATGTTTTGTTGTTGTTGATATATCATTACCATATGAAAAAAATCAAAGAAATTATTACCGATTTATGTTGATTTCTGCAGGACCAAAAAACTCTTTGAAGAATCTCCTGAAGACTGAGTCAATGCAGGAAGATCTGGAAATTGTGCAAGCCTCAAAGCTTTCTGCCTGGGAATTTGTGGTTTACCAGTATGGCCTCTCTGTCCTGCACCTCCTCGTTCCCCAGCTTCAGGTAAGTCTGTTTCTAGAAGTTTCCCAAGAAGCTGTGGAGGTGAGAGTCCAGGAAGAAGCTTCTGCAGCAGCAGACTGCCTCCCGTAAGGTGGCTCATGGGAGTTACGTCGGCAATCTAGAATTGAAGTTTTTGAATGATATCAATCATGTACAGAAATTAATCAAAGACTGTCTAGATGCCAGAAACGGTTGACAATTTTCATGAGGTAACTTTCTTAATTGTTTCAAAACTCCGTGACACCAATATGGCAACACTTCCCATTTTCACATTGTGATAGAAAGATACAGAGTAGTTGAATCAACTTACCCACGATCATAACCAGGAAGGTGGAGCCAGGGTTTAGAATCCAGGCAATATGATCACAAGCTCTAGGTCTGCCTGCCAGTCTGGAAGTAGAGGGTTGAAATGATGACTGTTGTTTGTACCAATAATAACTGGTATAAATATAAAATACTAGCTAAAAAGTTCATTTTCCTATAGTATACTCTGATTCTACTTCTCCTGAATATTCTTACAATGTAAACGAATGTTCCAGTGCATTTGTCTCCCACTGAGCTTGGGGACATATAACTGAGAAAACTTTTTAGCAAAAGGTGGGTTTGCGTTGTGTTTGCTACTCTTTTCAGGCTCCAGAAACCACCCTACAGATTGCTTCTCATGTACCTGCCATGGAAGTCTCAGGAAATGTCTTCCAAGGTTCCTTCTTCTACCAGGTGACGTAAATTCATCCTCAGATATGGACTACCGAATTCTGGGATCTAATCAAGACACAGAGAAGCAAAAGGCACAAATTTTATAAAACATTCTTCTCCCTCAAATCCTAATGAATTTTATTCCCTTTGAGGGGGGAAAAGCCATCTAACTAAAACATAATAAATGTCACTGAGTAAGAGCTTTTCTAATCAGCAAAGTGCAATGTCCTGGCTGGTACCCTGAGAAGCATAATGGCCTTGTGCCCATTAATGGATCTCTGCCATTGTACAGCTGGCATTTCCAAACTGGTATTTCCCGTAAGAGTCATGGTTCCAGCTTCAGGGTCTCTTGCGCAATCATATCTTCCTACAGAAATGGCCCTACATTTTTCCTGCCTCAGTAGTTCCTCAGGTACATAGAGTGGAAGCCCCTTCTTGGTAACCCTAAGCTGATGATGAATTTTAAGCAGTGATGACAGTCCCCTCATAACCCATTCTAAGAAGGAACGCAAGTCAATGAGACCCAGAAACAGTTTAAACCTGGTTGGTTGTGTATCATTAGGGATTTTAACAGGAACCCACAAAATGAGCATTATTTCATTTGACCTACAAAGAAACTATGAACTCAGCAAGAATTTAGTTCCGTTTTACTAATGGGGGGGAAAAGCCAGGATTCTCACAGGAAAGGTACTAGCTGCCAAGTACCTTACAGGTGTTGTTTTGCTTTCCACTTCAGCAACCTACAGGATTGCTGTCTCCATTTATAACTGAACAGTGGAGGCTGAGAGGTGTTTGGTAACTGTCTAAATGTCAGCAAGAGTTGAGACTCGAGTTCTGGTGTCTGTGGCACACACCTCATCCTCCTAACCCCCAGCTAGTCCACCGTGCAGCTCTCAGACTGACTCCAACCATCTCAAGCTTTTCCCTGGGGAGAGAGATGTTGTCGTTTCAGATAACTTGCCTGACAAGTGATCTGAGAACCTGAGAGCTCTCTCCAGCCCAGAGGTCTTGAGTTCAACTTCCAGCAACCACATGGTGGCTCACAATCATCTGTAATGGGATCCAATGCCCTCTTCTGTGTGTCTGAAGGCAGCTATAGTGTACTCATATATACAAAACAAATAACTTTTTAAAAATTGAAAATGGGTGAAATTATTTTTTCAAAGTTGGACTAAAACAGTTTTCTTCATTTCTGAAGTTTCCTTTCAGTAAATTATGATTAAACCCAAGGAGTCTTATTTTAAGTAAACTGAGAAATGTGGAAATTTTCCTGAGGTTGACATGTCTGTTCCTGGGCATCTTTCCCACTCAGAGCACTGAAAACACCCTGTTTGTTGAGAGAGAGTGCTTGGCATCTGTGGGAAGTTTTGTTCTGCTGTTGATCCACTGCCTGGCCCACATCAGTACCGGGGACTTTAACCAGGACTCCAACCCCAGATTTCTGGAGCTGTTCTATAAGGTATTTATGACATGTGCTGTGCTTTTCTTTCTCTGTGACTCAGTCATCATTCCCCAGGATAATAAATGCTGTATGCTTTGCAATATGTTGGATCTATTGGAGACCCACCAGTGGCCTTTGATTCCCAATGACTGTCTGGGGAAAGGTTTTTCTGGGTCAGATTTCCTAGGATAGCATATGGCAGAATGCATGTTCCAATTGAAATGCAGACTAGCTCTGAGAACAGCATCATGGCTTTGTGACAACACTGCTGATGCATAAAACTCACTGAAATTTTTAGGGAGATGGCAGGTAAAGATGGTATTGAGCTCCATTTTTCTTTCAACCATTATTTGAAAGCTTTAATAATTATTAAGGGACATTAATCTGTCCTTTCTCTTCCTTGACCAGGGGCTGAGCGTCTACTTCAAAGAGGCATTCACTACTACATTGCAAATGTCAGCAGTTCCCTGGGACAATAAGTTTGATCAAAACCTAAGTGCTATTCTGTTAAAAGAGCAGCCCATCTCTGAAAGAGAAAGAGATCTCCTCTCCAAACTCATTGAGAAGAAGCCTGAGTCTTGCTTGTCAAGAGAGTCATCAGAAGAGGTAACTAACTTTATCTGGTATATTACATGTCTTAGTTAAAAAATCAACTCCTTCACAAAGAAAGAGGACTTGGTTCATGGCCCATTCAGATATTTCCAACATTTGCTTGAGTCGTCACCATCTATTATCAAGAAATAAGCAGAAGTCTATTGTAATCTCAATATGACTAAGAGACTAAATGAAAGTGCAAAATTATCTCACACTTAACCAAACATAATGTGCTGGTTTCTATGCAAACTTGACTGTGGCCTTAACAATATGCTATTATTAAGGACCTTTATGAAAATATTATCTCATAATCCTTTTACAAATGAAAAATAAAAGATCCTGGAGATACAAGGTAGCTAAATAGAGGCTCCTAGAATCCATCTCCTCCTCCACAAGGAACTGAAAAAACAGGTACATAGTTATCTTTTAAGGGGAGCCCAACCTTGAAGCAACAGAGAGCCTAGGAACACGAGAGACTTGAAGTAACAGCATCATAAGAGAAACAGTGTGTCAGGCATCTGCCACCCTGGTTGCATAGGGGGGAGCCTCACCAACTCTTTCAGTGCTGATGTGGGCAACTGTAGCTACTGGAGAGGGTCATGGATCTCATAGGCCAGCAGCCCACCCTGCACTATGCTACAGGAAGACTACACTGAAGATCTATTGCTTTGGTAATCTGAACCCCCATATGGTTTCTGTTGCTATATCAAATACCAGGACCAAAGCAAGTCAGGAAAGTTAGGCTTACATGTTATAGTGTATTGTCAAGGGAAACTAAGACAGGAGCCTGGAGAGTGCAAATAGACCCCATGGAGAGATGCTTCTTACTGGTTTGCTTTCAGGCTCATATTCAGCTACCTTTCTCATGCATCCCAGGCCTACCTGCCCAGGGATGGCATGGCCCACAGTGGGTTGACATCTCTTACATCAGTTAGTAATCAAGAACATGTCTCACAGACATGCTCACAGGCCCAATCTCATGGAAGCAATTCACTTTTCTCAGGTGTGTCAAGTTGATGACCAAAATTAACCATCATAAGTCCATCCCTTGTCAACTCGGCACATAAATACAAACTCTGTGAAACCATAACAGTTCCTTTCTTGTTTGCCCTCCAAATCTCATGCTCAGGTCATAAAGTACAGCACAACATTAAAAGACCTCACAGTCTTTAAACGTTTTCAATAATTTAAGCCTCAGATCTCTTTAAAAACCTAAAATCTCTTGACTGAGGCTTCTGTAAAGTCCAAAAAAAGTTGCATACTTTCTCATTTCAAGAGAAAAGAACAGCTCACAGTGTTACAATTACAATCAAAGGGAAGCTGTGTGGTTGAGGGACCCTGCACTGTAGGGGGAAGTGTTATAACAGGGAAATAGATCCAGAACCACATCAGAGCACTCAGCATCTAAGGCCAAAGATGTGGCCAGCTACAAGCGAACATGTACCAGTGCAGGACTGAAGATAAGTATCTCCCACCCTTTCAGATCCTGTTACTGTTAAGCAGGGAAGCAATACTGTGGTTTACACTGATGGCCTCACCATCTTAGCAGAAGTGTGAGAAGGGGCTTACGTAGCTCTCTGGCGCTGTCTGAAGAGTAGGGTAGAGCAGGTGAGCACAGTGCTAACCGCCTCCTTGCCAGCAGCAAACACAGACCAAAAGAGGGCCCAGAAAAACTTTGCCTGGCAGCAGCCGCAGTCCCATTGCCAAGAACGCATTAATACCAGGCATCCAGCAGCAGCAGCAGAAAGGAATACCATAGCTCAAGCTGCCACCCTATCCATAGATTTCCCACCACTGCCCAACCCCTACATCTTATCTGACTGCACACTGCTGTCAGGACAGACTGTGAACACAACAAAAAGGTGCTGAAGTTCCCACCATTGCCCCTCTCTATGAGTGGTGTGGGCCAGCATCACTGACTGCTCCAAACACAAGGTGCTCCAGGCCCATCACACTACTTAGGCCCAGAGTGCCAGACCAAGGCCCTCATAAGTAGTAGAGCTCGCAACAATAGTGCCTAAAGAGACTCCAGTTATCCAATAGGAGCCACTACTCCCATGGTGGTAGTAACTATACAGTGAACACCCCATATCCAGAGAGCAAACCACATCCACTGCTATCTACACCAAAGCTTCCTAAATCACTCATATCCCCCCTTGCAGAGCCCACTGACACAGTAGGCGGGTCTCTTTGACTCTACCATGGTCTACACTATGTAACATCATTAAGCAAAGATGCTACAGGAAGACTATACTGCAGATCTATTGCTTTGGACCCAGGGCTAGGCAACATATGGCAACAGAAGCCTGTGGCTGAGGCTGCTCACTTCAGGCACATAGGAGGGAGGATTGGAAAGGAGGGGGCTCAGGGATACCTTTCAAGGACATGCTTCCAAAGGCCCACTTCCTCCAAGTAACCTAGCATTTCACAGTTCCATCAGCTCCCAACAGTCCATTCAAAGTTTGAGTCTATCACTGCGTTAAACCGTTGGTTTGGCCAGAGCCTTATGAATCACTTATCTCTAGAGCTGCCCTTGGAGGCATCCCCAAGTGTGGTGCTTGGCTAATGATGTCTTTGGCACATCTCAGTCCAATCAAGTTGGCCACAGAACTCTGCCATAGGCCAACTCCTGTAGAAGAGAAGAGTCCGTTCTCTCTCCTTGCTCCGTCAGCAGTGCTGACCCCATCTGCTCACTTTCTCCCCTCCATACATCTCCTTGCTCAGCTCCCAGGGTATCGCGCATCCTCTGGATTTCCTCCCATGATTCTGTTTGTTCCTTCCTGTCTCCTTTCTGGTACCTTCTCTTCTCTCTGACCTCTCAGAATGAGAGGACCATAATTCAGTCCTGTATGCATATTTTTTCCTAACTCAACCCGTATCAGATTGCGTACTAATTGTGTGCAGCTGCATGACTATGGCGTCCCACTAGACATGTTCAAGACCCAATTTTTTATCTTTCCAAATACGATCCACCTAAAAGCATGCTCGTCTTGGTTGACAGCAACTCCATTCTTCAGATTTTTTTCAGACCAAACTCTTCACAAAATCTTCCCTTTGTATTGTATACCCCACAGCTCACTCACTAGGGAAGTCCTGTTCTGCCTCCAGAACATACTCAGAATCTGAACACTGTTCAATGAATGGTCCTGCCACCACTTAGTGCGACTACCATCTCTTGTCCGGATGTCTTGATTGTCCGGATGTCTTGATAGCAGTTGGGCTCTCTCTTCAGTCTATTCTCATCACAGAAAAGAGATCTTTTAGAAGAAAAACCATATCTTCTCAAGATCATTTTGTGACTTCCCATTTCATTTTAAATAAATGGGAGGAGCCAATACCCCTTCTTGCCCTCACCCACCAGTCCTTGCCCACTTCATTTACCCAACTCCAAACATGCGGTATACACTGCTTCTGAAGGGTGCCCTCTGCCTATAATGCTCTTCCCACTACAGCATTGCTTCTTGAACAGGGGTGACTTTTGTCTCCTATAGGACATTTGGCAATGTCAGAGACATTTCTGATGTCATGACACAGGGCAAGGAAGTACTATTGACAAACAATGTGTAGAGAACAAAGATGCTGCTTATAGAACCTGTAGGAAAGCCCACACAACAAAGAACGGTCCACCCCAAAATCTCAAGTGGAGCTGAGCTCCAGAAGCCTGGTCCAAGGAGGTAAAACACCAGACTCCCTCATCACCTTTATCTTGTCTTTGCTCACAGGTCAACCTCAATGCAACCACCCTCACATGCTGTCAGTCAGCCCCAATGCAGATGCCCTTACATGCTGTCAGTCAGCCCCAGTGCAGATGCCCTCACATGCTGTCAGCCCCAGTGCAGACACCCTCACATGCTGTCCTATTCTGCAGCCTTGTACACTCATCCACAACTTCTCCTCACTCTGCCCTAGTTTGTTTTTTCCTCCGTCACTTTCCTACCTGTGCTTTTCTTCTGTGTTTCCTCCATCGCTTCAGTCTGAGCTACGTGAGAACAAGAATGTCAGTTGGTTTTATTTTCTGATTTAGCCCATTTACTAGACTTTGGATGTACTTACTATTTCTTTTGAATCTGAAGTTACATCCTGACATCATCCAATCTGCCAGAGTTTGGGAGGAGGAGCAATAGCAACACTTATTATACATCTGTCACGTGTCAAATGTTATGCTAAGAGTTTTACATGCACTGTCTTACTAGGTTCACATTCGGATTAGCAGATCCAAGAGCACTTAAAATAAGAGCAATGATATTAACACTATCCTTCCCACTCTCTACAGTATATTAAGAAGAATAAAGACCTTCTCCTCTTCAACAATATGGAGCATTTCATTAAAAGCATCCTTTCTGCAAAGCAATAAATCTTAACAATAAGAGCTGGACTCAGTGGCAAAGAAAGATGAGATGCCATGTCTAAGTGGTGATCAGCAGCCTTGGAGTACTTCGCCATATACACTCAATGTATAGGTGTGTGTTTAGGGCCATGTTTACGACTGGACATAACAGCAGATAAACGGATTGAGAATTAATAGTGGTATGGTTTAAAAGCACATTGTTACTTAAAGAACCTTTTCAGTACCAACAGAGAGTGGACCTTAGATCTTAGAGTTACAAAGGACCCAAAAGATCATAGAGTTTATCACTCCGCTCTTATGCAGGATGAGTATTCATGACAGAGAAAAGAAACTAAGGATAGCTTGACCAGTGGAAGAGGAAAAAAATAGCTCGGGTCCACCGCCTTCTTGCTCAGCTGCTACTGATTTGTAAGGAGCTGTTTTTAATCATAGATATTTAAAACATGAGGGGTTTTGTGTGTGTGTGTGTGTGTATGTGTGTGTGGTAGTGGAGACCAATCAAGGGTCTTGCACTTGCTTGGCTGGTACTCAGACTCCTAATCTGTACCCCCAATCCAAAATGCCAAGTTAACAAATATCCCTTTTTATGATTTTATAACATAAAAAATTATTTTTCATTAATTTATTTATTTTATATCCCAATTGAAGCTTCCCCTCCCTTCTCCCCTCTCAGTTCCTCCCTCTCCCCTTCCCCATACCTCCTCCCTTTCTCCTCAGAGAGGAGGAAACCTCCTATGGATATCAACCCACCTTGGCATAGTACGTTGTAGTAGAACTGGGTGTGTCTTCTACTGAGGCTAGACAAGGCCATCCTGGTAGGGAAAAGGGATCCAAAGGCAGGCAGCAGGGTCGGGGACAGCCCCTGCTCATGCTGTTAGAGATCCCACATGAAGATCAAGCAGTACATGTTACATGTGTGTTGGGGGACTAGGTCTGTCCCATGCATGCTATCTGGTTGGTGGTCCAGGCTCAGTAAGCCCTTATGTGCCCTGGTTAGTTGGTTCTAAATCACCAAAATTACTATTTTATAATATCTATGAAAATAGTAGCAAAGAGAGAAGAATATCAATGTCTTTGTTTCCCCAATGTAGTGACCTATAAATCAAAACCAGGATCAGAAACTGGTTACCTACAAAAATAACTGGCTCCAGTTCTGGCCTTAATTTACTTTATTTAAAATTATCTCTAATGCCTGAGTTGAGATAATTATATTTATGATTTTTTTAAAATGTTAATACAACTTTAAAAGTAAGCAAATCATATTTATGGATGAGACATATAAACATACAGTTTGAGTGTACACATAGAATAACAGGAGCTGCTTGCCACAGAAAAAGTAAATAAGGAAATCACTAGTGGTTACTGTGGGTAAAGGAATTATACCTGATAGCTTGCCTACAAGAATTGCCTGATACTGACAGCCAGAATAACCTTCCAGAACATTCTGCATCCTCTAGTCACCTATGCACAAGGACAACCACCATTCTAACTTAGCACGTTGTGTGTGTTCATGAAATTGATAGACCAATCACAAAGGGCAAGTCAACTTATTTATTGCTTCTGTTATTCAGCTTTGAGATTCATCCATCTTTTGGCAAATAAACATAACTAGGTTCTCTTCACTAAATTCCATTGTGTAGAGTTATTCATCCCACTATTGATATATATGTGGGTATTTTCCAGTTAGGAATTACTACAATTTGTCTCCACTAGCTTCTAGTGACCATGTGTGATTAAATAAGATTATAGAAAGCCAGGCAGTGGTGGCACATGCCTTTAATCCCAGCACTTGGGAGGCAGAGGCAGGTAGATTTCTGAGTTCGAGGCCAGCCTGGTCTACAGAGTAAGTTTCAGGACAGCCAGGGCTACACAGAGAAACCCTGTCTCGAAAACCCAAAAAAAAAAAAAAAAAAAGATTATAGAGGAAAAATTCTGGGTCCCAGGAATGCTTTTTAAAAATAGTGTTATTAATACATTTTTACAATATCCACCATTACCTTCCTTCAACTCCTCCACTACATACCCCTCCCAACTTCATGTACTAAGAACCCTGAATCCAATAGTGCTACTCATATGCATGTATGTGACTATCAGCTGGGACATGAGCAACCAGTGGCCACATCCCCCAAGGAAGGGTGTCCCTCCTTCAGCATCCATCAGCAGCAAATATCTCCTCCAGTAGCAGTGGGGCCCCAAGGAATAGACTTTTTTCCCCCCTTAGTAAATACTAACTAGAATTCCAAAGTGACAAGCCATGCTCTGCTGCAATAGAGCAAAAGACTTCTACAGCTCTCTCTACAACATCTGGCATGTTACCATCTCTTGTAATTTATCCATTCTTCTGGGCGTGTAGTATATGGTAGATAGCTTGAGTTTTCATTTTATAATAACCTTTGAGACTCAGCATCTTTCAAATGTGAATATACAGTGTTTGAATATCTTGCCCATTTCCCACTGAGCTGCCTATTTTCTGACTTCTAGAAATTATTTTTCACAATTTTATGAACATTTTAAGATAAAAGTAATTTTTTCCTGTTTTATTTTTAGATCTAGAAAGGAAAGTGGAAAAAATATTCAATACAACATCTGATAAAACGTAAACAATTTATTTGAAAATATCTGCCTTTTCATGCATAAGTCATACAAATGTATAGTATAGTGTCTGTCACAGAAGAAAGAAACTTGGTGATGTTTTTATGATTGAAAGAATTGCACCTGGTGTCTTGTTAGACATAATGACTGACCACTTCCTGGAACAGGAAAATGTCTTACCACTGAGTAACATGAAGTAGATGGATGTATAGGGACATTTCTGAGGACATGTCAACAAAGACAATGTAGATTATGTGTCAATGTAGACTATGTGTCAACATACTTAAGATGGAGACTATGTGTCAACAGAGACAATGTAGACTGTGTGTCAATGTAGACAAGGTAGACTATATGTCAGCGGAGACTATGTGACAGACAGAATTCTCTGCAGGGCTTGGCTGAAGCGTCCCAATCACTAAAATACCATCTGAAGCTGAAATTTCCAGAGTGAATTAAATATCAGGAGAGAGACCACCAGTACATGGAATGTTTGCAAGAAAACTCTGAAATACAAACTCCAAATTAAAAACCTACCGAAATTACAAATCCAGTGGCTGCAATTTGAGCTTTTCCTTATTCGGATAATTCTCTTTATTGCACTGCAAGATGAATAGCAGAGGTGATTTTTTTTTTAATATAGCAACTGTTAAGAAGCATCCTCAGCAATGGAAGGAAGGTGGACTAGGAAAAGATTAAAACTTTATGCAATAGGACTGGAGCTGGAGCTCAGTGGCAAAGCATCCATGGAGTCCTGAGTTCAATCTCCAGTGTGTGCCCCACACCAAAAAACAAACAATAAACTTCTACACAAACTTTATTTGGGTAACTAGTGAATGGTAAGTAATCAACAAGTTCATTGGTTTTGCTCATTTTGTTTTGTTTTTCCAATACTGAGGCTAGAATCCGGGACCTTACACATAGGAGGCAAGTACTCTACCAACTGAGCTATATCCCCAGCATCACACTGTACATTACTCATTCAACATTTCACCCTGCAGATCTTTTGCCACAATTAAGAGTTGTCAATATGGGGCTCTACATTTAGCTCCAAGTTCAATAAATCAAAATATCAGAGGAAATTACTGCAGAGAAAGTAAGCTGAAAATACTGGGAGTCTAGCATGGTGGCACATACTTGTAATTTCAGCACTTAGGCCAAAGTAGAAAAGGCATGAGCTCCAGGCCAGTTTGGGCTACATGATCAAACCCTGTTTCAAGATCTAAACAAAACCACTTGAGACACAAGATTTATAATTAAGGTTTAACAAGGATTTTTAAGTCAGGCCATAAAGAACGTCTACTCAGAAGCATCTCTTGTTCCTTCTACCTGTGTCGTCATTGGATCGGAGTTCTTTGCTGCTAGAAGCATCCTCTCAGCTTAGTTCTATTTAAATAGTTAGGTTAGTCATCATGCAAAGTAAGGAGTACATGTGTGTGGTGGTTTGAAAGACAGTGGCCCTGCATGCTCATATATTTAAATGCTTGGCCCCAAGTTGGTGGAACTGTTTGGGAAGGATTAGGCAGTGTGCTGGCTGGTTTTATAACAACACAACAACTCACTTTGTGGAGTTATTTGAAAGGAGGAATCAGTTGAGAAAATATCTCCATAAGATCTAGCCAAAGGGCATTTTCTTAGTGATAGATGGGGGAGAGCCCTGCCCATTGTGAGTGATGCCATCTTCGGGCTGGTGGTCCTGGATTCTCTAAGAAAGCAGGCTAAGCCAAGCCACTAACCAGCACTCCTCCACAGCCTCTGCTTCAGCTCCTGTCTCCAGGTTCCTGCACTGTCTGAGTTCCTGTCCTGACTTCTTTCAATGATGAATATTGAAGTGTAAGCCAAATAAACCCTTTCTTCCCCAGCTTGCTTCAGTCATGGCATTTCAACACCGAAATAGTAACCTTGACTAAGACAGAAAATTTGACTTTGTTGAAGGAGGTGTCTCACTGGGGACAGACAGGTTTTAAGATTTCATTAAGTCTACACAATTCCCAGTTAGCTCTTCCTAACTCATGGTTGTGGATCTACATGTGAGCGCTCAGCTATTGCTCCAGCATTATGCCTACCTGCCTACTGCCCCATGTTCCCCACCATGGTGGTCATGAACCAATTCTCTGAAACTGTAAACCTACACTAAACCCTTCTACAAGTTATCTTGGTCATGGTGTTTTGTCGCAGCAATTGAAACATAACTAAGACAGTGTGTGAGCTTTAAAATGGCCACATTTGTTGCCATTCTGATTAAAATCACTTGCTGCTCTCTCTCTTTTTTTGTTTTTTCCGACACAGGGTCTCTCTGTGTTGTCCTGGAACTCACTCTGTAGGCCAGGCTGACCTCGAACTCAGAAATCCTCCTGCGTCTGCCTCCCAAGTGCTGGGATTAAAGGTGTGTGCCACCACTGCCCGGCCACTTGCTGCTTTCAAAATGATACCAATAGAATGGTAATTGCCCATAAGCATGAGCTATGAATTGTTCTCATATATTTTCCATGAATGAGACATCATTTTTTTCAGTATTGGAGATTGACCCTGAACCTTACGCATGCTCAGGGAGTTCTGTACCACTGATCTATGCCCATGTGCTTGTAACTTGCATTCAGAAATACACTCTCATTAAGTAGTCCAAACCTACCTTAAACTTGTGAGCCTCCTGCCTCAGTCTCCTATGTAACTAGGATTGCAGGTATGACCCACCAGGCCAAACTTGAACTGGGCACTCTCAAACCAACATTTAATAACTTCATGAGATTAAGATCTCTCTGGCACTTAGAGATGGCTTTTATTTGATTTGATTTATATTGGGTGCCGGTCCTCAAAAACTTTAGCTACTCAAATTATGGAATACATTTCCCAAAAAGCCAAGCAAAGATTAATTAAACCAGACACAAGACTCCTTAGGATAGTAAGGCCAAGAGTCCAGGGCCTCTGGGAGACATGTCAAAAGAGTGCAGAGTTCTTCTGCATTCTTGGCTGACCAAGGCACCTCCCAGAACACAATCATATTAATTCTCTGGCCAGTTCTTCAGGCTCTCATACAGCAATAGCTCCCAGCTTTCCATAAGCACATGCTTCATAGTGGAAAGGCCACAGACCCAAGGCAGGATCACATTCTCCTTCCCACCCGCATTGCGTGTAATTAGTGCTAAGTCAAGTCAACAGCAACTTCCTGTTTGAAAGTCTGAGGTGTTGGTGACCTTGAGAAAACTGGCTTGTATGCACTCATGTGTATCCTCTCAACCAGACAGAAGATAAGAAAACGGCAGCAGACATGGGTCAAAAGGATTGCCATGACAAAATAGCAGACAAAAGCCACTTAAGGAAGGAAGGAAAGATTTTGTTTTGCTTATGGTTTCAGGGACTTCAGCTTATCATAGTGGAGAAAGCATGGCAGTAGGAGTGGTTCAGGGCCATGAGGTGGCCAAGCACATCATGGCAGCCAACCAGGAAGCAGAGAGCAGGAACAGAAACAGGGCTGTGCTATCTGTCACCTTTAAAGCCTCTCTTCCAGTGATCCAGCCATGTTAACCACACCCCCCCTTCTAAAAGGTTCTACAACCTCTCCAAACAGCACCACCAGCTGGGGAGCAGGTGTTCAAACATGAGAGCCTGAGGGGTACATGTCACGGTCCCATCAAAACATCATGTTTTACCAACTATTAGCAAAAAGGATCCTTTCTCCAGAGTGGAATTCTTAAAAAACCATTTTGGGTGCTGGAGAGATGGCTCAGATGGCAACAGCAAACACAAGAACCCAAGTTCAGATCCCCAGCACCGACATAAAAAGCCCAGCATGGCCGTGCATGCCTGTAACCCTAGCACTGGGAGGCAGAGACAGGTGGACCCTAGGAACTCAGTAGCTATCCAGTGCAGCCTAAACAGTGGGCTTCCAACTCAGAGAGAGACCCTGCCTCAAGGCAACAAGTAGGGAATAGAGATAACTCTCCAGTGTTGTCTGTCCTCCATACATGCACAGGTGCATGCACGCACACTCACATGCTTGCACCACACATATATAGCATACCCCATGTCCCACACATACATCACTGTTTTTCTTCTTCACTTCTAAAGTGGGTATGTGAACATCCACTTTCAGGAAGTTAAGTAGATATATTCTTCATACACCCCACAAAATACACAACTAAAATTTGTGTGTGTGTGTGTGTGTGTGTGTGTGTGTGTGTGTGTGTAAGACAGTATAGATAAGGCAGCAGAACGGAAGGGAGCTTCAAATCTAAGGAAAGAAAGGACAACAAGGTAAGCAAATGTTCCTTTACTGCCCTGTGTTCCAAGATTGGAAATGACGTAGTTAGTAACACCACACACTGCCACTAAGCGACAATCATAACAGACCCCAGAAGTCTGCTCACCCTTATCCAGAGGGCCAGGACAGACACTGAGACAGACAGCATAATAACTACTTCACTGCATTAAGCCACTGCCAAAAGTGCCCATGGGAAGCACAGAGGGAAAGCCACCCATGGATGGTTGGGTAGAACAATAGAAATGATGGGATATGAACAAGAGAAGAGAATTCCAGAGACCTGGGGGACAAAACCTAACATCTTGCATTCAAGACAACAAAATAACTGAAGAAACAAAAGCCAACCTGTGAGCAAATTTAGCAAGAGACATAATTGAAGGAGTGTAATGAATATCCAAAAGGATAAGCCCTAAGAAACCCACATGTCACAATTACACATATACAAACCAAGAGCAAAGCAAAGACTCATGAAACCTGACAGAGAAAATGACCCATGACATCAAACCGCTCACAAGAAACCATAAAAGCTAGGGAAAGCTGGGGGCGCAGGAGGGGAGACAACCCAGAACCCTGTAACTGGTAGAACCGGTCTATGGAGATGAGGACAAAGATCACATACAAGGCCAAGACTATGTCCCAGGCAGTCCTACCCAAAGGACTTATAGGACACATGCTGGTTAGTTTTCTTTCAACTTGACACAAACTAGAATCACTAGGGAAGAGGGAACATGTGTTAAGAACATGCCTCCTTCAGACAGGCCGATAGGCAAGTCTGTGGGCATTTTGCTGATTAATGATTGATATGGGCAGGCCCAGCTGACTGTGGGTGCTGCCACACTCCTGGGCACCTGGTCCTAAGAAGCATAAGAAAGGTAACTGAATGTGAGCCTGAGGAGAAGCAGCTCTCCTTTGTGGTCTCTGCTTCAGGTCCTGCTTCTGAGTTCTGCCCTGACTTCCCTTAATATTGTACTGTACGCTGTACGGTGAAATACCCTTCTATCCCAAGTCCTTTTCGTCACTGCCATTATACGAGGGACAGAAAGTAAACCAGTACACAAAGCCACAGCTCTGTCCTTCCTGTTAGGACCATGAGCACACATAGTGAAGTTTAATAAAATAACAGTGTCTGGTTTACTCTAACACAATACTTTCAGGCTTTATGAAGGTAGATTAACTATGATAGCTAAGCCTACACTGAAGACAGACTTTGTAGAAGACAAAAGGAATCATCCTCCCTGTGCTATAGTACTGGGAACGCTACACAGAGCTGTCCACAGTAAACAGGGATAAGGAAAAAGCCAGCACAGTAATCGCATGGATACTACAACTAAGAAGATTGACATACAAACAAATCCAATGGAATAGCAATCCTAAGCTTGGCCACAGAAGAAAACTTATTTTCATGTCTTACACTTTAAAAAAAATGGTTGAAACATTTATAACTAGATAGTTAAAAATATAATGTAGACTATAAAGAAAGTCACAAATTAAAAATCAAAAATACTTTGAAACTAATAAATAGCATAAAAGCAGGAAACAGACTGAGCAAGACTGAGAATCAAATTGACAGAAGGGAGGCTTGGACAATCTGGCTTAAAGAAAAAAGATTAAAGTGGTCAAATAACAGATGAAAAAAAGAGAGAGATCCATTATATAAAGATGGTGGTGTCCATGAAAATGGATGAAGAACAATATATATAAAGGTCAAAGAATTATACTGGGGCAGGAGGGGGGGTGAAGGAGAACGGTCCCCACAGACTTAATTCCCAGTTGGTGGCTGTCTGGGAAGGATTAGGAGGTGTGGCCCTTTTGGAGGAGGTGTGTTCTAGAAGGCCAGGTTGAGGTTTCCAAAGCCCCCTGCAAGTCCCCAGGGTGTCTCTGCCTCCTGCTTAAGATGTGAACTCTCAGCTGCTCTGCCACCCATGCCTTCTCTGACCGTCATGGAGTCAAAACAGCTGAACCCTAAGCCCAATTAAGTGCTTTCTTTAATAAGTTGCCTAGGTCATGTCAATAGAAAAGATGGCAAAAAAAAAGTAACTGTGCAGATCCAATGTTCCAAGAAACACTGATACAGAATGGCTAGCTGAAACATTTAAGTGCACAGGATTAATTTTCCAGATTGGTGGACAAACAGATACTTAAGAAAGCAAAATGTACAGTTTCTGTGAATGGTAAGAAGTTCCAAGAAATCAAATTGGTCTGAGGTTTTTGTTTTTTCCTCCTTCAACACACATTGCCAGAAACATCAGCATGGTGAAAATGAAGTTGCAAGACCAAAATAAAAACAAAAACAAAAACCAACAAACCAACCTACAGTTAAACTGAGATCACACCTATGAGCTGTTTGTAGAAAACTCTCTTCATAAAATCTAACAAAATAGATTTTATACAAAAGACTCTTAGCAAGCACTGAATCATTTTAAATAGAATTATAAACAAAGATCTATGAGAATAACTGTCCCAGGAAAGAATATAAACACTACATCTTGACATTAAAAATGGCATGGCCCATGGAGAGACGTCTCAGCAGGTAAGAACATGAACTGTTCTAGCAGAAGACTCTGGTTTGGGTCCCAGCACCCACACTGCAGCTCACAGCAATCTGTAACTCCAGTTCCAGGGCATCTGATGCCTTCTTGTGTGGCCTTGTTACTAAAATTCCTTCCCAGTAGAGGTAAGTAACATATGTACGCCATTTTTCTAAGTCCAAAGACAAGCTGAGGCATGATTCCACCAAAGTTGACTCAGGGGAACAAAGGAGTTTACTTGGCTTCCTTACAGAGCATAGGTGAAGGGTTACTTACAGGGGGGCTCCTCCCTCAACCTGAAAAGCATTACCCAACAGGGAGGAAGGCTTCCCTGTGCCCCTGCTTATGTACTCTAAACTCACATAAAAGAGGCAGTGTTGCACACACTGTGGCTGTGGGTCTCTGAGCCTCCCTGCCTCTCTGTGACTGTGGGTCTCTGAATCTCCCTGCCTCTCTGTGGGGGAGTGTAAATGGTCAAAACACCCAGCTGGGATGATCTTGCACAAGGGGACACAGCTGGATACCCCAAGATGGATCAGAATAGCCTCCACAGGCACACAAGTGGAGCACATATGTACACACAGGCTAACACTCATACATATGTTCTGTTAATCTTTGTTTTTTAATGACACAAGAGGGAGGGGGAGGGAGGGAGGAGGATGCATATAACGGAAGTGTTTGTTGAACAAACACAATGACTTGAGTTCAGATCCCCACCACCTAAAGAACCAGGCACTATCACATGAGCCCAGAGCTAGGGAGGTGGAAACAGGAGGTTTGCAAAGCAGCCAGTCTAGTCAGCAAGCTTAAGTTCAGTGAGAGATCTTGTCTCAGAAAATGAAAAGAGCAACTGAAGAGACACCCAACACAGACCCTGGGCCTTCACAAGCAAGTGTACACTCAGACACATGTGCACACATGTGTACATATGCATGTACACACACACACACACACACACACACACACACACACACACACACACACACACACACACTGGTATTGCAAGTAAGTGACATGACAAAAAGTTAAAAATCCTAACTCAGATGGTAGTCATAGCAACAAACATAGATAGATAGATAGATAGATAGATAGATAGATAGATATAGATATATAGATATACATACACACACACACACACACACACACACACACATACAATAAAAGCTTTAGGTACTGCACCAACAGGATGTTGGATTCCAGATAAAACTTAAGAAATGAGATAATTTGGTGTGGAAAAGCTTTGACTCATTTCAGAGCCACTTTCAACTTTCATCAGAGTTGTGTGTTGTTCAGGAGCATCTGATAAAGACAAACTTAAATGCTGAATGGGCAGCTCCTCTAATATGGGCCTCTTGCTTATCTGTGTATCTTTTTTAAAAGATTTTTATGTCTACATGTTTTGGCAAGGTACAGCTGCCATGGTATGCATGTAGAGATCAGAAGACAACTTCTGAGAGTCAATTCTCCCCTTCCACCATGTGTGTCCTGAGAATTGAACTCAGGTGACAGGCTTGATGGCAAGTCTCTTCACCTACTAAGCCATCTGGAAGCCCTGGGTACCCATTCTTAAATCTGTATATATGCAAAGTGTATCTGCAACATGGCCACCATTTAATGTTAGTAATGGTCACATGAGGGTTGCTAATAAGAACTTGTATTTCTTTCAGTAGTGCATTTCTTGGCTTAGTTTGAATACTTTATAAGAAGCAAATATCACTTTTATAAAATAGATCATATCAGTAAATCTATTCACTTTTAGTAGTAAATCAAACTTTTCAAAAGACAAAAAAAAGGATTTATCTTTAAAAAAATATTCCAAATTCTTACCAGATCTATAAAATAGACTGGTTACAACAACAACAACAACAACAACAACAAAAAGACGAGTCCAGAGGGGTTTTCTGTCAGGCTCAATCTTCCTTAGTTGAAAATCTACTTTTAAAACAATGACTAAGGAAGGAACAATACTTAAAACTTTCCTGCAACAAACTGAACTAGGAGTCTGTTAAAAACACAAGAATATTTATTCAAGTTTTCCTTCCTATAATTCATTTTATTTTATCACAGGAAATATCTCCGTTCTATCACTTTACTAGGCACATATATTCACTAGTGTTCATAAAATTTTACGTAAAGTTAAATAAGAATTAAAAGTAGCTAAAAGTCCAGCTGTGCTCGGTGCGCAAGGATGGCCTTGTACGCTCACGTCCCTGAAGCAGTCAGTTTTCTCTCCTGGGGTATTTCTTGGCTCTAGCCTGATTTTTGCTTTAGGGAAGACAATGCCTCTTCTCCAAGCTCGCCTGGTGCTGTCTGACCACTGAACAATTGTGTGTTGACCCAGTGATACCTGTCCACCCTACGCCCAGCAGGCCTGCACCACTTAGAGTTCTTGGACACTGGATGGTAAGCAGCCCCCAGGAGGCACCCACGACCATCTGCCAAATGCTTTCTACGGGGGAGGCAGAACAACGGCTGGAAAGACTGTTTGAAGTTTTCAACCTGGGAAGGAAAAAAGACAGGAAAAACAATTTATGAAGATCACTGGACTAATAGGCAGCTCTTGAGACTATAAGCCCATTTCTCAGAAGTGAAGTCCCTTGAAAGCACAGGGATTACAAACTAACAAATCAAACGAAATAAGGAAATACTCACCTACAGAAGATTTCCAGCATTTTATATGCCTTGAGGATCATCATTAATTTTTATCTATCTTTAACACAATGAATTCCTTTCTTTTATGTGTTTGAATATTTTGCCTGAGTATGTATCTATACCATGTGTGTGCCTGGGGCACATTGAGGCCAGCAGAAGCCAAAAGAGGGTGTCAGATTCCCCCATGACTGGAGTTACAGCTGGTTATAAGCCAATAAAGTGGGTGCTGGGAGGAACCTTGGTCCTTTGAAAGAGCAGCCAGTTCCCTGAACTGCTAAGCCATTTCTCCAGCACCTAAAATGAATTCTTAAATGAAACTAAAAACATTTAAGCTGTGTTATATATAGTAAAGCCTTTAATGTAAGCTACCTGGAGAGCTGAGGTTGGAGGATAAATAGTTTATGGCCTTCTTGGAGAAATTAGTGAGACAATCTCTCAAAAAGAAAAGGTAACCAGATAGGACTGAAAACGGGGCTCAGCATCTAAGTAGGCACCTATCATGCTAGGTTCATTTTGATTAATAAAACCTAGTCAACTGAGTGAGGAGTCACACACCTTTAATCACAGAACTCAAGCAGGTGAGAAGCAGGAGAATCATAAATTGCAGGCCAGCCTGGGCTATTTAGGGAGTCTCAAACTTAAAAACAAAACAAAACAAAACAAAAAAACCTAAATAATACAGTTTAACCTGAAGTTAATGTAGAAGGAAACTCAGCTGCTTTCAAGTGCTCTGTGAAGAAACAGGGCAACAAAAGATTATGTCACTTTCAAGAACAGCCACACTGTGAAAATATTCATGGGGTAGGGAGACAGAAAAGATTCTGCCAGAATATTGACCTCAGGAAGATGACTTATCTTTATCATTTCCCCGGTTCTGCTCCTTTTAGAATGTTCTAGAATAGAGAGAAGGTAGACTGCACACAGTGCTGCACACAACCTGGTAGACGCTCTTGGGGTTGTTCACTTTGGGAATGACTTGGACCTCCCTGCTGCAGCTTTCTTCATCAGAAGATGTGCCAGAAGAGCAGTCTCCTGTGGCTCTGTTAACTGCACAGCTGACGTGCTGAGCTAATTCCCAGTTCTCCCATCTACCTTTGAAGGAAGCAATTGTAAAGGGGTGCTTTTTCTCACCATACCTAAGTAGGGAAAGAAAATATTCATTAGAGACTCAACTTCTCACAAATTTGATCTCTATTTTAAAGGTCCTAGCTCTTTTTAAAAAAAAAAACAACAACACACATATTGAATGATATTAATGATATTATAAGCTGAAGCTCCTGTGATGGTTCAGTTAGGGAGCATATCCTGTAACCATATCATTTAATTGGTCAGAAAGAAAAAACAGAAACCCCTTCTTGTTTCTTTTGGGCCAATTAATGGACTGAAATGTCCACTGTGTTAGATGATTCCTCTGACTTCCAGATGCTTCCTACAGTTCTTAAAAACTGTAAGTCTGCAGTATTCGATAGGTTGCAAAGACCCAAGTCATCCTGCAGATAGACTGCAGTACCTTTGTGCTTGCCAAGTCAACCATCCCTAATGGAAATGTGTGTTGGCTAGTAAATGTTTGCATCTGAAACCATGATCAAATAGTGGCCTTGTTGCTACGCCATTGCTTTGGGCATCATCTTTCATAAAGGTACACAGAGCTGGCTAAACCACCTAAGGTTTCTGGGGACACCAAGCATACAACCACGAAAGTACTCACCTACAGCACACCTCAAAGGGATCAACCCATATGGTCATCTCCTTTGGAAGTCCCAGATGAAAAAAATTCACATTACTCTCAGAACAAGCCCTTTCTAAAACAGGGTCTTTATTCTCATTGTTGTTTATCCTGATACACCTGAGGGGGATATAAAGCAAGAAAGGGCAAGCAAGGCATGTTGACGAGTATCTCAGCAGGAAGTCACACATCCTGGGTACAGCTCTTGCCCCACCTACACCTCCTTATCCTCCTCTACCCTGCATACTTACAAATCAAAGTAAAACTCCATTAGCTTTTGCTACAACGACTCAGAATGGGTGTCATGACATTAGATCACACTGTGAGGTCACCAGACGTTCATGGTCTGTCTTTTTTGGCAAAAGAGTGAGAAACTCTCTAATGCACCTAGTTACACAAGTCTGTAGTGTTCACCCATACATCATCTGTCACACCTCCTTAAAGCCATGTTCAAACAAATTAACAGAAGTCCATCAAAGGCCTCTTACTTGGAGACAGACAACACAAGTTGTTGTGTTCCCGGCAGATGCTATTGGTGACTGATTCCTCCCTCCCCTGGCCACATGAGCTCTCACCTAAAAGCCTGCCCCTTGGAAGGGCAGTCAGGGTGCCAGTGACCTCTGTACTTTTCAAACAAGACAGTCATCAGCTTTAGTGCAAAGTCTTCTATCTGTTGTGCACTCAGTTTCTCGTGCTTTTTCACCAGTCTTGTGACAAAAAAAACTGTGGTTGCAATTTCATCTCTCATGATTCCAAAGCAGGCTGTGTAGAGACCTGACGCCATGAGAAGAAAGCAAGATGGGATCACAGAGGAGCCAAGGATTAACTTAGCAGCAATAGTTAGTTGCCAGCTGGAGATTTTTATATGCCTTAAACTTTAAATCGGTTTTGAGGGGAAAAAAGTCCCCAGTGAACTAAGAATATCAACACAACAACATACATCTTCAGCCTCCCGTTTTCATGTTTTTCTAAAAGAGAAACAGTATTTCTAAAGTTTAAAGCGCTTCACATAAGTACCAAGCCGCCAATGTGGAGAGCGGGGCATGCTAGTGGCAGCCACCTTTTAAGAAGATACTTACAAAGAATCAAATATCCAGGCTTCAGAGGACCACCGTTGGAAAATGCGGCTTACAAAACTGCACAGTAAAAGATTAATAAAAAGACATTTGCTAGCAAGATTTCCCTGGTCTCTACAAAATGTGGTCCAAGGTTAGAGAGCCAGCTACACTACTTGTTGCCAACTCTTACCCACACCTGTTTGGTGAGGTTTGGGGCTACTCCATATACGCCTGGCTGTTAAGGCTGATTGGTTGCTCACCCCACACAGGTGCTAGCCAGTTCGATAATCCCAGAGCTTTTCCAAGGACTCGTCTGATTGCCCCAGGGCAATTTTA
The DNA here is from genome assembly GCA_028551405.1 of Uromys caudimaculatus. NCBI lineage: Eukaryota > Metazoa > Chordata > Mammalia > Rodentia > Muridae > Uromys > Uromys caudimaculatus. Next base: position 66,704,294 of record CM052706.1, read on the forward strand.
GACTGTTCTCTAAAGTGTTTAAAGATTTTCAGAATGGATTTATTTTTTCTGTTTTGCTAATAATATATGACAACTTATGACAAATAGCAAAATCTAGTCTTCTTCCTTTCTATATATTATACTTTCCAATAATTTCATCTTTGCCAACATAGTAAAGAATTAATTCTTGGATCTTTTTAAAAACCTAAGCCACTATTTTGTTACCCATCCTTATGTTGATTACATACTGATATTTGTTAATTTTTTAATCAAATGTTCATTTATAGAATGAGTAGACAAGTTGATTCTCAATCATTCCCTAGGAGTAAGTTAGTAGGCTCCTGGTTAGAGCTTACAGATTTGCTTGTTTGAAAATCAGATTCTTAGACTTCAACCTCAGATATACTTAAGTGGTCTTATAAAGGCAAGGTATGGCCTACTACTCAATATTTAACCAGTTCCTCCAGATGATTCTTCATATCCAACTTCACAGGAGTGTGTGTGTGAAATCCACAATTAGTGACCAGTTTCTTCAACAGTAAAAAAGAAATTACTCTAACCAGAAAACCTACTTCATATCCAAAAAGCTTCAAATAACAGGCAGACCTTATATGGAGACAAATCCATCACTTTGACCTTGTGCCTATGCAACCTAGTCTTCAACACTGGAACTATACAGACTGCAAGCAACCTCTACCACAAGGGGATAGTCTAACTGTGAGCTGTGTGGTGTGCTGTGTCTTCCTGTGGATGTTTGCTCAGAAAGGGCAGTGCAGCAAGCTCGCATATGGGTGGACATCACACTGTGTGACAGACTCGCATCCTCTGTTAAAGGATGTGCTCACAATGCTCCAGGTGTGTCAACTGATAAGGACCAGAATGGGACAGCTGCCTGCCTTGCCCTGAACACTGTCCATGAATGCAGCGTCAGGTGACCTTCCCCGTGTTGACTCCAACATCACACCACTCCCTCACACTGTTTGCAAGTCCTCTTTTGTCAGAGATGCTGCTAACTTTGTCGAGTCTTTCTCTTCCAGCAGAACTTGGATACGTTGTGAATTTGCAACTTATCAACCCACAATCTGTTAACTGAGTGTGACACACACCTGAAGTTGCAGCTCTCAAAAAGGCTGGGAGTGGAGGGTCTTGAGTTCAGGAGGTCGCTGAGCTACATGATGATGTCTAGCACAGACTTTACCTCAAAAATAAAATGAGAGAGAAAGAAAGAAAGAAAGAAAGAAAGAAAGAAAGAAAGAAAGAAAGAAAGAAAGAAAGAAAGAAAGAAAGAAAGAAAGGAGGGAGGGAGGAAGAGAGGGAAAGAAAGGAGGGGAGGGAGAGAGAGAGAAAGAGAGAGAGAGAGAGAGAGAGAGAGAGAGAAACACCATTAAGCAAAATCCTCATTATTCTCATAATCTTGACAACTGGTTTCAAATCTTCATCATTTTCAGTTTCCTATCAGTGAGTGTGAGGTTGAAATGCAGTTTCACAGGGTTGTTCAAAATTACAGCAGATAATTAATTGCACCTGTCCAGAAGCCTGCACTAGGGCAGTACAAAAGAATGGTTAAAAAGAAGATACAAAGAAGCTATAAAATCAGTACTGTGGGTTTGAATCCCAATCCTCCAGAGCTTGACTTTAGCAAGTGATTCCACCACTCTGCCCCTCCACTTCTGCATGTACACAAAGGAGAAAATGGCAGTGCCCACTTTGGGGGCTTATCATGAGGATTAAGTGTGGAAGGCTTAGAGCAACACCCGGGACTCAGTAAATACTCTATAAATGTTAGATATTATTGCTTCTGCTAGCAACTTGACTGTGCTTTTATAGGGCTCTGTATGTACAGTATTACATGGACGACCACCTGGCATAAAATGCTCAAAGTGGTAGCCTGTCTTAATAACAAATGATTTTATACTTGTTTTATTCTGTCCTTTTTAATGCTGCATCAGTTAGGTAGCACAGAAAACTTCTTATTGCAGTTATACCATCATGTTTCACTGTGTTGGTTAACTAATTGGTCTGACGTGCACAGCCATGTGCATGCTCGGCAAATACTCAACCAATGAGCCATACTTCCTGTGCACGTGTTAAACTTGGATTATTGCTACCATGAATCAAGATTTTGTTTTTAATTTATTATCTATTCTGGTTTTCTGTAATTTGTGCAGTTAATAAGAATACCACCTGTGCCTTCTAAGATACAAGATGAACAGAATAAGACCCAGCAAAGGTTTTCACAAAGCCTTGGGTTATTACCTCTTCCAATTGCTGTTTCTTTCTCTTCAAGGAATCGATCCAGTCATATACAGTGGAAAGAGTTGGGAGTAAAATGAAGATCTCACCAATTACTTTTCAAATCCATCAATGTTTTCTTAATCTGCTAAGAGAGTGGTAGTATCACAAAAGAGGAAGGAATTTTAACCAGTCATGGCCCTCTTGTTCTAAATAATCCCAGCTTTTACAACATATAAAAATCTCTTTGGTAAGACTTGAGAGTTTTCCCCTGCTTGGGGTCAAGATCGCTGCTGCATAATCTAAGCTGCCTACTCTCTTCAATGTTTATGGAAGCCGACCCCTTTGGTTCAATTTGCAACAACTCTGAAGGGCCAGAGTCGTATCTCAGTGTTTCTCCAGAAGACAGGACAAAGCCTCTGACGCCACTTGGTCTCTGATGGAGCCTCTGTCTACCCAACCCTATATTTTTTACTTCCCTAAAGCTTCCCACCTATACCTCCCAACTCAGAGTCAGTTTTTACAGGACTAAGTCTCAGACATTTGGTACTAGGCATGTTCTGAAGAAGGAGAGTATAAAATGCATTTTTGGTCTATATGCTCACATCCTGGCTGGAATAAGTTCCTCATGACTAGTTGTAATAGAATATGGGTCTGGATAACTCCTGGCATGTTGGAGTGGCATGAGTGTCAAATTCAGGAATGGTTAGGGATTGTTCTACATGTTAAAATATACTTGATGCATGAGAGGTATGAAAATGTAAATGGTAGAAGGACCACTGAGATACACAGGGACCACTGAGATGCACAGGGACCACTGAGATGCACGGGGACCACTGAAATATACAGGGACCACTGAGATACACAGGGACCACTGAGATGCACGGGGACCACTGAAATATACAGGGACCACTGAGGTACAAAGGGACCACTGAGATACACAGGGACCACTGAAATATACAGGGACCACTGAGATACACGGGGACCACTGAGATACACAGGGACCACTGAGATGCACGGGGACCACTGAGATGCACAGGGACCACTGAGATACACAGGGACCACTGAGATACACGGGGACCACTGAAATATACAGGGACCACTGAGGTACACGGGGACCACTGAGATACACAGGGACCACTGAGATACACAGGGACCACTGAGATAGATGACGGAGTACCTTGTCATCAGAGAATGATCGTCTAAGATCAAATCAAGGTTAATTCACTTCAGTATTTATATGTCTACCATGTCCAGAACATATGAAAACAAAAGTGAAACTGGGCCCCATATGATCTTCCACCCTCTCAGTATCTTGTTTATTTCAGCCATCCATGATATATTTCTCATTCTTGGCTCCCAAACTGCTATGCTTATATCACCTTAAAAATACTGAAGACTGCCTCCTATCCCCTGGCACTATGATTGAACTGGAAATAAGTAAAACCTACACATTAGTATTTTCATTTCATTTAGAGATTACTTCATTAGTTTCTTCAAAAAATACCCATGTAGATAAGACCTTTCATATTTGATACAGTGTGTTCCCCCTTTACAAATGGGTAAAAATAGGTTTAATGCTTCTATACCAATATGGCTGTTAATATCTGTAAACTCCAACTCACTCGGTGAAGTGGGGTCACTTTTTTCCAAAGTTGATAGCATAACTAAAGTTCCAGAAATTCAAATTATATGGAGATCAATAGCATAATGTCATGTATCAATAACAGCAACAACTTTCCCAGGTTCCCAGTCATTTGAATAAAACTGTAGAGATGCCGGTACTCAACATGAAGATTTCCAAAGCTCCCCTAACTGGTCTAATGTGCAGCACAGGAAAAGACCATTAACACCAATATCACCTTCTGTCAAGGGGATTTTAAATTTTATTTTACATTGTTAATTACCCAACAATGCCTTGAGATTAGTATAATAATCCACATGAATTAGTCTCATCTTCTCTTACCATTTACCAGGCTAACGTTTGCAGACAGTGTTTTTGTGTTAGAAGTGGCAAAACCAAAACTTCAGACTCACTGCATATTGCTGAAATAGAACCTGCTTCTCAACTCAAGGCAACGCAGATTAGCAAACACACTCCTTTCCTTTGAAAATGCCTTCTGTTTGCATTATTAAATTAGTGGGGCCACGTGCTTAATAACTCTTTTCTGCCTTCTCCTTCCCAGACGACATGCTATTCGGCAGCATGGGTGCTGCTGAGGTTTTAAGCCTTCCCCTAACATTATTTTCTGAACAGGTCCAAGCAGGCCTTGGAAGGTGTGAATAGAATCATCTAATAATAATGTACTTATATTTCAGGGAAGAACAATCAAATAGAGAGTAAACATTACCCAATGTTTCCTTCAGTTACTTATGGCTTCAAACAACCCACCTCTGTTTCCTCCTTCATATGGATGACATCTGCCTCTTCTACTTCCCTAACACTGACCGCCCACTAACATTAGACATTGCAGTGGGTCGAGTGGGTCAAACAAAACACAAAATCCAACCTTCCCTTTCAAGAGATTTGTAATCTAGAGAAGGACAACAAACACATGCACAAACTATTGTTTAAATACAGTGTCTTAAAAAATGGGATGCTCACAAAATGGCTCCAAGTCCTTAGTAACCAACAAAATATTGAAATAAGGAGTTCAGTAAAGTCAGGGCAAAACAAAATACTAATTAGTTAAGACTGAGATTGAATTTCCAGTGACAACTAAATGCCCAGTACTAAATGTCTATTGAAAGGATGTGAGGGGGATAACGACATTGCTCAGTAAATAAAGTCACCTGTCACCAAGCCTGACAACCTGAGTGCAATGCCCAGGACCCACATGGTAGAAACAGAGAATCACCTACTATAATCTCCTCTTACTTCCACATGACATGTGTGCTATAGTTTACGTATGCCCACACATATAAATAAATATGGTCTTAAATAATTTTATAAAGAAGAGATATAAGAACTTAGATCCAATGTGGACCAGCCTAAGCAAATCTCTTAATTCATCGTTTGGTTGCCAGATTTTGTGATTTGTGTGTTTTGGTTTGAGATTGTCTCCTTATGTAGCCCTGACTGGTTCAGTACTTATTCTGTAGATCAGGCTGGCCTCAAATTGCAGCAATCTTCTTATCTTTAGTGCTGAGACAACAGGCCTAGACCACCATGCCCAGTTTTAATCTCAATTAGCCACAAAATGCTAAGATTTAAAGGACAAAAAAAAAAAAAATCTGTCCACTGTTCACATGTAATGTCTAAAGTTCCCATTAAAGACATCCATTCCCTTGCTTAAGATACTGTCTTTTAAGGAATTCTTTTATAAAATGTCAGACAAATGTTATCCATAAAATATAATCCTGGTGTTCTGTCCACAGGGGTTTAGATAAGAGAGCTAAGCCTAGATAGGGTGCTACAGAAGATGGGGGAAAGGTGGCTTCAGGCTACTTGAATGATGATCAGAAGAATGGGGTGACATGAGAGATACGTTTTCCTTTGTGTTATACCTGTGAGTCAAATGGAGTAGAACATGAAAATGGCCTTGTACAACGACATTTCCAAAACTCAATTTCTCCATATTAAAATACCGAGCTCAACCTGGTTGACAGGGCAAGGTATAGTCAAACCCCAGAATGCATCATGGCTCCGTAGTTAAGAGTGTTTGCTGCTCTTGCAGAGGGCCCAATTCCAGTCCCCAGCACCCATGTTGTTGGGCAGCTCACAATCACCTGTAACCCCAGCTCCAAGAGATCTGGATGTAAACTTCTATCCTTCTGAAGCACCCACACACATGTGGCATTTACTCACATAGCGCGCACACACACACACACATATGCATGCTCGTACACACTAATCAAAATAATAAAAAAATCTTTTATTAAGAAGTGGAGTATGCCCAGCACTTGGGAGGCAGAGGCAGGCGGACTTCTGAGTTCGAGGCTAGCCTGGTCTACAGAGTGAGATCCAGGTCAGCCAGGGCTACACAGAGAAACCCTGTCTCGAAAAACCAAAAAGAAGAAGAAGAAGAAGAAGAAGAAGAAGAAGAAGAAGAGGAGGAGGAGGAGGAGGAGGAGGAGGAGGAGGAGGAGGAGGAGGAGGAGGAGGAGGAGGAGGAGGAGGAGGAGGAGTATGGGGGCTGGAGAGATGGCTCAGCAGTTAAGAGCACCGACTGCTCTTCCAGAGGTTCTGAATTCAAGTCCCAACAACCACATGGTGGCTCACAACCATCTATCTGTAATGGGATCTGATGCCCTCTTCTGGTGTGTTTGAAGAGAGCAATGGTGTACTCATATACAGAAAATAAATATATTTTTTAAAAAAGTGAAGTATGATTTGGTCCTACATTTTTCTTCTTGATTTTAATTAAACTTTATCTATAAAATGAATTTATGATCATAGTAGTTTAAGACAGGGCTGTGAACTTTACTATAATTATTAAAGCACATTGAACAAATTAGTGTGTTTTATTGAAGGGTTTTACCCTTCCCACACCTCGTACAGTGCCTTGTTCTCTCAGGCCTTTCTTCTTTAGCTGCCACACGTCTCTCTGTGTCTAGCTTATCTCACATAATGTGATATTCCCATCCATTTCCCTTCGAATGCCATGATCCCATTCTTTCTGGCTAACTGCTGTAGCTGTAGATATACTATATTTTAATTTTCCATTCATCCACTGATGAGCACCCGGGTTGATTGTGCATCTTGTCTATAGTGTACAGCACCTCAGTAAATATGTGAATTCAGGTATTTTACTTCAGAAAAGTAATTTCAAAAATACCTAAACTGAACATTAAATTTGATGGATTTATGAAATAATGAACAAGATTATAATTGGCCTTACTTAATTTTTTGAGACAGAGTCTCACTGTATAGCCTTGGATGGCCTACAACTTACTCTGTAGACCAGACTGGCCTGGAACTCACAGAGATCTGCCTGTCTCTGCCTCCTGAGTACTGAGATGAAAAGCATGTGCCACCATATCTGGCTCCTATTTAATTTCTTTAATATCTGTTCCTTAAATTGTAAGTTATATTTCTAGACTCATGTATTCATTTGCAAATGCATGTCCCAGCTAATAAGAATAGGGGGGATATAGAGGTTTTAGCAAAAATTTACTATCAGTGAAAGCTTATCTCTGGTAACAAAATAAGAAGCATTATTTCATAAAATGATGAGTGTATTTTATACTGTCTATATAAACCCAATTTCACTGAATTCAAACTGCAGTTAAAGAAATTCCAATAATTGTTGAAATATAATTTCCAAGTTGTAAGTTAAAAACCAAGACAGTACAGTAAAAGTAATTCAGAGTGTGAGGAACTGTTATGCACACAGTATATACTAATGTAATAAATGGGCCTGTATGTGTGTCAACACTGAATGTTGTCTTTTTTTTTTTTTTTTTAATGTATGCAGCATTCTGCCTGCATGTATGCCTGCAGCCAGCAGAGGGCACCAGATCCCATTACTGATGGTTGTGAGCCACCATGTGGTTGCTGGGAATTAACTCAGGACCTCTGGAAGAACAAACATTGCTCTTCACCTCTGAGCCATCTCTCCAGCCCTTGGATGTTGTCTTAATCAAGCAATGAAAAGTATTGGTGATTGATATTTTTATTAATGGAAGATACTAACTATAAACTGAATATGTTGAGTTCAAAAGAAAACAGAGAAGAAGAAAAAGAAAGAAGATGAGCTAAAGGCATCTTGGGATATTTTCCCTGGAGGTAGGCTTGAGCTTTAAACATACTATGGGTGGGCTAAGAGGGGGGAAGACAAAAGTTCAGCTAAATGGAAACACAATTAAATCCTTGAGATACACGTTAAGAGTTTAGAGGAAATAAAGAACTGAGTTATATGGCTGTTGGACTATATACACTCTGTACAGGAATCAAAAAGTCTTAGGTGCTCAGTGAGGGCAGTAAAAACAACTGCAATGAGTAAGTGTACAAGGAATGACACCTCTGAGAAAGGTGGGTACTGTCTTCATGCTTGTAAATAAATTAGTTGACAGGTAGTTTCCTATTTGGGCTTCCCACAGTTACATGCTAGACCTCTGAAGGAAAATAAACTCTTCAGCAACGTACTCAGACAACCAGCTAGCTGTTCTGAAACCCCAACATTACTTTTACAAACCAGGAAATCTACCTGAGATCTGTTTAAGTGACAGGAGCCAGTCTGTAGCCAGGGCAGGTCATCTGTCTACACACACCTCGGACAATATCATCTCACCTAGCGTGTACCTGGGGGCAATTCCAGGATTAAAAAGGAGGGGAGGGCATTCCACTGTTGATCACCTACTTCATCCTTCCTGAATGAACCAGAACAGGCAAGAATAAACTACCACGCCCTTCATGGACTTCGTTCAACTCTTTGACTTTAATTTTCAGCTGCAGAAAACTGCTAATCGCTCTTTTTAATCCTGACTTCTTTCCAGAATTCCAGCTTAAATACTTACCCTCATTACGATGTCCTTCCATAACCCAAACCCAGCCTTGCTTAGACCCAAGCTCATTATAAACATCCTCTGACTCTGTCTTCTACTCAGCTTCTCAAACTTGTCCCTGGAGTTTGAGCTTGGCAGCTGAGCTTGTTAAATTGTTAATAAGCCACCAAATCCCATACATTTTTTTTCTACAAGATCTCTTATTTCCTTTATCACTCCATATCTAGATTTGTTAAAAATCATCTCATACATTGAAGCTCGGCCTCCTCTGTAGTCCATGATAATTTAATCCCCATAAGACAACATACACTTTGCATACATCAGGGGCTCTCCAGCCAGAAGAATGATATTCAAACTCCCTGTGCTAACACTTCGAGTCTTCCAGGCCTACCTCCTACTATATTTCAGTTAACACCATTTTTTCTATGTAGCCCCCGTTTTGTCCATATTTTGGTGTTTTTCTTATGTTTTCCCCAAATGTTGACAATAACAGAGTTAACACTAGAATTCAAGATTTCTTAAACACTTAGCAATCTAAGTACTCAGACATTCAATATATTTTATGTGATATAAATATATTACCAAAGCATTTTATGCATTAACATAATAATTTATATATCAATATTATGGTGTGTTAATTGATTAACATAATTTAACTATCTTAATTATCTACGCAAACAACTGTCTAGCCCTCCAATTAAACCACACCTCTGGAGACTGTTGTTCCCTAGAGATAGGAAATACACAAGAATTGTCTCTGGTGGAATAAGAGCTTGCTCCTTCGACCTTAATTAGGAAGCCATTTTTGTTAGATTGTTCCTAAAAACTAAATTAACATTTGATACTGAAAGCAACACTATTGGTTAACTGATAAATACAAACTAGAAGCTAATTAAGAACTCTTCCTAATGAGAGTTCAATGAGATGGAACCAAAGGTATAGAGCTACTGGCAGTTCATTCCAGCTCAGATGAAAAACCCCTATGATTAAACAGATTCATTGATTTGTAATTATTCAAAGGCTGAATTGACTCCAACCCAGCCTGCCTCGACTTATAAACTAGTTCCTAAGTATACTATCATGAATATTAATATGGTCACCTGACACTTGATAGTCTGCATATAAAAAGATGGTTTTATTTCCTAGGAAAGTATGCATTTTTAAATGTTTTAAAGAAGCTTCTAAAGGCCATTGCTTTCTAACTAGTGTCCTTCACTTCTTCCTCCCTAACAAGAACCTTCAAATGCTGCAGAAATAGCCTGTAGTGGGGAGGTGGTATTAAGGAGATCAAGAGCAAGGCCAGCCTGAGCTGATTGAGTCCCTGTCTAAAAACAAAGAGAAAATGAAGAGATGGTGTGCTTGTGTGTGCTGATAGGAGGAAGCCATCTCTTGCTAGCCTTTTATACAGGAGTCATAAATCAAGCCAAGATACATTTGTCAGATGATTTGTCAGATTCACATAAGCAGTTCTTGGTTTTGATACTCTTCTTGGTTTCCTTCCAGTCAATAGTATCAACCCATCTCCTCAAAGGTCCTACCCCATCTCCCAGATCAACAAAAACCCAGAAATTAAGGCAGTAAACAATTCTTCCTCAAGGTGCCTTCCTGGATCTATCTAACCAATTGCAATCTTCTGTTTGGGCATCTTAACCACACCACAGGCATTCTTACTTAGATTAAAGCATGAGTCTCCCTGGTCTCTAGACATGCCTAGGCATGACCAGTAGATGCAATAAGATCCTTGGAGTTTCTGTAGTAACTGCGGGCAGGCGGGATCAACAGCAACCCTAAGAACAACCATTCTTCTCTCCTGTTGCTTTCTAACAGAACTAGGGCACACACAATTTTTAATCATCATTTTACTTTTTATCGTTGAAGAAAAATAATTTACAGTCTAGATTCCAAGACAGCTTATGCAATTATAGCTTTGGATGGCAGCAATAAAACTCAGGTAAGATATTTAAGATACAACTAATAATCAGAGGGAAAAAACTGAGCTAGGTGGAAGCAAAAGTAAAATTGAGCAAAATGTAAAATAAATGATTTTGTAATGATGTCCTCCTAAAATGTGTAACTCTTCATAGTGTTAATGGAATGGAGACTATTTCTACTAGTATGGATAGAGATAGAGATAGAGATAGAGAGATTTGAACGCTTAAATGACTTCTTGTAGCATAGATCATTATGCCTTTCCCAAATACAGGAAGACTGAATACAAGATATAGTTATTTGAAAATGTCTTTCATAAGTTAATTTTACAATTACCTGGCATTTTCTACTTCACTTTGATTCCTTTCACTTAAGTCTTCATAAAACAAACTATGATTGTGAAGAAAAAAACATTATTCTGTTTTTTACTTTCAAAGATAATGTTAAAATATACACAAGTTTATTCTTGGGAAGTTCTTGGGTCTTAATGGTTTACGTTTGGAATTTGTGCTGAATGTTCCTGATGACTGGCATATATTCATGTAATTAGTGGCATCTACAAAACCATTTGCTGGGCTTACAGGTATCAGTATATAGCTAAGAAATTTCCCTTTGTAGACTACAAAACTTTTGAATCAATACAAATGGGTATTATACAGTATATACATGAAGACCACAGTCTGGGACAGCTAATTCCTACTGAATTCCACAAAGTTTGCAATCAGAGAATATTGTATATCCTCTCTGGGCTCATTAATTAAAGAAAAAGAAAGGAAAGACTAAATTAAAGGAAAGAAATATTAGTGAAGATGGCGCAGAAATGCTGTCACTGCCCCCTCAGTGCCTCCTATTCTGAATATACACAAACACGCACCCCGTTATCAGATGTGAAACAATAAGAGCAAGGAAAATGTAACTGTCACAAGACACAGCTTCTCGGGCTTCCACAGACCTCATTCTTAATGTCCAAACCTACCCTTGCTTCAAGGATCTACCTGAACTCTCACTTCCTCCATGATGGTGTCTGTTAGCTCTTGTTGACCCACCTCCCACCCCACCCACATCCCTGTTTCTTTCTATTAGGAAAATCTATCAGTTTAGCGACTTCATAGTGTCAGGAATAGTAAATAATGTGTTGACATTTTGTTACCACCTAGATTGTCTGATGGGGAGTAAAACAAATGCCTTTGGGGTGCTGAATTTGTAACAAATATTTAAATAAATAGGAGCCCAAAGCGGCAATATATGTCCCACTCACAGTGAGATCACCAAAACTGTGACTTTGATCTTTTAAGGGCCACAACTTTGACCTACCAACAAGGGTGTTGGTTCAATGTTTGACCAGAAGAACGGCCCTCACCTCACTGCATGGCCCTGTAAGAGGTAGTCCTAAGAAAGAACTCGGGTATTGGCAAGGGCAATCCTGCAGGTTAAGAGTGCCCAGGCCTGCTCCTGCAGGAAGGCTCCAGATGAGATGCTTAGGAAGCTGTTTTTGAGAATGGGCATGGAAAGTGAGGAGGCTTGGGGGCTTCTTGGGCAATAGAAAGGAGAGATGGATGTAGGTCTTTGCGCTTCTTTCTTCAGTGTAGTAGTAACTATACTATGAAGATAAACTTCTCAAGAATCTGTCTCTCCATCTCCCGGGTCCCTTCCCAGGAGGCTCTGCAGGAGCCCGCCCATTGCCCCTTCTGGTAGCTTCTGCTGCCCCTCCCCCACTCGCCCCGCCCCCTCGGCCTCGGGGTTCCAAGGGCGGTTGGTCGCAGAGCCACGGTCACTCGGCCAGTAGGAGCTGCGGGGCGCGCGGGCTGGACCGAACCGGCTCTAGAGTTGGGTCTGAAGCCGTGGAGAAGTTGTCGGAGGCGGGTCAGACCCTGCGTGAGGGAAGCAGGACTCTGGCCCCGATGCCCTGGGGTCCGGGCGGAGAGGGAGGGTCTCGGGGGACGGCGGGGACAGGGGGCCCTGGCGCCTGAGGGGTCACCTGGGGTCGCGCGCGGCCCTGCGGGATGTGGAGGGGGCCCGGGAACCTGAGGCACCTCTTGCTCCGCCACCCTCGCCTGTCGACCGTGGCGAAAGGGGGCGAGGGGCCAGACCCTCGGGAGCTGCAGTGGCGGGCGCCCGGTGCTCGGTTTGTAGGCAGTGTAATTAGCTGATTGTAGTGCGGTGCTGACAATCACTAACTCCACTGCCATCAAAACAAGGCACAGCATCACCCGCCGCCCGCGGGAGGAGAAGCCGGCTGCTGCAGCCCCACTGACTCCGCAGAAAGCGGAGGCCGGAGCCAGGATGCGTCAGCGAGGGGCCTGGAGCACGAGGTCTAAGTGCAAGTAACCCTCGGAGACCGGCTACCTCCTTTAGGGACCGTTCGGCTACCTGTGTGTACGAGCCAGGGCAAAATGGTTCAGTGATGTGTAAAGAGAATCAGTATACACCGGCCTTGACATTTAAAACAACAGCAACAAAAATGCCAGGAAGAGCCCCCCCCCCCCCAACAGTTCCTGCTGCGTGCTGTGATTCACTGCCTGATTTCCACTTCTGAGAAAGCTATCGCCACGGCAGCGACTAGAGTCAACCACAGCTTGGCTGGTTATTTGTTGGTCACAACCAATGTCTGAGAGCACCAACTAAAGACTGCATGCTTTTTTCTATGAGTCTAGTTACTAGGCAGTGTAGTTAGCTGATTGCTAATAGTACCAATCACTAACCACACAGCCAGGTAAAAAGACTGAAATTCCTCCGACTGAGCCTCCTGTGCATCGTCATTTTGGGGAGGACAGAGCCATAGGGAAATATTCTTACCATCAATTAGTGGTTTGGGGGGGGGGGGAAGCTAGCCCTTAGCTGCTAAGTATACAATGTATCAATATGTGTGGGGTACATTTTTGGTGATTTTTAGATATATTGGAAAACAGAAATTATCACTTAGCAGATCTGGTCATTATATTGACTTGTGATTATAAATCTTAGGACTTTGCCTGACACTATATTAATAACACTCTAAAAAATAAAGCACCATGAAAATCTCAGCTATCTTGACAATTTTCTTTCCGAAAACTGGCTTTAGTATCTATATCTCAGCTCCTGTCAACCCCTAAGGTAATTAAATGCTCAGTTGCTAGACAGACAAAATCTCCAGGGAAACGTCTCACACTTGATTGTGAATCTGTAAGAGTAAGGGTACGTTAAATGTTTTCATAATTTTTCACGGGGCGGGGACACTCAGCCCGCTTAACGAGGTATATTTTTTTAAGGTGATAACAGTTGTGCCCTAGGCAACTTTTGGTGAACACAATTTAAAACCAGCTTGCTTTCCTAAGATCAGTAATAAAAGATTTGAAAGGTTTTAAATCACAAAAGCTGTATCCATGGGTACCTCTCCGCCCAGTTCTAGACTAGGACATTGTGCAGATATATCAATGCAGACCTGAGAGCTTTCCCCGAGCTAAAGAGTGCGGAGCCTTGGCAATCTTGTCCAGAAGAGGGAGGCGCTCTTTAAAGTTCACATTATTGGGCTGTTTGGGGGAGGAGGGGACGCTGATTGAGGATCTAAGAGAAACTCCCGGACTGTCCACATCACAAAGTTGAGGCTTTTACTCTTAAAGCCCCGAAAGCTGTGACCTCGACAGAAGGCAGCTGCAGGTGGGCCACAAGCCCTCGCGGAACCCCAGATCCTACAGGCATTCCGGTGGTGGCAGTTACCAGCCAGACGGTTCTCCGGTGGGGGCGGGGCGCCAGAGCTAAGGGAAGCGTCCTGAGTCACCATGGAAACGGAGCCCAGAGGCTGTCCTAGGGGCAGGAAGGAATCTCAGGAAATCTGCTCCCCTGGATTACTGGTGTTCACCGGCTGCTCTGAGCAGAATGCCAATTTGGCTAAGCAGTTTTGGCTCGGAGCATCCATGTATCCCACTACCGAATCTCAGCTGGTGCTGACCCGAGGCAGCAGTCAGAGGCTACCGGTGGCCCGCAACTCTAAAGTCCTTGTGAGTGGTGAGTAGCAAGGCTGCCTCCTGGAAGGAGAAACTGTCCGACCTAATTGTCAAAGAATCAATTGAGAAGCACCAAGAAGCGGTAATAGGTATACGCAAATACATAAACAGTTCTGAAACTGCTGCAATTCTCTACTGTAAAGGATCTCATGTTACATATAAAATGACATTCTAGAGTTGGAGAGACGGCTCAGCGGTTAAGGGCCCTGACTGCTCTTCCAGAGGTCCTGAGTTCAATTCCCAGCAACACATGGTGGCCTACAACCATCTGTAATGGGATCCGATGCCCTCCTCTAGTGTGTCTGAAGACAGCTGCAGTGTACTCATACTGATGGCTTTTATTTGGCAAGAGGATAGGTTAATCTAAGGAAATGGTGCTTAGATTAGGAAAGCATTTACATAAAATTAAGTTCAAACTTGAAAGCCCAAGAAAAAGTTGTCTGCAGAGTCTAATTTAGGAAGTCCGTTCCCTGACAAGCCTTCAGCCAAGGATGTTAAAGTGTTCTTATTCAATATTAATAGGTGTAGAAAATTAAAAGACTGTTCATGCCAGCTTTTCCAATAACTTACTCTCCATTTGTATTTCTTAGAAAAAAAATCTGTCCAGCCCTTTCCCTTTGATCAGAAAAGTAAGTACCAGGTTTTAATGCCCTTTTATAGGTAGACTCCCCAGAGTACCCTAGAATCCCCAGAAGTGTAAACATTGACAGGATGGTATAACTAAGCTGCATACCCCACACCTTGCCTCAGGGCCCACACACTCACCCAGAAGATAACTCCTGATCCCACGGGCACTTTCTCTCTGGCATCCCTGACCCCACAAGCACCTTCTCTCTGGCATCCCTGACCCCACAGGCACCTTCTCTTTACAGGCTGTTTCTTATCTCCACTCATCATCTAAAGGATGGGAGGGTTCCTGACATCATGAATAATTAATGCAGTCTCCAGTTATTTACCAATCATTATAAAGTTTCAAGACACTATGTACTTGTGTCCCTTCCTATTCTATTTACCTGTATCCAATTTTATGTCAAAACTGTAAGAATCATGACAAAGTTATTTCAGATTAAATTTGACTTTATTTTCTCTAGAGGATGCAATTATCTTTGCTAGAACCCGAAAGATGCAGGAATCTGAAGAGAAAGCAAAGTATCTGGAAAAGGTAAGCCAGTGCTTCATCTCTTCTGGTTCTCATACATTTCTACATCATGTTGATAGATATTGTTTGTTTGTTGTTGAAGATATTTTACTTTTAAATACATGCAAATAAAATGTGTTACTTCAGCCAGCTCAGCCTTGAAAAGCTTTTTTATTAGACTTTTAACTAAGAACTTAAAAATTCTTGGGGCTGGAGAGGTGGTTCAATTGTTAAGAATGCTTGATCTCTCAGAGGACTCAAGTGTGGTTCCCAGTGCCCATAAAAGATGGCTCATTACTGCCTGTAACTCCAGTTTCAGAGGTTCTAATGCTTTTCTCTAGCCTCTGTGGGCACAAGGGGACACACACACACACACACACACACACACACAAATCTTTTAAAAGCCAGGACACACACACACTACACACATGCACACAAGCACACAGGCATGCATGCATGCACACACAAAGATGTAAATTAAATAATAAACACATAGCAAGGATACTTAATTTACAAATATCAAAAACATTCAAGGCTAAGTGGAGATGTAGAGTTAGTTCAAGGCCTGCTTAGGAAAGTTGGTGATACTGTTTTATAATTTTAATAAAGTTTAAAAGAGGGCTGGAGATAGCTCAGTGATAGGGCTCTTATCTGGCACACGATAGGCCCTGGGGTGTGCTTTAAAAGAAAGAAAGAAAGAAAGAAAGAAAGAAAGAAAGAAAGAAAGAAAGAAAGAAAGAAAGAAAGAAAGAAAGAAAGCTACGTTCTATTAAACTTTGGTTATTCTCAGTCTCTGCCAAAGCTCACAGGAACATCAAAAACAGAAATCAACAGACTCACTTTTCAAAATAGCCTCAAACCATACACAACAGTCTCCAAACAAAAATACTTTTTAAAATGGTGAAGTTGTTGTCTTAATAGGTCAAAAACAAGTGAACCAAAGCAAGAGTCTGTCATCTGGCCCTGTTTTGACTAAAAGCTGACAGTAAACACATGGGCGTCCGGAAGCCCCTCTTTGGCAGCCATAAGATACAACTAGAGCTTCTAATTCAGCAGTTAATGCCATGATTAATGGCAGCACTTTGCTTGGTTCATGGATAACCTCCATTCCAGTAACTGCTCCTCAACCATCAAGGCAAAGATAGAATGGCTATTTTGGCCTAATGTGTTCAATCACTGACCATATTGGCAAACTCTAAAGGACATCCTAGGAATTCTACATAAATTACAAATTAATTCACTTGACTCTTCTGGCCACGACAATTCACTTTGAAGACCACTAGTGATTATTTCAAAAAAAAAAAAAAGTAAGTGATTAAATTAATTAGCATTTACTTCTCTTTTTAGAATATTATGTACCAAACCCTGTCTCAAACACCCGCCGAGAAAGAATATTATATACTATATATTTATATATTAATCTTATAAGTTTTTAAAAAGAATATTTGTATGTGAGAGAGTGCATGTGGGTGCATCTCCCATTGCATGCATGTTAAGGCCACGGGACAATTTTTAAGAGTTAGTTCTCAGCTTTAACCTTGTTGAAAGTCTTTCTTATTTCTGCTGCTGGCTATTCAGGCCAGCTGGCTGGTCAGTTTCTAGAAGATTCTGTCTCTGCCTCCATCTTGCTGTGATTACAGATGGGTACCACTACATCTGGCCTTTAACATTAGCTCCAGGATCAAAGGGTTGTCAGGCTTTCATGGCTAGTGCCTCTGCCCACTGAGCTACCTCCTCGCTTTCCACAGGGATTATCTTTCTATTTTTAAAATCACATTTATTTGTGTGTGTGCTGTGGTGTATGTGTGTAAGTTAGAGGACAGACAACGGGTGGGAGTGGGTTCTCTCTTTCTACCATGTGGGTGCCTGGGATCAAACACAGGTCATTAGTCTTTTCAGCAAGTGCCTTTACTCAATGGGCCCTCTTTCTGTTCCTTTGATAGGGAATTTTTAAGCCTAATTTTCATTAGTGCTGGGAGTGTAGCTCAGTGATAGAGTACTTACTTGCCTAGCATGCATAAAACCATAGATTTAATTCAATTCACCTCTCTCTCTCTCTCTCTCTCTCTCTCTCTCTCTCTCTCTCTCTCTCTCTCTCTCTCACACACACACACACACACACACACACCAGGACAGATGAATGATCCTTATGATCCCAACAATTAGGAGGCTAAGGCAGAAAAAGACTCGTTCTTTGAGGTCGGCCTGAACTATAGTGATTTCCAGGTCGTTCAACTGCTCTGGTACTTTTGGAATTCAATTTTCATTGTGCTTCACTTGGGAAGGAGTTAAAAATAAAGGTTAAAGACAAACTTAATAGCCAACTTCATCAGCTTTTTCAAGCAGTAAGAATGATGTGACTTACAGAGAGAACTGTAATATTATAGACAAGATACAACTAATTGTAGACTAGACATAACTACTCGATGCCACACACTTCTTGAAAGCCAGCTTAGTGCATGTAGCACATTAGATGCTGGACTACCAAGGTAGGGCAGGAGGAGGCAGCCAATGATCATGACGTATTCCTATGATAGATGTATGTCTATGACAGTACAAGAACACATTAAGCTGGACACAGAAGTATGCCCTTTAATCCCACCATTTAGGATGGAGTTCCCAGTAAATTATCTGATATGAGAGCAGACATGCCAAGGACTTCTCCCTAAGTAGACCTCCCTACCAAGATTAGCTAGACCTGACTCCTTCTTCAGGTTTATATAATAACCTTCCCACCTCATTCAGCTCTATAAAATAAGCTGAGTTTCTCAACTGCTGCATCTCTTCTAGAGTGCATACCCTGATCCGAGCCCCCCCTCCCCCGTGTGTGTGTGTGTGTGTGTGTGTGTGCGCACGCGCACGCGTGCTTGCATTCCCTTGTAGCTCCAGTCTTGTTTCCCAGACTCAGATAAAGGAGGTGGGGGAAGGAAATTCATGAGTTATGGTCAATCAGCCTGAACTTTATAGAAGATCATTATTTCAAAAAACAAAACTACCAGGTGTGGTGGAACATGTCCTTAGCACCTACACTTGGGAAGCAGAAGCAGGCAGATCTCTGTAAATTCAAGGCCAACCTAGTCTACACAGCAAGTTCCCAGATCCTGTATCAAAAACAGGAACAACAAAAAATCCCACTGAAGGTCAGAATTAAGGTTAAGAACTGAAGAAAATTTCCCAAACCACTGAGTTTTAAAGATTGTTTCTTCAGTCTGTAGTATACTTGTCACTAAAATGCCTTCCTCATCTGCCTTCAAGGCCTGGCTCCCATAACACCTTCTGAAAAGCTTTCCCAGAGCTTCCCTAGAAACTAGCTGGGTGAACAGCTACCTTCTTGGTTCTTAATACAAAGTCAGAAATGGTCTCCCAGAGTGCTGCTCAAAGGCTCTGATCTGTACTTCTGGAAATTACCCATGCTTCTCTGTCCTGCTAGATTGTAGGTTCCATAACTTTAGAGATCACAGGTTGAATCAGAAGCCTAACTCAACCACTTACTGCTTATGTGACTCTGAGCAATGTATTTGAACTCTATTATAATCAATTTCATCAAATAGTAAAGAAGAAATTAGTTTTTAAAATATCCACCTCACAGAATTGATATAATCTATATAAAGCACCTGGCCACAGTTTACCCTTCATAATTGTCACTTGTAAAAGGCAGAAGTCATGTCTCATTTGCTTAACCCAACATTTTTCTCGGAATTGAAATTCAGATATTTGTCCATTAGCCCATGAACATAATTAATCTAATTAGTGGCTGAAGGACTGTGTATACTGTGTTGTTTGTTGTTGACCTTCTTGTTTTGGGGTCCTGGAGGTTGCACCCAGGACCCCATGTACGTGACACAGGACCACAGCTATGCTTGCTACCATGCCATCAACTGTGTGATGGGTCAGGTTTCGTCCTTCCCATGTAGACTCATCTGGAAACTTTTCTGGGTTGAAAACCCTTTGCAAGAATTCTTCCAAATGCGCAGGCACATCTCCTGTCTTGTCAGTTTTGCTTTTATCTCATGGGTCTCAATACCAGGAGAGAGAATGTGGAACCACTGAATATTAAAACAGAATCTCGTTTGGGATACGACTTTCTGAGTCTACCCTGCCTCTCTACACTGTTGCTACCACCATCTATAATTTGTAGTTTAATGGTAGAAAATGAATAGGAGAAGAGATGGGCAGGATCTTCTGCTAATAAAACATTAGGGGGCTGGAGAGATGGCTTAGAGCTTAAGAGCACTGACTGCCCTTCCAGAGGTCCTGAGTTCAAATCCCAGCAACCACATGGTGGCTCACAACCATCTGTAATGAGATCTGATGCCCTCTTCTGGGGTATCTGAAGACAGCTACAACATACTTTTATATAAAACATTTACATTATCTACTTAATTGAATTTTCCATATTGTGAACATACACATCGATAAGTATATTCCAGGTATGTTTCATCTTTAGGGGATGAAAACCATTCCCTATAGATTCTCTTGAAGGTGTATTCAGCCATGCTCTTAATATTAATGAAAATCTGGAAGTTTATCTTCCATCTCTCTGAAAGTGGCTTTACAGCCCACTTTCCCAACAGATATTGATTTTTTTCAGTAGCCAAGTTTTTAAACTTTAATGTTACTCTCCATTTTAGAATATTTTCCAGGTATACATTATAAATGCTTTTTGTTAGTGGGCAAAATGCTATTAATCACAACTACTATTTCAATGATGGATATCAATGGCAGGAAATCAAAAACAGTTGAGTATGTCAAGATTAAATGGCTTACTGTATCCATAAAGGAAGCCCTATAGCACTGTGCTGGACCATTATTTTTCCTTTAAGAGTTTTAAGTAGTCTGAAAACATTATAATAAATGAATAGTCAGCTAATTCTTTGAAATCATGAAACTAATTTGCTTTCTAGTTTTGCCACCTTAAGAAAGCTCTTTAGCTGATTATCTCTTTATGAAAAGAATTATAAGTAATTTATTTGCTAGGAGAGTGAAGAAGAGGTCAGAACAATATTTCAAGGCACATATATAGAAGGTGCATTGGGAATGTGTATCTATCTGAAAGCAGTTCTAACAGGAGAGAATGTAAACCAAAGGTTTTTAAGAGGAGAATGTGCTCACCAAAGGTACAACATCCCAGACAGGCTCTTTACTGGGAATGGGCTTTCAGTCACACATCTTGTGCAATCAGTACTGACCACACCTAAGTCTCCTTAGAAGTCTGTTACATGGTCCTTGCTTGAACCAGAAGCCAGTTATGTCATGATGGCATTAATCTTAGAACCTTAGAAGCCTCATGTTTCCGAGGCCTCATGATGTGAGATGGAAAATGTTCAACATTATTGTCTAACATCCTACACTTCATAGTAGTAAAGGGACACTTAGAATCATTATGTCAGCTTCAAAGGGGCAACGAAAGATAACACCATGTCCTTAGAGCTGCTGCTGGGACATTCTAATAGAAGAAAATCCTTGCATATGTCAGAGTCATAAGAATGGGCTTCCCAGACAAATCTAAAGGGTCCTAGTAGTAGTGTTACCTGACCTAATGTAAAATAATATTTATGAAATTCTTTTTCTACCATTAAAAGAAGACAATAGGTTTGCTGGATTCCTTCTCAATAACAAAACATATTTAGTTAGTCACATTTTGCTGTTCCTGTCTCACCCCAGCATATAACTGGAACATCAAAGCAGATTGCATCGCATGTCCATCACGTGTTTTGGAAGCAAATGACGAAAGACTAGTATATTCTTCTCATTTTATATTATCTTTAATATCACATTGTTTTAAAATTATTCAGAATTAGGGAAAAATTGGGGGTGACAAAAGTTTCCTCAGTCTTCCTATACCATCTAGAGTCCATGAAAACATGTTTGGGAAAAGAAACCACTGTGGGGTCAAATATCTGAATGCATTTGCCCCATAAAAATCCGTCCCTAGAATTATACAGGGCTTCCGCTCAAACTCCTCTCTTTTCCTTTTCTCAAAGATTTTTGCCTCCCATGCACTTCACCAGAAGGACAAAGTGGAAGCGTTTTAAACAATAAGGGAAGGACTCACATTAACTGTCTACTTATAAAATATAAATAAATAAAGCTACTGGATGGTAAATGATCCAAAAAGGACATTTTAAATGAATGACTCATTTGAAGACACGCACAAAGCAGTTTACATTTTTTAATTTTCAAACATGTCAATCTCAGGCTGAGCACATGATCCTCTGCCTTCATGTTTCAGCTCAGATGGCCACAAGCACTCATGCTATAAACATAAACACACACATTTTATATATATATATAGGGGTGTGTATATATATATGTATAAATGTATGTATAACTTTGCAACTTTAAATAGCCTCCATGTACTGAAGTGTTGCCTAATGTCACTAAGTGTAAAATGACTGTGATGTGACTTATATAGAAAATGCACACATCATATGAGCCTTGCTCAGGCCTGAGTTATCATGCTATTATCTATAAGCTCTATGTCAATAAATCAACAGTATATTTTAAAACAGAAACACACACAAAACATGTATAGTTCCAAGGATGAAATTCTGTAACCAAAGGCTATCAGGGACCTAAGAGCAATAGCTTCCTAGTCACTAATTCATTGTTTGCAATGACTTTCTAGAACATAACTAATGCAAATAATAATAATAGCGAAGTGTACTCCTAGAATAGGTCTAATCATAGTTTCAATTTACAAATGTGTCTTCCTCCTATCACTCCTTCCCACATCTCCTTACCACAGCTACCCCCTAGTGCAGCTTGTGCGTGGCCATTTGAACCACTTGTAACTTCCAAGAACCCACCAAAGATACAAGGTAGCTCTTGGCTGTGGTGGGAATGTTTTCTGCATTTGGGGTCACTGAGGTTTCTAATGGCAAATTGCTTAGTAGAAATGATAGATGCTGGTGCAGGCAATGATATTTGTCTGTATGTCTTGAATTGGGCATTGTCTGGGTGTCACTCCTGACACATGGGGACCCGCCCCTGAAATATAGGATCACGGGGCTAAACTAAACTTTATAGGATGTTGTCTAGAAGCACCTGAACTGCTGTTGGCTTAGGAGATGTAAGCAAATTAAAGATCAAAGCCAACACACAGTTCTAAGCGCAAGAAGGGCCAAGCAAAGCTGTAAAAGATAAAACAAGCAATGGAATGCAAGGTTAGGAGACTCTACTTTGGGAAATTGTTCAAGACTTATTCAAAACATATTACTCATGTCAGGCAATGTGCTAGGCACTACAAGTTAGAAATTAACACAAAATATGTTGTAAAGAAACAAACTTAGCCCCTGCATGAAACTTTCAGTCTAATGAGAGAGAGAGAGAGAGACAGAGAGAAAGAGAGAGAGAGAGAGAGAGAGAGAGAGAGAGAGAGAGAGAGGTGATATTAAAGCAGTCTTTTTAAAAAACACACTTCATGTTTCATTTGTGTGTGTGTGTGTGTGTGTGTGAGATTGGTTTTTGGTCAGGGAGGGATGTGAGATACAGTCTTACTCTGTGGCCCAAGATGGCCTGGAACTTACAGCAATCCTCCTGCCTCAGCCTCCTTAGTGATGATAGTTACAGGTATGAGCCACCACAACTGACTGTGAGTAAAAATTTTAAAATAAGAAGTATATTCTTCAGGCAATTATTATTGATTTTCTATTCACATATATGTAACACAGCTAAAAATAAATATGTACCAGAGTCAATAAAAATATTTTCCTCACTAACAAAAAAAAAAATCATACTTAACTGAAATCCACATTCTTTTTCAAGTCTATATTTAAAGTTTTTTGTATTGATTCCCTCTTATGGAATGACTGGTCAGTTTCTTCATTTTAATAAATTGCTATTTTTAAAATGAAGCTTATATATGCCAGAGCAGGGAAACTGAGCCAAGATCAAGCAATTTCCAAGAAGTATGGAATGGTCTTAGCTTTGCATCTTCCCCTGCAAGTCAGCATTCTTGCTTCCTCTGAGTAATTAACCCTCTGTCACGATCCATCCATTCCCATAGATGACTGCAGTTAGCTCTGTTTTCAAAACTCAGCTTGCCTCTAGAGAAAGGCCCTTCACGGGTTATTTGACTGGTCTTTTAAAGTGAACAGTAGGTTGTTTGAGAGCCAACAGCTCTGCATCTTATGATACTGAATATAAATTCACACTGCGTCAAACGCGGCATCTACGTGGTGCGTTCCAGTCCGCAGGCAGAGAGTGACGAGCCCGTGGCTGAAGCTCAGAGGAGTACACTGCCTTTTGAAATCAAGTCCAGCTATGAAGGCTCTTGCTTTTATTTAGTCATAATTTTACCTTAAGCCAATGACACTTACCTTCCTTAAGATTGCATTTGTAACATACAAGTGAAATTTGGTCTAACAAGGATTAAGATTCTGTGAAGACAAGACTGAAATTCCCTAGTTAAGTCCTGACAGAATTAAACATCAAATGATGGCACCTTAAGAAATGAAGATTATAAAATATTCTTAATTTCTGTAAAGCCATAGAACATTGATTCTGCTTACATAACATTCTAAATTTGAAGTGTAATTCCAAGTTTTAGTTAATGTAATCAAAACTCCTATCAGAAATAGCTCATTTATATTAACCATGATCTTAGAAAGTTTGCAGTTTGTTAAGTGTCACTGTAACGTTTACATGACGTCCCTAACATTTAATCGTGCTGTTGCAAAGTACCATGTGTAAGCAAATTCATTTTGATCGAGGATGATTGCAGACTGGATTAGATGGCCCTGATGCCTAGGCTCACCACCCACAGCACAGCATAAATTTCCCTGTGGTCACAGAAATTACCCTCTTCACAACAGCTGATGCTGGTTGTTCTTCATTGACATGAAGACTGAATGGCACCCCTCCCTCCCACCTGCCCTAACCCTCTTTCAGAAGCTCTGGCACCTGCTTGAAACAGCAGAAGCGTGGAGTGTGGAGTCAACCAGAACTAGAAACCAGTTCGAATCTTGAGCTTTCCAGTTACTACTTGGTTTAGTGACCCTGAGCAAGAATGTATATTTTTCTGTGTCAGGAATAACAAGTGTTGTGAAACTAAATTGTCACACAGCCTGATGCCTGGAAGTTACTCAGTGAAAATGTGTTTCAAACCCTCTCTGCTCTTCTCCTTCCCCCCCTCCCACTCATTACAATTTGAGAGGAAAAGAAACTTTTTCTCTCGTAATAATGATGTTTAATAGCTACAACTTATTAAGTGCCCAGCATTTGCCAGTCATTATATTAAACAGTTTTATCATCTCCAGCTTTCACAACTTCCCCCATAGAGGAGAAATAAGATTCAGGAAAGTGTTCCTTTGATTTATGCAAGGCAACAAACCTCTGGCCTGTTAGTGAGAACAGCTGGAGGGAGGAGAGGAGGAGCTGGAAGCCAGAGTTAAGATACTGCCTGTCATTAACCTTAATGCAAAATCGGGATTCAAGCCCAAACATCTGACTTCATTAACCCATGCTGCCACATAAATTGTCTGGCTTTGAGAAGAAGAGAGAACTAAATACTTAAACTCTAAAGAGATACGAAAATCTATTAAGCACCCAGTGCACACTGAATTTATTATCATCAAATTTTAACTTCATGTAATCAAGTTTTATCTCCTATTTTTTCAGGAATAGCATAAATATAAGTATATACCTAATTAGCAAAAATTACTGTTTTAAATGTTAATTATGATCCCCTTAGAGTACTGTTTTAGGGGTTAATTATACCATCATAATGTTTTTATAAATATAAACTTACAAAAAAATAACCCATCCAAAACATGGTTGAAATGAGCTACTCATGAGGTAAATTGCAAGATTCTCTTCTCACCACTGGACAGCATTTAGCTTTCCTGGAAGAGATTTCTTAGAATAGGTCACAACATTTTGTTCAGAGGACACAGTTGTTTACAGTAGTTTTGTTATTCATTCCCAGGAAACAATGTTCAGGAAGCAGAAATCAAATCTCATTTGAAATCTTTGTGTCTGGGGTTGTACATTATAAAACTAATTAGTTACTAAAATCTATTCTGATAAAAAGGACCCAAAGTCCAAGAAAAAGTGAATATATTTTTGTCCTGTTATTTTTTAATCTTATTTCTATTCATCTTTTCATACTAGAAGCATGTGACAATTCAACTTTCCTATCGTGTCCCAAGAGTTACACAGAAAAGAATTATACAATTTGGCTTGTGAAGAGGATTTTAAAACTAAATTTACTCACTGTTTTAATTTTATTTTCTAAAACTTAGGGGTCTATACGTGCCTGCTACTTGTGTGTTACACAATATAATGGCTCCATCCATACCTCATGACTTGAGCAATACAAGTCAATAGAAAGTCATGGAGAATCACATACTAGCCATCCTGAGCCCTAAGGACAGAAAGATGGCAACGTCCTAAAAGATTCACAGCAACTAAGAGGAAGAGCACAGAGCAAGGCGCGACACACCATGCAGCCAGCACCTCTGACAGATGCTCTTTATCCGATCTATAAAAGTAAAAAGGAAATACGAAAGGGTGCTTAGTTTTCAAACGTGCACGTTCTCTTACACTCACTGTGATATAGATGATGCCTAAGTGTTAGATATAAAGTACAAATCTTCCGAAACATTAAAACTTTGTAGGTACATAAGGGAAAACTGAGCTGGGGATGACGTTGCACGCTATGGCAGCAACACTCAGGAAGCACAGGTAAATATGAGTTCAAGGCCAACCTCCTTCACATAGAGAGCTCCAGGTTGACCAGGGCTATGGAGTGAGACTCTGTCTTAAAAGGAGTTTTAAAATAGTAAGTAAAAGGTAAAATTCATACAATTTAGTGCAAATGGCCCACCTGCTGATAACAGCTGCCAATCTTGGGCCCTCTCCTCTGTCTCGGGGCTCCTGATGTCACCAGTTTCTTCCACTGAGCCATAAAGACTGGAGAATAATTCTAGAATCATCAGTGTGCAGCTCGGATGGTTTTGTACTCCTTGCTTCCTCTGTCTCAGAAGCCCTTTCCCCTGTACTGTATCTCTATGCTATCCCCACCATGAAACTCACCCTCTCTAAACCTCTGAATCTCCGTGCCCACACATACCCAACATCAGTTCTGCTCTTGCATGTTCTACTAAGCCCATCATGGCTTGCTAGAAACTGCTCACTTGAGTTTTTCTCTGTAAGCCCGCAGTCTCTTTCCAATCCCGAACCGTGGCTTGTTCAGCCACTAACACAGCAATGTGACAGCATAAGTGCTTATCATGAGTTAAAATCCCCAACCCTCAGGATTTCAGAATGGTATCTGATTTGGAAAATTAATATGGATAAAATTAGTTAGGATGGAATCACACTGGAATAGGGTGGCCCCTAATCCAATATAACTGATGTCATCAGAGGGTTACCTTGACTAGCTCAGAAAAGGAGGAAGATCAGTAGGTATAAAAAAGGGGATATGACAGGGTGGGGAATGTGAGCAAAATTCATTATATACACATATGAAAATATCAAAGAAGCCACTTATATAATATATACTAAATAAAACATTAAAATGGGCATAGTAAACAAGGGATTTTTGAAGTGAAGACAGATACACATGGGAGAATGCCACATGACAGCAAAGGCAGAGACCATAGTTCTATTAACCAAGGAACCGCACAGGTGACCAGCTGACCACCAGACCCTAAGGAGAGACCCAGAAATCAAATTCTGAGGAAGCAGGGCCTTCAGACTCCTTGGATCTGGACAGCTAGCCTCCAGAACTGCCAGACAAAGTGTTGTTTCAAAGCAAGCAACATGTGCTCAAGTACAATGCACAATACATTCAGATGGACAGACTGACAGGATTTTTCCCATCTCTGAAACACGAGTGTTTTATTCTCACTTTGTTTTCTTTCTTCTAGCCTCATTCTAAGCAATGTCCTTTTCCCTGCATTTGTCTGGTATATATATATATATATACACACACACACACACACACACACACACACACACACACATCCCTGTGCTAAATTAGGTTTTATGCTTATGAAAACTTATTTAGTATACAAATCTGATAGCTAGGACAGTAAAAGGAGAGGTACCAGAAAAAGCTTTGTTCTCAAGTGCAAGTAGTCTTTGGCTGTGCACTCAGGTGATCTCTCGTTTCCTGACCTGATATCTAACTGCCATTTAGTATCAATTACCTTTGGTGGTCAATAGCTCAGATTTTGTCTTCCAAGATCTGGGATCAAATCCAATCTGCCATTGGACAGCTTAGGTAAATTGTTTACTTTGTTTCAGTTTCTCCATCTGTCAAAAAGAGCAGAAAGTGTCGATTTTCTGAATTGTTAAAATCATAATGGAATGTTTTAAAGCTCTTAGGACAGTTCATATGGTAAGATCTAAACAGAAGTTGGTTGCTATGGGCAAATAAAATCTGTACACTTCAAATCAAATCAAATTATTCTTCATAGACCTATTTTGGAAAACATATCTTAACATCCTGCTAATACCAAAAGAAGAGGGGAAATTCCACCTTCCACAGAGACAGGGTTCATTGTTAAGTCAAAAGGGTCACCTTTTTCTTTTTCTTCAAATAGGCCAAAAAGAGAGATGAGATTCTCCAACTTTTAAGGAAACAAAGAGAAGAGAGGATTGCGGTAAGAATGCTGGCAGAGCTCTGGATAGCTGTCTGATGGTGTGGACGGTCTGTGGTGAATGTTCAGGGGCTTGGCAGACTGGCCCTCTAAATCAATCCTCTCATGCCTTGAGTCTTCTATGTATCAAAGACTGGGAAAACATGGAAACTAAATGGACAAGTCATAAGCCAGAGACATCTCCAGAACTTTGTAACTCTGGTGGCAGAAGAAAGAAGGCATAACTGTCAGGGAATCTGTTATTCACATAGCATGAAGTTGTAGGCTATTAACAGGGGTTTACTTCATTGCTAATAATTTTACAATGGTTGGTCTTTGATAAGAATCAAGTGATTAAAACCTTTATAAAAATAACTCACTAAAAACACATGTATGTTCAGATATGCATTCCTGAATGAGCCTCAAATTCTAATCTGAACATTTCTGACAGAAAACATAGTTTTCCGATGTAAGAAGCTGGTCTTTCTAGAGACTCTAATGATTTTTTACCTTAGGCTGTTTTCAAATTAATAAATTTCAGAAGTAAACATTTTCCTTTTTTATTTTTTCTAGAAAGAACTGATTTCATTACCTTATAAACCGAAGGTCAAAGTGCCCAAGTCAAAGTAAGTTTACTTCCGAAACAGCCCTCATCTTTTTACTTATTGTCTTTTAAAAGAACTTTTTGTTTGTCTCCTACCAACAAATCTTCTGAAAGCTCACACCACTGTGTTAGTGTTTCCTTGCCTTAAATAAACATAGTTCATGCTGACCTCAAGCAGATCTGTGAGGTGCCGGAGAGCCTGTGTGTCCTCACGGCCCCTTCCCCGGGCACTCCCACCTGCTGTCACACCCTCCCGGCTCCACCTTCACAGGGTCACATCTTAGTCCATCCCGAAGTCTTATAGATGACCAGCTCTGACCCCAGTGGTAATGTGGCCACATTAGCCTGTCAGTGATGGAATAATGTTAGAATGGGACCGGGATCACATTCTAGAAGAATCTGTGGAAACTTAACAGGACTCTGAAAAGTCTTCTCTTCTCTTGCTATTCAGAGAACAGTTGCAGAAGCAATAGAATTTTGACTTCATTGATATTGAGGCTGACTTTTTAAATGTCAGCAAACATCCTCAAACAAGAGTGAATATGTCTACATAGATTTTTAAAAAATCAATTACCTGGCTACATTTTCTACACACTGCTCCACAATTTAGTTTCTTGGCTTAAGTGACTTGACTTACTTCCTAGACGTGGAGGAAGAAAGCCTAAAGGGAAGATTTTCTAACTGACCCAGACGGTGGATAAAGACTGCTACTTGAATAGCACAGACATGTCTGGGTGCCTCAGGCTTCGCATGCACTTTTACTGAAGGTTGTGTTACTATCCTTGTTGATTTGCATACAAGTTCAATATTTTACAGCTTAGATAACTTTTTAGTGAATAAATGAGTTTAGTGGGATTATTACTAGAGCAGGGGTGATTTAGAAGCAACTGTACCAACAACATTAAGTCCCATCCCAAATCAGCTTTTTGTTATTTGTTTTTCAAGACAGAGTTTCTGTGTAATCCTGGCTATCCTGAAACTCGATCTGTCGACCTGGCTGACCTTGAACTCAGAAATCTGCCCCTCCGCTCCTCCCCACCTCCCCGCCTCCGCCTCTGCCTCTGCCTCGAGTGCTGGGATTAAAGGTTTACAAACCATACCTGGCTTTCCAAACAAGTTTTATTCCTCTTATAGAATTTAACATTTGGGCCTGAGGAAGTATTCCATAGAATCCCAGAAAGGCTTTTCAAAAGGTCTCCTAAGGGTCTTATGATGCTCTCCTCTCTCTAAAAGTGAATGTTAATAACACCGTTATCATAGATCTAGCTATCTGCCGGGTAGATTATTTCATTTCCATGATTCAGAGTCAAGGTTAAGAAGATAAGTTTTAAATCCCCACTTATTTTTTTATAACATATTCTCATTAATCCTGAAGCCTGGGTTTCTCTCCATTCCACAGTGAAATCTCCCTCTGAACTTAAAGATGCTGTGTATACCATCTTTTTGGCAATCACACATTTTGTGCCTGTAAATATATTGTAAGCTCCATGAGAAATTGGATTACCCAATTTAAGTGGATAGTGGGATTCAGAATATATTTGTGTTGTTTTTAAATCTGGAATGCCGTGTAACTAAGTATTAGCTAATTTGGACATTAATGCCCCTGTACTGTCCATTAACTTATACAAACATTTCTTAAATTTTGTAAATACTTTTCTCTCCATCTTGTTCATTCTGCTCAAAATTCCTACACACAGTGATACAGTCTTATAATCTCTCACTCAGTAGACCTTCTCAGGATTAGCTGTGTCCTTCCTAGTAGAAAGTAACTCATAATGACGATTTAACAGTGATATCACCCTGGTGATAGTTTCCCTTTCAAAGAGGACTGAGTAAAGGGAAATAAATAGTAATCAAGTCAGTCACTGAGGAGGAGCTCTCAGGAGCAGGACCCTCAGTTGGAGGCGATGGTTCCTGCCGGTGACATCACATTCCCAGTGTAATGACCGTTCCCCTCCCATGTATCTCATACTTGGTCACAAGCCTTAATACACATTTAGAATCCACAATGCTACCTACTGGAGAAATTTAAAAGTTGTATCCCTGCTATGTTGTGACTATGATGACCACATTTTGTTGTGGATGTAGAAAATGATTCTTTTTGTTGCCTACAGGGAAGTTTTATCAGAGTCAGACCTAAGGGACCAAGAAGAAGTCAAAGCCTTGGAATGATTGGATTGACATATGGTAGCAAGTGACTGACATGTGTTCACCCTTAAAACAAGTTATGCTTACATCAGGATCAGTAGGTAAAAGATGTGCAGATTTCCAGGAATTTGACAATTACTGAACATTCATGTTAAAATAGACTAAAATAAAATTTCAGAATTCAGACAGGTGGGCTTTGTCAATTATTGAACATCTGTGTCTATTCTATTTATTGCATACTATTGTGTTTGACATCATACCATAATCATCTTTGTCATCTTAATCATCCCAAACTCCTGATTTTTATTTTACTTGAAGGGTGTTTCCACAATGTATATATTTTATTTGTATTATGAATATTCAATAAACAAAAATAAGGGGCTTTATATGACCCCTGATTTGGGTACTAATGTAAAAATAATAAAACAAGGATGGAAAGGCATTCTTAAGAACTTAAAGCCTTCTCTTAAAATTACCCCTTTTCCAAAATTTGGCTTATTCCATTTGTAGAACAGGCCCGAAGCCAGAGCTGAGTTGCTATTGAGTCTATGACAAATGGGCCTAGCTGGCTGTGTCTTATACACAGCTGCACAACCGTACTGACAACCCACCTCACACGAAGCCTATTGCCTCTGGCATATACTGGAGAGCAGACAGTTTAGGATTTGTTCCTTCTGCACATCGGGAATAGAAGGCATCCTGTGTATGTTGTCACAGTGAAGATTTCTCACACAGGTGGCTATCACAAAGACTGACAACAGGTTGTTGAAGCTTGAAGTTTTAAATCATATAACGAGTACCTTTTCTCTGATCCCATGCTCACTGGGGATTCTTTTAATTGCCAAAAGGAAGACAGTATGCTCTGCAGGCCAAGCACTGGTTTACCCTAGGATTATAATCCTCTGTATAAACATATTACAAGTTAAGCAGCTGAGTTAGTTATTGTTTTTACTGCTGTGAATGGACACCATGACCAAGGCAACTCTTATAAGGACAACATTTAATTGGGGCCGGCTTACAGGTTTAGAGGTTCAGTCCATTATCATCAAGGCAGGAGCATGGCAGCAATGTGTCAAGACTGTGGAAGCATCACTGCTTTGTTTCTAAAAGATTTATTTTCATTTTATGTGTTGTGTGTGTTTCCCCTGCATGTATGCATGTATATGTATCACATGTGAGCCTGGTGCCTCTGGGCCAGAAGAAGGCAGGAGATCCCCTGGAACTGGAGTTACAGGTGACTGTGAGCCACAACCCAGTGCTATGCAAGAGTAACAACTGCTCTTAACCACTGATCCAGCTCCCAGGCCTTCTCTGCTTTTCTGACTGTTCTGCTGAAAAGCTAGATAAACAGGTAAACAGAAGCAAACTGGGACCAAAATCCAGAAGGCCGTAACCGAGATGTGGTTTCTGCTGTTTCACATACCATAGTGTCCCCGAAAGGGCAAAGCACTCTCAGCTTCCTACTTAATAGATTTTTGACAGGAGACTGGCTCTACTGTGTAAATGTATTTGAGAACACCAATGTAAACACAACTACTGTGGGAGTGTAAAGGGAGCATACACTTATGTTGGTTCTGAAAGCTTTTGTAGGGAGACTAGGATCCTTCTTTGCTACGGGAGTCACTTTTCTGTCCACCAAAGGCTGAACTCCACTGAACCACTCCTATATCCCAAAAATGTGTCCTACACAAAGCAAAGTGGCTTTCTGGTGGAGATCTGGAATACTCTAGCTTCTGCAGGAGGTCTCTCTCAGCCAAGTCTGAAATGCCTCTAGCCAGTAGACACACTGCCTGCCTGAGAATCTGTTCTTCCCTAGTTCAAGTTCCTTCCCAGGTGCTAGCTGTCTGAAGTTTGCTGTAGTGTAAATGGGGGTTTTGCTACTTTGGCTCACTCGAGCTGGGTAGTGATGAGGGCAAGAAGTGATACTGTTTAAAGATACAGTACCGCTTTCTATTTTCCGGGAGTTTAGAAACTAGTAGGATTTTTCTCTCTTAGGCAAACTCAGAATCTCCCTGGGCGGCTCTCAGTAGAGAGCGGCCCCTTCAGTTGGCTACTCCCACTGAGTTAGCAGTTTCTGAAGCCCGGAGCACTAGACGTTGGGGGCGGGCCAGCCCAAGGGGCTGCCTTTCCCGCATTGACTGACGTCCCAGGAGGTGGAGGGGCAACCAACCACTCTGAGCCCTCCCGGACTCCGCCCAGTGCGGGGTCTGTGGATCCTTGGGAGATGCAGCTGTCTAGGTTGCAGTTGCCCAAACGCAGCTACCTACTTGCCCACTTCTCTGCCTTAGTCCCGGGGTGTCGGGAGGCACTGGAGTCCAGCCATGCAGCCCGGAGCAGCGTTGCAGGCCATGTTGCTGGCGGTGCTGCTGGCCAAACCGAGGGATTCGAAGGGTCGCCTGCTGAGCGGTGAGTGTGTCCTGGGGAGAGGGCTGGTGCTCGAGCACCTGGGGTTGATGCACCCAGTAAACCTCAGCAGTTGAGGACTGTCTTCAGGGCCACTGCACCCCTTCTCTGGCCCTTTGCGTAGTGGGGCAATCCCCAAATCCCACCCCGGGACCCAATCAGCCTTCCTGAGTTCTCTGCTTCCAGGGGGCAAAAATGCAACCAGCTCCAGTTCCTGGGACCACCATGGGTATCCTGCAACACTGGAAGTCTGTTCTCTCCCCGGGGTTACCAAGGGGTGAGGAGGATGTAGCTTGGGTGGGGCAGTTGGCAAACTTCTTCCCGTGAGTGTCCCTTGAGCGCCTTGCTCCCTGGACCCTTCTAGTGGAGGAGGCAGCTGATGCTGGACCCGCAGAGCTGTGGGAACGGTACCTGTTACTCTCCTCTGAGGGGAGGGTGGCTGGCCTGGAAGCACTTGGAAATTGGGAAAGCGCCCAGTTAGCGCGGGACCAGCCCTGCCAGGCTCCAAGAATGACTCTCTGCTTCCTTCCCTGTGTGTGTGTCACTGCAGCCTCGGACTTGGATCCCAGAGGAGGTACAGTGCTCCGACTTTTTTCTCCTTCCACTAGGTCTGCGGGGGGGGGGGGTCTGCTCAGCAGAGGAGCTGCTGGGAGGGTTGAGGCTGCATGGCTCTGCACTTGGTGACAGGAGACCTCTTGCCTGCCCTTCCCCTTCCTGCAAATGAGAAAAGAAAGACACTTCCTGAAGGCAGGGGAAGCAGATGGGCCCTGGGCCTCCTTCCAGCTCTGGTACTACTACTCACTTGCATACACTAGACATATGCAGGCAGCCTGGGCCATACAGGAGACTGGATCAAGGCGTTAAGCTTTCTCTTGGCAGTCTGACCTGGAAAGGCAGGACCACTAGTAAAAGCAACTCCAGCTTCTGTTGTGCCAGGTTTGGGGAGGCTCGGGGCCTTTGCCTTCCTCCAGTGCCTATGGTCTCCTCTCTGGAACACTGCCCTGGTGAGAAGCCCAGCTTCTGAGCACTCCTCATCCTCTGAGCCCTGTCCTGCTAGGAACCTCTTAACAACAGCTTCTTCTACAAGGGAAGCGGTACAGGATGCTCCCAGCTCCTTGCCCAGTGAGAATTTATCAACGAGTGGAGTTTTGGGGAGAATCCTGTATTGCTCCTTCACAGATAGCACTATCTGTGGCCTTTTGGCTTGTATGATGGACAATTATTGTACATAATAAACATTGTCTGGCTTTCTATAGAGCTGAAATTCATGTTGGGGAAATTAAAACATTCCAGAAGTTCTAGCAATTAAAAAAAAATCATTTATGCCTTCCTCCATGGCAGCAATTCACACTTGTAGCCTGAAGTTTGGCTCTTTTATTACAGGGACTAGTCTCCTTGTTGAGATTTGGTTTTTATTTTGTACCCTTAGATCCAGAATCATGCTGTAGGCTCCTGTGGGTTAGGAACTAGCATTTCTGTATTCTCAATACCTACCACACCAGGCAAGAGGGATTTATAAATGCTGACTGAACAGAGGGGTGACTGGGATGGGTTTCTGCTGCAGAAAGACTCCAGTTATCCAGATACAAGCTAAGGCAGCCTGTGCTAGTGAACAACTTGCTACTTGCTGCTCAGTGGACTCTCAACCAATTTTCTGAAAGAGTCTTCAGTCTATCAAGTGTCAATCAAATGAGATATGGGCTCCCAGTGCAACCTGAGCCCGTCGGGGAGTGGGGAACCATCAAGACAGTTCAGTGATTCTGGTATGACTATAGCTTATGACAAATCGCTTTCCGTGAGCTTCAGTTTTCTCACTTATAAAGTGAGACATAAACAGTCCTGACATGGAAGACTGTTATGAGGGCCAAAGGAAATTATAAAACCTTTGCCATAGCTAATGGGACATGGAAAAAGTTTAGTAAACTCTAGCTATTGTCTTTAGGTCAGAAATCTGACTATCAGCAGCAGAAAACCCCATGAATGCTCACACCAGAGATGAACAA
The DNA here is from genome assembly GCA_028551405.1 of Uromys caudimaculatus. NCBI lineage: Eukaryota > Metazoa > Chordata > Mammalia > Rodentia > Muridae > Uromys > Uromys caudimaculatus. Next base: position 66,739,747 of record CM052706.1, read on the forward strand.
GTTAGTTCCACTGCATAGATGGGATTTCAGGGTAGAGTAATCCAGAACTGACTACAGAATGTTCCTCTACACTGAAGGAAGCATCTAACAGTAACTCTTATTCCAAGCCCCATAATTCCATGAGACTCCCTAAGAGCATGAATGTCTTATTTATATGCATCAAGTGAAGCCGTAAGTAGTTACCTCCTCTTTTTAAAATATAGAAACATCTTCATCAATCTGCACTAGGACAAAAACACGGATCCCCTACACAATACAGGCATCAGCATCTAAAATCACTTTAACTTTGTGTTGCAAAGTACTAGTTTTCTTTAGAAAGCCTGAGTGATAACAGTCCACAGATGGACAATCAGAATTCCTGCCCAGAGACAGCTTCATTCAGATGTTTCTAAGTACATCTACTCTGATATACTTTCATGGGGCACTGAAACAGTTCTCTCTCTCTCTCTCTCTCTCTCTCTCTCTCTCTCTCTCTCTCTCTCTCTCTCTCTCTCTCTCCAGGACAGCTGGTCTGCCGGGGAGGGACACGGAGGCCTTGCTATAAAGTCATTTATTTCCATGATGCCTTTCAAAGACTGAACTTTGAGGAAGCCAAAGAAGCGTGCATGGAGGATGGGGGACAGCTAGTCAGCATCGAAACAGAAGATGAGCAGAGATTGGTAGAAAAGTTCATCGAAAACCTCCTGGCATCTGATGGTGATTTCTGGATTGGCCTCAAGAGGTCAGAGGAGAAACAGAGCAACAACACAGCTTGCCAGGACCTTTATGCTTGGACAGATGGAAGCATATCACAGTTCAGGTAAGCATGTGGATCCCACAGCAGCTGATTCCCTTGACATAGCTCAGAAAAGAGACAAGCAGGACCCATGGTGTCAGAATCATGAGAAGGTCCAGGCAGAGCCATGGTGGAAGTGCCAGCAGAGTAACCACTGACCAGAGCAGGATGACAAAGGTGGCAAACTCAGCCTTGAGTTGGGCCCAAAGTGCCCTGTGCAGGTGGGTGATGCCCAGTGGAATGTTTTTCAATAGCATGCCATGTTTAAGGGTCTGTGGTTCTGGCTCTCTGACCCTTGGAGCTAAGACTGTATTGAGAAACTAAAGGTACATAAAGATGGGACCAGGGTAGGACTCTGGACCACAGGGAATAGTGATAAATGGCCAAAAATCAGAGCCAGGATCCTACTCTACGGACTGGCCAAGGGTGGAGACTTTAAGAAAGCTGCAGTTGGTAGGAAACTCTTAAACTCACAGCATCAAGATTCTGGTGAGCACTGATAGCCCACTGTCCACAATGACATTGTTATCATCCCTTCCTAAAAGATACAGGGACACGGAAGGGCATTTTAAAGATGTCATCATTACAAGGCAACATAGGAAAGGAGGGAACAATCTACCAAAAATTTAATCTCTGTATGATAAAGAGCTGTAAGTCAATTTAAATACATAAGTGATGATATACAAAGGCCTCAAAGACAAAAAGGCGAAAGACCTAAGCAGGCTCTCAACAGAGAAACCGAGTTGCCCGTACAGTTAGGTGGAAAATGTATACAGATTAAAAGATGATCTGGCTGGAGAGATACCTCAGCAGTTAAGAGCAATGGCTGCTCTTGCAGCGGACCCAGGTTTAGTCCCCAGAAAATACATGGCAGCTCACAACTGTCTAGAACACAGTTCCAAGGGATTTTATGCCCTTTTCTCAACTTTGCAGGCAGTGCATGCAATGCACATGGTACACAGATGCGCAAGCAGGCAAAACACCTATGCATATAAAATAAATAAACTATTTTTACATGATAGTTTAAGGTAGTTTATCTGTTACATTAAGACATCATGCCAGCTTTCACTGAATACTGATTATACTCATCAGATCTCATCTTCATATAAGTTTTAAGAGAAACTCCCCCAGCATTCCTACAGCCTTCTCTTCTTGGAAGAAAGTTTGAAAGAGAAGGCTCAGAGTAGGAAGAATATTTCTCGTCAATGAAGATGGTCTTAGAGCCACATCTGACACTGGCCGATATTGCACCTTCATTATCCCATAACATACCCTACCCCTTTGCCGGTCTCAATGGCTAAGTATAACCAGACCATCATCTCTGAAGAATGTGAGGCTCTAGTCAACTTGCACTTCTCAGCCCAGAGTTAATGTACTTTCTCATTGACTTTCAAAAGTCGGACATGCAAAATGAAGATATTTCCAAGTACATAATGTGAAAGCCTCTTCCTCCCAATGACAAACAACAACAAACCACCTCCTCCTATGTAAATAACCTCCTGCGGAGATACTGACATTTCCCCTTGTCTGCTGATCTCTGAACATAGACACACACACTCCGCCCCAAGTGGCAACCATGGGTTATGGCTCAGTTAGACTTGTGGTATGTCTCCTAGCAGAAGTAGCCCCCTCTGGAAACTAAGTATCTACAGACTCCCAGATAGTAGCATTGCAGAGATGGAAAGTACAAACTCCACAGGTGGTGATGGTACCCAGTGGAGGAGCTGCTGCCTTTATCCCTTTGCTCCAGACCCAGGAATCTTAGCAATGCAGAATTATGGAACCTGTTGCTTTAAAGTATCTGGAGAAAGATATCCCTCTCCAAAGTTCAATTACGTTGAGGCTGATGCTTAAGCTGTATTCAACAAGCTCATCCATGAGCCACGCTGGCAGTTTTGGGATGATGTCATATGTAATCTGACAAGTAATTCCCATGATCAGGGGCTTAGTCTCATACCTTCTTTGCTACAAAATAGGTCTTTTGCCTGATAAGACTATATTTGGGCTCTTATTTTGATAGATAAAATACTATTTACACCCTTGGGTAATGGATCTGACTAAAACTCCAAGGCAGAAAGAGCTAACTCAATGCTTTTGTATCTATTCTATGTATCTGTTTCTATGAATAAATTGTATCTATTTCTATGAAAATAGTAGCTATCTCTTTTGGGGTCCAATGTAGCTAGCTAATTTACCACCAAGTATCCTGTTGGTTTTCTTAACTACTAGTGCTGTACTACTATTCCTTCCTTATTCCCTTCACCTTCTGTTGGTTTCAGTGACTGACCTACTGTTGAGCCCTTCAGAGCCTCTGTGGTTATTGTTCTAAATTTATCTATTGAGCTACCATGGATGTGGCTGAGAGAATTTGGTTGCCATCACCTTGGTCACTCATTTTTGTCTCTCTGGTTGTTTAGGACCAATTCTGTGGCAGATGCTCCCTGGTGAGCTTATTACATGATAAGAAGTTATCAGACTGCATGCTCACTTCTTTAGCTAGGTTCACTGTATATGAGATGGCATTGTCTCCCATCTTCATCTTTTTTCTTTTATAGTCTTATTAGTTAGCTGTGCATATGCTTCCCCCCCCCCCCAAGTTTCCTATGTCTGAAACTTTTATTTCTATATAAAGTGGTCAATGAAGTATACTAACTAAAGCTCTAGCCAGTGGGGGAGGGGGGTGTCCCTTTATCACTGGCCTTCAAGGCCACCTCTTAGTGCAGCTTCAATAAAGCTCATAGTCATTTCAGCTTGTCTGATTTCACTTGGCAAATGTACCCATGAACCAAGCCTGAGCTGACTGTATCAACTAGTCACAAGGGACTCTTCCATGCACTGGGGTGTGAGCTGAGGAAGAAGCTCAGTTGTGAGAAATGCCTAAGCCAAGACTAGCCTTAATGTCCCTTTCTGCCCTTAATCCCACTCAAAACTGGCCATCTGTCATGTAGACCACAGTAAGGCTCTCAGGTCAGAAAGATGAAACCTCTGGAACCCAAGCCCTGCCAAGTGCTAAATTTAAATGATTGTATGATATAATAGTTTGTTATTTAATCTGAAAGGGCTGTCCTGGCACCCTCCAGATCACCAGCTATCCATACCGTCCAAGGAAGTGATAGGTCCTGACTACTCACACGCTTTTCTCCAGCCTTCTGGAATGCACGAGTCTTACTAAGGTCTCCAATATACCATCCCTTTTTAAAAAATTCTTTCTTGCTCATCTGGTACAGCTGGCACACTATTCAGCAGCATAATGGGCCTGTGTCATTTTCTTCACAATTCATAGGAAATCCAGATATTATAACTGAATGTGAGGGAAAAAATATCAAAATAAGGCAAAACTATCCGAGTTTACTGTTGTCCACTTCCAAGGACGATGAGCTGTTCCAGAGCCTCTTAAATGTGGTCACCAGAGCTGCATACTCTCACGCAAGGATATCACATATAGAACATCAGCCACATTTAGAGCTCTGCAGGGTTGACTGTGTGTTCCTCTTATGTAGCCCTTTGGGATTTGCTTGGGTTTTTCAGGAGTCATACAATGAACTTAGCAGAGATATGATAGGAGGCACCACTCTACATTATCAGGGCCTTTGACACCACTGCTTCCTGCTGTCTATCTCTGGGCACATGCTGTTGGTGAGGGGAATGCATCTCAGAGGTTTATGCTTGGCGTTCTGCACTATGCTAGCCTAAGGAGCCAATGTGGAAATATACCAGCTACTAAACAGGTCTATTCAGAGGCCCTGGGTTCCATCCCCAGAAACCCCTAAAAATAGGATAATGGAGGCACATAAACTTATAATAGGATCCTTCCTCCTCCAGAGGTAGAAGCTAGAGGATCAGGACTTCAAGTTCATGTTGGCCTCAGGTGGCTAAAGGACCAACTGGATGGACTACATAGATTCAGTCTTACAACAACAAATGAAAAGATTAGGGCCAATTCATGTATTTTAGAACTGGACCAATGGCTACTGGCTAGGCCTCACTGTGATCTGACTGGTTAAATATCTTTCCCCAATGTGCTCCCATTCTGATACATGGCTTTGATGGCACCAATGCCCATTCACACCCCAAGTTTAACAATTCTAGAAATATTTAGACATACCCCTTTACTTGGTTAACTAGCCAAAAGTCCTTCTGGGGAAAGAACAGAGGAATTTCTTACCATAGGCACCTGCCACACACAGCACTGTAGGATTTTCTTCCTAGGCCTCTGGCCTCTCCCTTTATCTGTGATTTGTGAGTCTGAAAATGGGCTCTAATCCAAAAATATTCTTCCAGGAATCAATAAATATCTCTCTCTCTCTCTCTCTCTCTCTCTCTCTCTCTCTCTCTCTCTCTCACACACACACACACACACACACACACACACACACACACACACACAAAGATGAAGCAACATAAATCCATAAAGCTGTAGGGAGGGCCAGTTGGGCTATAGGTAACTGAGGAGACACAAAGCTCGGTTTCTACCAAGAGCCCCTAGACGTTCCGGCATAATATCCATAGTTTGATTGTAAATTCAGCTGTTGTTCAAGAAACTCATTCAGCACAATGGGTGCAACAATGGATCTTCATTTTGGCAGACTGCAGCACAGGACCAAAGTGGAGTCATATGGGGGGTACTACAAAAAGATATGTCTCTTAGCTGACTCTCCTGAGGAGAGGCTTGGGAAGACATAGGCAGAGCAGCACTCTCTAGATAGTCTGAGAAGTGGAGCAAGATCCTAGCTCTGGGCAGAAGCAGATCAGGTACTTAGGCAGCTTACAAAGCCCAGCCCTCAGTCGGCAGATGGGGTAAGTGCTTGCAAACTTAGACTCACTCAGTTCCAGGAACTACTGGACCATAAAGCTAAAGCTACAGTGGACCTTTTCAAAGAGTTAAAGGGGCAAAAGAAAGATACCTCATAGTGGACACAAAGGGGCTTTATTTCCTTGATCCTGTGTATGTGACTTGAAAACTAACAAAAACCAAGATGCCCCTGCCCCCTTCCCCAGCCCCCCTCCTACTTTGGCAGCCTCTATATTTTGGAGTATCTCCCTCAGATTCTTCATCTTCTCATCAGTCATCTGGGGCTGGTGTGGCAGAAGTAGATTGGAAAGCAGCTAGATGAAGACAGGGCCAGCCTTGAGTGACATATGCCATCTCTCTCTTCAGTATGTCTGATCTCTGTGAAAACAGAAACAAAGCCTAACTAGTTTAAAGCCAAAAATGAAGACAAGCAGTAAGATCTTCCAGACTAGCTCCGTGCTAGCTGCTATGCCTCATAATTATTTTGCAGACCTAAGAACATAATATATTCTTCCCTGCAAAGAGGTTAGGGCAAATGTCAGATGATTGATTGTTACAGCCACACGGGATCAACAGCATGTCTCTACTTGTTGGCAGTGCTTCAATTCCTCCATCTCTCTGTATCATGTTCAGAAGCAGAATCTGACATTTATGGTTCAATGAAACCTGAGGAGAAAAGGCAATAGGGCATGCAAGTCTTCTGGTGTGTTTCTCCAGTGGTCTCTGTTGGCCATCCTTCTCCTTCAGGAACTGGTATGTGGATGAACCTTCCTGTGGCAGCGAGGTCTGCGTGGTCATGTACCATCAGCCATCAGCCCCGCCTGGCATTGGGGGCTCATACATGTTCCAGTGGAATGATGACCGGTGCAACATGAAGAACAATTTCATTTGCAAATATTCTGATGGTAAGGACTCTTTTCCCCAACTATACGGTTCATTTCCCAACTTCTTTCCCCATTTCATAAACAGCTGCTGGTACCCAGAACTTGTTCTATACTCACTAAGGAAGCCTGTTGCAAATGCCAAAAACATTAAACTTGGAGGATTCTTGTAAATGGAAACATAACGACACTTCCTCACTGAGAAATAGTTCTAGCAAAGGAGAGGCTCGCAGATGCAAAAGAAGGGCTGAGAAAGGAAAGGATCTAATTTACTTAGAATAAGAAGCAAGACTTATGTGAACACTCAGTAAAGGCTTCTGTCGTGAACAGGCACAAACCTTCACCCATTTCCTGTGTGGTCGACTATGGGAACCTGGACTATGCTGACAGTTACTCTAGCAGCCACATGAGATTATTTCTTCGAATTTACTAAGAAACGTACTAATGGCAAGGCAAATGACAAAGTATCCCCAACGTCACTGGCAGCCTTACATAGCGGGCATTTCAATGCATTTAAAAGTCCTTAGCCAACTGCCATCTTTATATTTGCTTTGCAGATTTCACTTGCATTTGCTCCCAGATCTGCAAAGAGAGTTGGAATTGACAACAAGTCTATACATAGTCTTACTCTGCTGAGTTCCCAGACTCCTTTATTAAAAATGACTTAGAATTAAATGTAAACTCATCCTTGATCTGTCCCTCAAGTTCCTCACTTCCCTGAAGCCAAATGCTTAGCCCCACTCCCACAGTCTTTCCCTACAGGAGTAGAATGACTTGTTGGTTGTATCCATTATAATTGGGGACCGGATACTGTTGCCATTTTTAACTGCTTGAACCACATTACACGTTGGTGGTAATTTGTGCTGGAAGATGTGCTTCCTCACCATTCTAGCCTCGGATGAACTCTTCCCCATGCCCTGCCTCTCTCCACCACATGTAGTTACCTAAAGTAGAGAAGCTGCAGAGCCCTGCTTTAGGAAGTCACCGTCTCAGAGAGCAAAAGAAAGCACTGCTTAGCACCAGCTTTCCATTTTCCATCATTTTTGTTAATTAAATTCTATTGACTTCACGGTTTAAATGTTTTAGCTTCTATAACAGTTTTTCTTAATGAGAGACTTTGAAATTTGCTTTAATATTCTTTTTTAAAAAAAAAAAAACAACAAAAAACTTGGTTCCTTTCTAAGAAGACACAAATTACCCTAGTTTGTATTATTACCTGAATTAGTTTGACTGAATTTTTGCATGAAAAAGATAGCACACGCAAAGAGTTTAATAGAGTATAATAAAAGGCTCTTTGCAGAGGTATAGGCCAGGAGCAGGAGATGATAAAGTACCCAGGGATTATCTGCAGTCGGAAGTACTACCACCCCTAAGCTTAAAGGAACAAAGCAAGGGAATCATTGTAGCAGGACGCAGAGAAAGGGACCTCAAAACAGAAGCAGAAGCCACAGAATGATAAGCATGAGGAATGCATGTCATGACTTCTACCTGCCCTACCTTCTGATCTCAGCCTTCACTTCCCACTGACTAAGACCATCAAGACACCAAAGAACAGGGCTGCCCAGTGAAACAGTCCCTGGAGATGAGCCTCCCGAGACATATAGATGAGATCTATACAGGGTGAGGAGCACATGAAGCAGCACTAACACTGGCCCTTGCAAAGTCCTAGACCCACGAGATAAACCCGTTCGGCTTACCATCCAGGAAAACGGTCCTCGTGCTAAGTCCCTGGCTCATTTCCTATCCTCACCTCTCAGGGCTCTCAGTTCCTCCCCTCACTCCTTTCCAATACTTTTGAACTCAGTGCAGTTTCTTGAAAACTCTTACCTGGTACTTCCTGTACCTGAAACATTCCCCCCTTCCCCAGGCTAAGCACCACCTTCTCTCCTAGCAACTAAAGGCAACAAGTCAGCCTGGTCCAGGAGGACGTAGCCTCGCCCAAGAGGATGGTGATAGCAGTGACGATAATGGTGTTCTATGCGTGGCATAGCTGTGTCTGTTGGCAGGATGAGAATAAGGTCTGTAGATTAAACAACTGCATCTTAGCAAAGTTGTATGTACATGTATGCATGTAAACATATTTATATGTGTGTTTAGAGATGCAAATAATAAATAGGAGAGATGTCAAAATGATTATAAAAGATATGTTCAGATTCTTTGTACAGTCTTATAAAAAATTTTTATAAATCTGTAATTATTTCAAAACAAAACTTTTAAGTCCTGTTGGAAGCCTCTGAGGGTCAGACTGCCTCACATACAGTGTTTATATGCCTGCTTACTTATCTGTTCCTTTCCTGCACGTGTGGCATCAAGTCTGGAAGCAGACATTTCTAGCCACTCAATTAAAGAGAAATTAGTTCTGTCATTCCCAGAGGATGGCACAACCCCCTACTAATATTATGAAACACTGGTAAGGGACTGGAGAGTGAGTAATCGTGTCTAAAACTAGAGTTCAGAATGTGATCATGTGGAATTGGTGGCACACTAGCCAGATTGTGTGTTAAAGAGACAGGAACATTCAGTGGGAATGAGGCAGAAATCATCTGAGGTGTGGCAGATGCCATGCAGGGAGTAATGGCCACTGTGCACAGATGCGCTGTGCCCACGGCCACTGTCTTGCACAGATGCGCTGTGCCCACGGCCACTGTGCACTGATGCTGTGCCCACGGCCACTGTGCGCGGATGCGCTGTGCCCAGATGCACTGTGCCCACGGCCACTGTGCGCGGATGCGCTGTGCCCACGGCCACTGTGCGCGGATGCGCTGTGCCCACGGCCACTGTGCGCTGATGGGCTGTGCCCACGGCCACTGTGCGCTGATGCTGTGTCCATGGCCACTGTGCACTGATGCGCTGTGTCCACGGCCACTGTGCACTGATGCGCTGTGTCCACGGCCACTGTGCACAGAGATGCGCTGTGTCCACGGCCACTGTGCACAGAGATGCGCTGTGCCCACGGCCACTATGCACAGATGCGCTGTGCCCACGGCCACTGTGCACAGATCTGCCGTGCTCATGGCCACCGTGTACATATATGTTCTATGCTCATGGCCACAGTGTCAGTGGTCAGAGCTACAGGAGGATGACCATATATGGTGATCACAGGATGTCAGAATATAAGCTCTTCAACTGACTTAGATTCTTTCACATTTTGTTGTTTCATCTTTACTAAGTAGCACAATTATATCTTCTTTATTTATTTAGTTAAAATATCTTTTAGCTAATGATTAGCTATAAACTTTAAATAGGTTATTTAAAGCCCTGTATTTTAGTTTCTACATGTACAAAGTGAGAATAATAATAATAAAGCTCCTCTACAAGCCTGTTACCAAGATTGAGACTTTTTTTATAAAATGCTTAGAATGGTCTCTAGTATCGTATAGTATCCTATGTGGGTTTTAACAGTAAATAAATGGACTTTTATCATGTCTACACACACATATGTAAAGAAAGAAAATTAATCATTACTTTCCTTTCTGAATAAAATTCCTGATATCTGCACCTGACAAGTATATCACTAAAACCCCCACACTCCTATGAATTCCAGGCATCTGATTAGCATAAGAGACCCCACGCTAATACAGGGTCAGCCAACAGCAAAAGCATCTGACATAGAAGCACTTGGGAATATTTTAAGTATCTCAAGGTTAATCACCAGTTTCTGCCTTGAAACTGGCTGATCCTTCAACCACTTCTACTTCTTATAGTCCTAGTGTTTTGCTTTCTGAAATGCCCTCAGTTTGAACTGATAAAATATCTTGGACCACTTAGGGCAATCCCAGCCAGGAACTGCAGCCGGGGGTAGGGATCAATGCTGGAGCTCACGTAGCCCCATGCTGATAAGGCGGAGGCACACAGGAGCTCCATATGCAAGCTTTCTATTTCTGTGTGTATTTGGAAAGCCTAATATTAAAGTTCTTAAATAATTTTAAAATATCACTGAATTAAAGTTGAAGGAAGGCTAATATTAATGTGCAACAAATTATTTGACTTAAGCAACCTAGTATCTGCTAATAATGGTTAATATGGTGATGATATTTGGAATTAGATGCTACACTCTAGCTGGTTTCATTAAGATGGAGGAAAATTTCATCTCGTTTTCTTCTGCAGATAAGCCAAGTGCAACACCCTCCATTAGGCCTGGAGGTAAGTCTGTCATATGAAAGTTGGGTTAAGTTGGGACGTTTCGCAGCCCTCTTTATAGATTTAGAACTCTGCCTTTAGAACAGATTACTCAGCAGGAAAACCACTGGTGTTTTCCCAAGCAAGCTGGACAGATAGCTGGCACATCCAAGTGTGGCAGCTAGCCCATCCCTCTCGCTCTCTGCCCACTGTTATCTACATCTATCAAAACGGAAAAGTTACAGTTTGAAAATTCCATCTTGGATACATCCTCCCCCTCCTTATCATCATCTCTGATGCTTATCATCATCATTACTGTCAGTGTAACCGAATGAGTCTACCTGATCATTGTGACCCTAGCAGTGAGTCACCGTACCCCCAGGTACTTTAGTCCTTTGTGTTGCTCAACTCCAACTGCTTGTTGGCTGCTTAGGTGCCTGATCATTGGCAACAGAGGTCTCACCAAAACTGTGAAGGCATGTCTGGGGAGGTGGCTCAGCAGGTAAAGTGCTCACTGTGCAAGTGTGAAAACCTGAGTTAGATCTCCAGAGTCCGTGCCAAAAAGCTTGGCACAGTGATATTCCCCTTTGATCCCATTCCTGGGACAGCAGAGACAGGGCTTGCTTCCCAGTCAATCTACTTGAATCTCAAGCTCCATGTTCAAAGAGACTGTGTCTCAAATCACAATGGGGAACAGTAGTGGAAGACACCTGATATCAACCTCTAGCCTATGTACACACATAAAACACGCAGATACACACTCTTTCACACACATACGCATAAACACAGAAACACACAATGAAGACCAACCTCTATTGCAACAACACTTGGTGCTTTGCTGTATTTATAAATGACATTGGTCAAATTACTACTGTTTCCTTGCATCCCACTCTACGTGGGCAAGACCTCAGAGCATGGACTATAGCGCCTTTCTTCAAGTTCTCAGGTCCATCTGTATCTCTCTCAGGTGAAGTAACTGAGCCAGCAACACCTATACTTCCAGAAGAAGCACAGAAAGAAGACACCAAAGAAACATTTAAAGAACGCAGAGGTACTTGGGAAAAAGTAGACAATGAACTCCTTTGACTAGAAATCACCTATGGCTACACTTCCTACTTTCCTCTTCATACAGCTCCTTGAAAATGGAATTAGGCAAAGCATCTGGGACACTGAAAACACTGTATTAAATGACAGATTTCATCAGTGAGTTGTGCAATGGGTGCTATCCTAAGACGATTGAGGGAAAGACTAGATAAGAGGTGAAGGTCCGACCTGTAAAGGCAAAGACTTAGGAACTTTCCTGCCCGCGGGAGGTGGGGCAAAATAGAGGTTGGGAGAATGGATGTAGAAAACCAAGAGTGAACTAACCCAAACCATGACACATACCACCTGGGATCAATATTTATCAGTGGATCAAGCTGAAGAAATGGGAAAGATAACATCTAAAAACCTGCATCATCAAAGGTAAAAGATAGCTGGCGTGGTAAGTTGGAGTGCTAATGAGCTTTCGATTTCGCTCTTACCCTGAGTTTCAAGAGGGAAATCTGTGGTTTCATCACTGAGCAACTTAAACATTTTTTTCTCTGTGTTTCAGTTTAGTCATTTAGTATTTTTCATACCTAGCTGAAAGCTTTATCACATCCTTAAAATGAAATGTAATGTTTTACTGCGATTCAGTGCAGACACTGAGAGTCTACACAAACAAGCATGCATGCACACGCACGTGCGCGCGCACACACACACACACACACACACACACACACACACACACACACACAGCTTAAAGACACATCCCACAACTCTCACACCAGACAGACATAAACCACAAGTCTGGAAGTCCTGAGACCACCTGCACTAATGTTCAACTGGTTACATATCCAGTAGTGCCTGCCAGTCCTGTCATGTTCAGTAATTCACTAGAACTCACAGAATTTAGGAATACAGTACCTATGCACATTACTATCTAGAATACAAGCTGAGAACAACCAAATAAAGTCACAGCCAGGGCAAGGTCTGGAAGGGTTTCAGATAGGACTTTATGTATCATCTTCCAGTGGAATCAGGACTATCAACCTCTTAGCTATGGTTTGACTCTAAAGTATCTTCCAAATGCTCCTGTATTGAATGTTTGGTCTCTAGGTAGTAGTGCTATATGGAAGATTCTGGAAATTTTAGGGGATGGGGCCTACATGGAAGAAGTGGGCCACAGGGAGCATGCCTTTGAGGCTTATACATGGTGCCTAGAATGTTCCTTTTGTCTCAGCTTCCTGCTAACCATGATGTGCACAGCCACCTCTACCATCGCTTACCTCTATGATATTTTGCCCAACTTCATGGAGCCCATCCTGAAACCCTGAGCTGAAGTCAGTCTTTCCTCTTTTAAGTTGTTCTTTTGAGTATTTTTTTCTCAGCTTCACAAAGGTAAATAATAATAAACTCCTGGTACACTGTGTACTCACTCAGGGAACTCCACTAGGCTTTGGTGTTCGGAGGTTTCATTAGGTTTCACCTAAGCAGAAAGGAGGTGATCACTGTCAGGTGGTATATTTCCAAGGGAGAATTCTGGTACCGCCCAGCTTGAAGCGCCACTCTATGATTGCCTGATGGGTCTTCTTGGTGTAATAGCCCCCAGTCTAAGAAATCTCCATACCATAAATTCTGTTCTGTTTGAGAGGCTCGTGAATAAAAATTCAATCTTATATCTTAGAAAATGTCAAGTATTTAGAACCTTCCTACCAAGGACAAGAGATGGAGGATAGCCAAATTCTTCATTATCCAATAGATATAATATGTGAAAATATCTTTAAAAGAATAAAGTGATGTCCAAAGTAAATGGCATTTCTATCACTTATAATGATATTTTAAGTGAATTCTCCATTTTCTGAATGTGCCTCTTGTTTTTCTTTATTTTTATATTGTTTTGTTTTGTTTGATGGTTGTCATGATTCTCTGGATGGTCAGGGACCTTGGATTAGTGGAAAGGGAAGGGTTAGTCTCTAATCCTTGATTTCTCTCACAGCCCCTGAAGAGAACAACACCCAGTTCTGTTTCAGAGACTACAGAGCTGGAAAAATAGAAGACCCCCTAAGTGTTCTTCCCAGCACCTAGGGATCTAGCCGAAGCCACTTGGCCTTAGTCACATGTGTTGGGAAGGTCTGAAAGTCTCCTTTATGTGATTGATCTTTCTCTTCCCTGCAAATGACATTGGGACTTTTGGCTTGATCTTTTTCACTCCTTCTTCCCTTTCCAAGCCTGGGAATTTCTGTGACTGTCTTTGGAAGCAAAGACATCTATACTGCCCCACCAAGCCCTGTTTTACTAAGAAGTATATGGAAAAGAAGGATCTTTGAAAAAATTTATCAAATATGATCTTACAATATATACAAGACTCCAAAATTTAAACTTGCTTACATCATCACCTAGATTAATACGTTAGGTATAAAATGCTCATTTGTTTAAACTAGGGACTCTGCTAACTGGGAAACTGTATCTGTCTCCTAGGATGTGCTGCCTAGAATACTCTATTGACTGTGCTTTTTAAAGTCTGGTTTGAAAACATACACACATACATACATACATACATACACACATACATGCATACCTACATGCATATATATATATATATATATATATATATATATATATATATATATATATATATATATAGAGAGAGAGAGAGAGAGAGAGAGAGAGAGAGAGAGAGAGAGATTGATTACCAGGACTAATACGTGATTTTTTCTTTCTCATTTCTTTTGCAGAGGCTGCTTTGCATCTTGTCTACATCCTAATTACCAGTATTCCCCTTCTCCTCCTACTCATGGTCACTTCAGCTGTGTGTTGGGTTTGGATCTGTAGAAGGCAAGTAGAACCTTCATCATGCAAACCTTTGCTCCCTCTGCACTCTGATGGTGCCTGGTTGACATCATTAAAAGCCATGACAACTCCAAGAGAAGGACCGCTATAGAACTGAGAGTAAATTACGGCAGGACACGAGGTCCACACGCCAAACAAACAGCATTTCTCTGAGCATCTGTGCTGAGTTGTGATTACGCTAGCAGTCCTATGTCCTTTCTCTTCTGTGTGTGTGGAAGATTTTAAAGTAAAGTGGAAGGTAAAACAGTGTTATTCACTTCCTGTGCACCCATGGATCACCCAGTAAAGTATTCTCCTAAATGTAGGTCCTCATTCCAAAAATGTTTGTTGAGTAAGGAATGACTAATGGGCCACATGAAAACTGTGTGTTCCAAAGGATTCTGGGAAGCATCTGACACAAAGCCACTTTATGCAGAATGAATCAGCCAAATTCTTTTAAACTGACTTTTCTTTTAAATTATTTAAAAGTGTGTCGTTGCAAGGAAGCTAAACTGGGTAGCATAGGCAGCCTCTGTGTGTAGTCTGGATCACGTGCTTGTGTATTTTAAGTGCACGCAACTGTTCTCTGTTATACTGTTGCTCCCCATCATCAAGGTAGACACTCAAGGAGGCTGGCATTCTCACTTTTACAGCGGATAAGTCAGTTTGAGAGCAGTTTGATGAGCAGTTTGAGATACATTTGTAAAATTCCAATGCAGAACCTATTTCATTTAATAATCCCCTCAAATGATTATTATGAATTTAAGCAATGACTATATAGAGATAGATATATCAAGTATATACTAAACACTCGAGTATTAGCCATTACTATAATCATTTTGTAGGCAATTCTCTTGAATTTAAAATAGAATTCAGTTAAAACAATTACAGATACATTTTCCAATGACTTATCTACAATTGGTTCTTGACTTCCACTTTTAAATGCATTTGTCCTTTTGCCAGGACTGGGGAACTCTCTCTCCTCTCTCTCTCTCTCTCTTTCTCTTTCTCTCTGTCTGTCTGTCTGTCTCTAGTGCATCTGTGTGTCCTTCTTTCCTGTTTTTCTTCCATCTCATTTTTTTAAGTTGTCCTGGGAACTCAGGGCCTTCCACATCCCAGACAAGTCACATTTGGTTATATCCCTAGTCCCTTAAACAATATTTTTAAGTGTTACAAACAAAATGCACTGGTAGAAGGAAGCAATTATACTATTGCAGAGTTTAGCAAAAATATTTCCCAAAACAAACTGTGTTTCTTTATTAGTGATTTTTAGTAGTGGGTATAATTATAATATTGAAGAGGAGGTGAGCATGAAATATTTCAAAGCAGCTCTAATAACTGATATGGTATGGGAACATGATTGCTGTTGGTGACAGAGTCAATGACATTATTAATCCTACTCTTATTTATTGTCTATACCTATTATGGTAGAATATGGCTAATTTTGCTTAGAGCTGAGTTTTGTTTTATTGTTCATTGGTTAGGGTT
Source organism: Uromys caudimaculatus (assembly GCA_028551405.1). NCBI lineage: Eukaryota > Metazoa > Chordata > Mammalia > Rodentia > Muridae > Uromys > Uromys caudimaculatus. The sequence goes on from CM052706.1 coordinate 66,755,654, forward strand.
TGCTTTGGTTTGGGTTAGTGCAATTATTTTCCTACTGTCTTCTGGCCCCACATTCTCCAAGGAGTCCTGAAGCCCAAACTCATGACAGTAAATAGTAGATGTAGGAAGACCATGAGTTGAACAGTTTCCTGGGGTGTCTCCTACCTAACCCATAAAGCCTGTTGGTGTAGGTAGGTGAGAAGCAGAGAGAGGTGACTTCCTGAGGTCACTTTCTCCACTTCAATAGGAACAGGGACATTCTCAGGACCCTGGTCTCAAATACTCAGCCTGGTTCTCTTCTTCCAGAAAACGAGAACAGCCAGACCCCAGCACAAAGGAGCAGCACACCATTTGGCCCACTCCTCGCCAAGAAAACAGCCCCAACCTAGACGTTTACAATGTCATCAGAAAACAAAGTGAAGCTGATTTAGCTGAGCCCCGGCCAGACCTGAAGAACATCTCCTTCCGGGTGTGTTCTGGGGAAGCCATGCCAGATGACATGTCTTGTGACTATGACAACGTGGCTGTGAACCCTTCGGAAAGTGGGTTTGTGACTTTGGCAAGTATGGAGAGTGGATTTGTGACCAATGACATCTATGAATTCTCTCCTGACAGAATGGGGAGGAGCAAGGAGAGTGGATGGGTAGAAAATGAAATATATTACTAAGACATATGAAAAAATCTGGCAAGAATGAAAAAGAAGAAGCAAAGGCCTTCGATTTCTTACGAGGACAACATTCAGAAAGCTTATGAAAATGCTCAGCTCAGTCTTAGGAGCAAGCACAGAATCACAGTTCCTACTGAGTCTCCAAGTTCTGGCTGTACTCCTTATCTGAGAGCCTCATCCAGCTCAGTCTTGTGAGAAGGCACCTTGCCCAGGGGCTGCTGTACAGCAGACTCAAGGATTGTCAGCCAGTGGCTTCTAACTGATGTTTGAGAGCTGGTGCTTTTACTAGTCAGGATTAAGGTGTGGCCAGGGAGCTTGGAAAGCCCATCTCTAGGTTGTGTTTTCCTTGCTCTATACAGCAGCACAGACAATCACAAAAAACACAAACTGTGGAATCCTCTCAAAGCCTCTGTATGGAAGCCCCAAGCTGGCCTGCACATCAACAATTCCCACCCCACCCCTGAAAAAAAATCCAATAAAAAGCAGGAAGCAGAATGTTAGTCAGTCTGTGTCTACAGCCCTTCCTCTGCATGTGGCCTCAGGGGAACTTTTTTTTTTTTATTCTCCCTACATCTAAACTTGGAAAAATCCAACTTGGAAATACTTTAGAAAGTAAAATTGAGCTCTGTGTTTGCTTCAGGGCTTTTTGTTCTCTGGGCTCAGACAGTATGTACTGTTCTGGGGATGGGTGGCAGCAGCATGAGGAGCTGTGTGCAGGACTGGTGAAAAGAGTAGACATACTAAGGATAAGGAGAGGCAGCTTCTCACTATCAGAGAAGGCAGCCACAGGCACCAGAAGGGAGGAAATTGGAATAGGTCCTATTGTGTGCAATGAGAACAGAAAACAGTGCTGTTACTGTGGGGCTTTACATATTGGGTATGCGTGTGTATGTACATGTACATGTGTGTATGTGTGTATTCTCCACTAAATAAGCCATGAAATTGGATGACTCAAGGGCAGAAGCAGAAGAAATGAGTTACTTGAGTAATGAAAAGAAAATAATGGGTACCTAAACATACATAGAATTAACAGGTTTATTGTTCTGCAGGAACAATGGGGCCTGCACATCACAATGACCTACAATGTATTTATGAATAACTACGAGAAAGGAGCTCAAGGGCAGCAAACACAAAGTCATGATAAAAATATAATGTTTATTGCCTTGGTTGACCAGTACTCATTGTATATTTGTACTAAGTGACACTATTGTTAAAACTTATATTTAAAGAGATTGGGAATGAGAGTGGTCATTTGTGAGTTTGTACACCACCACCAAGCAAGAATGATTGGGAATCAGCAGATCACAGAAGCAAACTCATAATGGCCCACCTTTGGTAATGAGGAATAATTTGAATATTAAATCATTAAAAGTAAAATCAACAAAGAGAATGTGACTCATTAGATAAAACACAAAACCATGGGCATATGCTGAGACAAAAATAAGTGAATAGATTAAAACTTTGATGTAGAATGGGCTATTTACATGATTTCAGGTAAAGATCATTAATAACAAAAGTGACCCAACAGACAAGCACCACCTCAGTCAATGTGAATGCTGTGGATGACGGAGTATACTGAGATTGTAGACCTCACACTGTGGTGTGGTAAGAGGGACACTGCACTGTTGCTGCCCACGTGTACGAGCTGCTCACAAGGAAGCCTGGCACAGCAACTTGATGGACAATCTACAAAGTAACTGACTGCAAACCTGAACTCTGACGATAAAGACAGTGGGAGACAGGCCAGCTGCAGTTGGAGGACAGTAAGGCGATGGCTGCATGTGTGACCAGATCCTGAAATGGATCCCTCTTTTCCTGTAAAGGAAAATATGGGAACAAATGTGGATGAAGTCTGAGGATTAAATGATAAAATGTGTTAGTGCTAATTTCCTGACTTTTATGTTGCACCGAGGATATGTCCTCATGATGCTGGGAATATCTTTGTAGAAAACACACAGTAAAGTAATAAAGGACAATGGGCTATTAGGTTGACCACTTTCTTGTGTGATTTGGGGACAGGGATGCCCTTTGCACTGTGCCTGCAATCTCTCCTCTGTTAGAAATTATTTAAGGACAACCATTTACAAACATCATTTCTATAACTATTGATCACATGACTTACACTATGCCATCCATGCATCTGAAGTCAATACACAAGCTGTGGCTGACAGCATCTAACAGTTTTGATCCAAGACAAAAATAAATTAACTTCTGATAGAACTATCATCAGTATCTAGCCCCAGGTTCTGGCCCATCTCTCAGATCTTTCGCCTTGCCTTTATAGGCAGCAGGAAGTTGTGATGAGCCAGCCTGTAAGAGCAAACTCAAAGAGTCTTTTCTTCCAATTATTCCCATATTTCCCCTTTGGAAATGGAAATCAGTTGTGTGATCTAGAATAAATAAATATTAATGTGTCTTTCAACTCTAAAATAATTTTATTTCAATATTGTACTAACTTATGTTGAGTATTTGACAGCCTCCTGAACTTGTAGTAGGACACACATAGTAACAGAGACAAATACAAATATGAAATTGCAGGGAATTGCACCCTCAAAGGAGAAGCCATTTCTGTACAGACCTTTGTCTCTTTCTACTGAAGACCAGTAAATGGTTACTAATGCTAACTAATCTTAAGTTATCAGTGAGTCTTGAGATTGAACATCAGAAAAGGTGACCAGAATGAGTTATCAGATCAAGAAAACAAGGAAAAACAAGTGTCCCAAAATATAGTAAGGCCAGTTATAAAGTTTCCTAGAAATATGGGCTTATTAAATGTATATTAGCCTTCCGAATGGGTATTTGAATATAGGATAGAATTTCCATATAATAATAAGAAAGTTTAGTCTACCTTAGGGAGCTCAAAGTTAAGGCTGGACTGTTTGTTGATCTGGTTTCACAAGAGTTTATAACTGCTTGACAGTAATAGTAGGAAAGACCAATACACTAAGGACTTAGCCAGAAAACTAGGGCTGCTTTAATTTTTTATACCACCAGGTGGCAATAGTAAGATGCCATCGAAATCTGCACCTAACCTAACCTTCAGTTTCTGTCAACTTCCTACATCGATAGTAAGAAGGGGGCGGGCTAGAAGGAGGGTTAATACACTAAAAAGAAGCCATTAAATTCACGGGTTCTGAGCCAGGTGTCCAGTCTCTCAGTCTTCCTTCTGCCACTTACTGGCTGTGCCATCTTAAACTGATAGTAACAACAACAACCAACTTCATTATTGAAGCCCCAGTTTCTCCATCTCTAAAATGAGGACAATAGGGTCAAGGGAGTTTGATTGTTCAGCATGTAAAGTGCTTTCCCTACAAGCATGAGAACCTAAGTGCAGATCCCAGGCACCCAAATAAAAGGCAAGGGCTAGCAATGAATGCCATTCTATCAGTGGGAGACACGGGTCCCAGGGCTCGCTGGCAAGCTCCAAGCTCAGCCAGAAACTTTGTCTCAAAAAAAAAATAAAATAAAATAAGGTGGAGATCAATAAAAGAAGACACTCAGCTTCAAGCTCTGGCTTCTCACCTGTACACTTAAGTACACACATAAACATACATACACATACAAACATGGGCAAACACACATACATGTACTTGGTATAGCTTATGGATTGATTTGTGTATATACCTTGAATTTTTCATATTTTGAAAATCCAAACCCTTTTTAAGAACCCCCATTAAGGGGGAAGGTGGGCACGAAACCCCACTTCTTGTTGAGGAGCTATTGGCAGTTGATTGCTGCTTTGAGGGGGAGATTCCGTTTTTTCTTTAAGGATGTGACCACTAGTAAATTAACCACTACTCAGAGCAGGCCTCATACCCAAAAACATTTGGGCAAAACATATTGGCCTCAACAGGTTTGGGGATGGGAGGTAGTGAGGTGGGGATGGGTCCAGGAAAAGCTTAAGGGAACGGATAAACAAAATCAAAATATACTGTATGAAATTCTCAAAAATAACTAAATAAATAAAAACATTATCTAAATTTTTTAAAAATTCTTTTAAGAGTCATTGAGGAAAAAATTAATTAAGAATAAATTTTTAAAAAGAGTCTCTGGAGGTGTTCATGAGAGGGTCGTTAAGACAGCACTCTAACTCCAGTGACTTGTACCCTCATAAAAAAGGCGCACTTGGAGATTGCTGCACACACGGGAAGAGGATGATGCTAAGGCCAAGGTGGAGCCAAGTGATGTTTCTACATGCCAAGATTGCCAGCCAAACACCAGACACCAAGTGAGAGTTGTGACAAATGTGTCTTTTGTAACTATCAGAAGGAACCAAACCTGCTGTTGCCTTGATCTTAGACTTCTAAACTCCAAAACTGTGAGGAAAAAACTAGATTTCTTTTGCTCAATCCATCCAGCTGAGATACTTGTTTCTGGCAGTTTAAGCCACTACTACAGTACATAAGAGCTTATTAAACATGAGCTAACATCAGCCCTGTGCACCTTAGATTAATTGTACAGGTCAACACAATTTTTTCTTAACTGTAATAAACATTTTACCCTACACTGCACAGCTCCTTGCCATGTCAACTTAACCTTAACTCCCAAGACAATGTATAAGAAGAGTAAACATTGTGCTGAGATAGGCTCTACTGTAAATCACTCCAAACCCCTTCCTGCAGAGAAAGGCCCAGCCCTATTGGTTAGGCTGCCATGCTGTCAGCAGCTGTGGATTCAAAGCTGCCTGCTGAGTGAATGATAGACAGAACTGAGGGAATGTTACCTCCCAGGGGGATCTCATACCCACCATGGTGCCACAAATGCCTTGGCTTAGAGCAGAGAGAAAGAGACAGAGACAGAGACACAGAAACAGAGGGACAGAAACAGAGAACACAAGAACACATTCATCCCTGGTTAGAATTTTAACTTAGATAGATCATTAGTGTGTTGTCCTTGTTTAAGTTTTTATTTGAGTGAATTTATATCTCTGGGGAAAGTTGAACACAGAATGACAAAAAATTAAAACTTTATTGGTTAAGAGTGGTGATGGGTAACTTTTTTTAATTTTTGTTTTGTTTCTTGTTTGTTTTGTTTAAAGAAAAGGTCTTACTGGTTAGAGATAAATATCCCAGTGGTAAAGGTGTTTGCTGCACAAGGCTTACAGCCTAAGTTGCTTAATCCCTGAAAGCCACATAACGATGGAAGGAGAGAAGCAACTCCACAGTTGTTTTCCTTTTACTTCTGCATGTGTGTTATGGTATGTGGGCCTATACATACACATCATATATGCGCGCGTGTGCACACACACAAATTATTTACTTACGTTTTAAAAGTTAAACATTTTAAAGATGTCTAGGGTTAAAAAAAAATAGTCCAATTTCTGACATTTCCTTTAGAACATGCTTTAAAGCAAGAACTATGATAGGAAGAGGAGTGAAGCAAGATTTGAAAGCTGGTGATAATTTTGTAAAATAACAGATACATGGTGGTTCACGGCATTAATCTTCTGGTTTTTACATACTTGAAAGTGTATATATGTCATAAAAGCAGAAAATGAACCAAGAGGGGTGAAAGAGCTCTTATGGGGAGAAAGGGTAACAGACTATGACATGACAGCATACAGGGAGACTATTTGTGGGGGAAGAAAGGGGCCAGGCAGAGAGGAGGAGAGAGGGCACAGGGGAGGAAAAAGAACAAAGCATAAAGAAACACATGTATGAAAATGTCGTGATGAGGCATTTATTGATTTTTAAAGGTTTCCATTAGAAAGTTTTAAAACCAAAACTGGGAAATGACCCATAGGCCCCTCTTGCTTAGGGAAATTCTACAGTGAATAAGGCAGAAAGTTCAGAAATTCCTATGAGTTTCTCCTCACAAGGAGCAATCATGAGTGGCATGAGGTGAACACTGGCATTTTGTTGGGCATTTACCTAACATCTGCTCTCTTCCAGGAGACGAGTCATGAAGAACAAGATGATACCCATTCCCAGAGAGAGAAGTCTCTGTGCTGAGTGTCTTCTCAGCCAGCTCCGCTGAATTCTCACAATACTGCAAGGAAGAGATTACTTTTATCACGGGTCAACCGCCTTTCTAGTTCTACAAATCACCCCAGATAGTTAAGCTGTGTCCGGATGTGGGATGCCATTGTTCTTTTAAATGTATGCAACTTCTCTTCTACTGAAGCACAAGTGGAAATCACTGGCTTTCTTATGCGATGTCCCTACCATTTTTTCATTGACATGCATGTCTTAAATACCTTTTGTGTTTCCAACCCTGTAAACACGAAGGTAAATACGGCCCTATCCTAAAGTGTTCACGATCTGCCTGTAAATGAGCAAAGCCACTGTGTATTACATGCTGCCTTTGAAGTACATCAAAGAGATGATTGCAGCACCAAGGAGGAACCTGTCACAGTACTGACTCTTCATAAGCCCGAGAGCCTTCCAAAGTCCCATCTGCCTGTGCAAGCTTCCCAGGCTTCCGTAGTTATCAGCAAGTTACCTTGTTATCTCCCACAGCCCTGAACAAATGTTTCCTCACAGTGTCAGAGCCCCTTCAAAGTCATCACTATTGCCATGAGCCACCCTAATCCACTGATGTTACCCTCCAGTACCCTCCATGTGCTCATGTGAACTGAAAAAGCAAATACAACAGGGCTAATTCTCCACTTTCCCAATTGTCCTTTCCACTGTATATTTTCCTACTAAAATCAGTCAATAACAATGTAAAGATTGAGTCACTTTCTATGGGATCATATATTTTTTACCAAGTCCCATGTAGGCAGAGAGATCTGATGGAAGCAGTTACTTTATAGGAAGTTGTTCTGACCTAAAAACATCAAGCCAGCTTATGTTTTTACAAGACTCATTTTGCTTTTTCAACAAAAGAGTGTCTTTTTTTTTAAACAAGATTGCATTTTCCTTCTCTCTTTTATATATAGAAAGCAGATTTCTCAAAATGGCTTGCTTGGGGTTACTAACCCACTTAACCGCTAATGTGCTCTTAGCATCTTGGGACCTGCTTTTTTCTCCCCATCAATTGGACTTTCCTCTAGGTCAAACCCCAAATAAATTCATACTTTTCTGCTTTTTACTAAATCTAATAATAACCTCACAAAAAATATTGAGTTTTTAATAAGCTTTGCTCCGGGACAAGGAGAGTATCAGGTGTCAGCAAGGCTGTGGTAGGAAAAATGGGTGAAGAGAACATGAGATAAGCCAGCCCACCCTGCTCTACATTACAGAGCAGTCTCTCTCGTAATAGGTACAAGATAAGCATTTCTAAGGTTATAATACATCTTCTACACGGACCAATGCCTGAGTATCTTCCCTCTGATCTAGAACCACAAGAAAATTGTCATAATCAAAACGGAATCACTTATGTCACACTTTAGTAAAACAGAGTCAAGAGGCCTTGTAAAAAACTATAGCAAGGACTCTCTGAATACCACAGTCTTACACAAATATTTCTATAAAGACATCTGCCCACCAACTTTCTGTTCAACTTTGGACGGGTATCCTCTATGTTATTGATCTTTGCAGTCAAGGATAATGGTTTCAGAACAATTTGCATAGCTGTTTCACTCTACCTTTAAAAAAAACCTTTGTTTTCCTTTGCCTCTTCTGAAATGCCTACAAGCTTGTAACAGAGCTTATTTCCAGAGTTGCAAAGTCCCTACTCATCCCTTAAAATAATAATAGTAATAATTGTTTCTTTGGAGATTCCCCATTGTTTGTGTTTTAGACTGACACTGTCTACAGAATCCAGTTCAAGCTCTTCAGCTCAGGATCCAGTGGCTTATGTGATTTCTCAGTTCCTAGATCTGAATCACCACCACTTCCCTAATAAAATTCAGGGCTTGCTGCTCCCTACAAATCTGGAACACACTTGCCTGTTGCTGACTTTGCTCCTTCTCTCCCCTTGGCCAAGAATGCTCTCTCCCTACATCTTTGTGTGACAAGTCCTACCATCAGTCAAATTCAGTGAAGTGCTACACACTCCTTGAAAGTTCTCCCTTCTAATGCCCTTCATTTCTCTATAGTCACATTTCTCATGGGTCTCTGTCCTTTGCACCTATAGGCAGTGGATGGAATAGCAGTAGAGAAAAAGACCTAGAAATGACGAGGTTAACTGAGAACCAACCTTTACCTGGACAATGACTTGTAACTAGGAAAAACTGTCTCCAAGAGGGATGGAGAAATGGATCAGTTGTGAAGAGTACTGTCGACTCTCCCAGAGGACCCCCTGTTTAATTCTCAGCACCCACATGGCAGCTCACAACTGGCTGGAACTCCAGTTCCAGAGCTGATGTCTTCTTCAGGCCTCTGCCACATCTCCACACACAAGCTACACAGACATACATGCAAGTGAAATATTCATACACATAAAACAAAAACTGAAAACTTTTTTGAATGTCACCAAGACATGATCTACTGGCCTAGTCTGACTATAGATCTATAGATGCAATAGAGTAAATGGTATTAATATATTTATTCAGTGAATTAACAAATCTGTATTGAGCACCTGTTCTATAAATGGCAATCATTCTGTTAGACATTGAGAATGTGAACTGTAGAAAACATAAGTCTCTAATCTCACAATGGCAATAGTCTCATAAGGAGCCAGGTAACAGCCAATAAAGCATGCTGTGAGTCTGCTCTGAGGAAGGAATGCAGGGTTTCTGCAGTTCAGTATTATGGAGCTCAGGAAGTTGAATAAAGCAGAGCTTCTTCAACTTTTCTGCTTGTGAGCCCTTTTCTTACTTAGTCAACCATAGGTATTTAGGTATATAAAATAGGTATAGAAATCAAATCTTTACTAACAATAACTTCTAATTTGTTTTAAAACATTCCTTTAGCATGGATATAATTTTATCACTTATTGGAGATGAAATTTGCATATGCTTATTGATTTTTACATAAGTATGAAACTTTGGTCGAACATTTGAAACTGCAGGATATAGAGCATCTTCAATATTTTCCAGATAATTGACACTGTGATTTTATGGCCTGATTGATGAGGCGATGATACTCTTCAATGCTAAGAATGCCATTCACATAAAACCTAGTACACAATGGTAGAAGTACATTTGGAATCATTTCAAAAAGTATTGGGAGGTTGGAGAAATGGCTCAGAGGTTAAGAGCACTAGCTGTTCTTTAAGAGGTCCTGAGTTCAATTCCCAGCAACCACATGGTAGCTCATAATCATCTATAATGGGATCCGATGCCCTCTTCTGGCCTGCAGGCATACATGCAGGCAGAACACCATATACATAATAAATAAATCTTTAAAATTTGTTGGAAACTGTCCTAACCCTAAGCCAAGATTCACCTAATTCTTTTATTTAAAAAATAGTTATTTATTAAGATGTTGCATTAATAAATTCCTAACATAAAATACTAGTAGAAACTCAAACAAAAGTTCTTGGAGGCTCTCAATTTTACAGAGTGAACCATTCTATAACCAAAATTTGAAAGACATGCTACAGGATGACATTTTGACTTGCAAAAAACAGCAACAAAAAAATCATTTTTAATGAAACTTAAGTTGGCAATGCAAGTAGGAATTTTAAAAAAATCAAACGTTGTAACACAATACAATGCAAAGATAACACTAATATGATGCATGCTGAGGAATTAAAAGTATTACATTTTGTTTTCTGTAATTAAGCTATTATATGAAAACTTTGTATGCACAGTAAAAACATGGCAATTCATAGCATACATAAATTTCAAATGTGAGCTGAGGTGTTTCACCCTTGGCTTAGGTTAGGACAGAGCTTCCAACAACTGAAATGACCCCAAATATACTTCTACCGTTATACATTAGATATATATGTGAATGACATTCTCAGCCTTGATGGCCATAAAATCACAATACTGTTTCAGGCAGCATTCATTGGAATTGTGTGGTGTGACAGCATGCACAGTGTAAATTTAGTACACGTATGTTCAGAACCAAGGCTACAGTGAAGCCATGTGACCCAAAAGGGTGAGCACTGCCAAATACACCTCAGATTCATTATGTACTGGGTTTTGAATTAATTTTTGGACATTGCACATTCAAAAACCTTTTACTGTTGTCAAGTTTTTCACGATCCCCAAATCCGGTTATGTAACTCCACTTCAAATCTCATCTCACAATTTAAAAAGCTGTGATGTAGGGGTGTGCAGAACAAGACTATAAAGCTAGAAACAGGCAATAAATGGAGTCATAGCCTTGCTGTAGATTTTGAACTTTGGCCCTGTGCTGTGTATTTGTCTTTGGTCATATCAACACATCCCCACACAGATCCACTTTCTACCCCTCCTCTTTCTTGCCCTGTCCCCAGCAGACTGCACTACCCAACTCCCTTATCATTTGGTTTCCTATATGACTGGGCAATGGGAAGCTTGAGGGGGCCATCTGTGAGAGGCGGGCAGGTAGTCATGGTATTTCTTTGCCCATTCCCTTCATATCAATAGCAACAGCTGCATCTCTGTAACTAAATAAGGCTCCATCCATCCATTGACCCTCCAACGTTCTCCTAGATAGCATCAGTTGTCAACGTTATCTGAGGGATGCCCAAGTGAAGGACTGTCTCAATCAGACTGGCCTACAGGCATATCTATGAGAGATTTTCTTCATTGTTGATTGATGTGTGAGGACCCAGCCCATTGTGGGTGGTACTACACCAGAACAGGTGGTCCTGGGTTCTATAAGAAAGCTAGCTGAGCACAAGCCAAAGCAAACTTTACGCATCTTTTCCTCATGGTTCCTGCCTCTGCTCGTGCTTGAGTTCTTGTCCTGACTTCCCTCAATGAGGGGCTGTGATTGGGAAGTATAAGCCAAATAAACCATTTTCTCCCCAAATTGTTTTTGTTCACAGTGCTTATCACAGTGACAGAAAGCAAACTAGGACATCCAAAACTTTCTTTTCTTTCTCCCCTCAACTTTAACAGCTTCCTACTGCTACTAAAATCTGGACACCTTCCTATGCACAATTTGCTTCCCTAATTGTCTATATATCCACATAGATTATATAAATTAAAGTCTCTTCGAGCCATGTGAGACAAATCCCATTTTTATGCGCCAAGACCCCAACTGATACAATCCCAAAGCTATGTGTCAGAAGACACATAACCTGCTTTAAGAAAAGTATCTCGATTCGTAATGTTTACTTCCGCCCGGCCTAGCGAGGCAGTGAAGTGTGTGCACAGGTGATGTGGTGCTCCGTGTTCTTCTCAGAGGCTACCCTAACTGGTGGTTGGGGGGGTGACATTAGAGAAGGATGAGGGGATCGACCATGGGGCTTCCCCCGCGGCTGGCACTGACAGTGTTGGTGGCCGCGGCCGTCTTGCATTCTAAGGTCCAGAGCGGCGACGTAGAAGGACTGGCAATCGAGGAACCGCCGTGGCTTCTCTGCAGCCGTTGCCTGATTCTGGTTTGGAGGAGTCATCCTCATGGACATCCAGGAATCGATAGGAGCCTATGCGTCACAAAGCATCTAAGAAATCGGCCAGGAACCTGGTACGAGACCAGCTGGATCACCAAAACCCATCCCGTCAACTTATACTAGTGCAGTCCAGGTCCTGGAATTCTGAGTGGGGCATTACTTAAAGCTGGTGCCAGAGTGGTTGCCTTTGAAAGTGAAAAGTCTTTTATTCCACATTTGGAGTCCTTAAGGAAGAATATGGATGGAGAGCTACAAGTGGTTCACTGTGACTTCTTTAAAATGGATCCTAGATATCAGGAAGTAGTAAGACTAGATGTGAGTTCATGTACAATTTTTCAGAACGGGGGAATAAAAGCAGTTCCTTGGTCAGCAGGTGTTCCTATAAAAGTATTTGGAATCCTACCAAATAAACATGAAAGATGAGTACTTTGGAAAATTCTGTTCAATCTGTACTCCTTCGAATCTATATACAGATCTGGACGAGTAGAACTGAATATGTTTGTTGGTGAAAAAGAATTCCGGGTGCGTTGTTAAAAAAAATTGATATCATGCTTTGAAAGAGTGCTGTAATAGTCTCAGGAGCTTCAGCTGTATTAGTTCTGTAGCACAATCTTTAGAGTCAAGTTAGGGCTTTAAATTTTTTTATTAAACACGTAAGATGGGCTGTTTTAATTATTTGACAATTTACCTTCAGTGGCATTAAATATATTTATATTATACGCACAGAAAAAAAAGAAAGACATCTCATGATTAGGTATGAATATCAGAAGGATCTTCAGCTCTATAGTGTGAAGAGATTGAGGAAAAGCAAAAGTAGGGGGAAAGGTACAGCCACTTAGGAAGTTACTTCATAGTATAGACAAGGTATTGAGGGTGGTAAAAAAAATTAAAGAAATAATAGATTAACAAGATACTAAGAAAGCAGAATTAGTAGGACTTGGTGATCAGCTAAATATCTAAAAATGAAAAGTAACAATCAAAATCAAATAGCACTGAAAACAGTCAAAGGAAAAATATGGTCATCAGTGTGTACCTCCAAGAAATAAAGCCTTCCAGTTCAGCCTGTCCTCCAAAGTAATTCCCTCCATACTGCAGAGATGCAGACAAGAGACTGGAAATCATGGACTCAGGTCTCTGACTATATACCTTACTCCAATTCTGATGCCAGAACTGTGAAGCAGCCGTCTCTCACAGATCTAATAATGAGAGAGAAAATACTTAGATTATATAGGCATTCTGGTCTACGGGATAGTCATTTTATTACAGATTAACAAGTTGCTATTTTGGTTTGTGTATAATCTTGAAACTTGGTCTCCCAGAGTACAATCCACTGAATGATCAAGTCTCTGCATTAGCAAAGAAACTAGATGTAGGCTTGTACTGTTACCTCCCTTCCCCACACCTCTCCCTTGACCTCAGTACTCTGTGTCCCTGACACACTCTTTTAAGTATACACTCTGCCTCCTTCCACTTTGCCTGGATGCCTCTGTATGGTCCTTAACAAGACAGCTGTAAGTTTACTGCCTCATAAGGTCTTCTAGAGACCCAGTATTGCCTTTCTTCATTAATTCAGCAACATGAAGTAAAAAAACATTTGTTCAGAGGTGCTAGCACTTAGCTTAATGCCTGGACTACAGCTTTCTTCTTTATTGAGTTGAAAGTAACTAATTCAGAGCATATGTTTGACTCAATTTTATATCTTTCTACATTGTCTAGAATACTTTGTGCACTGAATATTAATAAGTACTTGTTAAGTATATAAATGACAAGGTGCAATGCGTCTAGTTTCTTTCTATAGTTAATAGGAACATATAATACATAATAATGATAACAAAGCCAAGAAAAGTCTAAAGGAATTGCCCAGATACCAAATTTTGTTTCCCAAAAGGGTTTATAAAGTAAGTTAATGTATGATTAAGAAAGAAAGAGAAGGGGGAGGGGATAGGGGGTTTCCAAAGAGGAGACCTAGAAAAGGGGAAACATTGGAAATGTAAATAAAGTATCAAAAAGTAATAATTAAAAAAATAAATAAATAAATAAAAAGAAAGAGAGAGAGAGCGCTAGCTGTATGACATTGCTGTGTATTAGATCTGCCGATATTGATGCTATAGAAGCCAATCCTGAAGTTATATACCAACATCTGCTTCTCAAGAACTGATTAAAATAAATATTTTTCAGTTGCTATGGCTTTTGAGTCTATTTTTTACCTAGACTCCAAATGCAGCAAATAATATAGAAACTCTAGTTCCTTTCACTGCCATTTGACATGGAGGATTCTAATCTCACTAGTGAGGAGGTCAAAAAACCACCAGCCTCATGACCACAAAAGATAACTTTCCTTGATCCTCAGCAGCAAATAGCAGAACTTTGTCATTTGTACTGGCTGCTTGGGCTTTAAAACTGAGAACAGCCTCGGAGTAGCCTTTAAAGTGTAGAGACTGCCACACTAGACTAAGTCCTTCCTCTTTGTAGGACAGCCCTGGGGAACATCTCTTAGACACTTTGTAAAGGCCCATTGCTGTTTTAGTATTTATTAAAGGAATTTAAGAACATACCTGAAACTAGGAAGAAGAGCAAGTGGGCCTGAAGTGCCTTTCACCCAGCTTCCATAGTTACTAAGAGTGAAAAGAGAAACAAACACAAAGACTTTAATAATTTTTACATTTACTATCCTTCCAAAAGATAGCACACTTCAGAACAATTGAACTCTCCAAGGAAGACAGCAGCTTTTTAGGGAAAAACTCGAGATATTACCAAGAACATCCAGCAGTTCCTCGATTTGTTATCATATCTGTGAGGTCATCACCTAGTTATCAGTAGCATAATAATCGGAACTGGGAGCCAGAAGATGGCTCAGTAGGGAAAGGTTGCCACCAAGGCTGATGACCTTTGTTGAATCTCCATGACCCACATGGTAGAAGAAGAGAACCAATTCACAAATAAATAATGATGTACGTTAAAACTTTTTTAAAACCAGGAATAAAATTGCTTGCATTAGGTTGTGAGCAGCGCATGCAAAAGGCATGACTTCATTTCTCATGTAGTATCAAGCATGACAGTTCTGCCTTTCTGTTTTCTTAATAGTGCCAGGTGTTAGCTGGGCCTAGTGACATACTCTTTTAATCTTAGAATTTGGGAGGCAGAGGCAGAGGATCACAAGAGGATCACTGTGAGCTTGAGGCCTCCTTGTTTTACATAGTGAGTTCCAGACCAGCTAGGGCTAGATAATGAGACCCATATTTTAAAAGGGGGGTGGTATCTAAAAGTATTAGAGTCTTGTCAGAAAGATTCAGGAGTCAATTTAGATAATCTTTCATTGCCTAAAAATAGTTAAAGATGAACAAAAGTAATGGTAGCAACTCTGAGTTTGTTTTGAATTCAATTAAGTTCTTTGTTACATGTATAGCAAAAAGATATTGAATCTGGTGCTGGATGTGATTTAAGCCTTTAGATCCAATTGGATACCTTCCTTACTTTCTGGTATCATAAGATTTTTCTAAGCTTAATATGGCATATTTCCTATTTCCAACATGGAATCAATAATTTCCCTCAGAAGCTCTGTGTCATGTTGAGTTTCTCCATGAAATAGACTGATTGGAATATTTTATTATTTTAGATTTTTAAAATTTTTTTGTGTCTGTATGTATGTATGCCATGTGTGTGCAGGTGCCCACGGAAGCCAGAGGGGGATGCCAGATCCTCCAAAGCTAAAGTTACAGGCAGTTGTGTACTGCTGAGTGTGGATTCTGGGAACCAAATAGGGCTCTCTGGAAAAGCAGCAACCATCTCTCCACGACCTGACTTGAGTATTTAGATGCATGAAATTCACAAGAGAATTCCCCTAGAGTAAACACGTATCGAGAAAAGACAAAAATATGTTTGGGTAGAAGAATTGAACCACAGCATAATAATAACAATCCCACAAAATAACACTATAAGATTTTTTGTCCTGAAGCAAAAGAGTTTAAAGCAATCCACATTAATCAGTCATTCCATGTAGGCTGCCCTGAGGTATGAGGGAAGACCCTAAATGTGATGGTTATTGTCATCTGATAGTAGAGATCCTCAGTCAGAGCACTAGAGAGATTTCCTGGTTGTGAAAGCTAGGAGTTGGATTGTCCTGGTATCTGCCAAACATCTTTTAATGTACAGTATGATCCCAATGACAAAGAATGTCCAATCTAAAATGTCAATAGCGCAGAAACCAAGACAGTTTGGCCTTAGGGCAACACTAAGACAGTGACTCAGATTGTTACTAGTTATCTGGGTGAGTTCTTTTTGTTCTAATACTGATACAGACAGTTGAGAATCAAGGAGATGCTCTCTTCCAGTGCTGGCAGCCCCAAACCCTTGAGTGCCCAAGGCAAAACCCATTGAATAAGCAGAGAGAGAGAGGGAGGGGGGGAGAGGGAGAGAGGAGGGAGGGAGAGGAAGGAGGGAGGGAGAGAGGGAAGGAGTAAGGGAGAGGAAGAGAAGGGAAGAGGGGGAGAGGAGGAGAAGGGAAGAGGGGGAAAGGGAGAGAGGGGGAGAAGAGGAGAGGGAGAGGGAGAGGGAGAGGGAGAGGGGCAGAGGGGGAGAGGGGGACAGGGAGACGGAGAGGGATCATGTTTGCTTGCTCCAAGTCTTAAAAACAGAGACTCATGGACATAGGTACTCTGGTTGCAGTTTTAGCTCTCTGGGCTTTAATCACCAGGAGCTCCAGCACGTGGTAGCTATTGTAATCCATAGCTTTTAACAGCTGTAAGCAAGGACAGCCAATAGTAGCAAGCAACACCAGGTGCTGATACCTTCTAGTTCCAGCTCTTGAACAGGCTTCAGATGCTAGAATCTTCCACTATACAGAGGCAAGTATAACAACTCTCTGGCCTATTGTGTCAAAATTGCAGCCCTTGACAGTGGTTTGCATTACAGCACGTGGGCCTAGTGTGTCTTAGGCCTCCAGCAAATTTGAAAGGTCCCTGGAACTCTTCCAGCAATCAAGAAAGTAGTTTCTCATCTTTGCAATCCTCTTTGTCTCTAGCATCTCTGTCCTAGAATTCTCTGCAACTCTTTAGCTGCCCTCCTGTTGCCACTGCTATTGTCAACTGCTGTCAGTACCTTCCTTCCTTCATGTTACCAGCTCATTCCACAAATGATAAAACTCAAAACTAGTCAAAAAAAAAAAAAAAAAAAAAAAAAAGCCTTTTATCTGGCCTAGTGTTGTAACATCAAGTACACGCAGAGGAAGCTTCCTCCCCGCTACTTCACATAAACTGAGTCAACAGCCTGCTTATATAGACAGAAAAGGGAGTATGGCAAGGGTGTCTCCACCGGTTATAGCGGTCTTCATAGGGCTGTGCTTACACCGATCAGCACAGTATGTGATGCAAATGAGGAAGTATGCTGCTCCAACCACAGGGCTCTCCTTTGAAAATGAATTGCAGCAACCACAGACCTGCTGGGCTAGCAAGGTTCAAGCTCTGGAATGGGGGGAAATGGCTACAGGCCCCTCTGGAATTCACTGAGATGTGTGATGACAAAAGTCTTATACAAACTGTTTCCAAACAGCTGTAGCTGACCAAGAGCTCTTCCTGGATTTGTTCTTAAGCAGCGGCTGTAGTTATCATGTAGATTCTGAGAGGTGTCTGTGGGTTTTCAGAGCAGCAGTGCATGAGGGCTGCTTGCTTGCTACGCTCTCATTCAAGGCAGCCAGAGCACAGTCTAACAGCTGTCTATTGAGGTTTGGTTTTGCTGTATATTGTAATGCTAAGTGCGGGCCGCCAAGACCTAGATCATAGACCTATGTGACCCTGTCCCCAATTTATTTCTGATTGGTAAATAAAGATGCTGACATGAGTTAGGTGAGTTCATGAAAACATGGTCCTGAGGGCTGGCCAACTAGAGTTAAGAGCTGCCCAGATGAAACATAGTAAATAATAACTAGAGGTTATCTATCAATAGGAAAGTAGATTCTAATAGCATAGATGATAGATATCTGCCCAGTTCTAGTGCTGATTAATATAGTACTGTGAAAGGCAGCCTGGTTTCTGGTTGAGCTAAGGTTTAAACACACACACACCCCTCCAGCGAACCCAATAGGGGGCCCCAGCAGGGGACGACCATACAAGGGATTGTAGGTGTTTGCCATGCTCCTAGGAACCAGGCTCCTGACACAAGGCCACACAAGGCCGCAGCTCTCCATAGGTCTGTGACTACAGGTCACATAGCCTCAAACCCCTCCACAGGTAGAGGCATGGTCACATAGCCTCAAGACATCCCCGTGTTAATGAGGCATCTAGAGGCTTAGCTACTCCCCCTCCCTGCAAAGGTATTTCAATCTCTCCCCTCCCTGAGCTCTCCGGGTACGGATTCACTCACGCCACTCTCCGCCATGACAATAAATGCCCTGAAACCCTGGACTGTGTCTCTTCATCAGGATCTGCAGTGGAGAACAATGGAACAGGCCTTAGTCTAAAGAGCTGTGTCTAGTCTCCTGCAGAAGACCTCCCAGCACTCCTAACCACGGCCACCAAACCAAACCAAACGAACCCAGCTAGTCTGTACCGAGCCACAGACCCCAAGCCACAGACCCTGATCCCTGGTGGGATCCAGCCGTGCTCCTCCCCGCCTTTCCCCTTCGGCCTGGGCTAGATGCAAGCCATGTGCCCTCACTTTGTTCTCAGCTCTTCCATGGCATCCAGCAGTGCCTGGGATGCCCAAGAGCGTGGGAACCAGACAGAGCCGGTTTCTATGCGGTCCCGAGACCCCAGGCCATGCTCTACCACCCCTGGGCGGTGTCTCTGCTGCAGCAGCTTCATGCTGTGGGATGATCAGTCAAACTTCCCGCACTCCCAGAGGCCGAAGCCCTGGGTGTGGACACAGGACTCCTCACCACTCCCCGCCATTTAACCCAACAGATTAAAATAATAAAAGCTGTGTGTCTTTTATCCAGGAACCAAATGATCAAGGTGGGGTAGAGACCCCAGGTCAAGATTAAAAATTTCTACAACAGCTGTCAGTTAGGAAGTCAAACTGCCCTGGCTGCTAACACCTGGGCTTATTTAAAAGTCATATAAATATTAAAAGAAGAGCTTACAATAAAGGACCCTGACCTTAATAGTGATATAATTATGTTTAAAGGGCTCTAACTCCTGCCACAAGGAGAGTTCAGTTCTCCTATCTCAAAACAAGAACCATCAGGTACTTACTGATATTCCCAGCCACACAGAGATTAAGGTCTCTGCCCTGAAAAAGGAATCTGGTGGCATACAACAGCATCGACTACACACTTTAGTTTTAGAGAAAAGTAGACATAGAAGCACAAAGACACCTCAGTCCAAGTGCTGGGAAGACAGGCTGTTATTGGTTTAGTGTTTATTTGCAGGCTTTTCAGGGGGGGAACTAAGGGGGAAATTGAATACACACCATTCATATCATATCATATCCACTTGAAAACCAAAATTGTAGGTAAAATATTTATGTTCAGAGAAGCTAAGTCATTAACCCAAATACGTTCCTGAAAGCCATACAGCTAATTTTTTATAGTCTCAATTAAGTTTGCATATTACAGGGGTTATAAAAGAATTGGAAAACTTTAATGGCAAATGCTCGAAAATAATACTGAATAGGGGGCTAAGGCTGTAGCTCAGTTAGTATAGTGCCTGCCTAGCATATATAAAGCCCTGGGTTCAATGTGCAGCCCCAAATAAACGGGGTGTGGTGGTGCGTGCCTGTGGAAGGAGGAGGATCAGAGGCTTAGGCCATCCTCGGGTATATACCAAATTTGAGGCCAGCCTGGGAAACATAAGACAATGCCTGAAAACAACCAACCAAAAGCCTTAGCATTCTTTAGTGACCAAAACTCTTGATCTTCACAAGTGACAAGGAGGACCACACAAGTTTAACCAACTTGCTCAAGGACCCATTTCTACAAGGCACCAGGACCTAACTACTAATGTTTCTTTTTTCCAGACTCACTACTCCAACTTTTCTCTTAAAAACAAACACAGCACAGAGGAACAGAAAAGGCGATGAAACTCGCACGAACTTCACAATACTTTGAGGAAACTTAGAGCTCAAATTACACAGCTCACTATCACTAGAAATATCTCCATGTTGCTTTCCAAAGAACCACAAGATTGTGCTGTGCTATGCCTTCCACACTTCCTGCTCCACTCTTGCTAAAAACAAAACAGGTATATACTAGAAAATAGGCTAAGATGGAGCCTCTCAGTAAAGAAAAATGGGTCAATTAACAACCACACAAGAACAGAATGGGGCTGCTTGAGTATCTCAGTCGGTGGTTGCAAAGAGCTAACTGTCCTGTCCCTCCTGGGGGGCCCTCCCAGGTGGGACTGTCGACCAGGGTCTGAGGTGTCCTGTCTGCAGGACACTCAGCTGCTGAGGAGGGGGATGCAGGATAATGGAAAGATGACAGGAAACAAGAAATATCTGGGAGCAAGTTGAAAAGTCTGATCAAGCTCCGATCAGCCTTTATTCCAAGTCTGTATATAAGCACTTAGGAAGGAAAGGGGCAGGGGCAGGAAGGTTACAGAAGGTCAACATTCGTGCCAGATGTCGCAATTTGTTACAAAGACAGAACATCACAAGACCTCCCATAATCCGCAGGTGGGGACAAACGGAATGTCTCTAAAACCTCTCCTTTAATCCGAAGGCTGGTCACCTGATTTCTGAGGAGCCTGAGGCACTGGGTCCAGAAGACTAAGACTCAGGCCTACCAGTCAGGCCAAAGCCTGTTGGTTCCGGACAGGTGGTGTTCTAGCCTAGTTTGGACAAAGACCTGGGTTTGATCCCCAGGACTGCCATAACACAAAACTTGGTTATGCATATCTACAACTCCAACACTTAGAGGGCAGAAGCACGAAGAATAGAAGTTCAGGGTCAGTCTGGGCTACATGAGACCTGAATCAGAAATAGCAAGTGAACACAAACAGAACTCTCATATACAAACCCAACAATTACACCAGCAATGTGGCCCATGCCTCGTTCCTCTCAATTGGAGGAGTCATTTTGGAATTTTCTTTCAGGCCCTCCCTAGAAATTCTAACCTGAACTTTTCTTGTCCTCAGCAGTTGTTTATTTTTCTCAGTGCTTCTTAATCTTTTCCACTGAAGTACAGACAGAGAAAAATGCAGACTACATATACCACACACACACACACACACGCACACACACATACACACACACACACACACACACACACACACACACACCCCAGTGGGGCAAGTTCATATATCTTTGTGCACATAGCTCCGAGTAAGTGACCAAATGCAAAATGCTTAAGAAATACAATTTTTACCAAATATATCTTAAATATTTGTTCAAATCTCACAGCCTGTTTTTCTTAAGGAAATACAAATATAGAAGGGAAATTGTTATAGCAGAAGGTGCACTGCATTTAATGAAGGCTCTGAAATCCCTCTTGCTAATCATGACCCTTCAGATTCCCCACTGGAGAAAAATCACTTCCACAATATATTTCTAATGCTCTGAAGTAGAATCAGACTCTTAAATAGAAAATACACTACTAATTCAACCAATATGTATGGAGCATTTTATATTCTTGCTTTTTTGGCAAAACCAGTAAGCTGTTATAATCAAGAGTTCGATACAATCTGTACTTTTTAAATAGTAATGGTATAAAATAGTAAAATGTAAGTGCAGTCAATTTGTATAAAACTGTGTATTTTCATAAAAAATGTAAACTAAACTAAATGTAAAAACATGTGTTGTGGACATGTGTGCCTGTTCATGTGTACGTGTATGTGAGTACATGTGTATATATATGCATCTAAATATAAAATTTTGATGTGAAATTATTTTCACATATTGTTTTAAAAGTTACAGCTCATCTAAAATATTCATCAAAAGCACTTATTAAAATAAAAATACAAAATAGGAGATGAGTGTAGTGTCAAACCCAAGAGGACCTCAAGTTCTAGCTCCCATGGATTATATAGTTAGTTTAAGGAAGGTCAAATCAATTAAATTTGAAGCCAATCTGGGGCTATACAACAAGATCAAAAAAAAAAAAAAAGGAAAAATATGAATTAAGATGAATATTAAATATTAAACTTAAAATCCTTAAATGAAAACTTTAAAACACCGAGTTAAATGTTATTATGCAGTTTCTAAAGATAAAATAATTCCTCAAAATGTATTATCCTCTACTTGCCAATGCAAGGAAATTGTTATGCTTCTTCTTTTAGTTAGTTACAGACTGACTTCTGCTCCCACAATTCCTGTGCTGGAGCTGTAACCTCCATCCAGTGAGGCTGCATATGTAGGTGGAAAGTAGTGAAGGTTAACTGAGATCACAGGATGGAGCTCCAGTTCACCAGGACTCATCTTTGTTTGAGGAAGTGAAACTGGAGCATTCTATAATGCACAGAGGAAAGGTCGCAGGAGGAAGAAGGTGCCAGCTAAAAGCAAGTGAGTCACGCTTCAGCAAAAACCAGTCCTTGATGCCTTGATCTTGAATTTCCAGCCTTTGGAATTGTGTAAAAATAAATTTCAATTGTTTAAACCCCCGAGTTATGACAGCCCAAGGAAACTAAAACACCTTTATATTTACAATTTAAGAAAAACATGGGAGCTAGAGACATGGCTTAGCAGTTAAGAACATTTGCTGTTCTTCCAGAGGGCCCAAGTTTGGTTCTCAAAATTCATATTAGACAGCTCACAACTACTTTTAATTCCAACTCCAAGGGAGTTCTCAGTGGGCACCCTCACACATGTGGCAGTCATTCATACACATACACAAATATAAAAATAAATTTTAAAAAAGAAAATATGAATTATTTAATATTACAAATTATTCTTTAGTCACCGTGTACAAAGAACAAAAGTAAAAAAATAAAAATAAAAATCTTAAGTATACTCACTGCTATGAAAATTTTTCCCTTAGAGGGGGAAAAAAATCTACTCATTTTTATTGAGCAGATTTGAAAACTTGGTTAATTTGTTTTTCCATCTGTCTAAGCATTATCACCACTCAAATGCTCTCTACACATCAAAGTAGCGTGGGACTTTGGAAATGGTACAACTCACAAACCTTTATAGCACACAGATGTAGCCACCTGCTGTGTTGAGGACATAAAACAAGAAGTGTGGAAAAATATTCTCCAGAGGCCTAAACAGTGTTAAAGAATGGATCCTTAAGTTTTATGGTCATGCTGTACTGGCCCTGAATGCCTGAACAAGAGAGGAGCTTACACATCCCTTGACAGTGTGTGTGTTTGAGGAGGGTTTGAGGCATTGTGTTGAGATGTGTGAGGCTTTCCAAAACCCAGTAGGTCTTCCCTGACCCAGGCCGAGAGCTTTCCAAAGTCTGTCATCTGCAGATACTCCGTGGATAGTAGGAGTTAGTGTCATTCATAACCTCTCACCACTTGGAGAACATGTGCACTAAGATGGAGGATCAATGAATTCACATCATCTGTTTACCCACCGAGTTAGTGAAGAATGCAGTGATAATTATCATCTTTTGAAAAATAAGGAAACAGAGGTGCAAACTAAATTGAGCAACTTAACAATTATTACTACCTATAAGTGGAGGACCCAAGTCATACTCCAAGACTCCTGGCCCTGTCCACAGAGCTACCCCCTGTCTACCTTCTTGATGTTCAGAATTGCCTCACGGTATTTTCAGGAGTGTTTGATCAAATACAACAAGAGTGGAAAAAAATTAAAAACATACTATATATCCCTCTTCAGTATCCACAATTGTAAATTCGGGGGTGGGAGAAAAGGAAAATAGCTTTAATAGATGTTTTCTAAACCTAATTGTTGAACTTCAACATCTTGGAATCAGTACTTCCTGTTACATTTCTAGTCATATAGTGATTATGGCCACAATAAAATTACTGTATTTGGTCTTCTGGTGCATGGTCAGCTTCTTCTTTTGTCCTTATGATTTGGATTTCCTTGGGCTCCTCACTGGGGTTGTTTGCTGCTCTGATGCAGTAATTTGAGAAGGGTAGCTAAGTAGCATAATTGTTATTTATCATGTGTACTCAGTATTTGGGAGTTGGAGTCTGAGCTAACAGAAAATTAAATGTGATTTCTGCCCTCAGAGATCCTCATTTTACTCTGATGAATAGATTTAACTTGTAAACACAGGAAGAAGAGGAGAAAACAATCTTTGGGAGACAAAAGTATAGAGATATGTTCAATAAGATAATCTGTCAGAGTACATGGAATCTGATAAATGGAGGGAAACAGATTTTTCCCTGTGAAGGCAAGGCTGGAGAGTTGGATTCTGATGCTGACTGCCAGATCACCAGTGCTATTCCCCAAAGCTTGTGTGCAGTTCAACTATATAGTCCATAAGCCTGCGCTCCTGGTGACAATTAGTGCACACACACACACACACACACACACATACCACCACCACCACCACCACCATAAGTTTCTCTCTTACCTATAGAAACTATCTTATAAAATAACAAAACAAAATATTTCAGGACAGAAGATGAGGATGTCTAGCAGAGAGGGCATGAGTTTCATATTCAGTGTTCTTTAAAGAAGACACCAGACCCAAGGGTATTTGGATGAAGTCCCGACACAAGAAAATTAGGAATATAGCACATTTCTAACCACTATAAGCTTGAAACATTCTCTCTGTATCTCTACGTTTTGTGGAGACACAGGAAAGAAGCTCGCTGTGCAGACCTGGGTGAAAAAAAATCACCCTTGATCTAACAGTATAGGACATTTCTTCCTTGAGCTCTCTTATGACTAGATCTTATTACTCATTGATAAGACATGTGACTCTTTTTTTTTTTTTTTTTTGGTTTTTTGAGACAGGGTTTCTCTGTGTAGCCCTGGCTGTCCCGGAACTCACTCTGTAGACCAGGCTGGCCTCGAACTCAGAAATCCACCTGCCTCTGCCTCCCGAGTGCTGGGATTAAAGGCGTGCGTCAGACATGTGACTCTTAACACAGCTTTTCCATTGTGCCACATATATGTAAATTGCTCAACACAATACAACATACAATACAGTGAAATGTTTCAATGTTTGATAAACTTTTACTTTCACACATCTAAAAATATTATTTGTCAATAAAATTACTGTTGCTGGCGGTAATTTTGGTGAGTAAAATGTGCTTAGAGACTAGATGACTGGTCTAGTTGTTAAAAGCAGTCCCTAGAGTTCAGCAGATGTGATTCAAATTCTGGATTCTACCATATGCTTGCTTCATTCCCTTGAACAAATTGTATTAGCTCACTAAGCTTTGATTTATCTGTAAAAAGTGGATTACAGTAGTAAGCCTTAAAAGGCTTATTGGGTAGATCAGTGATAGCTGATAGTAAAAATAAAAGTTATGCTCATAACGCTCAGAACTTGAATATCATTGATTTATGACACATGCATTCACAGGCCCAATCTTGGCCTATTTTACTTATATATTAATGCAGATAAATATACATACATATGCACTAAATTATGTATCTCCTCACTAAGTACCCAATAAAAAAACAACCAACCAGTACAAGAAACAGAACATCAAGGTCATTTACATGTGCCTCTACGCTTTACTCTAATCTAGTTCTCAACCTTCTCTTTCTTCTCACATGTTACTGCATTGATTTTAAAGTTATGGCTTTGTCATATATATTTATATTTCTAAATATTATATTGTCTAATTTCATTTGTTTTTAGCATTTATTTTTTTAAGTAGGTCATGAGGCCTGAATAGATGGCTCAGTGGTTAAGGGCATTTCCTACTCTTCCAGATGACTAGAGTTTGGTTTCCAGCAACCACATTATGTGACTCATGAACACCTATAATTCCAAGTTCAGGAGAACTGATGCTCCCCCAGTACCCACACACATGTGGCATAAGCTTATACATATACACATATCCATTTATAAAAACCTTTTGTTTTTTTTAAGTAGATCACATGTTTCCCTTTGGAGCCGTGCTGCTAGGAACATTTCTGTTCATGTTTCCCATTGAACATTGGTTTTCTCTGGTAAATACACAGAAGTAGAATTTCCTGAGTTATGGGATATAGAAATGGCTAACAATAGATAATGCCAAACTTTCCAGAGTGGTTTTATCTATAAACACTCTTCTGAGCACTAAAGAAAACATCCTAATTCATAGTCTCTCCAAAACTAGATATTATCACGTTTCTTAACCTTTGCCAACTGACTTGCTATAAAACCGTTTTGTGATTTAATTTCCTTTCCCAATCAATAAAGCAGTTGATCATCTCATACATCTGTATGTATGTATGTATGATGTATGTATGTATATATGTATGTTTGAGATAAGGTCTCCTGTATCCTAGGATGGCCTCAGCTTGATATGTAGCAGAGAATGATCTTGAATTACTGAATCTCCTGCCTTGACTTCCTAAGTGCTGGGGTTACAGGCTAGCATTACTATGGCCCAGTTCATGGTGTGCAAGGGATTGAGCCCAGGACTTCAGGAGCGCTTTGAGAACACTCTACTCAACTACACCCCTACACTCACATGTTTTTATGAGTCACAAGTTTTCTTTTCTGTTAAATTTCTATTAATATTTTTTTACCATTTTTATCAGATTGCTTGTGCTTTATTGATTTGAAAAAGCATATAATCTTGCTATTAATTCTTTGTTGGTAAACTTGGTTACAAACATCCTCCCCCAGCTGTGCTTTCTCTTTTTACCTCTTGGTAAGATGATTTTTGCTATTTCAAACTTCTAAATATTAATATAGTCATGTTACTCAGATTTATTCATATTTTTCATATTTTTCTGGTATTTGGGATTTTTTTTTGTTTTGAAACAGTCTCATTATGTAGCCCTGCCAGACCTGGAATTACTTATGTAGACTAGGTTGGCCTCAAACTCACAACAATCCACTTACTTTTGCCTCCCTAATGCTGTGAATAAGTGTTAGTCACTAGCCAGGTATTAGTTTTGTTTGATTGGTTCATTTAAGCTCTGTGGTAGTTTGAATGATAATGGTCCCCATAGGCTCATATATGTGACATATGGTCCCCAGTTGGAAAAACTGAGGATTGGAAGGTGTGACCTTGTTGGAGGAGATGTCACACTGGTACTGGAGTTTGGAAGTTTTAAAAAGCTCATGCCATTCCCAGTTAACCCTCTTTGCTTCATGCTTGAGGTCCATCTTCATGGATCAAAATGTTCTCTCCCGGCAGAGTGGTGAACACCTTTAATACCAGCACTTGAGAGACAGATACAGGTAGATTTCTGTAAGTTCAAGACAAACCTGTACTACATAGTGAGTTCCAGGCCAGCCTGGGCTACGATGAGAGACCCTGTTTTGAAAAAAAAAAAAATGTTTTTGTTTTTGTTTTTCGAGACAGAGTTTCTCTGTGTAGCCCTGGCTGTCCTGGAACTCACTCTGTAGACCAGGCTGGCCTCGAACTCAGAAATCTGCCTACCTCTGCCTCCTGAGTGCTGGGATTAAAGGCATGTGCCACCACTGCCAGGCTCCAATAAGCTTTTTAAAAAGTTGCCTTAGTCATGGTGTCTTATCACAACAATAGAAAAGTAACTAAGATAGTTTTAGTACTAGGAGTTGAACCTAGGGCTTCATGCATACTAGGGAAGAATTCTACCAGTGAGTTCTATCATTAGCTTTCTTTTTAAAAATATTAATTTTAATTTTTCTGACTTTATGTGTACTTAACCTGCATGTATTTCTATGCATCACTTGCTTGCCTAGGGCCTACAGAGACCAGAAGAGGATGTTCAATCCCTTGGAATTGGAGTTACAGACAGCTGTGAGCCATGTGAGTACTGGAACTCAAACCCAGGTCCTCTGAAAGAGCAGCTGGTGCTTTCAATTCCTGAATATCTCTCTAGCTCCAGCCCTTCTTTCTACTATTTTTTTCAGACATGGGGGTCAAATCCAGGGCCAAGGCAAGCAAGCAATCACTGAGTTACATTACCAGCCCTGGGTTTTGTGTGTATGTCTTTAATAAATTCATCCCTACTACAAATTTAAAAGAATATGTACCTATGTTTTCTATTAAAGCTCATATTTTACTTTTAACATTCATTTCCTTAATTTATGTGGAGACCATCTTATATATAGTATGAGGTAGGGATAAATTCAGAAGTCCATTCATTGAAGAGTCCTTCCTTTTCCCACTGTCTTCCATGCCACTGCGTACAGACACAGGTCAATTTCTGAGTTCTCTATTAGCCTGAGATTATTTTTGTATTTCTGAACAAACACCGTTCTCAGGGACTACGTCTTCAAATGGGGCTGCTAATAAAATGGTCTCTGCAAATGATTGGTTGTTAATGCTTCCTTCAAATAGCCATTGTATTTGTTCGCACAGATCTAACATAATCGCTTCTGCCAGCATCTATCATCTCAGTTGTTGCTTTCTTTGGAAGTAGCTGTGTTGTTTCTTGGCCTGAGAATATACATTTCTCTGATGGTATCAGCTACTGTGCCTAAGGAATGGGGAACCCCTCCCCCAAAAAACCAGATCCCAATGTGTGTTAACATATAGAGAGCTCAAGAGGGAGGAAGGACGAGCACGGGGGTAGAAAGCTGTGAGATAGGCTACCATCACTGCTCAGGGTAGAAAGCTGTGAGATAGGCTACCATCGTTGCTCAGGGTAGAAAGCTGTGAGATAGGCTACCATCACTGCTCAGGGTAGAAAGCTGTGAGATAGGCTACCATCACTGCTCAGGGTAGAAAGCTGTGTGACAGGCTACCATCACTGCTCAGGGTAGAAAGCTGTGTGACAGGCTACCATCACTGCTCAGGCACTGCCCCACCACAACCCTTCAGACTCACCCTTAACCTAAGAAGTACCCACCCCAAAGAGAAGCAGTCTGGAGGGAAGGCACTGCTAGATTTTAAATTGCTGTTCCTGAGGAGTGGAAGGGCCAGAGCAATAGGAGAATAAGTGTCCAAGGTCAGTTAGTCCCTATTTGGTATTTGAAATGCCTTTTTGTTATCCTGTAACGTTTATACCAGTGGTTTGAACCTCTGCTATCAATCTCCACAGAAGCCTCTTGCCACAGGTTACACACACACACACACACACACACACACACACACACACACACACACACACACACACACCAGTTCTAAAATGAGTTCCTCCAAGATTTATCGATTTTGGAAAACTTCACAATTTTACATAGATTTTCACTAGACAATGTTGTAAAAAAAGAAACACCCCCCCCCCCCAGGGCCTTCTCAATTGTGCCTACCTCCAGGAACCTCCCATTCTCCTCATCTGCTAAAGACTCGGTGCTTGTGTCCCCTAGACTCATATGTGGGATCTGTCTCCCAATGTAATGTTAAAAGAGAAGACCTTTGGAAGATGAATAAGTCACAGGGGCAGAGCCATGAATGGGATCAATGCCTTTAGGCAAA
This sequence comes from Uromys caudimaculatus, assembly GCA_028551405.1. NCBI lineage: Eukaryota > Metazoa > Chordata > Mammalia > Rodentia > Muridae > Uromys > Uromys caudimaculatus. The sequence continues at coordinate 66,785,042 of CM052706.1, forward strand.
GGCCAGAGAAAGATTCCTCTTCCTTCTCTGACTTCCCTAAGAGGAACTGATAAAACAGGGGTGAGTCTTTACTAGACACCAGATATGCTGTCAACAGGATCTTAGATTGATAAGCCTCTAAAACTAAAAGAAGTCTTTTTTTTTTAAAGATAGGTTTCCTATATATCCCAAGCTAGTCTTGAATTCATAATGCTCTTGACTCTCAGCTCCCTGAATTCTAGGATTTCAAAATTACATGAACGTGCCTGGATTAAGTTTCTATTTGTAAATTACTTAACCTAAGGCATTTTGTAATAGCAGTTCCACTGGGAGAAAACTGAATGGCAGAAAGGAAGGAAACTTAGAGACCATCTTCAGGTAACGTTTTCATAGCTTTGGAAGGCTCTTCCATTTTCCTTGTTTACTCCAAATGAATAAGGATTGTGGACAAGAAGTAGCAGGGTACTGAAAAAGATGTTTTAGCAAATATAGTCTTTCCAGTTTTCAAATTTTACTATGTAGAATCATATGCCTATACAAACTCTTTAGCTATTAGCACTTACCAGCTAACAGTAATCATGTCAACTTTTCCCACAATGCTTTTTGTGACTTAGCACATATTAGACCTCATGTGAGATGGCTGAGACACCTCTCAGCCCTCCCTCTTACTCAGTCAGTCTCGGCTTTTTCCTATTGCAAGACACCCAGAAGACTGGGAGTTAGTTCAATGGGGGAGAGAGTGTTTCGCATGCACACTGCCTTGGGTTCAATTCCAAGCACCAAAATAAAACAAAAACAAAAAGATACACAGAACCTGTTTTGGCCAGTCTCTCCAGGCATCTTATTCCCTGGCTAGCTCCTACAGATTCTCCACATGTCAATTAACTGTCACTTCCTGAGGAAAATTTCTTGAACTCAAACAAAGCCAGAATCTCTATTATGCAATGTTTTATTGTGAAGCACTTTTGTTTTAGAGAATTTGACTTAATTATAATTAATGGATGAAAGTATTTAGGAGAGAAGGAAACTGCAAGATAGACTAGGAAGCAGCAAGGAAACACTCAGTTTTTGAACACATACATATTAAGGACTTTCTCATTCTGGGCATCAGGTTAGTAATGGAAAATTGTGGAGAATGAAGCAACTTCCTCCTCTTCAATCACTCATTCTTGATGTCACCTGCAAGGCTTCACCAGTACATAGAACAACTTAAGCCAAACATGACAACACAGAACACGATTCCTTCTCAAGATCTTTCATCTCCTCACCCTCATCTAACTGATGTTCAGTCTCATCGGTTTTATTCCTGAGCTTCACCATGTTAAAATGTTTGCTTGTTTGTTAATGCATGTGTGTGTGTGTGTGTGTGTGTGTGTGTGTGTGTGTGTATGTGTGTGTGTGTGCGCACATATATGTGGGGTACCCACAGAGGCCAGAGGAGGGTGCTGGATTCTCTGTAGCTGGAGTCACAGGCAGCCTAATGTGAGTGTTTGGAACAGACTTCCAGAGCTCTGAAAGAACATCAGGGGTTTTTAAACCACTGAAGGTAAAAATGAGAACTGAGACAATGTCTCTAGCCTCCCTTTGCTCCAGTCTTTATACAGACAGCAGGATAAGGTTTTCAACTCCCTTGTTCCTTTGACATTCTGAAGCATGCACTCAGCAAACTCCAGCAGTATTTTAGTCAGACTAAGATCTAAGCTATCAAACAGTGTCGGAAAACATCCACGGTCATGTGAACTGGTCCTCTCCATTCAGCACTCCCTTGCCTCCACTGTTTTCTTGGACCTTCCTATGGCCCTGGAAGTTTTCTGTGGGTCCTAATCAATTTCCTGTCCTATAATCACAGCAACTTTCATATCTGACAATTCGTCTAGAGCTTCCTGAATTCCTACTACTATCGCACCCTGCACATAATCCACTTCCTGTATCCCAGAGAAAATAAAAGCCAAGATTGAACTTTTGCACTGGAACTTATCCACTTAACTCGGTGGGGGTGGGGAACCTGTCCTCACTTTTCTTCCCCACTGGCATCATGGGAGCGAAGTCCTCTTCTTTCTTGTCTGGAGTCCTCTCTTATGGACTCCCTGCCTGCTTCAGGCTATCTCCAGTCACCTATTTCAACTTTCCCCTGTTGGCTCATTCCAAAAATGATAACCTTGCTACCAGCTAGGAGCAATAACAAATGATGAAGAGCAAATTTTCCATTTTATCTATATCCTTTTCTTAACTTACATTTTTCAAAGATGAACATTTTCCACCCATTTTTTTTTTTCTGTTTGTGGTGTTGGGGCCAGTGAGCCCAGGGCTTTATACACATTGGGGATATTACCCCGGAGCCACACTCCAGCTCTACAAAGTTTTACTTCAGTCTACACTGCTTTTTCCTTGCTTTTCACCCAGTTTGGTTTCTGCTTTCACAATTCTGAAATCTTTTGCAATGATCATCAATTATCTCTTTATAACTAAGCCAAATGAATTCCTTTCTATTTTTGTCTTGCTTCAAAGGAGGAGAGGAAGAGAGTGCGGGAGACAATTCCTTTCTGCAGCCCTCCCCCTTATGCTCTTTCCCCCTGGTCTCCCAGGTGTCTCCCTCTCTGTTCATTCTCCTTTCACTGCTTCTCTGGTGGAAAATAATTCCTTTATTTGCTCACCCCAATGCTAATAATTTCTGTAGGATCCCTGCTTTCCGTTCACTCTCTAGACTACTAGTGCCTTTAGCTTCTATATTTCATCCTGGATTTTGCTCCTGAGCTCCAGAATACCGTATGTCAAGTTTACAAATGGCTAAGACATTTGGTTCCCAGCACAATCAATTTGCCCCAGACACATCTATTGAATTTTTTCTAAGTTATTTAATGGTCTTTCATCGCATCCCTCTATAAAACATATAAGGGACAAATGTCTAAATACATTGTATGTTCCGGGGGGCTTGCAGCCTTATGTTACTCATCTTGATCTATTTATGGCCCAGAAGAATGAGCAGCATGGGGAGCGCAGTAGCTGTTCACTCCTGTGAGCAATGTAGGAGCATCTTTGGTAGTTCCCTGCCTCCTATCCTTCACATCTTACATACAAACAATTCATCACTGCTTCAGAAGCTTCTTTCCAGCCACTGCTTAGGGATTTTTCTACAGAAGGGTTTGGGAGCAGCTGTATGGCTAGGAGGGAGGGAGAGAGTTCTTCATGAGTTGGTCTCAGGAAGCTTTTGGTTTCACCTGTGGACACTCTCATCATAACAATAGAGATACTTCCAAACAGGTAGTGTTGCCTAGGCATGTCAGCCTCATGCTACCTTTAGGGTCACTGTTGCTTCTCACACACACCCCCTCCTCCATTCTCCTCCTCCTCCTCCTCTCCCTCTTTTCTTTGTCTCTATGTGCTCATCCAATTGTTTTACATCTGGCTTTACTAGACCTGTACAATTCAGCTTTTTTTTTTTATGTATTGCATACCTTCCTGTGAAATGCTGAATTGAACAGAGTGTGTCCCCTCTGAGGTCTCCTTAGCTCTCAGTGTGCTACATTAAAATTATTTGGAGCTGGGAGATGGTGGCACACACGTTTAATCCCATCACTTGGGAGGCAGAGGCAGGCGTATCTCTATGAGTTTGAGGCCAGCCTGGTCTACAGAGTTCCAGGACAGCCAACACTACACAGAGAGACCCTATTTCAAAAAACAAAAACAAAATTATTTGGATGTGTATCCATACCCTTCTCACAACAATCCTCTGAAATACTAATTAACAGATGATAAAGGTGGGGAGAGTGCAGGCAGCTTCCTTGAGGTTACAGCTACTATCTCATACATGGTAGAGCAACATTTATGATACAGTGTCATTTTCAAGGACTGAAATGCGGTATTCTTTGTGCTTGTATTCCTGGCATCCACTATGGTACCGGCACGTGTATAATAAATATGAAAGTAAATGGCATCTACTGAATTATACAAAAAACCTCAGGAATTTCAAAAATTAGTAAGATAAATACCTTCAAAGACGTTTATGACTTGGTAGAGTTGAAAAGATTAGGAAATAGAAAGAGACAAAACAAAGGAGACAATGGCTAGGAACCGAGTCACTAATACCAGCTGAAGAGGCTGAAGAGCCTCTTTAAGTCGTACCCCTGCTGTAAAAATATAGCATCTCCCCAGAATTTGTGGGATGCCAAAAACCATATCGTGTGAATTTTAGTAAAGCTTGAGTTACGGAAGTTAAACTGAAAGATGTCTAACGTCAAGCATGTCAAGCACTGAACTCAGACCCAACCTTGCTCTATTTACTGCTTACCAACCTACAGCCATAAACCTACCTGTACCAAGAGTGATAGCACAAATTTATTGTGTTATAGTAAGGTTTTGCATACTTACTTTACTGTTCAGAATCTCTGTTTATAAATCTATAAAATGAGTATAATAGAACTTAACCCAGACCTAGACATAACTAGTTCTATGAAGCTCATACAATAATAAGTGGTACTTGGTAAGAAAAATAAATCCATGGAAGAGTTATTTATTGAGGAAAAGAAGACCAATAACCATGGTGGAAAGGAGTGAAAATTTGAAAACAGATCATAAAACTAAAGACCAGGTCATATGAGCCAGCACTGGGCTGAGGCAGAGATATAGATGTCAGTCTCTTACCTGCACATGCCTCACACATGAGCACATGCACCTACATACATGCATACATACCACAAACACACACACACACACACACACACACACACGTACACACACACACAAAGAGAGAGAGAAAGGAAAACAGGTTCTATTATAGATGGAAAGGGAAAGAATCAAAGTGATTCTATTATTTTAAAAAAAACAATACAACTAGCAAGATGATATTTTAACTCAGAATTTCCACTTTAAAATTGAATGCATGAAATTTACGAATGATTCAGTACAATAATAACTTACTTTAAAAGATTTAGGTGTTCTATTGTTTGTTTTATTTTGTTGTTGTTCTTTGTTTGTTTCATTTTAACTGTAGGATGTTGCTATTAAAAAGAAAACTAAGGAGCTGGAGAGATAGCTAAGTGAGCAAAGTGCTTTCCTAGCAAGTGTCAGGGCCTAGGTTCGATACCCAGCACCCTATAAAAATCCAGGTAGAGTAGTATGCTTGTAATCTCAATGTTGGGGAGATGGGAGACAGACAGGATCCTTGAGGTTCACTGGCCAGCCAGCCTGATATAATCTGCAAGCCCAAGATTCCAGTGAGAGACCTTATCCCAAAAGATATTTAAGTAGATGGCTCCTGAGAACTGACACCCAAGGTTGATCTTCAACCTCCTCACACACCTCTGTGCACATACACATGTACCTCCTGACACATACAGACCCTCAAATACGTACACACATAAAGGAAAGGGGAAAGACTAAAAAATATTCATTATCTGAATTAGAATGAGTAACAGGATCAAAGAAAGGACCAGTCAACGGCCAGTATTCTGCAATGCTTAATACTGAATATTGCTGAACTCTCATTGGAAAAAAATCATGTTTGGTTTGGTTTTGGGTAGGGCCTTGCTATGTAGCTTAGGTGGCTTCATACCTAAGATCCTCCTGCCTCTGCTTTCCTGGCTGCTAGGAGTATAGGCCTGTAATGTGTAGTCTGGAGAAGCACAAGGTAAAAGAATAAAAGGCTACAAAGATTTCCATTTAGAGAAGACCCATCATAGCTAAAATTAAACTTATAAAAAAATTAAAATTAAGGCATGGCTACCCATTCCTACCCATGGCTACCAAAGACCTCTTCATACTGCTTTGCTGAAATCCTTAAGTTTTAGTACGTTGTGTTTCACTTTCCCTTGTCTCATATGTTTTCTAGCTTCTAACTACCTTATAGCTTTTTATGATAGTTCCTAATCTTAGAGCTGGAGGGACAGCTCAGAAATTAAGAATACTGGTTGCTCTTGCCGAGGAGTAGAGTTTGGTTTCTGGCACCTCCATGGCAGCTTACAACTCTATGTAACTCTAGTTCCAGGGGATCTGATGACCTCTTCTGGCTTCTGCACATACTTGGTACACATACACACGAGGCAAACAACCATGCACACAAAAACACATTATTTTAAAAAGATATTTTCAAATCTCAATTTTATTCTTTGATCCAATGGTTGTTCAGAAAATTGTCATTTTATTTCCAGATATTTAAGAATTTTAGAGCCGAGCAGTGGTGGCGCACACCTTTAATTCCAGTACTTGGGAAGCAGAGGCAGGCGGATTTCTGAGTTTCAGGCCAGCCTGGTCTACAGAGTGAGTTCCAGGACAGCCAGGGCTACACAGAGAAATCCTGTCTTGAAAAAAACAAAACAAAACAAAAAAAAAGAATTTTATAATTTTCCTTTCATTACTGGTTTCTAGTTTAATTTCACTGTGGCTGGAAGACATACTTTGCATGCTTAAATCTTCTTAAATGTTTTAAGACTTGTTTTATTATTTGAAGTGCGATCTATCTTGGGGAATGATCCATGAGTACACAGGAAGAATGTGTATTAACATGGAGTCACAAAGACCCTAGATTACCAAAACAATATTGAGAAACAAGAATAAAGTTGGAGGTCCCAAACTTTCTGAGTTTAAAATTATTAAAACAGAACTAATACTGTCATAAGAACAAATAGAGGCTAGTGGAACAAAATAGAGTATCTAAAAATAAACTCACACATGTGTGGTGAAATAATATTCAATAAAGTACTTGGTGAGCACACAGGGAGTCTCTTCCACAAATGGTATTAGAACTGGACAAAACACTGAGACTGGTGCTTTCTCTTATACAAAATAATAAAATCAAAGCTGGATGTAGTGGCACAGGCCTTTAGTCCCGGCACTTGGGATACAGGGGCAGGTGGATCTCTGAGTTCCAGGCCAGCATGGTCTATAGAGTGAGTTCCAGGCCAGCCAGAGCTACACAGAGAAACCCTGTCTCAAAAACCTGATAGATAGATAGATAGATAGATAGATAGATAGATAGATAGATAGATAGATAGATTCAGTGTGAATTTAAGACTTGAATGTAAAGCCTAAAAGCATAAAACCCCAGTAGAGAAACATGGGTGAAATATTCTTGATGCCAGTCCCAGCAATGATTTCTTGGGTGTGACAGCAAAAAGCAGCAAGAGCAAAATTGACAAGCAGGACTACAAAAATCTCAGTGGCTAGCAAAGGAAATAATAAGAGGATGAAAAAGCATGGTACAGAACAGGAGAAAAACTGTACCCTAAGTGTCTGGTAAGAAGTAAGTATTCAAAATATGTTTGAAAATTCCTACAATTCCACTGCAAAGCAAACCAAATAAACTGATTTAAATATATGAATATGAGATGAATGGAATACTGAGATGTCTCGGTGGGTAAAGACACTTGCCACCAATGCCAATGACCTGAATCTGATCCCCACGACCTGTATGGTAGAAAGAGAGAAAACACACACACACACACACACACACACACACACACACACACACACACACACACACACGGGGGTGGGAGAGATAAGTAAATACATAAAATGCTGTAAAAAGTGTTAATGGGCAGGTGCATAGACATCTCTCCAAAGACCATATACAAATAAGCATCATTATATGAAGAGGTGCTAAGCCTCACTAGTCACTGGAAAAAGCAAATAAAAACCTCAATGAGATACCACCTCATATATATCCAGGTGTCTGTTAGAACCTAAGGGGGTGGCGATGTACAGAAATCGTAATCCTTGTGCACTAATGAGAATGTCAATAGTACAGCCATTATAGAAAGTATCATGTAGGTTCAGACACATAAAACTAAGCAACTGCATGATGCCATCCCTGGGTATTTATCTAAAAGACGGAAATCCAGATCGTAAATATTTGCACTCCCACATTCACTGCGGCAGCATCCACAACAGCCAAGATGTGGAAACAAGCTAACAATTTATCACCAGATAAAAGAGCGCCAGTGAGCTGACTCGGCAGGGAAGGGGGTGGCCCGAGCCTGAGGACCTGAGTTTGACCTCACACCTTAGAAGGAAAGAACCAAGTTCCAAACATTGTCCTCTCACCTCCACACACCCTGACCTCCACCAGAGAGCCTTGGTAAGCACCGCTACCCACTCCCCATAAGTAAATACTAAGTAGGCTTTTTTTAAAAAGATGAATGAGAAAGAATGTGGTGCATACAGTAATTATTACTGTATTACTGTGAAAAAGAAGGAAATCTTGCTGTGTCCAGCATGGAAGAACCCAGCAGATCCTAGGCCAAGTGGAATACGCTGCTCACAGAAGCACAGATATATGGGACCCCACTCATACGAGGTATATAAAACAGTGAAACTTCCAGAAAAAGGCTGGCTGGCGGCTGACAGTTTCTGTGCAGAAGGGGAAGGAGGATTGTGCCGAAGCACATAGTTATGCTCCAGTTGCAGAGGAATTATGTTCTGGAGATCAGCTGACCATCATAATGAAAATTTTAGGAGACCAGTTAAGTGTTCTTACTTGTCACAAAAGTGAGGTAGGGGGAATGTTTGGACATGCCACTACTTAATCATCTTGATGGGTTTTATCCATATACATATGAATGTACACAAAGCCACAAACTGTCCATAGGAAATATATAGTTTTTGAATAAAAAGTAATTTTACTTCAATAAAGCTTTCAAAAGTAAAAGTATCAAGCAAGTTTCCTTCAAAGAATCTCACTGCTCTGGTTTATTCTATAATAGTTTCTTACATATAGTGTGGCAGACTTGTTCAGTGGCCTGCCTGATAAATGGTTGCTTCACAAACACCTTTATTATACATTAACAAGTACTTGGAACTGGCATGGGCTAAAGATTTGGATTTTCTCAGGCATTTTCACCATTGTGGTTATAAAAGTGTAGTGTTGACTTTACCATTGTAACCTACTTTCTTTTCTTAGTAAAGTCATCTAAGCAATCATAATTAATAAATATCTTCCTTTTTTTTTTTTCACTTGAATCTAAACCCAATCCTAAGTTCCTAGCATATTGACCTGCCTTTGGTCTGGAAGTGATAAAAGAGGAAAAAGCTGCAGACCTTCACAATCAAGGAACAACTGGTGTATATCTTGTTTTCCAAGTGCACAGGCTGTTTTATTCCAGGAAAAACATGTGTGTATTACACAGTGAGTCATGAAGTTGCTCTCGATCAGACTCACAACACCCTTCATTAACGTGTGGCCAACTCCTCGCCTTTCTTGTTGGTAAGTTGACTTTAGCCATGCTAATTGAGTTATAGATTTTTTTGTTGTTGCTTTTTTTGTTGTTGTTGTGTTTGTTTTTTGTTTTTCCGAGACAGGGTTTCTCTGTGTAGCTCTGGCTGTCCTGGAACTCACTGTGTAGACCAGGCTGGCCTCGAACTCAGAAATCCGCCTGTCTCTGCCTCCTGAGTGCTGGGATTAAAGGCGTGTGCCACCACTGCCCGGCTTGAGTTGTAGATTTAACTCTTCTCAGTCTCCCCAGACTTTTCTCCTTTCTTTTTCTGTAGACTCACATCCTTTTACCTTGAGAAGTGTTAACCTACTTTACTCAACTCCATAATAAACAGAGTGGACTTGCAGCAGCATCTGGGGATGCTGCATTTGAACTGTCATGTAGTTAAAAATCTGGTGATGCAGCTGCTCTACCTCACTTATACTAAAAGCAGAGCTGAAATGGTGACTGCCACAAGTCCTTTTCTTGTTGTTTCTGCGCGCCCTGCACCCTCTTGTTTTACCCTTGGAAGTTGGGTGCATATAAAGAGAAAGGGAGATGAAGAGGAGAAGCAAGCGGGAGTTAGAGGAAATGAATAATTGTTAAAATGTGGAGCAGGGCTGGGTGGTGGTGGCGCACGCCTTTAGTCCCACCACTCAGGAGGCAGAGGCAGGTAGATATCTGAGTTGAGGCCAATCTGGTCTACAGAGTGAATTTCAGGACACCCAGGGCTACAGAGAGAAACCCTGTCTTGAAAAGAAAAAAAAAAAAAAAGATGGAGCAGGAGAGGTGATTCTGCTATGGTAGGAGAGAGAAACGGTTCTGTGAGTCAATGCACTTGCTGCCAAGCCTGATGACCCGAGTTCAATCCCCAGGACTCACATGATGGAAGGAGAGATGCAACACTCCATCTTGTCCCCAACTCCACACTCATGCTATCATATACTCATCTATATGCAAGCGCCTACATACAAATACATCTTATACAAATTACAAGGAATTAATAAGTGCTAATGTATATAGCTAACAACTCACAGGAAACACATCCTTTGGAAGAGAGAAATAAAGCTGAATCATCTAGTCCAGAGTTAAAGAACTATAAATTTGTCTACACATAGTTCTTCAGAGTGACATTTACAAAAGGCAAAATTGGTGTTCGTCATACTCCTTCCAATCTCTGACCTTTCTTCCTCTATCCTGTAGACACAGCACACTGACACTGAACTCAGGTTTCCTTAAAGGAATAAGTAAACTTTTGGTGGCCTCGCTTAGTCCTTTCTTTTTCTTCTGGACTCATAGCAGATCTTATCCCCACATTGTGCAAGTAGGTGGTTGGCTTGAATATTTAATCAAATAATCAGATAGAAGTGAGTTGATTTCTGTTTAAAAGGTGTCCTTTAAAAAAGAGGTTGTTGATTTAGTGTATACTTTTCTGGTTCTGGAATAAGTGACTTTTATTGATTCCCAAAGGAACCCACCCCCAGAACAATTAACATATATGTATGTAACTAGGAATTACCTTTGAACTGAGGTATGTATGTGGGCTTCTGGCCTAGTTAGAGGAACCTCATGTACCATTCTCATTAATCTGGAGGTCTGTATCAGCCTTCTAGCATTCTCCTACTTCTTCCCAAACATACAAAACAACATACGTCACAAAAAAAGTACAGAATAATTGGGGAGAATTAAAGATAGAAGCACAAAGAGCAATGGATGGCTCAGCGGCCAGCAAACCCTGCACTAAAACTAGACATGTGATTGGAACTGGTGATGTGGGCCAGGAGAGAATGTTTGACCAGCATGCATAAAGCCCTGAGTTCAATTCCTAGTCACACACACGCACGCGCACACACACACACACACGGAGAGAGGGAGGGATGGAGGAAGGGAGGGAGGGAGAGAGACAGAGACAGAGAGAAAGAGAGACACACAGAAGCACACACAGAGAGACATAAATACACAGAGACACACAGACAGAGACAAAGCAGAAACAGAGATACACACAAAAACAAAGAGAGACAGATACAGAGAGAGAGACAGACAGACAGACAGATAGACACAGAGAGACAGACAGACAGACAGACACACACACACACACAGAATATCCCCTGACTAAGGCTGATGGGAAGGCTCAGGAGGTAAAGACACTTGCCATGTAAGTCCAATGACTCTGAATTCCATCCCTGAAACACACAGTGGAATGAGACAACAGACTCCAGAAAGTAATCCTCTACCTCTACACACTCTCTGTGGTACATGAGTGCTTGCAACACACATACACACATAAACACAAATAAATTAATTAATTAAATTTACAATGTGCCTATAACATACACATATTAATTTTCATTGAAGATTAAACCTACAGAAAAGTTGCAAGAACAATTAACTACGCTTTTCCTTGACTCAGTTTCACATTTGTCACCTTGGTCGTGCTCTGTCTTTGCTAAACTAATTGAGAATAAGTGGCCTACATCACAAGCTTTTATCCACAGGTACTTCAATGTGTATTTCTTAATAAGGATACTTTCTTTCATAACATAGTACAATGATTAGAATCAAGAAACCTAGCAATAAGGGCTGGAGAGATGGCTCAGAGTTAAAAGGAGTACTGCTCTTACAGAGGACCTGAGTTCAGTTCCCAGCACCCACACCAGGTATCTCAACACCGCCTGTAACTCCAGCTATAAGGAACTAATGCCCTGCGGGGGACACTATGGGCATCTGCACTCACACCTGCATGTAAATACCTACACATACACATGGCTACAAGTGAAAGAAATCTTTAAGGGATTCAACATTAAAAGAATACTTTTATCTAATATGCATCCAATTCCATTTTCAACTGTTGCCCTGACAGTATTCCTGGGTACCATATTTTTCTAGGACCATGTGCTGCATTTAGTGGCATGTCTCTTAAGTCTTTAAATCTAAAATTCTTCCTTAGCCTTTCTTTCATGACAATGGCATCTTTAAGTGTGCAGGACAAAGAGGGGGTAGATTTGTGCAGTTTACATTTTTCTGACTTGTTCCTTCATGACAGATTCAGAATATGTACTTTTATAGGGCTATCACTTCAGAGATGTGTCCTGGGTACTTCAGATCAGAGGGTCTTGTGTGTTATTTTATTCCAATTGGTAACGTGGATCATTTTATCAGAAAAGTGCCTGTCAGATTTCTTCACTGTAATTTGTTATCTTTTGTTAATCCTTTCCAAGGATTTTTTTAAATTCAAAGATATTTTGAGACTGTATAAATACCCTATTCCCCAACCAAATTTTACCCAATGACTTTAATACCTATTGATAATTCTTGTCTGAACCAGTTATTACTATAACAGGCACAAAATGGTGATTTCATCATTTCCACATGCATCCTCTTCTCATTTATCCTGCCTGGGAACATAGCTCAGTGCTACAATACTTGCCTGGCATGGGTACGGTTCTGAGTTTGAGTTTCCTGAATTGCAGAGAGGAGAGAGAGAGAGAGAGAGAGAGAGAGAGAGAGAGAGAGAGAGAGAGAGGTGGGAATAGAGATTTAAGGGGCTTATCACATATATCAGATTTCTGAGAACCTGTCTAAAAAACGGTAAAGTGAAACTATGAAGTATGGGCTCCTTTTAAAATTTTAATGTCGGCTGGGAATGGTGACACCTGCCTTTAATCTTAGTACTCAAGAGACAGAGCTCTGTTAAGAATGAGCCAGCCTGGTCTACACGGCAAGTTACAGGTTATCTAGGGCTACATAATGAGATGCTGTTTCAAAAACAAAACAAACGAGCAATATAGGGCCTAACTATCTCTAGGACCCACATAGTAGAAGGCGAGAACCAACTCCCACATCTAACTGCTACACAAAATAAAATGTAAAAGTAATGTGTTATAGTATATTTCTAAAATTGTTCATTTTTGATACTTAGCTTGCCTCCGATTTGGCAGTAGTGGGTCCCTTCAAGCTGTCTGCTCTTTTGACATATTCTTCCCGTTGTATACAAGAAATCCCCTTGTTTACTCATATAAGATCTTTCAAGAGCATCTTATACTTGCCCTGTCTGCCTTGGACTGAGTCATTACTCCCAACGAGTTGAGTTTCTTTTAATGGACAATAAGTACCCAGGAACCCAGGTCTGGACACACAAAATATATTTCAATATCTTAAAATGTTGCTGTTTACTTAGGTCGCCATATGGAAGACTCGTGCAATAGTTTATAATTAATTAGAAGTCTAGCATTACCTGCGTGATGTTGGCAACTCCCTTCATTCTAGCAGCTTGCTGCATCATCTGGAAACAAATCGGATTAGGTACTTTTTAATCATTTACAAGTTCCCAAAGCGTTTTAGGATAATACAGGGTCACCTCTCCCCAGAGACACGCTCAACTAAGTAAAACTCTGCCTACATTCCAGGCTTCGAAGCCCGTTAGTAATTCCAAATTCCGGGCTTAATCATCTCTAGGGTCTCTTCAACGCTGTCATTTTTTTTTTCAAGTGACAGACCGCTGTAAGTAGGAATCCTCATAGACGTCAAAAAATGGAGAGATTTATATAGTACCGAGAAGGGAGCTAAAAAGAACACAAAGACATGAGGCTGTGAGCAATGCGTTGCTCAGCCACGGTGCTCCTCGGGCTCCAAATTTAGTGCTGCAGTCCGCTGAGGAAGAGGTTTTGGCGGGAAGGGCTGGCAGGCTGAGAACGCCGGGCGACCCTACAGGAGATGCGCCCAGTGCAGCCTCCGCACGGCCCACCAGGGCTCGCTCTTGCGCTTCTGCTGGAAGGCAGGAGGAGCGGGGCGGGACGGACGGCGACCCCGCCCCCGGCCGCGACGCCCTTCTCAGCCTTCTCAGGCCTCATTGCGGCCGGAAGCCTCGAGCCCGCCCGACCCGCGCACCGCCCCTCCCTCCCGCCCCCGACGTCGGCGCTGCTGCGGTAGCCATGGTGACCGGTGGAGGCCCGCCCCCGCCCCCTGCCCCGGCCCCCTGACGTCGGCTCACGTCAGCGCCGGCGCGCTCCTAGCTGGGCCCTGTGGGGCGGGAGGGAAGCCGCGCCGGAGTGAGAGCCGCGGCTGTCGCCCAGAACCCAGGCGCGCCGCCCGACGCCCTCCTGCCCGCTCCGCGCCGCTTCGTGCCGGCCCGTTCGTTCGCGTTCCCGTCGCCGTGTCCTGCAGCGGGGGCCAAGCATGGTCATGGCGGATGGCCCGAGGCACTTGCAGCGCGGGCCGGTCCGGGTGGGGTTCTACGACATCGAGGGCACGCTGGGCAAGGGCAACTTCGCCGTGGTGAAGCTGGGGCGGCACCGGATCACCAAGACGGAGGTGCGGCCCCGGGGTTCGGCGGGAGCGTGGCGTGGTTGCGCCCCGGGCGGGGGACGGCGGGCCTGGCACTGCGGGGACCGCGGGGTGCAGGTCGAGTGTTTGTGGGGTGTCCCCGGGAAGCCTACATAGGCTTCCGTTCCGAGTCTCCCACCCGGGAACCTGGTCTGTGGCCTCGGCTCCCGAGCATAAGTTCCGCGTCTTCCCGGCTTTCGGCTGGGGGTGGGGTGGGAGGGGAAGTCTCGGTGCTCCGAAGCCGCGCGGGGACCAACGTCGCCGGCCGGAGAAGAGGACCAGCAGCTCCCGGGCTCGGCGGACGCGGAGCGCGGCCCGGACCAAACGTCCTTCTTTGCCCGGCGAGGAGGGGGTGCCGCGGACCGGACCAGTGCGGACGGGCGGCTGTCCATCTTCTCTGGGCCCGCAGGGTCTCTGATGCGATGCTTTGGCTGGCTTGATCACTTGCAGGAGGTATAGCTAAAACACCAGACAATAGAGCTGGTTTAAAATGGTCATCTCAGCTCTGCACCGTTCTCTGGGGTTGTCCCTTTACCAGGTGTGCATACTGGCTCTGAGCACGCTTTCCTTAAGCCACATCAGACGGACTCTACTCAGCCCTCAACTGCTTTTTGACATTGACTCTCCAGCATCCCCCCCCCCCTCGGTGATACATTCTAATGCACCGCACATATTTTCTCCAAGTCTCCGTTCTTACCTAGCCCACCCTCTTCCTTCCATTGCCTCAAGCTGCTCTCCTCGGGGTCTCTATTTTAAGACGTGCAAATTAAATACCTTGGAAAACGATCGCAACAAAACCATTTCTTAGACTACAACCTAGTGGTTTTGACGTACTCTGTTCTGCCTTGAGATTGCCACTGGAGTTTCACCGGTTTTCAGTCTTTCTCCCCAGTTTTCATCCTGTTCGGGTTTTTTCCTAATACGTTCTTAAGAACGTTCTAACCTTTGAATATAGGAACTCCCCCCACCTCCCAGGATAACTTACGCTTACGTAAGGTGAAGGGCATTTAAAAGCCTTACTGTTTTCTTAGCAGTTGTACTTTTGCCTCGTGTCCATTTCCATAAAGAAGGAGGACATGTCTAACACGTCTTCACTTTTTGTTTTGCCTCACGAATCCCTGACACACCACCTAAATCTTTCTTCTTTAGGGCATCAGTACCAAGGTCAAAATTTTTGCTTTCACAGATTTACCAGTTATGAATCTAGATTGCTTGTAATGATAAGTATATTGACATTACCAAAATTTTGCATAGCTTAATTTGATTCCAGCATTTTTTAAATGAATAAAGTGTTTCGTTCTTGTAAAGGGTTATGGCCAAATGTCATACCTTTACCCCGTTAAATTAAAAGGAAGTATCTTAAATGGGTGTATTTATGAGTTCTTTTCAATGACTGCCAAAAATAGCACATTACAGAGAGAGTCTGAACTTTTTAGTTACGTTGTTGTGTGGTTGGATACCAAATCCGTTCACACAATTTTTTCTTATTAGCAATATTTAGTGGTCAGCTGTTGTCAGAGTTAAAGTTGTACCTGAGAGCTGCATAAGTGGAACTGATCTCTTTCTCTTGAGGGTGACAATTCTGATGGTGTCCCTTTCAAGCTGATATTTCTTAGGAATCGAGCTAGGGGGCAGTGTGGAGCAACATTGCCTATGACTGTCAGATAAGTTATATTTGTGATTGAAGACACCTGTCAGATCATGGAAACTCTTGCAGTTGCTAAAGGGGGTGTGTAGTATATGTGCATAAAATTATTTTATGTTAAAAGCTAAACGTTTAGCCTATAGATTCCTCCTCACTTGTGCTTTTCTGTTTTTACAGTTCATAAGGCTAAGCATTTTGTGATAATTTTGGGATTGTTGATACTAAGGCATAGAAAGGGGAAATGGTCTAGTAGTTACTATACTTAAAAGTCTTTGTAGGTGTTCTAGTTTGCAAAATGGTTTTCTGAAGTTTTATAAGAAAGTTACATGAAGACTTGCTTAGTAAAATCATGGACTCAGTTTCTAATAATGTTTTCAGTGAGTGTTTTTCTTTAGGGACAACTGTTTTTATTTACTGAATATTTGTATCTTTGATAAATAGAACCACCATGCAAACTGTAAATAAAATAGTGAAATTTTCAACTTTTGCATTATTTTAGATTCTCATTGCTTAACATACTACAATAATTACAGTAAGAACTATTAATAGTATAAAGAAAACTATTAGAAAAATATGATTATATCTAGTGCTATGGAAGTTCTTTTGTGTACTTTGTTTTAACATTGTAGGCTTGTGTTTTAGAACTTGGAGATTTCTTTTTTTCTTCAAGTTTGATCCTAAGGCAAATTAAAAATAGAATTATTTTTATTATATTTATTTGTGTATACACATCTCTCTCTCTCTCTCTCTCCCTCTCTCTCTCTCTCTCTCTCTCTGTGTGTGTGTGTTGGTCAAAGGACACCTTGCAGGAGCTGCTTCTCTTCTTCGACTATGTGGGTGCTGGGGATCAAACTCCGGTCATCAGGGCCCACAGCAGGTGTTTTTACTCTCTGGCTATCTTGACAGCCCCTGAGACAAATCTTAGGACTTAGTTTAAACATCTATATAGATACTTTTTATTTTTAATGGCTCTTTATCTTCTGTTCTGTATCACTCATTAAAAAATAAGATATATTTTTGTAGCACTTGGGAGAAGTCTGTTTCCCTTTTAGGAAAAAAATTAGTGTACAAAAGAGACATTAATTTTGGTTTAATCTATCAAATGGCTTAACACCAAGAATGCAATTACGTCATCTGAAGCAGTATTCATGTGCTAGATCTCTGTATAAATTTTGCACACAAAAGGGAAGGGGAGGGGGTGGTAGAATCTAGTTTCCTAATATAATACTTCATAAAATCTTTGTAAGCTGGCTTATGAATTACAGGAGCTAAGTTTGTAAAATTAGCACAATGGGAAAAAAGAATAACACCGCTTAAGCTATTAAGCTATTTGGGCAGTAGTGGTTGCTAGTTTCTGTTCTATGAATGTTCTTGAGTAGTGTTTTATTAATACTATATGAGGAAGCAACTTTTCCCTTCTAGTTAGCTATATGGTTAGTTCAGGGGTGGGTTTATTTAGCTTTTTGGGTTTTGTCTAAGGAAATTTCTAGGAACATTACTTTTTACTTCTAAATGCACTGTTTTCTATTAAAGAATGTTTAGTATAGCAAATGTAAAGAATAAAGGAGAGCAAAGCACACAAGTATATAGTTCTTCCATTGTGGGAATACATTGTTCTTAGCATGTCACATTGCTTTTTAGTATTTTAATGCATTTGTTTTCTATAGGTGACAACACATAGAATATGTCTGTGCCCACACATTTTACATTTTGTTTATCATATATAACTTCTTTACAGTATTTTAGTTTAGAATTCAACCTTGTAGATGACCCATTTTACTTATGATTCTCTTATTGACTATTATATCATTTCCAGTTTTCAACAATTGACAGGGAACACATTGTGTATATAAGACTGTGTCTGTGTTTTAAATGTTTTGGGGAGAAGGAATTGCTGGTAATTATTAGAGAAATTACTAAGTGAGAAGGTATAATTTTTACACTCAAGAGTTTTTATTACTTTATCATGTTTGCTATTGAAAAAATTTTAAAATATGGATAAATAAAAATAATTACTTACACTATCAGTACCCAGAGACAGCCATCGTTATTTCCAGATCCCTGTCTATACAGATAACTGACTTTTCCTCAATACCATACTTTTTGTGTTGCTTACCCCTAATAGCCATATGAAGACAAGTGTACAGAAACTTGGGAGAAGTTCTAAAAGTTACCTTATTAAAGTGGCCTGTAGAAATTAGGCTACTTATTCACTTGCTTACCCCCAAAAGAACCTGGACTCAGAGCGACTGTCACAGGCTGTCTGAAAAGCCTTTGTGCACCAAAAAGTTTTCTGTGTGTGTTTTGGGAGTTTGGTGTTCAGGCATGATTCTCAGACTACCACCTTAAAGTGTAGAATTTCTTAACACTTCCCAAAAACAAGGTTCAAAGTTACATTTTTATAGTAAGAGTCGAAACAAAAAGAAGGGCGTGTTAAACCCGGAGCTTGGTGTTTCTCTAAGAGGGCTTTTAAATACAGTTGGTTTATATTTGCTTTGACATTCTGCAACTCTTTCCAGTAGCTTTGGTATTAGTCTTGTGCTGCAAAATACTCCGGATTTTAAGATGTAGCTGTACTATGTGCAGTAGAAGAACCTGTCACCAAATGTCTTAACCACTAACATGTGTAAATAGGCTTGGATATGATCTTCTTTTATGTGTTGAAATAGGACTTTGACTTGTCATACTATGTATATGCTTTATTACATAGACTGTTCTCTAGTTTCTTGGTTTTTAGGCAAGTAATTGGTAAATTGTTTTGCTAAATATTATTAAAATTACCTCTTTTATCAGGGAAGGGAAAACAAATATTCACAGTAAGAGTTGTGTAAATGTTCAATTTTGTGTGTGTGTGTGTGTGTGTGTGTGTGTGTGTGTGATATGTGGAGAAGGGCATGTGCATGCTATGGCACTGTGGCACATATGTGGAAACAAAAGGACAATTTTGTAGATTTAGTTCTCTCTTTCAACCTTTATATGGGTCTTGGGATTTTAACTCAGGTCATCAGGTCGTATAGGTGCTTTTACCCACTAAGCTGGCCTAGAGTTGTGTACATTTCTCTGTTCTGTAGAAATTTTTACCTTTAACAGAGTTTAGTGTGTTCTGATTTTAAATCCTCTAAGGAATTCTACTTGGCACCAGGCAATTAAGAAAGCATTTATTTGGAAATCATGAAACTGGCCTCCTTGGATTCACACGATGACATTTGATTTATAGTCCACTGCTGATTAAAGTTTCACTTCCTTGGCATCAAGTGGATTGCAGAATTCCTTAGGACAGCTCTCTTTCCTTCTTAATAGACCTTTTACCTCCTGCATCTGTGGGTTTTTTTAAGTACATGATTTCTGTAAAAGTTTTTTTCATTTAAAATTCATATAAAATGCTTTCTATCCTTCAAAGGATAGAAATATCCAATTATATCCAGTTATGATAGTTAAAAGATTGGAAGACAAAGGGGAATTTCATCAGAAACTTTTCGTTTTAAAAAGTTTGAAGTTCTTTAGACAGATTAAGAGATGAATCTTAGATAAATTAAATTGATGACAATCCTTTTATGTTTTAAGTTCTTCTTAAAAGTACAAAATATCCAGTTTCACCCAGTTACAGAAGTTAGGCCTACTCATTATAGCCATTGTGGAAAAGCTTGCAGAAGAAACTATAAACATTCTTACTTCTACTCTCAAAACTCAGGAGATGATGGTGCAGAGCCTCCTAATTCACTTGTATTTATGTTTGAAATAAAGTTGATATCACTGTATATATAACCTATGTTCTTGTATTTCACTTGTTTGTAACATTTCCAAGTCTTAAACAAAAACACTGTCTAAAAGCATCCACTAAAATGATAAAGATGGACAATATCAAGATTGAAGTGTAGGAAAACAAACACTTCTTCAGCATATGCTGATAAATAGAAAATAAAGGAAACTTTGGGAGATTTTTAAATACATCCCACAAACAACAAGAGTCAGCCCTTATCCTATGCATTTACCCAAAGAAATTAATGCGTATGCCCATAAATGGAATGTGTCATTTGTACATAGCAGCTTTATTCATAGTAAAGCAAAACTTGGAACAGATACATACATACAACACACACACACACACAAACACACACAAAACCACTGTATAAGGCGGCGGTTTTCAACTTTCCTGGTGCTGCAACCTTTTAATATAGTTCCGCAAGTTGTGATGACCCCCAATCATAAAATTATTCTTGTTTCTACTTTGTAACTGTCATTTTGCTACTGTTATTCATCATAAAGTAAATTTGTGATATGTAGGACATCCGATAGGTGACCCTGAGACAGGATCACTCAGTCTCCAAGCGGTCATGGCCCACAGGCTGAGAACATCACTAGGAGGCATCTTGCGTGTCACTGCCGTATTTTATTTAACTAATTTGCTTTGCTGAGCAGAACGTTCATCTTCCTCTGTTGAAGTGCTCTGAGTGTTCCAGAGGATATTCTTTTGCATACATTTGCATACTGATTATTTCCTCAGAGCAGTTTCACTGCAATGGAATTCTTGGGTGAAGAGTTCATCCATTACCTCTCTCAAGGCCACAGCATCCTCCACAAAAACAGTACCCATAATTACTATTAGAGAAAACACTTTGAGGAATACTACTCTAGAGGGTTCTTTTTTTTTCTCCCCAATACACAAAGTTCCTTGTATTTTCCTTGCTATTTAATTTGTATTTCTTTGATTACTTTGACTGTAGTATTATTATATGATAGCTGTTTGCATTTTTCTTGTAAATCGTTTTTTGTGATTTTTGCCTCTCTTTTAATTGCCTTGTGGGAAGTTACTTTGGATTACTTCTCTTATAACCTTAAAAATCCTCAGACCATATAATTATTTTCAACTGTTTATATTTTTGTATTTAAATGATACATTTAATTTATTTACACAGAAATTCTTGTCATTAATTCAGATAGTTCCCATCAGGTTCTTTTTCAGCATCAGAGTCCTCAAACTTAACGGAATATGTGATTCTTAAGTTCCTTTATAAAAACTGTTAAATTGCTTTCTAGAAGAATATACCTCATTTATATTCATACAAAATTTCTACAAAATGGCTGTCTCATCAAAACTTGGTTCATGTGGATATCTACTTTTCAATCTTTGCTAATATAAAAGTGAAAATGACATTTTTGTTTGTTTGTTTTAAATTCACATTTTTCTGAGTGTATCCGTGGTTGAATGGTCAGCTCCTTTTCATAGGGTTTTGAGTGAGAGCAGTCTTTCTGATTTATCCTGTATGTCCTCCTATGTTAGAGAGGAAGCCTTGCTTTTCCTCCTTAGTGGAAGGAATATTATTTTTAAGAGAGTGTGTATAACCAAGAGTTAAACAGTTGGATGATTCAGTTAACATAAAAGAGGTCCTTCAATTAACAGAATCAGTTTTGACCTTTTTGACCTTCTCTTGATCATGCAGATTTTTGTCCCAGTTTTAGAGCTATAAACAAGTAGGAGAAGATATGCAGAAAAACTAAGTTTATACTTACCTGTAAATCAAACAGTGTTTTGTAAAGTATGCTTTTGAGAAATTCCAACTTTTTTTTAAAAACCAGTTTTAATCACCTTACTCTTACAGACATGATAAGTTCTTTGAAGATAGGAATCTCCTCTGATTTGTTTCTGTATCCTAGGCATAATATTTGGCATACAATAGATGCGTGGTGAGTGAACTTTTTTAAATAGTGAGGAAATTGATTTTAGGATGGAAGATCTGAGGTTGTATCTGTTCATCTGTCCCCTCAGCCACCTTAATTTGCTAGAGCTTTAGAACTGTTGCTGATTATTTTTTCTTTTGGGGGGGTGGAGCCAAGAAGGGTCTTGGGATTTGGACAAAGGGCCGCGTGCATGCTAATATGTGCTAATATGTAATGCCTTTTGAATCTCTGTTTTATTAGCTCCTAGTTTTCCTGCTTCTTCCATTTATTTGACAAAATTGAATGGTAAATGAGATAAAATGCATTTAAGTATCTTGTAAAACTAAGACACGTTATGCAGTTGGCAAAGTTACTGTCATTAATACTGCATTTCTGAGAAGTTCTTGGCAAATATTTCATCAAGCTCAGCCGAGATTCCTTGATGATCAAAAGCTCCGTTCTTCCTATGTCTGGGCATTACCTGGACTGTTTTTGTACCTCTTATCCATTTAGGTACAGTTATGTTACTGAGTTCCAACTAATGGGATGAGTGAGGCCTGCCCATCAAAATCTCCCAGGAGGCTCCATTAGAGCTCTTTCCTCTTTTCTAGTTAGGATGGAGACAGCCTTCAGAGCAATCTTAGAAGCCACACCTTACACATGGGAAAGCCTTTTTGAACTGTATATGTTTGTTAATAACTCCACCCAGCTAAACTTGTTATATGAGCAAGACATAAACTTCTGTTGTACTTGAATCATTATAGCTGAGTCTATTAAAGCAGTTAGACTGCTCTACTATAGGGAACACTGGAACATACACCTTTCTTTAGAGACGCATAATCCCCCTCAGGGTGTCATAAATAAGGAGTATTGGTGTGCAGTTCTGCTCCCAGGAGATCCTGTGGCTTCTGGCCTCAGAAGGCACCTGCACTCACATGGTGCACATAAACTCACACAGGCACACACAAATACACATTTTTTAAATTAAATCATGAGAAAACGATATGTACAGAATTTCTTAATGAGAATAATTACACTATTTTTAATGTGATTCCTTTCTCTCAAATTCTGTTACATGGTTTTCACTCATCTCATAATAGCAGCAGCTTGTTGGTGAGAAAGGTGTTGATGTCTAGACTTTAGAAACTGTAGGAAAAGACATTTCCTTGAAACATGATGTCTGTGAAACTCCATGTTACTTTCCTATAGAAAGTTTCATTCCAGCACAGCCTTGCCCTTTTATCTGGCAGTTTTTATGAAAGTTACAGATCCTGGATTTTGTCACACTGGTTAGTAAGAAAAATGGGGTCTCTTTAAATATGTGAGTTGGAGGAGGTCCTCTCAGAAGGCTAGAGACAGCAGTACTCGCTGTTTCTCGTAGCAAGCAAGCACAGTACAGTCACTGGCAGTTCATTTTGCTAGCAGTTTGACATCAGTTTTCTAGAATATTTTGATTATTTAGGATAGTGAAACATCATCAGACATAATGAAAGAAGCTTTTCACAAAGATACTTTTGAAAAAAACATGACAAAGCATAAAGCAGCCAGAAAGAAGAGAAAAACGGGGGGGGGGGGGGGGAATGTGTGAATGGGAAACTAAGGAAGTCCAGCGACAGACTGAGTCCTATTCTCTTGTATACCTTTTGGGAATGGTGAGCCATTAAAGAATATATATTAATTGATATTAAAAGTTATGCTGAAACAACATAGGCTAAGCAGTATTTGAAATTCTCTTTGCTAGAATATGAAGTCCACATTAGAATTTCTTTGGAACTTACTAGAATTAAATATGGGGAGTTTTCAATTACCAAATATTTTATTTAAACCAGATTACCTTATTCCAAATCTATGAATTTATAAAAATTAGCCCTTTTCAGTTATATGAAAAGAAAAACAAAACAAAAAGAAAACCATGTAATTGTTGTTTCTGAGTACTTTGTCATTCACCTTCAAATTCCCCTTTTTTGGATTTGTATTTAATTATGGCAGAATCAGGTCACATCATCTATTGAAGTTAAACTCTTAGAAAGTTCAAATTAATACAGTTATACACACTTACAGTTTTGCATTTTAATTTTATCCCATTTATATCCTCATAGATTTAATATTTTGCATTTCAGTATTTTTTTTAAGTGTACCTGTGGGAAGAATCTAGAAGGAGTTGCAGGAGGGGGAAGAATATGATCAAAATATATTGTATGAAAAATGCTAATAAAATTTTTAAAGGCTTTCAGAGAGTGGAAAAAGTCTATCTGTATATTATTTAGATCCTGTCACTTTTCTAGAAAAGCTTTTCAGCACAGTAGAAACTGCCATCCACTGCTTCCCACTTGGCAGATACTCACTCTGTAGGGAATTTACAGTGAGATGGGTAGTTGAAAGTGCTAGGACTTTTTCAACTTAAAGTAACTTTGAAGAGTTGCTTTCCACAACACACTAAAGACTCTGGCAGACAAAATTTATTGTGCCTTGTAATTAGTAGAAGCTTAAAATATGTATGTTGCATGAATGAGCAAATGAAAATTGAATTATGCTATCAGTGTAGGCACCCAAAGGTGCCATCTCAGATATCATCTTCCATGGAGACTGTTAAGTTATATATTAATTGTATTTATGTGTCTTCTGGGCTACAGGTGGCTATAAAAATAATAGACAAATCACAGCTGGATGCAGTAAACCTTGAGAAAATCTACCGAGAAGTACAAATAATGAAAATGCTCGATCATCCTCATATAATTAAACTGTACCAGGTATGGCTAACCCTCATTTCTCCTTGTGCTTTCCACATTCAAATGTCTGGTTTCATTGTGCTTTTTACTTGTATGCTAGGTTTTCTAGTGTATATTTTTAAAAAAACAGTTTCTTAATATTTAAATTTGTAAAAATTGAACTAGGAAGTTACTTGATAATATAACTTGATAATATAAAAGTTGTCTTTTAGACTATCAGCTAACTATTTTAAAAATTGGCAGTTGTGCCTAAACTTGCTGAGTTTGCAAAGGTAGTAGTACCATAAATAAGAATGTCATACACATTGTTTAGAAAAGCTTATGTTTTATGAAATAAAAAGGCTAGTATATTACATAGAGGCAAACTTTGTAATATCTAGATTTATGACTTTTCTTATTTTTTTGATGAGTCATAAAAGTAAGCCATTTTTTAAAAAATCAGTTTTATTAAGATATTTTGTGGGCTGGAGAGATGGCTCATTGATTAAGAGCACTGACTGCTCTTCCAGAGATCCTGAGTTCACTTCTCAGCAACCACATGGTGGCTCATAACCATCTGTAATAGGATCCAACACCCTCTTCTGGTGTGTCTGAAGACAGCTACAGTGTGTACTCATATATATAAAATAAATAAATCTTAAAAAAAAAAAGAAATTTTGTAAAGTAAACTGTGTCTAAGTTTAAGCTATGTGTTTTAAAAGGAATGTTTTCTCAGATTTTTTAAAGTAGTATTTCATGTTTAATAATAAACTATCTTTAAAGGTTTCTGTTGATTAATGTACTGTATCTTTCAATTGAAAATGGTTTTTAAACTGGAAGGACCTGGTATGCTGACCTGTGGTTTTGACGGCCTGTGATAGGTGCACCCATGGGGTGCTGGACTTACCTGTTTTCAGAAGTTTTGTGAGCCGATGAACATCACAGTAGTAACTCAGTCCCTGCAAGTGTTTAATATCATAGGAATGGGATTAAAACTCAGAGCCCTTTTCTTAGAAGAGCAGTTTTGGCTGTCACACCACTGCACTCAGGTGGCCCACCCAAATGTATAGGGAACATTTAAGAACATGTTAAAACTTCTAGTTTTGTTTATTATGTCCTTAAGTGCATTTTATACAGGACATACATATATAGTGTGTTCTCTATCTCCTGCTCTCCCTAACTCTCTATGTATACATACACGTGTACATATACTTGTATGTATATTTATACTTATGTGTATGTGCATACAATTGTAAACAATGTTATTGTTTGACAATTCAACTTAAAAAGTTGGAAACCATCAACTTATGATAAACCTCCAAAGGAAGTAAGAATATGTATCCTAAGCCACTCAAAAGATTTCCTAAAATTCTAAAGCTGTAGCAGTCTAAGTCAAAATGTATCAGACTTTCCCCTGTAAGCATTTGTTTTACATTCCTAAAGAAGATAGTTCCATAATCGTTTTAGAAGTGCTGATAAACCATGTTCAAAACTGATTCACTATGGTTCATATGATATGGCCAGCTATATGTAAAGTTGAGTTACTATTTGAATTTTTAGTTCCAAATTGTCAGCAATTCTTTTTTCTTCCCTTGATGAAGCAAAGTGCTAAACCTGTATTTTAGTGCAAAATTAGTTTGCAGCCTTTCAGCAGACAACTATTAAGAATGTTGCAGAGGTAGGGACATAGCTCCTTTGATAATGTATTTGGCATGCAAGCTAAATGACCTGAATTTGGTCCCTAGAACCTGTATAAAGCCAAGGACTTGAGTATAATCCCCAGAACCTATGTAAAAAGACAAGAGTGATGTACATTCATACCTAGTATGGAGAAGGAACATGGATCCCTGGGACTGGAAGCACTAGTCAACCTCATATAATCAGTGGGCACAGGGAGAATCTCTGTCTCAAAAGACAGAGTGGGTAGCTTCTGCGGAACACCTGAACCTGACCTCTCCCTTCCACATACTTGTACACATGTGCACACATACATGCAGAAATACACACTCATACACACAGACTCTCACCACACATACAAGTTACATAGAGAAACAATCTAAAAATTGCTTGAATCTAAGTATGTATCCATATAGTTCTAAAAATTAAATTGCTAACAATGGAATACTTCTTTTTTGAACCTAGAGAAGCTAATTTAAATGAAAACATAGTAGATTTGTGAATAAACAGCTTGCAAGCAATGCTTTATAATTTCAGGGAGCTGGAGAGATGGCTCAGCATTTTAGAGCATTGGCTGCTCTTTCACAGAACCCAGGTTCAGTTCCCAGCAACCACTTGGCAGCTCACAACTGACTGTAACTCCAGTTCTAAGGGATTTAATACCCTCACACAAACATACATGCAAGCCAAACACCAATACACATAAAATAAAAATACATAAATCATTAAAAATAAGTAAATTACAGTAGCTTGTAACTATTAAATAAAGTAGGGAAGAATATAGATTCCACACTGTGCTGGCTCAGCTAGACTACAGCCTTGATAACACAGCACACAGACTTACGCAAAGAGACAATGGAAAAATCTGCAAAGCTTCTTGTTCACCTCCTGCACTTGAATGTGCATATGAGTCACTTTTGTTAAAGTGTCAGTTCTGATTCAGTCGGCCTGGAGTCAGGCCTGAAGTTCTGCATTTCTAGCAGGTACTAGCAGCTGCTACTGCTGGTCCATGAACTCACACTTAGAACAAGGATCCAGTATTCACAAAAAGGATGGCATGAGTCTACCGAAGCTTGTAAATGTTTCTGACTTCTCAATTGTTTATAACTTACTCTTTGACTTACAATTTTAATTTATGCAACTCTATGAAATGTGGTAAAGTAATCCTTCCTATCTGACTAATGTAGGATCATTTATCAATAGGTAATGGAGACCAAAAGTATGTTGTACCTTGTGACAGAATATGCCAAAAATGGAGAAATTTTTGGTAAGTTTTTTCTTTACTTTTTTTGAACTTGAGAAAGTCACTAGCCTGCATAAATGGGAGATACTTCAAATTAATTTTTCTGATTATTTAAGAATTGATAGTATTTTAAGTTTTAAACTAAAATAAAATACTAGGTAAGTTAAAATATGGAATATAACCTTTTCTCATTTATATATAAATATATATAATAGATATATCATAGATAGATAGATAGATAGATAGATAGATAGATAGATAGATAGATAGATAGATAGGGAGAAACTTGCCACCTTCCAAGAGAAATTTTATTTCCTTTTACCTCTTACATTCTGTTTATTGAGTTCTGCTTTGGCTTAGTTTTGGGGGGGATTCAGTGGTGACCTCTGTGTAATCTCATGGCTTCTTAAGCTACACTGTAGCTGTAAAACTTAGTTTAAGTGGGTTGCTTTCAGACATTTGGCCTTTTTCAGTTTGGGGATCTGATACCTATGTTGCTATGGGTGTTCATGTACCAGTCTTTCATTTCTACAGTCTACCTTGAAGTAATATCTGCCCCGACATAGTCTAAGAACGTTAAAACAATATACTTCTGTTTTGCCTTGCCTGACCATCATGGTTTTCTCATATTCTACTTGAGCCTATTTTATAAAACACAGTATAACATTGTTTTTGTTTTAACAGTATATCCCCTTTAGCAGAGATTTCCATCTTTTTAAAATCCTATTTATCAGAAGTTACCTCTTCCACATTTTTTTGTATACCTAAATATTTTCACCTTTATTTCTTTGTGTGGATGCATAGTTTCATGCAAGGTCAGATTTTCTTAGAATTTCATGTATTGAAGGTGATGAAATCCTTCAGTCTTTGTATATCTAAATTAGTCTCAGTCTCTCTCTCTCTCTCTCTCTCTCTCTCTCTCTCTCTCTCTTTTCCTGGTATAAAGGGATTGAACTAGAGGCAGTTTTCACTGATTTTAATAATTTGATAATATGCTATTGTGGTTTTCTTTAAGTTTTTTTTTTTTTTTTTTTTTTTTTTGGCTTAGTGTTCACAAGCTGCTTAGACTTGTAAATACAATGTTTTCACTGAATTTAGAAATCCTTCAGCCACTGTTTTCTTAACTGATTGTCTTAGTCAGGATTTCTATTCCTGCACAATCATCATGACCAAGAAGCAAGTTGGGGAGAAAAGGGTTTATTCAGCTTACACTTCCATGTTGCTGTTCATCACCAAAGGAAGTCAGGACTGGAACTCAAGCAGGTCAGGAAGCAGGAGCTGATGATGCAGAGGCCATGTGGAATGCTACTTACTGGCTTGCTTCTCCTGGCTTGCTCAGTTTGCTTTCTTATAGAACCTAAGACTACCAGCCCACAGATGGTACCACCCACAAGAGGCCCTCCCCTTTGATCACTAATT
Organism: Uromys caudimaculatus; assembly: GCA_028551405.1. Lineage (NCBI taxonomy): Eukaryota > Metazoa > Chordata > Mammalia > Rodentia > Muridae > Uromys > Uromys caudimaculatus. The sequence goes on from CM052706.1 coordinate 66,813,878, forward strand.
GAGAAAATGCCTTATTGCTGGATCTCATGGAGGCATTTTCTCAGCTGAAACTCCTTTCTTTGTGATAACTCCAGCTTGTGTCAAGTTGACACACAAAACCAGCCAGTACACTGGTTTTCTATCCCATCTCTTTCTCCTCTCCTTCAGAGTCTAGGCCAGTGTATTTTAGGCTTTTTGAAATTATCCCGCAGCTCAATAGATTTTTTTTTCTCTCTTTTTCCTCCCTATGTTTCATTTTAGGTAGTTACTCTTACTGTGATGTCAAGTTCACTGGTCTTTTATTCTAAAATGTCTAATCTGTTTTCCTAGTTAAATGTATTTTTGACCTCAGACACTGAGTAAATTACAACTTGATTGAAACCCTTGATTTATAGGAGTATGTGTGTGTCTCACTTTGTGTGTGTTCTGTGTCCTTATTTAGCTATTGAACATCTGGTATACAGTTACAATAATTTCACGTTCATGTTTGCTAATCTCCGGCATCTGTCAGCTCTGGGTCACTTCTGATTGGCTACTGTTTCTCATCTGTTTTGACATATTTCCCTGCTTCTTTGCATGAAAGGATAGAGAGACAGGGAGTGAAAGAGTAGCGGTCATATTTGAAAACACAGTCTTATGTATGGAAAAAGAGGATTATCAGGAGAGAGAGAAGAGCAAATGCAGACTGTCCCTGAGGCCACGGAATTCCGGTATGTCCAAGGGTTAACAAAGAGTCCAGCATGGTTGGAGAGAAGAAAGCAGGAAGTAGGAGCAAGAAGGAGCAAAGAAAAGAACTAGTGGGAGATGCAGTCAGAAAGGTAAATAAGAAGAGGAGTAAGGAGAGGACTTAGGGGCTTTGCATTCATTGAGGAGGCGTTGGTTACTACTGAAGGTTTGCAGTAGTCATTGAGATATCAGCATGGGGCTGGAGAGAAGTTTCAGTAGTTAAGAGCACTGGTGCTGCCGGGCAGTGGTGGCGCACGCCTTTAATCCCAGCACTTGGGAGGCAGAGGCAGGCGGATTTCTGAGTTCGAGGCCAGCCTGGTCTACTGGTCTACAGAGTGAGTTCCAGGACAGCCAGGGCTACACAGAGAAACCCTGTCTTGAAAAACCAAAAAAAAAAAAAAAAAAAAAAAAAAGAGCACTGGTGCTCTCCCAGAGGACCCTGGTTCAATTCCTAGCACCTCCATGGCAGTTCAACTCTAACTCCAGTTTCAGGGAATCTGACATCCTCTCTGGCCTTCTTGAACACCAGGCACATATGTGGTATACAGACATATGTGCAGGAAAACACCCATACACATAAAATAAAATAGACTTAAGCAGCCAAGTGACTGCCCGAGTCAGCACCTTCAAATCATCACTGAGACAGACACTGCTGTTTTGAAAGTAGATTGTAGCTGGAAGGTGTAGAGAGCAAAAGATCTGGTTGGACAGTGTTAAAGTAGTTGCTGACTGCTCCGTTCAGGATGGAAAGTAGTATAGGGAGTCATATATATGTGTGTGTGTGTGTGTGTGTGTGTGTGTGTGTGTGTGTGTGTGTGTGTGATGCTGTGCAAATGTGGAGATATAGATTGACATTAAGTGTCTTCACTCTACAGCTTTCTAAGGTCTTACTGAACCTGGATATGTGTATATATGTGTGTGTGTGTGTGTGTGTGTGTGTGTGTGTGTGTGTGTGTGTGATGCTGTGCAAATGTGGAGATATAGATTGACATTAAGTGTCTTCACTCTACAGCTTTCTAAGGTCTTACTGAACCTGGAACTCACTGTTTTGGCTACACTGCCTGACCTGCCAGCCCCAGAGATCTACCATTGGGATTATAGGTGCATACTGCCGTGCCAGGATTTTTACATGGGTCCTGGGCACTTAAACTCAGATCCTCTATTGAACCTGTTTTATATGTGGATGCAGAGAATCTGAATTCAGGTCCTAATGCTTGCACAGTAGGGACTTTGCTGGCTGAGTCATTTTCCCATTAGCCCTTTAGTATATATTTTGAAAGTAAAATCAATTTGACTTCTTGGCAGGTAGAGACCACAGCAGTAGTGTATATAATTATGGGAGCAACCAAGGTCTAGTTTCCAAATCCCTCAAATTAAAGAGGAGAAAGCAGCAGACAAGACAGAGGAGGGAAAGGAAGAGAAAAGGGTTTGCTGAAAACCATGTGAGCTACATAGTCTCTGGAGGGTGAGCAGGTATCTGTGTCAGGTGATGCTGGTAGACCAAGAACAGTGAAGAGTGGAAGTTTACATCACCACTTTGTAGTAGGGAGAGCAATTTTGGAAGAGCATCTGGACTAAAAACTAGACCAACGGTACTTAAAGAACAAATAGAAGAAAATAGTGAGCACAAAATAGGTAACTTTCAAGGAGAAAAATGTGGAGATAGTTCGTATAGGGTTAGTGAAGTCAAGAGAAGGCTTTTTAGGTCTTTGTGTACTTTTAAAGGGTTGTGGGGGGGGTTGTTGTTGTTTGGTTTTTGTTGTGGTTTTTTTCCCTCCCTCAAGATAGGATTTTTATTGTGTAACAGCCCTTGATGTCCTGGGACTCACTTTGTAGACCAGGCTGGTCTGCCTCTGCCTCCTGAGTGCTGGGATTAAAGGCATGTGCTACTACTACTGCCCAATTATATTTTTATAGCTTTATCCTATAGTTTTAATAAACTAGAAATAGCTTTACATGTTAGGTATCATCTTTATGAAAAGAGTATAGTCTCAAGTTTTCTTGCTGTTGAGATCGTTGAAATAGGCTTGGATCACGTTAGCATACAAGTTGAGGCACACTTTTGCCTTAAACGTTTTGTGAACTTTTGCATTAAATGTTTATTCTTCATGTAAACTATCTGGCTATCTAGAGTAAATGTTCAATTTAAGTTTTGAAAAGAAGAATCTGTTTTAGATAGAGAAGTTGGACAGAGTGTTAGTTAAATTTCCACTCTGGTACAGTTCATTTCAGTTCTAAAGTCAATGAGTAATAGAACTTAATTTTAAAATATGATGAAATCCTTGAGTAATATTTACTGTTTAGAATGGAAGACTCTAGAGGAATCAGAGATCATTTAGTTCAGTTTATTTTTATTTATTTTGGCTTTGTCATTCATACGGATTGTAGCCTGACAGAACTCAATGGCTTTTCTTACAAAAACAAACAAACAAACAAACAACAAACCAACCTATTTTTCTTTCCTTTTTTTAAAACTTGGCTTCATCATGTACCAAGTCGTCTAAGCTAGGATCCTTGATGTCAATATTGATTTCATTCCCTGTATCCCTCTTTGGATGGTTTGAAATTCTGCTTGTTATGCTTCCTACATCTCTCTCAAAAAAATCTGCATCTCTCCATCCTCCTTCTTCCCTCTCTGTAGTATGCAGTTGTTTAATTGGTTTATTTTACAAGGTCTCTAGAATTTTCCAGAATTAGATGTTTTTCTGCACCCTCTTTTTCCCTCCCTCTCTCTTTCTGTGTTTGAGGCAAGGCCTCACTGGATAGCATAGGTCTCAAACTTGCAATTCACCAGTTCTCCTGTCTCTGCCTCCTTCCCAGTGGTAGGATTCAAGTATGCACCACTATCCATGATCAGAGAATTTTTCTAAAACACAAATAGAGTCATGTTAGTTGTCCTCATTTTTTAAGTTGCTTTAATGACCATTAAATAGAGTGGGTAGGGGGAGGGAATAATTTTGAAACCAAGGTACTTAGAGTCCTACTACTCTAAGTACTGGGACTACTTAGTTTTGAAGAAACAGTTTTGAGAAAAAGAATAATTTTTTATGTAGCTTCTATATGTGATAATATTCAATTTGAGCAACATTTATCAAATAGTGAAAAATATGTGTGAGATTTCAAATAAATTAAGCTAAAAATGTGTTAAGTCAGCTGGAGATGTAATAAAGCAAAACACATAAAATAGTATAGGAATATGTATTTTGAACTATATTTTAGTGTTTATTTTATCTTTTAGACTTTAGAATCACCATTTATCTTTACAAGTATTATTTTAGTCCTACTCTGTGCTGGGAGAATGAACTGTTCCTTTTTATTTCGTCTTTTTTCACTCTCTTATTTTTATATTTAGTTGGCCAGCAGACTGTACAGTGTTCTTGCAAAAAGACTTGACTCTGCTTCTGCAGTTGTCACCCACATCTAGGCTTTCATCACCTCACGTCTAAGTTGTGAGGACCTCATGTTCACAGTCCTCATTTCTTCCCTAATCAAGTCCATTTCAGCTCCACCATTCAGCTCCTGAGATATCATTATTATATCACAACTGTGTTAACAGCTTTCATGGACCTCACTCTCACTTAAAACTCACTCTTCCCAGTCTGTTACTAGGTAGCTCTATTAATTGAGTGCTTGTGCCCAGCTATTCCTTGCATAGTTTATTAATAATCATTAATATAGACAACCAAATTACAGATTAAGCTACCTGCTTTAGTTAAGCAACTTTTTTCTCCTTTCGCCATCCTCCCTCTCTGTTTTCCTCTCCCTTCCTCTCCTCTGTTTCTATCTCCCAAATTCTAATTTTTGCAAAATGTATGCTAGTGTAAGGAGTAAACTAATTTCCAGGGTTTGTTGTTTGTACCAGTCTGCCTTCATTTCTACTTCCATATCCTACTTTTCCTCCAAGGTAACCACATTTACTTCTTTAGCTCATTCATTCGTTTGGATCAATTTCCATTTCCCTAATATTCTTATGTTTCTGTTTCTAAGTTTCTAAGTGTTTTAAGTACGATATTTTGAATGCCTCATGAATTCTTCCCCTATATGTAAAGAAGTGTGCTAAGAAAGCATAAGGACCAGCTGTAGAAGACCTTGTACGCTAGAATAAGGGGTTAGCATTGTCTCTTAGAGTGACCATCCTTCAACCTAAAGTTGATATGTATGAATGGATGTTTCAGGAAGATAATCCAGTGGTGGTGTGTAGTCTGACATTGAGCAGGGAAAAGAGGCAGTTTAAGAGACTGTTTTGTTTACATGGAAGAAACAAAGGAAAGGTCTGATTAAGATGATAGCATCACACAAAAATATTTTAAGTATGAGACATTTCCAGTTCTATAAATAAGACAATTGATATTTGTTGAGCATTCCTAAGGTAGGTGCTAAAGTACTTAATTTGATCATTTCAATCTTTAAAAAAAAAAAAAAAAAAAAAAAAAACTTTGTAAGGAAGGCTCTGAGAGATTCAGAAATTTTTCTAAAGTCATACAAGAATTAAGTGACAGACTGGCCTCGGATGAGCCAGTGAGGCAATCCCAGAGTCATTACTACCAGTAATTACCTTCTCCCCGAGAGATCTTACTGACTCAGATTTAGGATTTAAAGCAAGTACAAGTGAATAATAATGGTGAAACTGTTGACAGCAATATGTAGGTCTGGCTTCAAGTGGAAAATGATGAATTAGATTTTAACACGTTGTTGAAGGTGGTAATCAGGACATTTAGTTTGATGTAGACAGTTGGCATTTGAAGATAGGATAACAAAATTCAAAAGTGAGTTTAACTGCAACCATAAAAATGCAACAGTCTTACAGGGGCAAGGGATTGGAACTAGATCCTTCACTAAAAAGGATATTCAACATTATATTTATCAGGGAAATACTGACTGAAAACCCCAATAAGGCAGCATCCTGCATCAAGTAGAATAGTTAAATTTAGAGGTGGACAATGCTACATGGAAGAAAGGCTGTGAATAACTACAACTTTCATACTGCAGGTGGAAGTGTAATTTGTGTGGCTACTTAGAAAAGGTGATAGTTTCTTATAAAGTTAAGCATGCCTTTTTCTAACCATGAAGCAGCTCTGTTCCTAGATGTTTGCCCAGGAATGTTCATGGCAACCCTTTTTATAATGTCCAAAGGAAGAGCAATCAAAATGCCCACCAGTGGGATAATGTATCCAAAAGTCTGTAGTATTATATAATGCAAAGGAAGATGATTCTGAAGGCAAAAGGAGTGTTCCTCATAAGCCTACAAGATCACATAAATAAACCTTACAGACACTGCTGAGCAGGAATCTGGACACAAGAGTACAGTTTGAAGCAGGGTTGTGGCACACACCTATAATCCCAGCACTCAGGAGGCAGAGGCTGGTACATCTCTGAGTTTGAGATGAGCCTAGTCTACAGAGTGAGTCCAGGACAGTCAGGCTTATGCCTCAAAAAAATAAAACCAAAGTATACATTGCATCTTTTCATCTGCATGAGATTCTATCACAGGTGACAACCATGGATGGTTATAGAACTTGGCAAGTATTTGTCATTAGAGACAGGAGAATATAAGCACCCTTACATTATCTCTTATGAAAAATCTCATAGCTAGATCCGTTTATCTGTCACAAGACCTTTCTGATGCTCTACTGGTTCTCAAAATAGAACATACAAATTTTAGATTTGTGCTAATGTTGATCTAAAACCCTTTGTTCCCTATCTCTTTCAAGCCTTCCCTCCTTTCCTTCCTTTCTCCATCCCTCCTTTCCTTCATTACTTCTTTCAAACTAATTGAAGTTCTATCTTATCAAAAGTTGTTCTTAATTAATTCTGTCTACATTGATTTCCTCATAGAAAAGTAGTCTAAGTTATTCTGTATAACTCATATTGATAATATATCTACAAAACTAGTTTTCATAATTATTAGTCTTCATATCTTTTTGTTGCTATTGTATTTTGTTATTGTTATGTTTGGGTTTCGTGTATATGATGTATGTATGTGTATCACTGCACAAGTGGAGGTCAGAAATTAATATTGGGTATCTTCTTTTATTATTCTCCACCATATTTTTCTTTTCAAGATGGAGTCTCTTACTGAAACTAGAGATCACTCTGGACTACACTGGCTAGCCAGTTGAGTGCCCAGCATCCTGCCTGTCATCATCCCTCTGCACAGGGGTTGCAGATCAATGAGTGCACACCTATTATATGGATGTTGGGGGTCCTCAGGCTAGCACAGAAAGTACTTGACTCACTGAGCCACCTCTGCACTGTTTTGTTTTATGACAAAGTCTCTTGTAGCTTAGAACTTATTATGTAGCTCAAGATTACCTTGAATTTCTGGTCTTTGTGCCTTCACCTCCTAAGTGCTTGGGATCAAACCAGGACTTCTTGCCTGGCATGCAAGCATTCTAGCAGCTGAGCTATCTCTAGCAATTCATGTCTACCTTTTCTCTCTAACAGATTATTAAAGTACTAGTTAGAATTTAGCAAAATACAAACCATTTTATAAATGCCTGTTGAGTGAACAATGTACTAGCCTACTTTGGCCTTTATAGGACTTATTTACTCAGGGAAGCCAAGGAGAGAATGCTGCCAGTTAAGTAGTCTCAGGCACTTCTTTGTTCAGCTTTTGAAAGGAGTGTTTACTCTTGGGGAGATAAACATGAATGAGGAAATACCAACTGAATCAAGGGAGAAACTGGTTTCCTCTAGAATCCTAAGCAGTTTCTTCATATTTAATGATAGTTCCACCTTTAATATTTAACTTTACTCTGACTCCTATACCTCCCTTAAAATATCCTTTTTCAGATGTCATGGTAAATGAGAACGTATATAACTTTCTTTTCTGATTCTTAAAATACCTAATAGATACCATTTTCTCGGGAGCTTATAGTATGCAATAGCACATGAATTTGCTTTAAAAGATGTTGGCTGTTTCCTTTGGAGTTATAGGTATGATTAATGAAAGTTATTCAAGAGTTCAACATTCTTTAGAGTTATTTCTTACTTATCCATGTGGTTATAACTATTTCTTACTTATCCATGTGGTCACGTGCAGTAAATGGTGCAAAAATCGTAGAGTGGTTGCCTCTGCAGACAATTTGGGTTCTGTTCAAACAATTAAACCTGCAGTCAGCAGATTCCGGACTGGTAATTAAATTACCCATAGCCTTTGTTTTCAGATTTCAGCCCCTTGATATGCTGTGTCTTTTCAGGCTGAATTTGTGCCTGCGGTTTATTGATTCATTTCCTGTCTTTCCCTTTCAATGGTAACATACTGAGATGCCAGCTGTGATAATTGAAAAGAGCTTTGTTTAAATCAAAATACCTTTAGACAGTTCCTCAGAGAACCAGAGAGACAGTCTTCATGGCTGTTGATTACTATCTTAATAGCCTAAAGAAAATGTTAGATCAGTGATCCCATTCGCTTTCTGAATTTTAGTAAACTTGAAGGTGGTAATCACTTCACATAACCACTGTGACTCTAATTTAACTTTTACGTTTTTAAAAACTTCCTAATTGAGGTCCCAGGAGACTATTACTTAAATTTACCTCCATCTCTAGTTTTTCCATCATTGCTTTAGTTTAGATCTTCATCATTTCTCATTTTAGTTACTTCAACAGGCTAGGGTTTCTGCCTCCCAACTAGTCCCTCATAGGTTACAGTGTTACTGTCAAAATGATCCCTTAATCATAACCAGTCTCCTCTGTCATTTTTCTACTTAGACTACTTATATACCTTCCCGCTGAATTCAGTATCACATAAAAAATTAATGTGATAATGGCCCGTTCCTATCTTCCTTTCCAGTCCTATCCTAGGCACATGATCTTTGAGTTTTATGGACTGTGCACTTAGATCTGTGGGTAAATGTTCTTTTCACGCATTTGAGTATGGTAGATGGCAGTGTGGAAAAGCCGAAGGGGTGTGCAAATGTTGAGATTAAACTATCCTTAGAAAATTTAGGATGGTTCCCTTTTAATGTTTATTAGAGATGTGAAATAATTTTATCTTTGAAGATGTAAGATCTAATTGAATTATATGTAAATTTAGCCTGTATATAGAAAAACTAGGAACTCCACAAACCCCAGTGTAAATCCTGATTGAGGGGTCACTGGCCTTTCCTCTGGCTCTTGTTTAAATTGGGCAGATATTTAAAATGCCCAGAGAAAGGTCTTGTGTTCTAATTCTAGTTGCACCTTTAACTGCTGATGTAGACATCCATGGGCAAGCCACATAACGACTGTGAACCCATCTTCCTTAACATATCAACAAGCAAAAATCTAAACTGTTTGAGTTTCCCAAGTGCTGTAATTGGTACTGGGCTGGAGATTAAAAAACAAACAATAATAACAACTAAACCCCCAAAACCAGGAATGACTTAACCATTGCATTAGAGGAGTTTATAGTCAGTTTTGTAGTTCTGAAAAATTGATAGCTGTAAATCTCAGGAAATTAAGTTTCTGAACATATATTTGATGAATGGACTAAATCTGATCGTTAATTAGATGTTTCTAAACTTCACATGCTTGAAAATATAAGCTTAATAGATTGTAACTGAGTTTCTAAAAAGTAGTCTCCTTGTCCTACTAGCTCCTAGCTTTATTTCAACTATCTCTTGCTAATTTCTGGCAGCCTGCCTTTAGTTATGGCTGGAGGCTGACCTTTGGTGTGTGGGCGGTGAGCTGGTCCCATGTCTAGCATCAGTTCAGCCACAGTGAACTGAGAAAAGCACTGGCCCAGCACTTGGTCGTAGCCATCAGCCAGATTCTGTGGATGTGAAGACACTGACAGTCTGTTTTTACATGTGTTCTGGTTGTTTTTTGGATGGGTTTCTGTTACGTGAATTACTATGTTAAGTAATTTGAATCCGATTGTATTAAAAGGGGTCAGGGAGTATTTGTGAAGAGAGAGAACCAGATGATTGTATCTGCTAAGAAGGATGGATTTCCTACTAAGGATGAAATGAAAAGCAGTAGTCTACCTAGGCAGTGACCTTTTTAATCCCTTCAGCAAATATCTTTTCTGCTTCCACAAAAGAGTTTGCTAAGATTTCTAAAGATGTTGTATTCCTTAAAATAAGATGCCTAAGATGTCTTTGTTTTATTCTTAATGAATAGTCTGATTTGCAGTTTCTCCATTGCCTATGTTTTAAAAATTATATCTTATTGAGTCCAAGTGATACATTATTTATTTTTGGCATGGTCTAGGTTAGGCAGTGTTGTAGGTACTGAGACTGCATTGGTGAATCAATGAGTTAATGAAGATTCTTATAAATTAGTTTTGTGTTTTTAAGCTCAAATTCTTTTCATCCTCAGTGTTCTGAAATAATGTGCCTTTGAGTGAGCATTCTGACTGGTACCGGGAGTAGAAGCTGATCCTTTAAATCTAGAAACCCTTTCTTGGATTCTGGTGAATTGCTCTAAACTATGCATTGATGATTCCTTTCAGAACAGTCTTCTCTTTCAGGCAGATTGTTACTCAGACACTGAGCCTCCTGGTCTGCCCTGTAACTTTATCTTTTTGCTTAGCCTTTCATAAACGTCATCTTTTTATCTTTGTTGCTTTGTTTGTATTTTTAATACTAAAGAGCTTAATTTGTTCCCTGTGTTTTGTTTTGAAGATTTCTTTCTTTCTTTCTTTAATGTATGTGAGTACACTGTAGCAGTCTTCAGACACACCAGAAAAGGGCATTGGATCCCATTATAGATGGTTGTGAGCAACCATATGGTTACTGGTAATTGAACTCAGAACCTCCAGAAGAGCAGTCAATGCTCTTAACCATTTAGTCATCTCTCCATCCCACCTCCAATTATTTTTAAAAATAGCTTTTTTTATCTAATGGTTCTACATTATCCTATTTAATTCTCTGAGAAAACTTGAAAATTTTCCTCACTATGTAGTCTCTCTTTTGCCTCCAGGTTGATTCTGTGAAGGCTGGGGCATGTCAGGATCCAACATACCTGTGTCCATTGTACCATGCTTAATATGATAATATGTTTTCTCCCCATTTGTGCTTGAGGTCTGTATGTCTGAAGGTACTGTTTTAGTCTCAAGAGAATAAGACCCTAGAATTGAACTGTGCTAAAAATCAGCATACACAGCTAGTTGCATAAGGTGAGAGAGAAGATCTGGGAATGAAATTACTTCTTAAACCTTCCTACAACTGATTATCTTTACTTCAGCTTCACCTTGTACTAACTTTTGGAATTTCTTGTGTTATGGGTTCCTGAGTACTTGGGAAACACTACAGTGTGAATTACAGATCCCTGATAGTTTCCATTGCTGAGGCTTCAGTTTTCTCAAGTTGATAATTTGTTTCTAGATTTCTCTAATTTGATATTTTTATGATTTGCTATTATCTTATAGTGTGATGTAATTTCTTGTCTCTAGAAAATCTTTGCCTTAAGTACCTTCTTATCACAGTGCTCTCCTTTAAGTACTTGAGGGTACTGTCAGCAGCTATTAAAATGCTCCCTGTTTGTTCCATTCTCTTTCTCATCCTAGGTCAATTTCTATTGTCTGTTTCTCTCTTGATTATAGTTTGTACTGTAATTTTAATGTTGACCATGAAATTCGCTTTGTCAAAGGATTTTTTTTTTTTTTTAAGGTCTTTTTTCTTGAACTTTTTTTTTTTTTTTTTTTTTTTGATACTTTATTTACATTTCCAATGTTTCCCCTTTTCGGGGTCTCTTTGGAAACCCTCTATCCCCTCCTCTGTGAGGGAATTCCTCCTCCCACCTACCCGCCCACCCATTCCCATATTCCCACCTTGACATTCCCCTTTACTGGGGCCTCTAGCACCCTCAGGCCCAAAGTCCTCTCCTTTCTCCTTGATGGCCATCGAGGTGATTCCTCTGCCACATATGTAGTCCAAACCATGGGTCAATAGATGTGTATTCTTTGGTTGGTGGTCTGAACTCCAGGACGACCAGGGGGAGGGTCAGGCCCATTGACGCTCTTGCTCCCTCCATGGGGATACCAATTCCCTCCGCTCCTTCAGACCTTTCTCCAACCCCTCCATCTGGGACATCACTCTCAGTCCAGCGGTTACTGTTAAGTAAAACTTGAACATTCTGAACTTTTGGGCTAATATCCGCTTATCAGTGAGTACATACCATGTTCGTTCTTTTGTGACTGAGTTACCTCGCTCAGGATGATATTTTCAAGTT
>CM052706.1:66826236-66954054 GCA_028551405.1 Uromys caudimaculatus
TTATAGAATATTTTGGTTTCACCATCTATGTTAATTGAGAGTTTTGCTGGGTATAGCAGCCTGGGCTGGCAGTTGTGTTCTCTTAGGGTCTGTATGAGTTCTGTCCAGGATCTTCCAGCTTTCATAGTCTCTGGTGAGAAGTCTGGTGTAATTCTGATAGGTCTACCTTTATATGTTACTTGACCTTTTTCCCTTACTGCTTTTAATATTCTTTCTTTGTTTTGTGTATTTGGTGTTTTCACTATAATGTGACGGGATGAATTTCTTTTCTGGTCCAATCTATTTGGGGTTCTGTAAGCTTTTTGTATATTTATGTTCATCTCTTTCTTTAAATTAGGGAAGTTTTCTTCTATGATTTTGTTGAAGATATTTACTGGTCCTTTAAGTTGAGAATCTTCACTCTCTTCTATACCTATTATCCTTAGGTTCTGTCTTCTCACTGTGTCCTGCATTTCATGGATGTTTTGGGTCGGAGCTTTTTGCATTTTGTATGTTCTTTTACTGTTGTGTCGATGTTGTGAATGGTATCTACTGCTCTTGAGATTCTCTCTTCTATCTCTTGTATTCTGTTGGTTATGCTTGCATCTATGACTCCTGATCTTTTTCCTATGTTTTCTAACTCCAGGGTTGTCTCTTTTTGTGATTTCTTTATTGTTTCTATTTCTATTTTTAGCTCCTGGATAGTTTTGTTCATTTCCTTTATCTGTTTGATTGTGTTTACCTGTAATTTTTTAATGGATTTCTGTGTTTCCTCTTTAAGGCTTCTAGTTCTTTACCTGTGTTCTCTTGTGTTTCTTTAAGGGTGTTAATTTCTTTCTTAAAGTCTTCTATCATCATCATGAGAAATGATTTTAAATCTGAGTCTTGCTTTTCTGGCGTATTGGGGAATCCAGGGCTTGCTGTGGTGGGAGAGCTGGGTTCTGATGATGCCAAGTGGCCTTGGTTTCTGTTCCTTAGGCTCTTGCCCTTGCCTTTTGCCATCTTGTTAACTCTGATGTTAGCTGATCTTACTCTGGCTATGGCTTGTCCCTCCTGTAGACCTCTGTATCAGTACTCCTTGAACACCAGCTCTCTCTGAGAGGTGTTTGGGTTTGGAGAGCTGTGGCACTGGGTCAGCTCTGGGGTGCAGACAGAAACCAGAAGGATCTTGTCCCCAGCTGTCTCTTGGTTCCTATGTCCTGATGGCTCTGCAAGGGTCCCTCTTGATCCAGTGAGTTTGAACAGAAGTGGTGGTTTTGCCTATGCTCGAAGGTGTGTCAGCACCCCTGGGATACCAGCTCTCTCCTGGAGCCCTGTGGCCCAGGCTGAGGTCTCCAGGTCCCGGTGAGCTGTGGTGCTTGTCTTATCCCCACTCACGGCTTTTCCACCCTCCTGGGAGGGTGACATTCTCCTAGCACTGCTTGTCTATGTGACCCTGGTTGCCCAGGCACAAGCTCCTGGGAGGGTAGCTTTCTCCCGGCGCTAATTGGCTGTGGAGCCCTGTGGCCCAAGCTGGGGTTCCCAGCCGCAGATGGAGGCTCTGTCTCTTTTCTTTCTTTATGTATTTTCATTTAGATAGCAACAAAAATATGATTTATTTTTAAAGGTTTTGGTCATGTTTAATTATCAAAGAAATAGTGGCAGAGTTCTGAGTGTCACAGCCAACCCCCTTTGCTTAACTGACAGAAGCACTTGCTTTCCCTCACCCAGGCTTGGACCTTTTGGTGGCAGCCATGGGTCACAGAATGACACCGCACCACTCTGCCTGTCAGGCAGGGATCTCTGGCCCGGCCAAATGCGAGGGTTCCGGCAAGGGGGAGAGCGCAAGCAGGGACGGAGTCTCCTCCGCCTGGGTCTCTGCGGTTGCTGCCTTGGTTGCGCCAAAACGCTGCACCCACCACCCTCTGCTGAGTCGGCCTGGACTGAGCTCACAAGAGGCTGACTAGCCTGCGGAGTGTGGGAAGTCTGTGGTGGCGTTCAGGAGAGCAGATCTCTTCCCAGGCCGAAGTGTTACAGCTCTGATGATAGAAGCTCTCAAGACGATGGAGTAGTTCTCACACCTGTATTCCTTCTGTTTGGCGGGTTCCTTACACAGGTTGGGACGGTCTAATATACTGTTTGGGAGGGGTCAAGGGTTTGACAACAGATACTTCCCATTGGTTTGGTCTGAGGGCTTCGAGGCACCTCATTTGCTTGTGGGAGGGCTTGGCGTTGCTCCTACGTGACAAATCTCACATGACCTCTCTGTAGGGGTTGGGAAAGCTGTAGCTGTTTTTATAGGAGTCTTCTGGGAGCGTTGGCCAAAAATATATTTCGGTCCCTCGTGGATTATTCCACTGGGTCTCCCAGAGTTTTCAGCCTATGCTCAATCGGGTGCCAGATTGCCTGCCACAGACCACTGCCCCACATCTGCCACCCATCTTTGAAGAACATGCTAACTGTGTGGTTTTTTGCTTTACATTTTTTTGTATCATTATGAACTTATTATCTATTTGTATGTGCCTATATAGAGGCCAGAGAACAACTTTTGGGAGTTGGTTTTCTCTTTTCTGTTTTGGGTCTTGGGTATCAAACTCAGGTCAGCAGCCTTGCCAGCAAGATGATTTACTTACTGATAATGTTGGCCCTTGTTTGCATTTTTGAAACAGGGTCTTGCTGTGTAGCCCAGCCTGTCCTGGAACTCAGAATTGTTGGGGTTACAGGAGTGCATCACAACTGGCAGCATGGAGCTTAGCTACTGGCTGCTCATTGGCTCTTGTGACAGGTTTTAGTTTGCTCACAGTCCAAGATAAATGGTCAGTCCCTCCTATTTCTGTCTTCATGGAAACTAAGGAAGGTGGATGGTTCCTGTTACTTCACTGTTCCCCTGGCCTTAGTTTATCAGGAATTAGGGGTTTGCAAAGGTGCTGTGGTTTCTAGAACACTGTCACAACTGTGTAGCAGAAATCACTGTTTTTGCTTTAAATGGCCTTAGTGGGTCATCCCCAGATTTCTACTAGAAACTAGACCTGAGTTTAAAAGACACATTCAGTGTTGCCTTTCTTGACAAATTCAGATTTCTTTTTTCACTATTTCAAAGCAAATGATAACTCCAGACGGTGACTAGGCACTGGAGAAGACAGCTATTCAGGATGAAGCTTAGAGAAAAATGCTTTTCTCTGACTTTGATTTAATGTGTAAATGGAGTTTCTGGATGCTTGCTCATGTGTTGTCTTTGGAAGAAACAGATTGGTCAATAAAGTTTTCCCCATACACCAGTAGAGACAGTTCTGTTATAAGATGGCATAGAAGAGCTAAGCGTCATTGTGAAGTAAAACCCACAGAATTGGTGGGGAATGCGATTAGGGCCACAATACTTAAAACACTTTGTTAATAAAAGATCAATTGGTGGAGTGCTTGTCTAGCATCTACAGGGCCCTGAGTTTGATCCCTAGCACTGCATGGTGACACATCTTGGAAACTTGGAAGGCAGAGAGGCGAGAGGGTTAGTTCAGGGTCATCCTTGGCTACCTAGCACATTTAAGGTCAACTTTGGATATATGAGACCCTGTCTCAGAAAGAAAGAAGAAACATGATCTGATCCCAGTAAAGAAGACATAGCACAGGTTTATGTTTGCTGGATGTTTACAGACCATACCTGCGGTAGAGGGTGTGATGCTTTGTCTGTAAGGTTGAGATGGCATCTGTGCTGCAGTTGAGGGGTCCTATGAGGTCTGCCATAGCAGCCGAGGTGCATCAGTAAGTGGCTTGTCAGCTAGAGCTCGGGCTGGAGATGGGTAATTGCATGGTGCGTGCACTGATTGATTGGTTCGACAACATGCTGCTCTCTGCATTTGCTTAGCATTTCTCATGCATAAGCAAATCTAATAATCAAATTACGCTCAAAATATTCCTCATGATTTTCATTGTTTGGTATGAATTTATATTTTCAAAATGAGTTTCAAAAGAGAGGCACTGTACTGGCGAGATGACTCAGAGGGTAAAGGTACTTGCCACTAAGCGTGATGACCTCAGTTCCATTTCTAGACCCACTTGGTGGAAGGAGAAAACTGATCCCTGCAGATTGTCCTCTCTGAACACACACATTCCCTTTCCCTCTCAACGAATAAATAAATGCATTCGTCCATTGTCCATCCAGTCCATCCATCTAGTCCGTCCATCCTTCCATCCATCCATCCAGTTCATCTGTCTAGTCTATCCGTCTGTCCATATATATATATATATATATATATATATATATATATATATATATACACATATACATAATACACATATACATAATACACATATACACATATATACATACATAAATGCAAAAAAAATATAAACAAACCAAGAAGCATTGTTTGTGGAGTCAGTTCTCCCGACTTTTTTTTTCTATAGGCAGTAATTGGGTTTGGAAGGGAACTTAAGGTATGGACTCCACACTCTCTTCATTTTGTGGGTGAAGGAACTGAGGCTCAGGGTCGTTGTGACTTAACACGGGTTAGTCCTGGATGAGAGGTTTGGCTTCAGGATTCCACCATGTCCCACACCTCTTACATGGCGTCTCATGTGGGGAAGCATTCTCGATGCGGTACGACTGACAAGCATAAGTAGATGAGCATTACTTTCTAAGTTTTTTTTTTAAATTTTCATTTTCTGAAGCTCTTTTTTTCCTTTGTGCCAGGTACTTGTAGTTGATACTATATTTATCAGTAAACAGAAATAACCAGGATCCTTCTTCCTCTCTTTCTCTCACCGTTTCTGCTGACCTTCCTGAATCCTTAGTTGAGGAGAAAATGAATCACCCTGTTGGTTTTCTGACTGATTGTTACCATTCTTGGTCATCACAGTAGGTGGATTCACACTGCTGTATTTATGCTGTAAGGAGATTGGGAGGTACTAAAAACCTAATTGAACAGCATTCAAAATAATCCAGAATTATTTCCCTACTATCCGTGGTATTGACATTTAAAACATTGATGTTTTTATCATTTGTAATGATTGGGTGAATTTTTACCTGTGAGTTTATATTTTTTTACAGTGTGAAAAATTTTTGCTTGTGGATTTAAAAATTTGGTCAGCAAATATGTAGTTAGTAAGGCAAATACATACTGAACAAGGCTGTGTATGGAAGAGAAAAACTGTAGCCAGTCTGTACCTGGCTTTAAAGTTTAGGTGGAGCTGTCTCATTGAGGAAATATGAGGGCTTGAGCAGTGGAGAGTCACTCAGCAGTGGAGAACAGGGCGTGTGCACAGCTCCTGCATTCCCTCCCTGGTACTGCTCTTCAGTAGAAAGAGAAGGAAGCCACAAAAGACATTTCTTTCCCTGAGCCGACTCCTCAGACCCAGTCTTTCATTTTTAGTCTGATTTTATTAGCTTTGAATATTCTTTCTTCCTTTCAATTGGTTTGTTTGTTTTTCTTTTTTTCTTTTTCGAGACAGGGTTTCTCTGTGTAGCCCTGGCTGTCCTGGAACTCACTCTGTAGACCAGGCTGTCCTTGAACTCAGAAATCCACCTGCCTCTGCCTCCCAAGTGCTGGGATTAAAGGTGTGCACCACCACTGCCCGGCTCTTTTGATTGGTTTGGCTAATGGCTGTCTATCTTCTCTTTGTCGAGAACCACCTCTGTTTTGCTGGTCCTTTCTGTTGGTTTCCTTTTTCATTAATTTTAGGTCTGATATTCTCTCAGTGTACTGGTTTTGGATTTGGCCTATTAACTTTCTGGAAACATTCAGTTGTATTGTGAAACTATTTTATTTGTGATGTCTGTTTTGTTTTGTTTGTTTGCTTTTAAATATAAGTGCCTGTGGCTGTAAAATTTCCTCTTAGAATTGCCTTTGCTGTATCTTTCATTTTTCTGATAAGTGATGTTTTTGTTTCAATTTGATTTTAGGAATTTTAAAATTCCCTTCCAGTGGTGCTGTGATGCTGCTGGAGAGCAATCAGTAGTCTTATCCAGATGTGAAGGCCGAGAACTCAGTAGTGAGTGGCCTGGTAAGATAGGCCCAGGGGTGCACTAGTGGCACAGATGTTATAGTGATAACCAACCACTTTCTACTTGATTCACAGCCCATTTCACAAGACTGAGCTCATGCCTGGGGCTGGTCATAGGACCTAGGGGAGAGCCTCCTGCTATTATTGTGCTGTGAGCATAGTGATAAACTGACTCTAATGACTTAACACCCTATCTATACCCCTATAGTGCACCTCTCACCCTTTATTGGAGGTTTTTTTCTTTTTTCTTTCAGCAGTAGATATCCTGGAACTTGTTCAGTATACTAGGCTGACCTCTGTAACTGGACTTTTTGGGCTACTTTGTTGGGTTCTTATATCTACTACTGTTCTCCACCCTAATCCCTTCCAACCCCACAACATTAGGTAAGTGAGAAAAAGAAGGTTAGAGGGGAAAGGGGGCATAGATCTCTTTAGACTACTTCCTGCTGATTAGTGATGTCAAGTTACTAGGGGCAAGTCCAGTCTTCCTCAGGATATCCACCTAGCGATCCAGCAAACCAGCAATAGCAAAAGCAGCAAATGCAACAGCAGGAACCAGGAGCAGCAGCAGCGTTGGGGGGGAGGCAGCAGCAGTGGGGGGCAGCAGCCTCCACAGGCCCTCTCTGGGCTCTTGAATTTTATACCCTCTCAAGAGACCCCAGAATTCCAAGCATAAACTATCTGCAGCTGGCAAAAATCATGCCCCTCCTAGAGCACGAGCAAAATCATAGTCAGCTGCTGTGGACAATCGGAAGCAGCTCCATATCCCATACCTAGAATTAAAAACATAATCACATAAAATAACTGAGTTTTTAAAGGAATCAAAATTCTCCACAGAAGTCCACAAAGTCCACAGAACTGCTTTCCTTTGGATTTTTTTCCCTTTTATATATTGAAGTCCCCCTCCTCTCTGTTTCTTTGCTGACTTTCTCATTTAGTTTTCTTGAATTTACTTTATTAATTTGTTTATTCATGTCTTCTTTGAAGTAATTGGTTACTTAAAAAATTGTACTTTTGAATTCTTTGGCCAATATTAAAATCATTTTAATCTCCTTGGATTGGGTCCTTGGAGAGTTAGGAACTTTTGGAAGAGTTGTGTTGCCTTGTGTTCTGTTATTTTATGTTATGGTTTGTCTACTGGGGTAGATACTTGCATGTAGCAGAAACAGCAGGGCTGCCTCTATGTAAATGCTGGGGGTCATGCAGCTGCAAAAGCATCTCCTGCAGGAGGACCTAATTGAAGACTACCTGAGAGACCAAGGATTGCTAGTGCAAATAATGCCAGCCAATCAGGAACTGCTGTTTAGAATAGATACTTTCTTGGAACCAATGGGGGCGTGGGTGGAGGATATTAAAGGAGCTTGCAGTGCTCAGATGAGCTTGCTGCAGCATTTCTCACCTGCTCCCGGAGTCTGTGTTGTTGTCCCTAACCCCCAAGAGAAGATAGGGTCTGGCAGAGAACTGTCCAGGGCACAGGCAACACTTTCCTGCCTTTGTGAATATTCTTGCTGTGATCAATCCCCACCTTGGTCTTGGGGAGAATAAGCAGACTGCAGTAGCAGTGCAAATCTCTAAAGGAAAACAAGCGAGATACTTTATATAATAAAGACATCTGGAAGTAATGACTATGCCCCAGTGAGGACTGTAAAGAGAGGAGCCTAGGTCATGAAGGGTGTAAAGTAGGAAGTTGTTGGAAAGGCTTAAAGGTAAGTGTTAATAACAATAGAAAAGGGAGGAAGAAGCGGCAAAATAGGAGAGAGTGAATGTATGGGAGATAGAGTTAGAGATCAGTGAGGGAGGAGGACACAGATGCACAGCAGGGTCTGTTGGCTAACACTGTTGTTCTTCCTATGGGGCTGCAAACCCCTTCAGCCTCTTCAATCCTTCGCCTAACTCCTCCATTGGGGTCCCCGTGCTCAGTCCAATGGTTGGGTGCAAGCATCTGCATCTGTATTGGTCATACTCTGGCAGAGCCTCTCAGGGAACAGCCATACCAGGCTCCTGTCAGCAAGCACTTCTTGGCATCAGCAATAGTGTCTGGGTTTGGTGACTGTATACGGGATGGATCCCCAGGTAGGGCAGTCTCTGGATGGCCTTTCCTTCAGTCTCTGCTTTACTTTTTGTCCCTGCATTTCCTTTAGACAGGAGAAATTCTGGGTTACTATTTTTGAGATGGGTGAGTGGCCCCATCCCTCAGTCAGGGGCTGTGCCTAACCTCTGGATATGGTCTTTACACCAAGCAAAGAGTATACATGGAGGAACCCATGGCTCCAGCTGGATATGCAGCAGAGGATGGCCTTATCTGGCATCAGTGGGAGGGGAGGCCCTTGGTCTTGTGGAGACTTGATGCCCCAGTATAGGGGAATGCTAGGGCACTGAGGCGGGAGTGGGTGGATAGAAACGGGAGGGGAAATGGGATAGCAGGTTATCGGAGGGGAAACCGGGAAGGGGATGACATTTAAAATGTAAATAAATAAAATACTCTAAAAAAAAAAAAAAAAAGTGAAGGAATTTCAGAGTTTAAGGTAAAGTACAGAGAAGTTCCCATGAGAGAAGCTTGTAAAGAGGAAGTTCACCCGTGGAAGAGCTGACTGAGCACTGTCATGGGGCATAGGTAGATGTCAGGATTGACGCTTGAATGGCTAGCATGGCAAGAAAAACCTGCAGAACCCAATTGTCATCTGTCAGCAAAGCCTGCCACCATGGTGGTCTGTCATCTGACATCTGTCATTATCATCTACCTACCAGTCAGTTTATCGTTTATCAACAGTGGTTCAAGCCCAAAGATCTCCAAAGTGTTGCAGCTTCTCTGCCCAAGCCAGATATTCACCAGCTCCGCGGGGCTTCAGTTAACAGTCTGAGGAGCATGGGACCATACATTGCCTGACAGTGTCCCAACCTGGAGGCAGTAGTGAGCTAATCTGTAAGGATAGTGATAGCAGGAATTGATAAGAAGCAAGTTGCCTTGACAGTTAACTCTTTGATTGCTTCGTCTGCATTGTAACTGTGGGAAATTGTCTAGATTTTTTCAGCTTTAATTCTTGTCTTGGATATTGTAGGACACTGGATTTCTATGTCATATTCTCCTACACTCATACAGACTTTTTCTGCAATTGTTTATTAGAGATTGAGTGACATTAGAGAAATAAGATCTATGATATATGTGGAGATGCTTTCGGATCCTCCCTGAACCTTGCACTGGCCCTCGCCAGATGTCTGTCTTTTTTTTTTTTTCTTTTCTTCTCTCCCCTCCTACACCCCCTGACGTGGTTTTTCTGTATATCCCTGGTTGTCTTAGAACTTGCTTTGCAGACCACGCTGGCCTCAAACTCACAAGAGAAATGCCTGCCTCTACCTTCCCTGCGCTGGGATCAAAGGTGTGCACCACTGGGCTTAAAGTTTCTTTTCTAATAACTTTATCTTCCTTTGAATGAAGATCCTGCCTGATTGTTCCTAAACCCTGCTTCGGGAGGCCTTTGTCCTGGGTTTTAGTTCTTAGCAACTATTTTCCAAGGATAAGACAGAGAATAAAGTTAAAAAAAATAAAAATAAAAAAAGCATTGCTCTCTCTGCATGACTTTGCCTCGATATTTTTCAAAGGCCTTTACTTAGAATGTAATTTCCTTAGGGTTTCCTTAGGGATGGCTTGATGAGTAGTAGAACCCAAGCTGATTGCTGAAAGGATGATACTTAGTTACCATCTCCAGCCACAGTAGACTACCAGCCAACCTCGTAATTAGACCTGTGGCAGGGAAAGGTCAGGCGAAAGCCTGGACCCCCTGTGGGAGGGGGTCTAAGCATGAGGTCATCAGACCCTCTACCCCTTGCTGGTTCTCCTTAGTAGAGGCATGGCATTGGAAAGCCTTCAAAAAACTTGCTAAGTGTTCTTACAGTCCCATGGGAGCTGCAGAGTGGGTGTTCAGACCAAAAAAAAAGGCTACTTCCTGCAATGTTTATGCAGAGGACCATTTTTAGAGAGTTATGTGGAATGGAATTGGGTCTGACGTCAGTTCTCAGTGTGCTTTCTTTCTCTCCCTTTGAGGAATAGCCCATATGTAGAGACAAATGTAAGACGAAAGTCTTTTTTTACATATAAAGAATCCTGGGAGAGATAAGAACATTGCTTTGAGGTTAGAAGTTGGAAAAGAGCAGCTTTCTGCAAGCCAGGGAAAACCAGGTTGCTCTTCTGTGCACTTGAAAAAGTCTTTCCTCACGTATAACCTGTAACCTAAATGTACGAAGTATTAATACATGGTTAATTGTTAATAAGAGGACATATCTCTGAGGTCATTTCCCTAAGACAAGGACTAGAATGTCCCCAGACCCAGGGGCTTCCCAGTGCTTCCTCTGACTGTCTCTACATCATCGCTGAGGCAGCCTGCTGACTTTTATAGTGATAGTTTTCTTCTTTTGTCTTTATTTAAAATGTTCTTTCCATTTATTTATTTATAAGTGTACATATCTGTTGCTTGTGCACTTGTGTGAGGGCACACATGTGCCATGGCATACGTGTGGAGGTCAGAGGACAACTTAAGGGAGTCAGTTCTCTGCTTCTACTTTTGGCTCCCAGGGACTGTTCTTAAGTCCTCATGCTTGGCTGTAAGTACCCTCCCGAACTGAGCCAGTCCTCATGCTTGGTTGTAAGTACCCTCCCGAACTGAGCCCTCTTGCCTGCTGTACTTTGAACCTCTTTGAATTGTCCTAAGGATACAGGTATTTCGTTAGATATATTTTAGGTTGAATTATATGAAATTATGGCTTCCTTGGAAACCATCCGAAATGGTTGGATGATAAGAAGTACAGATGTTCAGTTTTGGTAACTCTACCAAATAGTTTTCTAAAGCTTTTGTAGTACCTTGATGTATAATCGTTGCTTTATATTATGACTGACATTTTCTACTGTGATTTTTTTTTACTGTGATTTAACTTTACATTTTCTGCTTATTAGTGAAACTGAGCACTTTTTCATTTGCTCATTTAGAGATTTTTGAAATACCTATTAATGTGCCAAGTATTACAGCCCTGAGGGAACAGGCTTCCTTCCTCAATAGAGGTGCCACAGCTCTGAGGGGAATACCTGTATCCTTAGGATAATTAGAGAAGGTTCAAAGTAGGGCTGCCAGGAAAGGTATCTTGGCAGTTGGAAGCCAAGGAATACCGCCAAGTCACACTGCACAACAAACCTCACACAAGAGAGACACAGGAGGCTGGCCGCCCCTGCTCTGGTGAGAAACAGCAGGGAACTGAGCAGGAGACAGGCTTATATAGAGTTCCTTGGGCAAACCAGTGTTCCAGGGTAGGACTTTTCAGGGTAGGGATTGGTAGGATTTCAAGCTGAGCCCAGTGTGTAGTCCCTGAGAGAGAAGCCTCAGGAACTGTCAAAATGTCCGCACCTGTCAAAATGGTGGAACCTGTCAAACAGGCATTCCCTCCTCAGCCTGCAGCTGTCCAAGGTGGCCACACCACCGTTCCAGCCTCCCCAAGCAGCTCAGCAGCGATGGTACTTCACCAAAACCACCTGCGGCCAGGAAGTTCTTCCCATTCCCAACCCATGGGCCTGATGCAGGGGAAAGGGGGTGGAAAAAGCCACCAGTCCCTGAACTTCCCACAAAAACCCACCAATCCCTGAGCAGAAACCTCAAGCTCAGGACTTGAAATCCCACCAATCCTCACTCTGGAAATTTCTACCCTGAAAAGCCCCGCCCCCTAAGAAATCTTATATAAACCCTGCCCTTTGTTTAATTCCCTACTGTCCGGTCTGGAGGCAGAGGCAGCCACTCTTGGATTCATCTCTTCTCCTCCTGGATTGTCTCTCCAACAAATCTCTTTTATGAGATTTGCTTCCTGGTGTGACTTTCTCATCAGAAGAAGCCAAGAAGCGATGAAGGGAAGAAGTGAAGGAGGAGGAGTGGGGCTGAGGCTCCTGAGCTCCTGAGCTCAGCTGGAGATACCCTCCCCTGGGAGCTGCAGGGCTTCTGCTGAGGAGGTTCCTGGGCCCCCATGTCTCAGGATGCCCTTCCATCAGGATACCTTCTCCCCTCGGAGCTGTTTGGTTTTTCCTAGGCTCCCAAGTTCCAGGACACCTTTCCGTCCAAGGAGGAACACTTATACACAGGGATTGGTAGGATTTTGTGCACAGGGATTGGTGGCTCTTGGTAGGTTTTTAAACCCAGAATTGGACCTTTTACTCTGTAAAAGTAGCTTGCCCATTCCTTGTTGGGTGGTTTCTTTTATTTCACTGATTGACAAGAGCTCCTCATATATACTGTGAACCTTGATTACTTGATGTCATCTGTCTTCTAGTCTGTGCTTATTGTCTTCCTTTCATTTTGATGAACAGGCCTTTTTGATTTTAAGATGGAATGCGTTTATACTCACCTGTAGGTCCTACAGAGTCCGTGTTGTGAGTTATTGAGTGACTGCTGATATTCTACACTGCTCCTGCCCTTCAGTCCTGCAGCTGTAGTTCCTCAGTTGTATTGAACCTTGCTGTGGAGACAGTTCCATCTATGCCTCTGTCCATTCTGTTGACTTGCAGGAGAAGCTCATGTTCTTGTTATATTGTTATAAGATATAGTGCAGCCTTAGTCTCCCCCAGGAGAGTCGGGGCTTCTTCACAGACTGGTACCTCTGTTACTCGCTCTTTAGATCTCTAGGATAAGATAGATAGAGGGAAGGGAGCAGTGGTGAGCACAAGATAGATTTTTCTAGAGATAAGCTGGACACTTGAATTGGCTTCATAGGTGTCTGTGGGCTAGAGGGACTTAAAAACATAGACTTGTTACAGACCACCCACAACTACCCATGTACCTATCTGAGCAAGTGCATGCTGTCCCTGGAGCCTCCGTGATAACTCGTGTGTTTGCAGAGTGGAAGAAGCACAGGTGGTTTGGGTGCTTGTCCCTTTACCACCTTGTGGGAGTTCTTAGGTTGTAGTTGGGTCCCCAGTCTGCAGAACTCTTCACAGTGGCTGATGGAGATCTGACCCGTTCTGTTTCAGATTGACATCAGCAAATGCCATTACTTAGTGGATTTGGATACCATGAGAGAAACACCTCGGGAGCCAAACTACTCATCCAACAAAGAAGAATGGGTCAGCCTGGCCCATAGGCCATTCCTGGATGCATCTAGGTATGTGATTCAGTTGTGAGAGATGTCCTAATCAGTGGTAAAAGTGAATGTTGGAGCTGAGAACCTAGTCCCTGCTATCCTGAGTAACTCATTTCCTTTTTAGTTGATACCAAGGTATCTTACAGTTTTGTCCATGTGTACTGAGAAATATTAAGAGTTTTCTCTTCTTGAGGCCCCGGAATGCAAAGTACATTCTATTATCATAATGAAAGGTTCTAGATAGTACAGGTAGGTTTCTTATGGAAACTCAAATGAGGTTTTAATTAGTTTTAGTTTAACTGACTTTAACTGTCCTAACTGAGCATTCTGACATTGCTAACAAGATTAACTGTGTGCCTCAAGGAGCTTGATGTTCATAATTTTCAGAATCAAAGCTCAGCAAGCAAGTCCTGGGTAGGACTTGTCTGATTTTATTTTGGTTGTTTGAAACAGGGTCTCACTTTGTAGCTCAGGGCTGGCATGGAATTCAAAAGGTAGACCAGGCTAGTCTTGGACTTGTGACTATCCAGCTTCCCAAATGCTAGACTGCAAGTGTGCTGCGTCATGCCTGACAGATCTAGTGAAGATTTTAAAATAAAGAGCCAGGTTATGGCTGGCTCTTCAGAAGGACTTCAGAATTAGCGGTAAGAAAATGATGGGAAGTGTGGGTTGGAGGTGTGAGGGCGTTTGTCAGCTTACTCTTTGAGGGTGAATAGGGGGCATGGCCAATAAACATAAAGGAGGAAGTGGACTGTCTGGCA
Organism: Uromys caudimaculatus; assembly: GCA_028551405.1. Classification (NCBI taxonomy): domain Eukaryota; kingdom Metazoa; phylum Chordata; class Mammalia; order Rodentia; family Muridae; genus Uromys; species Uromys caudimaculatus. The sequence goes on from CM052706.1 coordinate 66,840,066, forward strand.
TACTAAGGTTCTGTACAGGGAGAGATCCAAATGAGTGCATATGGACTTAAGAAAGCACACTTGATAGCCAGAGCACTTAACAGCTGGCCAGCCAAGAAGAGAGAAGCTCAAAACACATATGAGACCAATGACATAACCCTTGTCCCAGGCTGAACACCTAGAGCCCCCTAGAGACTTGCTGGTATGACTCTTCATTGAAAGCCTGAAGCTGCTGAGGTCTGATGTCTGCAGGGGTGGCAGTACCAGCAGGTTTCCTGATTGTCCTACCTTTGTCCTGTGCAGGCCTGCAGCCTGTTGAATGATGCTGCTCATATTCAGGGCACCCCCTCCCCACCCCATTGATTTTTTTTTTTTTTGTATGTCAAACTTCTCTGAAAATACCCAACAGACTGTGCATTACTAATCTAGGTGGTTCTCAACCCAGGCAGGGTTGACAGTCAGGATTAGTCATTGCATATAGTCCATTAGAAGGCAGTAAGCAGTGAGGGACAGTTAGAGAACAGGACCTGAGTAGAGCCAAGAGTTATATATACCTTTAGATAGGTGGTCAAAGAAGGCCTTGTCTATCCCCCTATTAAAGGACTTAGGAGCTTCTAAGTTTTGCTATTGTTTCGGTTCATGCTACTGTAAGAATTTACCCTACACTGAGGAGCTGAACCTTCAGACACTTATTCCTCATGGTCTTGGAAACTGGAAGTTTAGGGCCCGTGTGCTAGCAGTCAGATTCTGGTGTGGCTCTCCTGTAGGTTTCAGATAGTGACTTCTCTTATCTAACATGGGAAAGAAGGTAAGTCAGTTCTCTGTTCTCTTCAGGGAACTAACCCCATTCTGGAGAGCTCTGCTCACGTGGCTGAGTGACTGCTCAGAGCCTTCCCTCCACACACCATCGCACCAGGGATCAAGTTAGAGCAGGGGAAAAACGTTTTGAGATGAGTTTTATTTTGTAGCCATGGCTGGCCTCAAACTCGAAATTTTCCTGCCTCTGTTTCCCAACTGCAGGGATTATAAATGTGAGTCACCACATCTGTTTTAACATGAATTGAGGGGATGCATACATGTAGTCTGTAATAGCAGTTGTGAGTAAAGCTATTACAGATTGACTGCCTCTTATTTGAAATACTGGGGCCAGAAGTGTTTCAGATGTCATTTTGGAATGTGTGCATATACATATTAAGATATCTTAGGGACAGAACCCAGGCCTATGCACAAAGTTTGTTTTATGTTTCATTTATAACTTATACATATACCTTGTGGGTAATTTTTTAAAAGATGTTTTATTTTCAGTCAGGTGTGTGTGTGTGTGTGTGTGTGTGTGTGTATGTGTGTGTGTGCCACATGTGAGTGGGTGCCCCCGGAGACTGGGGACATTTGGTCCTCTGGATCTGAAGTTACAGACAGCTGGGAGCCGCCTGATGTAGGTGCTGGGAGTCAAACCTGGTTTTCTGGAAGAGCAATGTTGTTCTTAACTGCTAAGCCATCTGTCTAGCTCCTATGGTAATTGTATATAAAGATTTTGTGCAAGAAACAAGTTTTAATGATGTGGCACTGAGAAAGTTTGAAGCTTTAGATTGCTCAGAGTTTCCAGTGATCAGATAGGGTGGCTCAGTTTGCATCAACAGCCATATGCACATTTTGGGGGATGAGTTTTTATCTTCTCTAGGTCAGTACTGAATAGTGATGGCTGAATTGTGTGGTGTGAGCTTGTTTAGCTTTGTAGGACGCTGCCGTTCTACATTCCTACCAGTCCAGAGGGAGATTTGTCTGGTTCTTTTTCTTTTCTCTAGTGATAAATAGGAGGAACGTCTTGTTATTTGCCTATTTGCCATCTGTAAGTCTGTCTGGATGAAGTATTTTTTTTAAGGTTTATGTGAGTCATCAGACACACCAGAATAGGGTATCAGAACCCATTATAGATGGTTTTGAACCACCACATGGTTGCTGGGAATTGAACTCAGGACCTCTGGAAGAGCAAGCAGTCAGTGCTCTTAACCTCTGAGCCATCTCTCCAGTCCCGGATGAGGTATTTTTAAAGCCCCTGCCTGCCTCTCCCCCCCCCTTTTCCTCCTCTTCCTCCTCCTCCCCGTCCTCCCCCCCTCCTCCTCTTCCTCCTCCTCTTCCTTCTCCTCCTCTTCCTTCTCTTCTTCCTCTTTCCTCTTTTCCAGTTCTGGGGCTTGAACCCAGGGCCTTATGGTTGCTAGGCAAGTGCTCTGCCATTGGCCATCTTTCCAGCACATTTGACTCATTTTTTTTCCTTTTTAATTTTATTAATTAAATTATTCATTTGCTTTACATCCTGATCTCAGCTTCCCCTTCCTGCCATGGATATCAACCAGTCTTAGCATATCAAGTTGCAGTAAGACTAGGAGCGTCTTGTATTGAGGCTAGGCGAGGCAGCCTCATTAGGAGAAAGGGATCCAAAGGCAGGCAAGGCAGTGCAGTCAGAGACGGCCCCTGCTCCCGCTTTAGGAGTCTCACATGAAGACCCAGGTGCACAACTGTTTCACATGTGCAGAGGGATCGTATCACAGTGTTATATCTAAAAATGGGCAGCCAGCCTGAAGATCTGGTACTTTCTGTGCTGTCTTCTAGAGTTTTATATTTTTCACTGTATATTTAGAACTATGATCCGTGTTAATTTTATATGGGTATAAGATCTGTGTCTAGATTCATTTATTTTTATATGAGTAAAATATATTTTTATTTGTCCACTTATTAGGGCACCATTTGTTGAAAAGCCTTTCACTTTTCCATTTTCTTGCTTTGCTCCTTCTCAGAGATTTGTAGTTGTCTGTGTCTGCATAGACCACATCAGGCCTGACTGACATAGCTTTATGTTCAATCTTCAAGCTGGTCATTTTTCCAAATAACTTTGTTGTCATCTTCTTTGATATTGTGTTAGTTATTCTGGGTCTTTTGCCTACCTGTATAAACTTTAGACTCAGTTTTTTTGGTCTCTGTAAAATTTGCTGGGATTTTGATTGTGTCATAATTAGGTTGGAAAAACTGCTGCCTCAATATTGAGCTGCCCAGTTCACAAGCAGGGAGTGCCTCCGCTGGTCATTCCGTGGTCTGTTGCATTGTAGTTTTCTTTCTGTGGATTTTGTACACATGTTGTACACTTACAAGAGTACATCTTTGGGGGACGTGCTAGTGTAAGTGGTACTGATTTTCTAAGTGGAAGTTCTGCTTGCTCATTGCTGATTTATACAGAAGTGATTGACTTTAATATGTTAATGTTTAGATTCTGCTGCTTTATTGTTAATTATTTCCAGGAAATTTAAAAAATATTTTATAACCCCAAACTATTCTTTAAAAAAAAAAAAAAGGATGAGAACACATGAGCCATGTGCTGATGAGGAGACTTCTGTCACAGCTAGAAGCAGGGAGAGTGGGGGGGGGTGAGAACACATGAGCCATGTGCTGATGAGGAGACTTCTGTCAAAGCTAGAAGCAGGGGGAGTAGGGGAGGGTCGTGTTGCTGTAGCAGCGCCATTGAGTTAGACGAGAGGAGAGACCCCTGCACACAAAGGCTAAGGCCGTCATGTAAGACCCATGGTGTAGGGGTCTGTCTGTGGCTAACGTCACAGCCTCAGGCCACATGTGTCTCTCCAGCTAATGTTCTCCGGGGATGGTTTGAAATTTTATGTAATCTTTAATGTCGTCATCATCATCAACATCATCATTATTATTATTATTCAGACAAGGTTTCTCTGTGTAGTCCTCTCGGAACTTGCTATGTAGACTAGGCTGACCTTGTACTTGAGGCACACCTTTAATTCCAGCACTCAGGAGGCAGAGGCAGGCGGATCTCCGAGTCTTATGCAGTCTTAGGTACAGAAGTGTTCATGTCCAGGCGCCTGTGATGAGCAGAGTGCAGAGCATGGCCTCTGATAGCATCAGTCTTCCTCCGGGAACTAGGAAATGGGATTTGCAGTTTGAATGTGATAAGAGCAATACCTGCTTTTTCTTTTTAAATTCACTTTCTCTCTCTCTCTTTCTCTCTCTCTCTCTCTCTCTCTCTCTCTCTCTCTCTCTCTCTCTGTGCGTGCATGTGTGTGCGTGCGTGCGTGTGTGCATGTGTACACTGTGGCTTCCATTGGGTCAGAGGACAACTTGCAGTAGTTGATTCTTCCTCTCCCATGTGAGTCCTGGGCATGGGACTTAGGTTCTCAGGCTTGGCAGCAAGCACCTGTAACTCCTGAGCCCTTCTCAGTCCAGCTGCATTTTTTTTTTCTTCAACTACAGCCAAACTTGTAAGGCGAACTTAACCAGTTTTCTAAAAAAGCATCTTTATTGGAGTACAGTTTCCATGCCAAATTCTATAGCCACAATTGTATGTTACCTTACCAGCTCCAGCTCAACTCATTTACTTAGTTAGAGGTTTACATTTTTTGGCTATTTCTTATACGTGGGGTCATCCAATGTGTATGGTTTTGTGTTTGGCTTTCATAATAGTTTATATGAGAAAAAGTCTCCCATAGACTCATGTTTGAACCCTTGGTCCCCAGTTGGTGGTGCTGTCTGTGAATTTTTAGGAGATGCAGCCTTGCTGGAGGAAGTCACTGGGGGTGAAGGGTGGTCTTTGAGAGGTACAGTCTCATCTTCCTTCTGGCTGGCTCGGTTTCCTTCTGTGTGTGAGTGGAAGTGTGCTCACCAGCTTCCAGCTCTGCCGCCATGCTGACCACCTCTGGAGCCATAAGCCAGAAGGAACTCTCTTTCTTTCCATAAATTACTTCGGTCGTGGTGTTTTATCACAGCAACAGAAAGTAACTAATGCAGCTTCGCTCGCTCAGCATGTTTGTAAGGTTCATTCAGGCTCTAGCATGTACCATCCTGTCGTAGGTAGGGTTTCTATTGCTGTGATGAAACACCATGGCTGAAAAGCAAATTGGGGAAAAAAGGGTTTATTTATTTGGCTTACACTTCCACACCACTGTTCATTGGGATGTCAGGACAGAGACTCAGACAGGGCAGGATCCTGGAGGCAGGAGCTGATGCAGAGGTCACGGAGGGGTGCGGCTTACTGGCCATGGTCATGGCTTGCTCTGCTTTCTTATGGAACACAGGATCACCAGCCCAGGGGTGGCACTGCCCACAGTGGGTTGGACCTTCCCCATTGATCACTAATTAAGAAAATACCTTACAGCTGGATCTCATGGAGGTATCTCCTCAACTCCGCTCTTTCCTCTCTGATGACTGTGTCAAGTTGACACAAAACCAGCCAGTTTACAGCTCTTGTCCCTTTTTATTGCTGAACATGTACTTTTTTTGTTATCATTTCTTCTGGATGACAGACTTTTGGTTGTTTTCACTTTTGGCATTATGAATAATGACGCTGTAAACACATATGTGGGGTTGATGATCAGAAACCACAGCAGAGCAACAGAGGCCGGAAAGGTGAAGATTTATGTGAGGAATCTTATTAGTAGCCATGGTATTACGTTGATAACAAGGGAGATGGGAAGGACTTGAGGGGTAAGAGACTGTGGAAGGCGCTAGGATAGAGAAGCAGTGGTAAAGGTATGGGGTCTCTGTGCAGTGCATGTGCATGGTGCCCAGCCTCTGTCTCATAGAGTACGGGGCCTGCGTCTTTGGGTGTCAGGGCCTCTGTAGCGCTTGTGCCCCGGTGCCTCTGCAGCGCTTGTGCCCCGGTGCCTCTGCCTCATTAGAGTATGGGAACTTCATCTTCTGTGTCTACACTTTTAAGTTGGGAAAGCTGTGACACTGAGACCTGGCTGAGGAAGGATCTTCCTCTCCGAGTAACAGCAGACCCCAAGCAACCTTCCCGTGAGCTGGGTGCCTTCAGGAGGGTGTTCATCCAATCTCTCTCCCCCCTCCCTCTCTCTCTCTGCCTGCCTCCCTCTTTCTTCTTTCTTTTTGTTTCATTGTTGTTGTTTGTTTCCAAGACAGACTCTGCCTGACTGGTCTCAAACTAACAGATCCACCTGCTTCTGTCTTCCAAGTGCTGGGATTAAAGAGGCGCACCATATTCCTGGAGAGTTTTAATTTCTTATAACTTGTATGCAGGCGTAGATTTTTAAGATGATGTAGTGAGAAAGAAATCCGTTGGCTTCTGAATTGAAGAGGTCTGATTCTTAGAGACATGGTGTGTAGTAAAAGCATAGAGTTTGAGGACCTGTGACGTTAATCTTGGCTTCTTGCTGTTAGTACTGCTCTGATGCCCAGACTTCCACATCCATAAAACAAAGGTGTCACATATATTTTATAGGGATTAAATGAGAGCAGTGTATGAAAGTACTTTTAAGTTGAAAGTGCGTTCTAGCAAGTTAGACCTTTAAGTAAATTGACAAGCTCTGCAGAGTTCTGGACTATGTTGCCCTTACATTGCTTATGTAGATTTGCACAGTTTTACTTGATTCATTTTGCTGACATTCCTTGCTGACTTAGTCTAAATAGGACCTCAGCTGTTTGAAAGGGAAGTAATCAGGATAATTTGAGTACCAGCACATTAAAATACATACTCTTGAGAAAAAGTTACTGGAGAGCTTTGCAGGAGAGAAGCAACTTATAGATTATTAGTGTGTCTTTGTGACTGGGGCAGATTTTAATATGCTGGACCCCGTGGCTGTGAAGGAAGGCCATTCTGTGTTGAATGGTATGGAAGGTAGGCCTCGGCTGCTGGACTCTGGGGACACGATTCGCCCATTGGGAGCATGGTGGCCTGTGTCCTCTTTTCTGAATTGGCTTCTCTGCTTTCCAGAAGCCTAGTGACCCCAGGTTTTCTAGCTGGAGCATCCAGGCAAAAGATTTCAGTGACCATCTTGTACCTCTGCTCACATAGGGCTGGTTCTAGCCCCAGCTTCCAGACCTTGAGCCTCTCGAGACAGAGTCTGGCTGTGCTTGTAAGGACTGCCAGCCTCATAGGAGATGGGATCGATCTACCTGTCAGTGTCACTTCAAAGTTTTTCTTACATGTGTGCACTTGTGTGCTTGGTGCCCTCTAAGACCAGAAGAGGGTGTCAGATCCTCTGGAACTGGAGTTACAGATGGATGTGAGCTGCCACATGGGTTCTGGGAATTGAAAAGAAGCCAGTGCTTTTAACTGCTGAGTCATTTATCCAGCCCCAACAGAAAATGTTCATATGTGCTATCCTATAGCAAGCTCATGTTACATACTTTATGAAACAAGAGGGTTGTTTTTTTTGTTTTTTTTTTTTAAATCTTTGAACCTGAACATAATTGCTACTTGTATAAAGTAGCTTGACATGTGGGTGGATGTAATATCTCCTCTAAGAGTCCCCTGAGAGGAGTGAAGGAGCATGCTGGAATGAACCTCAGAGCCTGGTGGGAAAGCCTCTCCAGGTTGTTGACATTGGCCTTCTGAAGAGTGGGGTCTGTTTGCAGCTTTGGAAATGGTCTAAAGACCCTGCACTGCTTTGTGTAATGCTCCCGACCTGTAGGCGGTCCTCATAGTCACTTCCGTTTTGTTTGCATTGGCTTCCTTCTGTGGCTCTTCCCATTTTAAAGTATTTTGTAGCCTCATCCAGCTGAATTCTAGACTTGCATGATTAGAGGCTTCAAACAGTCTGGGGGAACTTGGGCAGGGTTTCAAACTTCTGCAGATTTAATTACAGGTGAGGAACAGAGGCCGGTTAAACCACCAGCTGGCAGGGTAGAGTAGGGGCCCTGTCTAGTCAAAGGACCTCAATTGTAGCCTCAGCCGTAGGTGGGGACTGCATGATATTTACTGCTTTGTTCTTTCATTGTCCAGCATAGAAACCTGAACTTTACCTGGCTAATGTAGAGAATTTCTGATGATGGTGTGTGGCCTTTTAATTACCTTCCAAGAAGTAAACCCAGCAACTATGAGGCCTGAAGACCACCACACCTGTATCCCTATATCCATTTATGTCCTATGTGGTAGGGTGGTCTGGTTGATGCGAGCCAGCAAAGGCAAAACTATTTATTTATGTAAAATAACAGGCTTACCAGAGTAAGTGCTGTGAAGAGTGGGTTAGTTGGAAGCTTACTGCAGTGCAACAATCACCCATTCCTAAAGCTGTAAAAGAAGACCACAGCTGGCTCATCTGGCCAGCTCTTCTTCAGGGTCTCTCTTACATTGGCCATCAGATGATAGTTGAGGCATCTTCACTCTCTCACACACACCTCTGGCTGCTGAGACTATCGATTGGGTAGATCTCAGAGGAGACCATCCCCCAGAATTCCTGCTGTGGCTTTTCCTTTCACCATGGGACTGATCTCCATTGCATTTATGACCTAGCCTTGGAAGACAAACAGTGTCACTTCTCCCTCACCCTGCTGCTGGAGGGAAGCACCACAACCATGCTCAAGGGATGAAGAGTAGGATTGTTCTGCCTGTGGCAGAAGCACCAAAAACATGTGGACATGTTACACAATCTCCACAACTCTTCAATTGCTATTCTCCTTCTAAATTAGGTTTTCAATGTAAAGATTTCTTACCAGAGGGAAAGGGGCAGCCCTGAAGGCCATTTTCCCTTCCTACCCAGGTGGAAAGGAGTCCACACCCATGTCAGGATATGATGGGCCATAGTTGGCACACTTCAGATAGCATCTGGTCTTTTGGGAAGAATCAGTTTCTCTACATGCCCAGTGAGTGGTGGACTCTAGTCCTTCCCTGCATGCTGGGCACTGCGGCGCCTTACACTGGTGCTGAGGACTCTGAGAAACAGGAAGGGCAGCATTGGTCTTGTTAAACTTTCTCAGCTCACTGCTCTCACAGTCTTTCATTCTCTGTCGGCTTCTGCCTGCTGCCTCCCCTTCATCTCCTGCCCCCCCTGACCTCCCATCTTCCCCCAGATATTTTTCCCTGGGCCAGATTTGGCTTCATGGTATGTTGCCTAATGTCTTAGTTCCTAAATCATTGAAATCTGCTGACATTTAGGAAGAGTAAAAAGAACAAACCTTTCAATCCCCTGTGGAACCCTGCAAGCTCTGCTTTTTATTGTTGTGGGATGAGTTCTCTAGAAAGACCATCTCCACATCTCCTCACTGAGCGAGTGCTGTAGACTGATGAGGAGACTCAGTGCCCTGGCTTTAAGCTAATGGACTGAGCAACTAACATCAGTTTTTGTTCCAGCTTCTTTATGATTCTTGGCACATTAGAGGGTCTTAAATATATGACTTGGTGGGTTTTATATTCTTTTTATTATTTTTACATTTTTATTACATAATCTTTTTATTATTTATGTGCGAATGTGTGAATGCATGCATGTTTGTGTACCATGCTTTGCAGGTGGTTGTGAGCCCCCTGGGTATAGATGCTGGGAACTGAACATAAGCTCCCCAGAGAAGCAGCAAGTCCTCTGAGCTTCTGGGCCAACTCTCTAGTCCTAGGTTTACTTTCTTAGAGTTGGATTTATGTCATGGTGAAAAGGACAAGGGAGCAAGATAAGGGTCTTGTCAGAAGCCTGGACTTTAGTGAAGTAAAATTGTTGAGGCAAAGTAAACTCATTGTTTACTTCAAACCTTTACAGCTTGCCAGAGTCCTTTTCTTGAGATGGTTTCCAGTGTTGTTCTACCACACAGATAAAGCCCTGAGAAGGGTCTGAGGAGCAGGGCTGAGACTGAGAGACACTGTTGTGTGCTACCTGTATCTCTCAGTCACTACCAGATGGGAAAAGATTGAAGAGCACTTCCCCCAACCCTTGGCAGGACTGAAGGTCAGAAGGGTTCAGTTGCTCAACAGCAAGTCTTTCCCAACTCGGCTGTTCTGAATACTGGCTAAAGATGACTGGTGCAGAGGCTGTGATGTTAGGCCAGACACTGTACACATCAGGGGCATAATTCACCACGTGTGCCCGTGTCACCTGACAGTTACTCTGAGTGGTCACCACATGGCCCGAGTGCTGGATAAACTGCTGAAAGTTAAGTGTTATACCAGTCACATGGGTCAGGGCGACTTGGCAAACTCTGTGAACTAGAACCTGAAAAGCCATTGGACCTCTTAGAATACCATTTTGTTTGTTAACATGGACACTGTCTGAATCAGTTGTGCCATGATGCTATGGGCCAGTGTCGCTCCGTCCTTCTTCCCTCTCACACTGTGTAGGTTCCTGCTTTGCTCTGCTCTGCCTCATGGATTTAGGACTAAAATGTTTGAGAAGAAAACACAACCTATTTTTTAGGTTCAACTCTTCATTTTTTTCGTGGAAGATGAACATCAGATGCTAGGGAAGTAGACTAGATCATCTGATTTGAGAGGCTGGCATATTCTTCCATTTGCAGAATCGTGTTTTCCATGGGAGAGTTCTAGAAGCTGGAGATGCAGCACTGAGTCCTGGCCCTAGGGCTGGCCCTCCAGCAAGTACAGCATGATAACCATGCTTCTGTGTCCACGCTTGTGAAACAGGAATGTGAATTATCTCTGCAGTGCTTACTGACTGTAAAGCAGTGTCCTCAACCCATGTCCTATTAAAGGCTATTAAAGCACCCTTATGTTTGCCCAACACAAGCCTTTTGAAAATTAGTGTTGTTCAGTACAGTGGGTTGAGTATGACAGAATCATGAAGGAAAACCCAGATCATCTTAGATCTGAAGGTGCTTTGAAGGACCAGTTCTGCACTATAGAACATAGCTCACTGAAAAGTGCACTACATGGACGAGAAAGCAAAGAGCAGCTCCAGGAAGTATCCGCGGGGCTGCACTAGCAAGGCTAAATGTGGTTTTAATGTCTGAGTGAGGGGATGAGTGGTTGGATGGATGGCAGGCTGACTGACAGACAGGTAGAAATGAGAGGGAAACCCAAGTGTCACAAGGCTGTCTGTCTAAGCTCACAAAGTGACTTAGTATTTCCACTGCATCGGCTGGTGGTACTGGGGGAATAGCTGCTAGTCTTCTGTTTATGTCACCAAGTGCAGATTTAAGTCTTCACAGCAGAATGCTCTCAGACCCCGATAAATGGGATGGTAATTGAATCAGAGCACATTCTGACTGTCAGCTAGTTATACTGCTTGGACAGTTGTTTTGTGCATATCTGTTTCATTCCATTGCTTAAGAGGCTCTCTTTCTGGGGTAGAGTGTTTGGGTTTCTATGATGGTGACATGTATCTTACATCTTGTTCCTTGCAGATTCAGTCATAGTCAACTTACTTTGTTGAGTAACTAATGTTCAACGCTTGTGTTCTTTCAGGTTCACTGTGGCATTTCATTACAGGCCTTGTGGCATGAACTTTGATAGGTATTCATTTTGTCTTAGTTTGTGATCATTCTGATTTATGTTTCCACATGTGTGAATGTGTGCAGACTCCATCTCCCAGTGCTTAGCTGTTCTTTTGTTTTATAAATGTGATTTTCCTTTCTTCAAAACAATGTAGTATAACAAGTCTTCCTTAACAGTTAAAGCTGCTGCAGATACTAATGGTTAAGAAACTAGTATAGTCAGGGATTCCCTTCTTTCAGTGTCAGAGCAGATGAAAGAAGGGAGAAATGTAGCACAGCAGCTAGTGTCAGACAAGGGGAACTCTAGACAACTTGTTCTACAAACCGAGTTAGACAGCCTACAGACGCATCCCTTCACAGTTGAGAGGAGGGCATGCATGTCATGACAGCAGCGTCTGCCTTGCTTCTGGAGGCCATCAGCTTGTGGCTCTGTGGTGGCTGCAGAAGACCTGTACCCTCAGAGGATGCTCAGTGCTGTGCTCTGACGAGACCCTTGTGCTTTTCCCTGTATACGGTTTTGTGCTCAGGTTTTACCTATAAAAGCCTCCTTGCTGAATTCTGTGTTTAGAATTTAGTGCTAATTTTCCAGTGGCCTAACACTGGATGTACACTGCAGAGTTGGGGTGTCTCTTGATTCACTTCATGTCTGTCCTTGACGAGATGCTTAACCCAAACGGTAACTTGTTGGACTTGGAATTCCTCATTGGGAATAGGACTTGTCTGTTACCTACCCTTCATATCTGCATTTATGCTGCCACCTGATGGGGCTCGGTATGGTTGAGCTCAGCTGGATTCTTTAGTGTGGTACCCTGTATGTATCTGCCTGTCCTCCACCTACCCATCCCTCCTTCCAGTATGTATGCTGTTCATCATATAGTAGTACCAGGCATAGATAAAACACTCAGTCCCTGAAATCTAAATGTAGGAATAAAGGGGCATTCAGCAAGTTAACAGATAATTCTGTACACATTGTGACAGACCAAAAAGACCTGGCTGTGCCCTGAGCCAGAGGAACTGGAGGAAGGGTCACCAGAGTTCAGATGACCACACACTTCCAGTGAGGTGTCTGAGATAGAAAGATGTATTCTGAATGCTTCCCCCGTCCTATCCAGTTCTCAGCGTTTGACTTCTCTTCTGAACTTGTGTGCTGGTGCTTTAGGAGAATATGTATAGCTATGTGCCATTTGGCTTCAGATACGAATTCAGTGAGACCATTAGCCCATTGAGAAAAGATGACTTGGCTATGTGGTAAGCATGCAAATCTTCATATATAGTTATCACATTGAAGAATTTGAGGTTTTCTGGATGGGGCACGGTGGTGCACATCTTTAATCCCAGTCAGAGGCTAGTAGATCTCTGTGAGTCCCAGACTGGTCAGGGCTGCACAGTGAGACACTGTCTTCAAAGTAAATAAATAAATAAATAAATAAATAAATAAATAAATAAATAAATAAATATTTTTTTCTAAATTTGGGACAAATTTGTGTTTGTTTTAACTATTATAAGTAAAACTTTGCCAACTTTATATGTTTGAAATTTTCTGGTATAATCAGAAAACAAGTTATTTGTGAAGCATGAAAATAAACAGACGGGTCATCATAAAGTAATAAAGCCCCCATGATGCTTGCTGTTTATTCTGACTGCTTCTGCTGCAATCGCCTGTGCATGTTTGTGACTGTGGATTTACCTTTCACTGACATGCGTGTTTCCTCTTTTGGCACCAGTGTTAGGTATAGTAAGACTTCATAGTTTTTGCAAACATGGTTGTTGAGTTGATGCCCAGGCTTGCATTCTGTTGGATCACGTCAGCCATTTGCATTTCCTTTCGATGTTTATTTCCTTTGCAGTTCTTTCCGAGCTACTCGTTCTGAACGTAGGAAGCTCGCATACTCACTCTAGACGGCAATCCTCTACTGTACGGATTGTAGATACCTTGTCCCAGTCTCCTTTCTCTTTCTTATTGGTCCAGCTTGCTTTTTATTCCCAGCAGTAACTCATAGTGGGCCTTCCATTTCAGTCTAGTCAGTGCTTTGGGTGATGTGTGTTCTGTGTGCAGCTGAGAACTGTTCTGAAATATGTGGACCTCTGTGGTGTTACCTGTCAGCACACCAGGAAATGGTCACCAACATTCATGGTCTTGGTTCAGGAGACCCTGTCTTTTTTCCTTTTTTTTTTTTTTTTTTTTTTTTATTGTTGTTGTTGTTTTATAAATTATTTAGAAAAATAGCACTAGGAGGGTAATGAAAGATTCATTCGAAAACATAATAAGTGGGGGCTAGAGAGACGGCCAAGAGTACTGGCTGTTCTTACAGAGGCTCTGCGCTCAGTTCTCTGCACCCACATCGTGGCTTCATGCATGCGATACACATACATACATGTAGACAAACACTTGTACACATAAAAATAAACCTTTAAAAAAGAAAATATAATACATGAAACTTTTCCCATATTCTTTTAGTTATGGACACGGACACACACACACACACACACACACACACACACACACACACACACACACACACACACTGGGTGTATTTTGTTTTATTTCTTGAGACAAGGTATAGCCAGCCACGTAATTCCTGGAACTGGCTTTGTAGACTGGACTGGGCTTGAATTCAGAGGGCTCGTTCTGCCTCTGCTTCCCAAGTGCTGCAATCAAAGATTCGTGTCACCATGCTTGGCCATATATTCTGAATTTTTATTCTATATTCTCCTTGTTGGAAGCACACACATGTACATGCATTACTCCTGAGATGGATGTCCCAAATTACATCCAGCTGCTCACTAGCTGTTGTACATGAGCCTGATACGTCCATCTTGAAAGATGGTAGGTTTCAGACCTGTCACTAAGATCCAGCTCATCCTTGCTTGTGGCTCTCCTTATCCTTGCTTCATCAAAAAGAGCACTTAGGTATTTTTTGTGAAACCTTTGGTGATTCACAAACCTCCATTGTTTCCTAATTCAAACTTTTATTTTTGTATTTAGAGTTTAAAAGTCAATTAGACTGGCGAGCGGTTTTTACATGTCCCTGTCATCAGTGCTCCTCTGCTATATTCTTTCCTTCAGCTCGTCCACTTGAGAACTGTACCAAATAAAATCTTACAAAAAACATTTTGGAAAGTGAAAGAAGGGTAGGGCATAGGGCGTGTCCCTTTATTACACTGGGAATAGTCCAGGTCTTAGTGCAGATATTGCATGATGCCGTCCTTCTTGGAGAAGGCTAACTGGGTAGAAAATGTGCTACCTTCCTTTTTGTGCTAGGAGCTTATTGTTTACTGATCAATTATTTTTTAATCACATTTACTATGTATTTTGTGTGTTATGGGAGGGAAGGAATGCACATGGGAAGTCAGAAAACTTTGAGGAGTCTGTTCCATTTTCCTACCATGTGGGTTCTGGGGATCAGCCTCAGGTCACAGGTGTGGCAGCGGGTGCTGATCCAGCTTCTCAGTTCTTGAGCTTGAGGCCAGTCATCTAGCCTTACAGCCACCGCAGACCACAGTGTGGGCTTTGCTTTCACATCAGTTTCTCTGTGTCGGTGGACGTCTGTTGTCCGCCGCCCCCCCCCCGCCCCCCCAGTGTGTGTGTGTGTGTGTGTATGTCTCCTTTGTCTGAGGATTGTGGAGTGTCTTTCTGCGCCAGTGTTCTTCTTAGGACATTAGAGGTGGAAAGTATTGAACTAAGGATTCTGACCTGTGTTCAGTGAAGGATGTAAACGCCTCCAGTGGTTCATTCTGAAGTGAAAGCTGCCGCAGAGCTCGTCCAAAAGGAGAGCAGAGCTGACTCTGCAGACCCTGATGCTGACCCAGGGCTTGAGTCAAACCCAGCGTGTATGACTTAATGAATAGGAGTCATTTCTGGAATGGCCACTGACCTGAGGGAATTGGTACTGGCTTTAGACTTTCTGTTCAGAACATCACTTTATCTGTGCGTTGTGAGCAAAAAGAGGAAATTAACTTTTGTCTGAGCCAGGTGCATCCTCTTCCTGTTTACTCTGCTCCCAAGAGCCCTGCTTTATCTCCAGAGTCCCCTCTAAGCCTCTTTTCTCTACCCAAGCCTTTGAGCTGTTGGCTGTTGAAGTGAAGTGTGTCTCTGTTGAGCACAGGACACTGCCAGTGTCTCAGTTGGGAAGTATCTCTAAGAGGTGTGTTTGCCAAGTGCAATGCTATTGTGTGCAGGCATTGCAGGAGTCTGCCAAGCCCAGAGGTAGGCTGCCAGTGCAAATGCCACATCGACCTGACATTTACAAGTTTAGAATCTGGGAAAGAGCTGGCCGTGGACACCCTTTAACTGTCTGGTTTCCGGTATTAGGAACTGTGCCAACTTGGATTTTCAGACTGAAAAATTCAGTCAGGAAGTAATACTTGATGCATTTGAAGCTGTCATTACAACCTCTTGAGGAAAGGATAAATCTGTAGGCTGCAGGTAAAGCCATTCATGGTAAAGCTTGCAAACTCTAGAATCAAACCTGGATGAGACTCTTAAATGAGGCTCTTATCAGTCACTTCACCAACTTGAAGAAGCTGCTTTGTCTGCGTGACCCAGAGCAGGCTTAACCTCTGCTCTCTGTCTGTGAGGCTGGGTGTCATTGCCACCTTCCTCACAGATTTATCAGATGGAGGAAACAGATTTAATACCAAATCACTCCCCACTTCGCATACTTCAGTCATGAGTAGAATTTTCAAGAACATACTGTGCTTTCACGCTTGTGCATAGACTAGCTGCTTGATTCAGGCACTGCTGGAACATTGCACAGGTACCGAGGACACAGTTTTCCTCATCTCTCTAGGGAAACTTAGAGCTGGAGCCAGAATTGTTGAGCATTTGGCATTTATATAATTGTTCTATAATTCTTTATTTTGTTCTATATTTCTAGATTCAGAAATGATTTGGGTGTTAAGAGTGGATTTCAGTCATCACAGCCTTTGTATGCCCTGCAACTTTTCTGTGTCACATTGGCAAAATGCAGACCCATAGCTCCTGCTAGGCTGTTCAGACTTATTAGGGAGACAGGTTTTTGTTTTTGTTTTTGGCTTGAGTAACAAGGTATGTGGTCTATTATTATGATCTGGTACCTAAATAGTAGGCTTTTCTGTATTCATATAAAACATTATTCTTGATGTAGTGCCTGGTTTCTTTTAATTATTTTCAGAGCCATCAGTAAAATGATGAAATTCCTCCCCCTCCCTTTCTTTTCTCTTTCAGGTCTTCCAAGTTGCTTCGGGCATTCTATGTTCCCTTTCTGTCAGATCAGTACACGGTATATGTGAACTACACCATCTTGAAGCCTCGGAAAGCAAAGCAAAGCCGGAAGAAAAGTGGAGGTTAGCTCACCCCTGTGGCTCCAGTGGACAGCCACTGTGTTAACTAGGGGTTCCACCGAGCTGACTTCCTCCAAGACATCATATAATGCTGTAATAAAGGTCGTCTGCCAAGAATGCCAGATCTCCAGTACTCTGAGCTCATCATGGTCTATGTCAAAGTCTAATCAAAGTCACACACTTCCTGCTCTCGTGTCTGTTCTGCATGTGAGCTTTCTGCAGATAGGCAGAGTCCTAACTCTGCTCCATTTCTCCTTGTTCTCCGTGTAGTTATTTACTAGAGTGGAGAAGAGCAGAATGTGCTTACAGGAAGAGCTGAGAGTCCTTGACTCAGTGTGTGCTAGCCTTCTCCACTCCCTGGCCTGGCATCTGAGAAATACCAAGCCTTCCTTAGGCTACATGGTTTCTCTATCAGAGCTGTTTGGCAGCTCCCAGCAGGCCTTGTTCAAATCCCAGTGCTGAAAAGAAGCTCAGCCTGGTTGCCAACCGGATATGTCATTTCACCGCCAGCAAGACTCCGCTTCTAAAAGCGTTCTCAGGACTAACACCCTGTCCTGAAGCTCAGGAAAAAGGCGACCACTGAAGAACTGTGACCTAATCATATTATTTATGATGCCTCTAATTTTCCTTTTATTTTCTTTAAAACTGGTCTTAATTATATGGCTTTTTCGGAAGTGTTTTAAGATATATTTTTTTTAATGTTTCAGCATGCTTTATTGAATTCTAGACTCTGTACAAAGATTTTAACTATATAGGGCATCTTTGGAGAAAAAGGTCTATCAGTAGATTTGGTGACAGACAACACATTTTAAAGTAGTCTGAGGAAATTAAGAGCTCCTTTTTGTAAAACGATAGCCCCAAGGAAATTAAAATGACTTACTTGAGTTCTGCTCCAAGGCATCCTCTAGTTGTGTAGGCATTGGCAAGAAGTCCGACAGGTAAGCCTGCCTGCGGCCTCACCTTCTCTTACAGTACAGCACAGCCTATAAGCCATTTCCCCGGTGTCTCATTTGATCCTCACAGCCACTGTGAGGAGGGCCTACTTCACAGACGAGGAAACAGATGAAAGTGGAAGGGTGGGCAGTGGGAACCACTCGGCTGTCTGACTTCTCGCGCCTGCACAACTGTCCCTGCCTCTCTACTCTCCTAGAAAGAAAGCGCTGCTTGAAAGGAGGATGGAGTTACCATAGACCCAATTAGTTGCCAGTCTCTGTAGTTCTTGGAGTTCTATGGAGCCTGTGGGTTAGCCCTTCTTAGCAGTACTGTGTGATATTGCTGGGCCTGAGCTAGTAAAGTCCCTGCTTTGGAAGTCACAGTGTTCTAGTCCCTGTGGATCATGTTAAGGTGCCTTATTTCCTGAAGGGTGACGGGTTCTAGCAGTACAGAGAGGAATGTCTGATTTCACAGTTTCCATTTTTTCCTTTTTTTCTTGTTAAATTAACTTTCTAATGTGAACTAATCACAGTAAAGAAGACAGGAAAACATACAGTCGAATGAAGCCTCTTGAGGGTTCTCCTCTAAAAG
Organism: Uromys caudimaculatus; assembly: GCA_028551405.1. Classification (NCBI taxonomy): domain Eukaryota; kingdom Metazoa; phylum Chordata; class Mammalia; order Rodentia; family Muridae; genus Uromys; species Uromys caudimaculatus. Next base: position 66,858,072 of record CM052706.1, read on the forward strand.
AATATCTGCTTGGAGATGAACGAAGCAGAGGTGAGGTGGCGGGCCCCGATGGACAGAATGACAACTGGGTAGGAAAGATAGATTGCAGCAGTACTGTGTGAATGATCCCTGGAATTTCATTCTCAGTGTTTGATACTGGGGGTGTGACCTGACTGAAGAACTAAGGACTTGTCTGAGAAGCCAAGGCACTGCAGGATGCGTTGGCAATGGAGCTCAGTGGAGGGTGACTCTTTTCCAATCAGAGGTGGTAAGGCTGAGCATGTGTTTACCATGTGCAAGCACCTGGGTTCAATTCCTAACACATGCAAACACACACACTTACAAGTGGTACAAAATTGAGCAATTTGATCATCTTATGTGCCTGAAAAAGGTAAAGATTTCTGTAAAGATGCCTGACATCAACCTAGGCCTCTACACACACACACACACACACACACACACACACACACACACACACACACACACGCATGTGCGCACACACGCATGCGCACATACATGCACAATATGCAAACATAGGTCCTCCCAGTAAGAACACAAATTTAATGTAGCACAGAAATTTCTTGGAAATGTCAGTTCCTATCTCGTTGAAAACCTCACTCTGGTTTTCTCTGTTCTGTTTTCTGGTCAGAGAGTGGTACATCTCAGACATGATGCTAAGTGCTTCTTAGCAGCCTACAGAGTTAACTTCGCATATGAAAAAGAAAGGTACCTGATCCATGACTCTTGTCTTCTGCAGAGACTGTTGCACAAGTACCTAAGTATTTATCTGTAGATTGTTGCTGGAGCTGTATCTGTAGATCTTTATTGTTTATAAAGGCCTTGATGGCAGGACAAGGTAGTGGGCATAACTGTATGCTTGGCAGATCTAGACTTCTCTGATCTCTGGCCCTAAATCAGCCTATTTTGAACCTCCAATCCAGGTGATAGGTATCTATTTTCAAGATCTGACTCTTACCATGCTCATTATTTGTTAAAAAAGACAGGTTATTTTAACCTCTTGGGATAATTGCAGAAAATTGCAACCTGTATTCCTTATTACTGAATTCAGGCTTAGCACCAGGTGTGCTTTTAAATCAAGGTGATTATTGATCACAAACTTTAGGTCATTTTTTCCTAGTCTGGCATTCTGGGAAAGACCTTTGAAGTCCTTTTGTAAGATACTAGGTAGCCACTTCACCAGAGGGAACCTTATGTGCTGTGCCACCTAGGGTTGAGTGGATGAGACTCACTGTGGTTCTGTAACAATCTGGCTAATACCCAGTCATCTTGGCTTTTAGTTTTATTTTCTTTAAAGAGGAAAGGAGGCAATTAAATCTCTGCTTGCACAGATGCAGTAAAGTTTGCATGTGAGTCGGCTAGGCTCCCACATAGAATCCCTCAGGTAAATAGCTAAAGTGGGCGTGTGCTTAGCTTTAATGGTCTGTAACAGGAAGATCAAGGTTTCTGTAAGGCGTTGACTGGGTTTCTGGGCTTCGCTGGCATATCTGTAAATCTGAATGTTCCTTTAATTTTCCCAGGCTCTGTGACCATGTAATTCTTGATGGAGATGACATCAGGAAGCAGCACAGTGCTGCCTGACTCCAGTGTCATCCAGTTCTTTCCTCTTCCTGGTCCTTGTGCTTTATTTCACGTGTCCGTATGCACTACATACTGACTGTGTTCCTGTGAAAGAAAATGTTAGTACATTTTGACAGAGACAGGTTTCTCTGTGTAGCCCTGGCTGTCCTGGAACTCACTCTACAGACCAGGCTGGCCTCAAACTCAGAGATCCACCTGTCTCTGCCTCCCAAGTGTTAGAATTAAAGGCGTGTGCCACCATCCTAGGCTCTGTTTCTCTTTCCTTCAGGTGACTTTTGTCTTTTGCATTCAGCATCTAATTTTGATTGGATTGGAAACAGAGCAGCTGCTGTGTTCCCCTGCCACTGCCTCAGTTCATAGAATGTGACTCTGTAGGTCAGAGGACTCAGAGACTGGGGAAGAAGGCTTCTGGAATCACAGTGGAAGTTGGGTTTACTTCTCTCAGGAGAAGCAACGCACACAGGAATGTATTTTTGAGCATTGTGCTGGAAAAAGAATGGGTCACAGGCCCAGCTTACCTCACCGTGGGTATCGGGAGCACAGGAGTCGAGTTTTTGTAAAATCTCAATCCAGTTACAGCTGGCATTTGGATAATTTCCCCCTTTGGGGAGGCATTAGATTTCTTTTTATTTGTTATTATTTTTTTTACTGCCAAGTGAGGTTTTAATGCCATTTTCTTGTCTTTCTCTTCACATCCAGTCTTGTCACCTGGCTCTGCATCATTACTTTTAATTTCTCTTCCTACATGACCCTAGGTGACCTGAGACTTAATTTGATTTATTTCTCCCATGTTATTTTAGATGCTTTTATTAATTTAATTCCAGGTGGGAACAGGCCACTGCAGTCATTGTTCTGTGTTGTATAGGACACCACCTTTCTCCTGCCTGTCTGCTTCTTTAGAGCCATGTCTCAGAACCCCCTCTAGACTCAGACCTCTGTGATGACCTCCTTTGCTGCCCTCTATTAGCAACAGACAACCTTAAGTAGAACCCTTGTAAACCTGTATCAGTGTTAATTGGCTTGATGATGCAGACTCAATACTGTTGTATTCCAGAGCTCAGGGGCCCTAACATTTTCATCTCATGCATTTTTATTGACAACTAAGAAAAGTAAAATCTACCTTTTCAGTAACAGGCAGCTCTTGCTTTCAATTTTGCACAGATTTTTAATTTTTATTTTTTGAGACAGGGTTTCATTCAATAGCCTAGACTGGCCTGGAGCTCAGTATGTAGCCTAGATTGGCCTAGGAACTCAGTATGTAGCCCAGGCTGACCTAGGGCTTAGTGTGTAGCCCAGGCTGGCCTAGGATTCACAGCAGTCCTGCCTCAGCCTGACAGTGTTGTGGTCATCAACGTGAGTCTCCATGCCTAGCATCTTGGTCTGAATCTTAGAACTGAAAATACAGCAAATCATAAGTCTTGAGAACTCAAAGGACAGCTTTTAAGTAAGTCTATTTGTGTGTGGGGGTGGGGGGGTGGGGGCGTGTGTGTGAGGGTGTGTGGGGGTGGGGGGGGTGTAGCTTAGCAGTTCTGAACTACATTGTCATGAGAGCTCATTCCCCAGGGTTGCATCTAAAAAAAGCTACAAGGCTCTTCATGAAATATTCATATTTTATGTTTCCTCATTTTGGAGGGCCAGACTTGGCACAGATGACCTTCTGAATGAGTCTGGCTTAGAAAACCTTTCTTGTAGGTGTGAGGGGCCATTAGGTTCTTCCTGTCCCCTGTCCTTTGTAGAAGATGTCCAACTGCAGCGTGGGTTTGTATTCACACATTCAGGTCAAATATTAAGTGGCGCCGGGCAGTGGTGGCGCACGCCTTTAATCCCAGCACTTGGGAGGCAGAGGCAGGTGGATTTCTGAGTTCGAGGCCAGCCTGGTCTACCCGAGTGAGTTCCAAGACAGCCAGGACTACACAGAGAAACCCTGTCTTGAAAAACAAAACAAAACAAAAAAAACAACAACAAATATTAAGTGGCAAATAATATTTAAAGCTGGAAGCTGCCCTGAATCTCCCAGCTGTGGAATTCTACATAGACCTGAGATTCGAAAAGTTCAAAGTGACACATCCGAGCAATGGCATGAAGGAAGTTCAGAGAAGGGACGTAAGGGCAAGTGGACATGTCCTGTCAGAGCTTTGTAAACTGAATAGTGTGTGTGTTTAAGTGAGCAACTTGGGTGTAAGTGAACATTTCATTTCGGTGTGGTTTTGTTTTGTTTTGTCTTGAAATCTAAGTGCATCTTGAAGTATTTTTAAAATCAAGGTAAATGGGGACCTCTGCTTTTGGCTTTGTTTGTACTTTCTGGACTTCTGTAATTTCTTACATGTGGGTAAGAAGTGTAAACTAGGCAACTTTCTGATGGGCCTTAAGAGCCAGCCGAAGGGGACAATTGAGACAGATTTCCTCAGTGTAGGGCTCCTCAGGGGCCTGCTAACGTGGTCTAGACAGAACCTGTGGTGAGAAGGGCCCTGATCTTTATTGTAGAAACAGTGGAGCAACTGTTCCCCTTGACCTTTGGCCAGTTATTTAACTCGACAGTTAGCTCCGTTGCCAAATAAGAGTGGGGCCTCTTGGTTTATTTACTGTTTTAGAAGCATTGTGCCCAACACTGGAAAAATCATAACCAGTAAAGTAGCAAATAGCCAGAGCTGCACAGCCCACCCTCAGGAGTGTCAGAGTTAGCGGCCAGGTGAGCATAGGCACAGCCCTCCCTCAGGAGTGTCGGAGTTAGCGGAGTTAGCGGCCAGGTGAGCATAGGCATCATTATTTCAGAAAGCTCTGAATGGTTTTTCTAGTGTGAACCCTGAGTTCAACACCACTGTCCTTGATCTAAAGGCCACAGCTAATGAAGAAGGGGGAGTGCTAATGCCCTTTCTAATTCCAACCCCTGGTCTCAGGCCCTTCTCTGGGCCTCTCCCATTTCTAGGCCTTACCGGCTCTGTCTTCTATGCCATCTGGAGCCCTTTTTTCTGGAAAAGCAGCCAACTAATGCGACACTGATACACCCTAATGGATGCTACTTGTCTCCTGTAAGGTTCGTTCTTTTCACTTAACACATCTAGGAAAAAAACCATAAAATTTTGTCATCTATGGATTTAGGTATTAGGAAAGGAAAGTTTGAGTAGGCAGACTCCACGTAACCCCAGGGCTTGGCCCTGCGTTCCTCTTCAAGCAAGGATCTGTGTGAGCAGGACCATTGGAGTAAGGCGTGCAGGGCTGAGCCGTCTTTCCAAGGCTCAGCCTGGAGCCAGCTTCCTGTGCTTGTCAGCGCACTTAGCTGTCCTCGGGAGCTGTGTCAGGGGAGACCTCACTGCCTTGTCTTGCTACAGGTTGCAGACAGCCTCTTTGCAGCTGCTGCTAGCTGGCTCAGTCGTGAGAGCAAAGGTTAATCCCATTTTGAGAAAAGTGACCTGAAGTGTGTTTACTCAACCACCAATAAGACACCATGTACCACTCAGGTGCTTGTGGTACTTCTCTCTTGTCTAAACAGTGTGTCTCTGAGTTTCCCTGGAATCGCCTATAGGATGTTCCCATTTCTTTCTTTCCAGAGAAATACTTGTGAGATACATAGTGTGTCTTAGTGTGTCACTTAGAAGAGAATCTTAGAAACTTTCCTGATCCTGCCTATTCCCATTTTCTTGGGCTTCTATATTTGCAACTTCACAGCTTGTGACGACTGAGTATTTAACAGTGTGTATGTGTGTGTGTGTGTGTGTGTGTGTGTGTGCGCGCGCGCGCGCGCGAGCGAATGCAGTACCAGAGATTAAATTTGTTGCTATACCTTTGCTTCAGTTTTATCCTTCTGAGGGCTTACACAGTCCTGTCTATATAGCCATCATGGAGATTCACTTTTGTCCAGCAGAGGGCGCCCTGCTCTCACTAAAAATCACAGAGTTCCTTTCCCTCCAGGAACTTAGTTGATTTGGTGGTTGTTATTCCCAGCATGTGTTGAAATATCTAAGCTGAGTGCTTTGAGATGTGTCCTTATATTGCCTCGTGCATTTCTACAGCTGCAGATGTTTCCTGTGTAGAAGAATTGCCCACCACACCTACGATTCCCTAGTTGGTAGGCAATCTTGTAAGTTGCTACTTCTCTGTTAGTTTCAATTATATTTGTTATGTCCTTGATTATATTTGTAGGTAATAAAAGACAGTGTTCTTGAAGAGGAAGCTCTCTTAAGGGGCAGTTACCTGCCACCTGCCCATATTTAAGCATGCACGTACAGCCAACCTTATCACATACACCTTCCTAACCCTGCCACTGTTGACTTGCTGGTACTGACACTGGCCGTCTGGAGGGTATACCAGTGTCCTGAGTTCTCGCCTTCTGATGCCAACATGTCGTTTACAGCACAGTAGCTCAGTGTTTAGCAGGATGTGAGCATTGTGCAGTAAAAGGCCTTAGAACACCTGTGATGATGACCCCTCATGCCTAGCCCACAATGCAGAAAGCAAACATTTGCAGAGGGAAGTAAGTAATAGTCACATTTTAAGTGTGCAGGTAACTATATAGGCAGGTTCAGGACTTGAACAGAGCCAGCTATGCCAGAGACAGAGTGAGGATTCTCTCCTTCAGGTGTGCTACCTGATAAATTTTAGCTTCACCCTGGAGAGACTGGATGAGGTTGGCATTTTGTTTGTGGTTTGGGGAAGGTTTTTTTTGTTTGTTTGGTTTTTTAGAACCCTCTAGATCATTCCATTGAATTTGTGGAAAAGCATCTGAAGAATAGCTAATAGTAAAGTCTGAGCTTGTAGCTAAGTTTAGAGCCCTTTGCAGTCCGTGTACATTGCATCTTTCCTTGTGGATGGGGAAACTGATGCTCCTAGATTCCTTTCCCCTCTCCCACCCCTCCTCCTGTCCTTCCCTAGGAATCCAACACAGGAGGTCACCTGTGCTAGACAGTGCTCTGTTGCTGAGCTCATCCCCAGTCCATCAGGACCTGCTTGGGATCTGTTCTCCTTCACCTCCTCTGGGATGCTAGGATGGACAACCTGGAAGAATAGATGAGCAAAAGAAAGATCTAGTCAAGGCTAGTATACTTTTTAAAAAAACCACTTTAATCCCCTTCAGTAACCACAGCCTAGAGTTTGCAGACAGCACCTTCAGCCTTTGTTGGGGCTTTCCTAGAACATGTGGACCCCAGCTTAATCGAGTTTCATAGTCAGATCAGAGAGGGAGCAGATTTCCTGAAGTCCTAGAAATTAGTATACATTCTGGTCTGTGCTTACAAGTCTCAGCTATATTTCTGCCAAGTTATGAGAGGCATGTGCAGGGGATCTTGGCACAGGTCCTTTTTTTTTTTTATGACTGGTGACTATTCTAACAGTTTTCCTGAGAAGCTCTGTAAAGGAAGTGAGAAGGAACATCACCTGGGGGGTGGAGGGTGGGGCAGGAGGGTGGCATCAGGTGAGAGCACCCTGGAGAGCAGGAACTTGTGAAAGTAAGTCCGGCTTTTGTGAGATCAAATCTCTGGTTGGGAACAATTGTGCAAGTTGCTGAGGGTTACTCCTTATGCTGACTGGGCCTAGTGTAAGTTGTGATAGGTTTCTAAAATAAGAGCAGGGAAGGAAAGCTGGGCTCTTCCCTGTGGGCACAGTGGAACTGAGCAGAGAATAGCTAGGCATTTATGGATGCCATAGGTAAGACCAGCTCAGGAAGGCTGCAGTGCAGTGATCGAGCACCAAATGTGTGTAATAATAGTCTTCATGTTTCAAACTCAAAAAGCTTAGATGAGGTGAGTCTAGCAACCAAAAAAAAAAAAAAAAAAAAGGCATAATCAGAAATACAGGAAAATGGATGATGTTTGAAAAAGATCTGGAGAGAGAGAGAGAGACAGAGACAGAATAAGTATGTGTGTGTGAGTGATATCACCGACTGGCTTCAAACTCACAGAGATCCACGTGCCTGTCCTTTGTGAGCGAGTGCTGAGGTTAAAGGTGAATGCAGTGGCTTGTTTTTCTGTAAGATTGGATGAAACTCCTGATCTTCCTGTCTATACACTCTGAGTGCTGCTCTGTAGGCGCACTGCCATATCTTGCTCTAAGCATCATATGAATTTGATCTTCTGAACAGCCACACAAACTAAGCTGGACAGACTATAGATACATAAACCAACATTCATAGAGAATAAGTAATTTATCATCATCATACAGCTGGCAACTGGTAGCAATGGCGTTGCAGCCTGCAGTGTCCCTGGCTCCAAGAATGTCCTCTCAATGGTCATCAGTAGTACCCTGCACAGACCTAATTAGACCAGTTCTTTGATTCTTCTTACCAAGAATTCAAGTGGTGTTTTACCCTAGATGTCCAGACGATGAGGGGCAGGAGGATAGCTGCCGTGCTCCTGAGTCCTGAAACCATCCCATTGCTGTGTGCCCTCAGCTAAGCCCTGTGCTCACTGCTGAGTGTTGCCGTCTAGAGAAGGCGGGAGGGGAAATATTCACATTCCTTAGGATGAGACAGTGTTCCTGTAAGTATAAATAAGCCACCACTAGAGCCACTGTGGAAACTGCTGTGCTGTAATAAATTAAGCGTGGACCTGGGAGTCAGTTTACAGGGTCATCTGCTAAATGAAGGTACAGATCTGTGGATCCAAAGATCCAAATGAAAGTTTTCTGACACGAACAGACCTCTTTCCTTATCACTATGCCTAATAGTGACAGTACTGACTGTTAGGGAAAACGACCTGGAGATGATTTAAAACACATGGCTGGGTGCAGACTGTACACAGGTACTGAACCATTTTATAGACGTTGAGCTTCGTTGGCTTTTGGCACGGAAGTGTGTCCTGCAACCAAGCCCTTGGCTGGTGCTAAGGGATGTCAGTTTTGGGAAGGCACTGTGTGGCTCAGCTCAGTTCATGAACTGAGAGATCCATCCGGTTCTTGTTGGTACTGCTAGTGAGACACAAGGCTAGGTGTGCTATAACCTACAGGTCTCTCTCTGCCCTAGCCAGTGACTGTGGGTGGGACCAGCATTCGCCATTGTGCCTGTTTGTAAACCTCTGTCTGAGGAAGAGGCCAGGGGCCCATTGAGGACAACAATGTCATTCAGATTTCCTTAGGCTTGCTCCTTTTCTGTGTGACAGAGCTGTGATGGCTGTGGCTTCCTCCAACCTGTGCATTCATATTCTTGCTGTGTTATTGTACAGGAACTGGACAAGTCTAATCTTGCCTTCTCTTAATTCACACTGGATGAGTGAACTGCTGTGTGGGTGTCAGAGCTCTGGTTTTGTACAGAGACAGTCTCGTTTCCAGAGGCTACCTTCAATCCTCAGTCTAGACTCAGCTGCTGCCCCTGGGCTCCCTGGTCATTAGGTTTTTTGTAGTGTGTGTGGGAAGTGGAGAGGAAACTAAGCGGCCTTGGAGAGGAGATGGAGGTATGGAAGTATTTAACGCCACAGGCTGTGTTGGTAGAGCATGGCAGTCTGCCAGGAATTAACTTTGTAATCGGCAAAGCCCATAGCCAGTAGGAAAGAATTGCTTATTGATAAGCAGTTAGCATTAGTATTTGCTTTTCCTAGACAGAGGTAGACTCCAAAGAGTTTAGTTCTTTTCTGAGCCAGTGCTTGTTGCTTGACCTAGTAATTGTCTTTCCAGATAAACCTTTTAATGAGTTTCAAATATCTGTTACATTAGAGTCCCTGGAGAGCCCTGGAAGATGTCTGGCTCCAGGTTTAGGGACTCTGACTCAGTAAGTCTGAGGTTGAGCCCAGAAATCTGCACAGGATGTTGCTATATAGCCCTTGCTGGTCTGGAACTCACAGAGATCCACCTGCCTCTGCCTCCTGAGTGCTAGGATGCATTAATTTTTTTTTTTTTTTAAAGCACGTGTGGGGGTGGGGATGGGGCATCTGTGAGGGTGTGTTGCTCTATCATCCTCTCCCACATGTTCCCTTAGGACAGCCAGCGTCTCTCACTCAACCCAGAGCCAGGCTGGCAGGCAGCAAGCCCCATGTTATGTAGCCAGTGCTGTTTCTCACCCACTGAACTGTCTCCCTAGTTAACTTTTCATTTTAATCCTGAAGATGAAGTCCAAAGCCTTGAGCTTCTGAAGCCCATGCTCTGTAGCTGAGCTACATGAACAGACCCAGGAGTGTACATTTACGACTCTCAGTCGCCGGTCAGTAGGTCGGATTCCCCCAACGTCTGCCTTTGGACTTGGCCTCATTTCTCCCTGCTGTGGCCCATTTTCACCCTCTGCAGAAGGGTTTATTAGCATCTCTGCTTTATTACCTGCTCCCTTCTCATGGCTTCATGGTTACTGGAGTAGGAACCAGGTGGTTAGCTCCGTTTTACAGGGGTGAGGGGGTGGAGAGAGTGACTGAGGCTTGGGGAGAAGATATAGGTCACAATGAGTCAGAGACAGGTGGGGACTGAAGTCTGCCCTCCAGGACTCTCAAACCAGGCAATTTCTAGGCTCTGTTTCCTTAGTTTGTGATTTCATATTTAATCATAGTTATTCCCTAGGCCTTCCCTCATTGTGCTTGGGTGAACAGATCACAGCTGACTCTGAAGCAGACTGACTTAATGCCAGTGTGCCAAGTTTATAAGCCTATCAAGGTGTGGGACTCACTAGTCTACTCCTCTCTGTGCTTGCTGCTTTTATCACTTTGGAACACATTTTAGATAAAAGACCGAGGGGGGGGAGTAGTGTCTGCTGCCTGCTAGGCAGGTGCAGGTAGGATTGTAGGCCTGAGCTTCCTGTGCCTAGCTGGACCCATCAAGGCCTCTCTCTGAACCGTGGCCAGCCTAGAGCTCTGTGTCCTTCTCCCCCTGCCTTCTAGGCACTGAGAGTGTGAGCATGCACCTGAGGGTTTTTTTTTTTGTTGTTGTTGTTTTGTTTTTGTTTTTTGTCTTGGGTGACCTGAAGCTCACTATGTAGACCAGGCAGGCTTCAAACTCACAAAGCCCCACCTGCCTCTCTGTCCTCATGCTGGGATTAAAGGTGTGAACTCTTAAAAATGGCTGGATCCACTTTTAAAGAGAAAAAACAAAAATCCCGTGAACTCGGTCAAATTATTAAACATTACTTATAATTTCAAATATAAACCAATATTATGTTCTTTTAAAACTACAGTCTTTATACATCTACAAAACCATATTTACAAGTTAAATACAAATGAAGCCACAAGACGAGTATTATTAGAATCAATAATGTCGGTATGTTTGCAGTTCAGTGTGACAAATGTGTCTGATCCTAAACCTAAGCCACGCTGTGTCGCTTGCCAGCCCAGGCTCAGTTTCTTAATTCTCTTACCACGTTTAGAGCCATCGAGACCGTATGCCCTTTGCCTTTCCTTTTGTGCATAAAAACATTTTCCATTTAGCCTTCAGCTCTGTTCATTTCTTATGAGCCCAGAACAATAAAAGCTGTGCTGAAACTCACAAAAATACAGGTGCTGAAAGCATGTGGCAAGGCTGATTCAGGCAGTTCCTGGGGGCCAGCTGGATGGCTCAGTGGATAAAGGCTTGTGTCACCAGACCTGACAACCAGGGCTCAGTTACTGGAACCCACTTGGTAGAAGTAGGTAACCCCTGGAAGCTGTCCTCTGACTACACTCGTTCAGTGACTCCTGTGTGCACATACCACACATACACAGTTTTTGTAATTAAAAAAAAAAAAAGCCGTCCCATCAATCCAGACTGTGCTTTAAGTGAATTTAAAAGTTATCAAAATGAGAGCCTTCAAGCATTCACTTGTGGGCAGAAGATAGAAAACAAAAACAAACCCAAAACTGAAGTCTGTTGATTTTCAATCTTTGAAAGGCTATCTCCTATTTCCTAGTAGGAGTTCTATGCTTTAAAAAGAAACAAAATCTAATGACAGTTTCCTTAAGGCGCAAAAACAGTGTCATCTGAGAACTTGTGATAGTTGGACAGAGCTACCAATCTAAGTCAAAAAAAGAGATAGTTACTTTGTGCTGTTTCATAGGGCAAGTGGAAAATTTTTCATTAAGTTCTGTGTGAAAATGCCCAGGACCACCACCTCCTGGGGTCCTTAAGAGGACTCCTGGAGGTCTAAGGAGGCCATTTCCCACCACTGGAGAGAATAAAACTGGGCCCAATTATGCTAGGTTGTTGTGCTTCTTGGTAAAGAAGGAAAAATAAAGACAATACAACAGAAGGCGCCATTCCAGTACCACACTGAAAAGAAACACAAAAACAGAGCAGCATGTTTGGAACAGCTTGAGTGGAAAAAATATTGACTGGGTAGTTTGGACAGCACTGTTCATTTTCTCTCACCACCCTCATTATTTGTCTTAAGGAGCAGGAGCCAGCCACGATTCTGGCAAACAGGCCAGAGGAAGATGAGTGTGTGTGTGTGTGTGTGTGTGTGTGTGTGTGTGTGTGTGTGTGTGTGTGTGTGTGTGTGTGTGTGTGTGTGTGTGTGTGTGTGTGTGTGTGCAGGCAGGCCAGAGGAAGATGAGTGTGTGTGTGTGTGTGTGTGTGTGTGTGTGTGTTGTGTGGAGGCTTGTCGCCCAGGGGAAAATTAAGACTGAGACCCAGTGGCTCAGGGCCAGCATGAAGCCGAGGGTGGGGGTTGCGGGGGAGGTGTTAAAGCTTCTTCCTCCTGGCCTGTCTTTGAGTTCTACTGAAGCTCAGCACCCATCACTAAGGCCCTTCTCCTTCAGAGAACAGCAAGCAGACGATGAATCCTTGCCCTTGTTTCTTTCGGCTAGGGAAAGGATGCAGGGGTTCCATTGGTTTTTTTAGCCCGCCCTTCTTCTGGAGTTCAGACCTCCAGTTCCAGCAATGGGGGTCAGGCCGGAGCCTCAACGCGCAGGGAAAAAACTTGACTCCATCAGCTCCTCAGAGCCGGCGGATTGGATTTAGCCCCGCCTGCTTGTGTATGGGGCGTGGCCCGAGCGTGGGGCGGGGCCTGGATGCTGGGCGGGGCCTGGGCGCGGGGCCTTCGGCGGCGACCAGCCAGAGGAGAAAGAACATGGCGGGCGCTGCAGGGCCAGGTCCCGGTCCGGGGGCAGCGGGCGGAGATGGAGACGATTCGCTCTACCCGATCGCGGTTTTGATCGACGAGCTCCGCAATGAGGACGTGCAGGTACTAGGCTGGGCTGGGGAGCCGAGGCGAGGGCGGAAGCGCACATGGTGGGGAAGCGGGAAGGCCGGTTCAGCCGTGGGGGCGACCCGGGGGTGGCAGAGTCGTCTTCAGACCCGGGACGGGACGGGACGGAGGTGTGAGGCGGCGGGTCCGCGGTGGTCCGTCTCAGCTCCGGCTGCCCTCCTCCTCTGGGCCGATGGCGTCCAGCTGCTCCCAGTAGTGGGCGGGGAACCAGTTCGCGCCTCGGGTGGACGAGCGCAGGCGGGTTGCGGGGCCGCCGGGAGCGGAGGAGCGGCCCCGGGCCCGGGTTCCCTTTGAAGTGCTGCGGAGTGTATGTCGTCAAGCAAACTAGCTGGGCTGGTTGGGTGGAAAGAGCGCCGCAGCTGATTAACCTAGATGAGAAGTGCATCAGTTGTGATGGAACTTTTCCCTGAAAAGGGAGGAGTTGTGCTTAACCGTTTCACCTGCTTCTTTCCGTCCAGAGTTCTCTCTTTTCAGAATCTCCCACTGTCCGCGTGTTTTCATTCATTCATTTCTTCCCCGGCCCTAAAGTGTTCTCCCTAGGATAGCTTCTGGCTAATGACGTGTTAAACGGTCCTTGAGTTTTCCTAGGATTAAGATCTAAGAGAAAGGCTCATTCATCCTCATATACTGTGTCCCAGTATCTCACCTATTTGCTTCTTTGACCTGAATTGCAATCATCTCTTTGCTTTGTTCTTCTTCCCACTTTGTTTTTAAAGCTCCGTCTCAACAGTATTAAGAAGTTATCAACCATTGCTCTAGCACTCGGGGTAGAAAGGACTCGAACTGAACTGCTGCCTTTCCTTACAGGTATGTGTCCCTTGAAAGAAACACACTCGATTTTCCATTGGCTTTCAATTTTTTTTTTTTTTTTAAGTTTGTTACATAAGTACTAGACTGAGGCAGGTGACTTCTGCAAGGTGTATAGAAATGCTACATACAGCCAGACATACTCAAACAAAAACTGTGTAGCTTAATGGGAAGGTGATTGATGTGAAATATGAATTTCTTTTTAAATGATTTATTTTATGTGCACTGGTGTTTTGCCTGTGTGTCTGTATGAAAGTGTTAGATCCCCTGGAACTGGAGTTAGAGACAGTTGTAAGTTGCCATGTGGGTGCTGGGCATTGAACCCTACTTCTCTGGAAGAGCAGCTAGTGCCCTTAACCACTGAACCATCTCTCCAGCCCCAGGATATGAATTTCTTAATAATTCTGTGAAACATTCAGGCAGACTTCTGACTTAGAGAGGGAAGAAAATGCTTTTAGGATTGTAGTTGCACCAGCTTGGTGGCACTTGCCCCTGGGGGGTAACCAACTGTTGTTATTTTCAGATACAATTTATGATGAAGATGAGGTGCTGTTAGCTCTTGCTGAGCAGCTGGGAAATTTCACTGGTTTGGTGGGAGGTCCTGACTTTGCCCACTGTCTGCTGGTGAGTACTCATCTATGGTCTACGTTTCTTAGAACTTTGTTGGACCAACAATGTCTTTATTAACTGGTGATAGACACATTGCAGCTTTCTATGCAGCTCTTCTTATGGGCAGATGGTAATAATGTGGTTGAGTGAATAGTGAAGGCTCTTTAATAATAAGACTCAGCTTTTATCAGCTGAATGGAAGAGCTTGTTTCTGCCTCTATAGACTTATTAGTTTAGAGATTTGGAGGGAAAGAACTTGACTTGTTTCCCCCTTTCCTTTTGTTTGTATTTTTTGAGACAAGGTCTTGTTATGTAGCCTTGATTAACTTGGAAGTCTTATCTAGACCAGACTAGCTTTGAACTCATAGAGGTTCTCCTACCTCTGCCTCCAGAGTGCTGAGATTAAAGGTATGCACCACTATGCAGATGAACTAGACTTTAAAGGATGACTAGAAACTGACCAGCTGGACAAGGCAGGGCTGTCTGTCTAGGGGTAGGCATGGTGTATTCATTTCTTCCTCCCGTGGTCCCTAGCTCCATCTTGATGGTTCTGTAGAACTCCAGGCATAGATGGATAATAGGTAAGTGGAGACTTGTAGAAAGCAACAGATTTATATACGGGTTGTCATTTCCCCCTCAAAATATGCCTCTTTTTGAGTCATATCGCTAGCTACGTAGCTATACAAGGCCACCCTAAAAGATAGCTTTGATTTAGTGGTGCTATGTTGAAGCCAGAGCCTTTGCTCTTTCACTGAGCTGCAGCCCAGCTGGAGAAGGCTTTTTTAAACCCTCTTCCTCCTTCACGGCTAAGCTATTAGTCTTATAGACTTTGCTTCTAGCCTGAATCGGTCCTACAAGTTCATTTTTGTGCTAAACACTTGTCCCCAGCTAGTGGCATTGCTTTGGGGTTTCTGTCCTTGGACTCTTTCGTTTCCTTGCAGTAAGGCAGAGAAGCTCTTCTGCCACACTTTATTATGGCCATGTTGTTGTGCTGAGGCTCACAGGGCCAGGCAACCATGAAATGAACCCTTGAAACTGAACCAGAATAAATCCTTTGTTTCTGTTAGCTATTTGGGCTCACAGCAGTGAAAAACTCATTATACATACACATGTTCCTGTTGATAACTTCGTTCCATTCTCATTGGTCTTTCTGTTCCTTATGAGCCCAGCTCATTGTTGCCTTAAGACATTGGCTGTAGGCGTTATCTCCAGAGAGATGATATTTAGAGTTTTCTATAGCAGAGTCCATGTAAGTCATACAACTCCATTTTGTATCTGAGAGGCCTTGCCTGTCACAACCACCCCTCGCCCGTCACCCTTTGTCTAATTTGACGTCTCCTCCATTAGCACGTATGCTCCCTTAGAGCAAGGCATCCTGTGTGCTCATTCCTTCTGGATCCTTAGTGCTACAGCACAACCATATTCATTGGCGGAATGAGTGCACTTCATAGGCTTGCAGCTGTGAAGGGTTTTGGGTTCAAAGCTGCTAGAGTCTAAAAAAACTGGGGCAGGTGAGCAGAAGCAGTCATCAGGACTCAGAAAAAGGAGGGCACTGGAAAATAGAATTCAAATGAAGGGACAACTCATACGCATCTCCCGGAGTTTGGCCATCTCCTGTGGTAATGCTAGAATATGTCACAGTAGGCAGGGGACAGATGAAAGACTGACTAGTAAGAAGCCGTGTCTTTTCAGTGGGTCTTTGACCCACCCTCTAGGAAAGCACAAAGCTCTCGACTTTTTGAACCATATTGGGCCGCACACTTCTTCTCTTTGAGTTCTGATCTTCATTCTTGGTCAGTCTGCTGTGGGGTTTTGTTCTGATCTCCAGCTTAGCTTATGCCGAGTCACCTGGGATCAAATACAAAGTTAGAAAGGCAGTTAGAAGTTCAGAGAAGCAGCTTGTCTCCGCTGTCCACTAGGGTGCCTCACATTAGGTTACTGACAGGCCAGACGTCGAGCCTCTTGTCTTTTATGTCTCTGGATCTGCAGGATCACCCCCATCTCTGCATTTGTTTTTGATTGTTCTGTCTGGAACTTCTATTCTTTGGCTCATGGAAAAATTCTGAATATATGTGGGAAAATAAATAGTATTGTAGTCAGCTTTTTATTGGTTGGGTAAATTGGTGCTATTGAGCTCACCTGGACAGGATTGCTTACACGTCCAAGAATGGTAGGATGGTGCAGGAAAGGCCATGGAGTCTGTAGTCTGACAAGAAATTATCATGCAGTTGTGGCACCCACGGTTGGCCATAGTTTTGGACTTGTTCCTAAGGAAATAGCACACGCCTGTCTCAATGTGGCTGCATATCATTTTAAGTGCCAGCTCCAAATAATAGTGATTCTGTGTCAAGTCTCTTCCACAGTGTCATTTGTAGACACCATCTGGGAATTGCCATCTGGGACATTCGATCTTGGCTTTTCTACAGAAGTCGTGTCTTCAGGTTGGCCACACCATATGTTATCACTGTGTGAACTGAAAGTAACCATTTGGTATGATGTAGTTAACATTCTGGTTACATGTACCGTTTCCCTTCAGTCACATAAAAGGTGGCAGTTTGTGTCTAACCTGATTTAATAAGTTGTCATCTCTGGTTTTCCTTTTGATCTCCGCAGCCTCCTTTGGAAAGCTTGGCTACAGTGGAGGAGACTGTCGTTCGAGACAAGGCTGTGGAGTCCCTGAGGCAGATCTCCCAGGAGCACACTCCTGTTGCCCTTGAAGCTCATTTTGTACCTCTGGTGAAGCGCTTGGCAAGTGGGGATTGGTTCACATCTCGCACATCTGCGTGTGGTTTGTTCAGCGTTTGCTATCCCAGAGCTTCAAATGCTGTCAAGGCAGAAATTCGACAGTAAGACAGTAGTTTTTAGTGTTTGGATTACTGGGGATTCACAGAGCAGGGTTTACTCAGTATTCAGTTTCCATCAATGCTTCAGACGAGGCTAGTGGGGTTGGTGATACTTTTCCATGTAGTTGCGTATACTGATGGCTTATTTTGTTCATGCGTGTGTGTGTGTGTGTGTGTGTGTGTGTGTGTGTGTGTGTGTGTGTGTGTGTTTCATGTGGCAGCCTCTGGTGTTGGTACCTTCCTTTTCTTTGAGACAAGGTTTCTCATTAGCCTTGAATTTACTTCATAAGGCTAGCCTACCTGGCCTGCACACTTTCGGGGATCTGCTTGCCTCTGCCTTCCATCTTGCCCCCTCTGAGGTTATAGGCACTGCCACTGTGCTCAGTTGTATCAGGAAGTCCTGGGGACCATGAGTGGGCTTCATGCCTGGGACTTAGGCAGGCACTTTCCTGACTAAGGTGTTTTTCCAGTCCTTTCTTTACCGCTGTGAGTAGAAGCCTAGTCCTTGACGTTTATAAAAGAGAGACTCTAAAAGGCTCTCTGTTGTACTTGGTGCATGCTCACCCATGTGTTTGACAGGAAGTACCTTATTTTATGCTGCAGGCACTTCCGTTCCCTCTGCTCGGATGATACACCAATGGTGCGACGTGCTGCTGCTTCCAAATTGGGTGAATTTGCAAAAGTTTTGGAATTAGACAGTGTGAAAACTGAAATTGTTCCATTGTTCACGAATTTGGCTTCAGATGAACAGGTAACTGGAGACATTTGACGATAACGTATGGGTGTTTTGCAACATGAATACTCGGTTCTGACCTGGCATTTCTTTCTTAACTAGGCCCCACTTTTCTTTATTAGTGAATGTTAAAAGGAAGAGTTAGAGATTAATTGGGTTCCCTAAGTTGGAAGCCAGGGCTGTATTAGGGACAGGTGTTTTGCAGAATTGTAGGCTGTATTAGATATGGAGATGAAGCATTTCCCAGAAATCTGACTTTGTTAATTTTTGCACTAGAATATGGTTGTACTACACACAATAGTGATCTTAAATCTAAGGGTCTGGGTTTCCTTGGTGTAGAAATGATAAAAATCGGGAACTCCTAAATTACTTAATATAGTTGTTTCTCAGTACAGAGCTTGGGGATGGTTCTAGGATCATGTAGGGTACCTATCTTAGAGTCCCGTTCCCATATGTGAAATGGCGTGGTATTTGTCACTGCTTGTACACATCCTCCTGTGTACTTACTTTAAGTCACCTTTAGATAACTTGCAATGCCTAATTCAATGTCAGCCAGGGTTGGAGAGAAGACTTAACCTTTAAAGGTGATAGCTGCCCACACCTGAGGGCCTGTGTCTGATACCCAGAACCCATGTAGAAGACTGGATGTAGTGGTACTCATCTGTAATCCAGCATTCCTACAGTGAGGTGGGAGGCAGAGATAGGAGAATCACCCAGAGGCTCATGGGCCATCTAGCCTGGGGTGCACAGGGCAGCAGCAGCAGAAACAAGAGAGACTCTGATTCAATAAGGTGGAAGGTAAAAACCAAATCCCAAAAGTTGCCCCCTGACCTCCTCAGATGTGCTGTGGTATACATGATCCACACTCTCACATAAACACAGTAGATAAAAACAAAACTAGACTATAGTGTAAGGAGCACTAACTACTCTTCCAGGGGGACCCGGGTTCAATTCCCAGCACCCACATGGCTGTTCACAACTGTCTAATTCCAGAATCTGACACCCCCACACAGACATACATGCAGGCAAAACACTGATGCACATAAAATAAAAATTAATAATAATAATAATAATAATAATAATAATAAAGGGCTGGAGAGATGGCTCAGGGGTTCAGAGCACTGGCTGTTCTTCTGGAGGGCCTGAATTCAATTCCCAGCAACCACATGGTGGCTCACAACCATCTGTAATGGAATCTAGTGCTCTCATCTAGTGTGTCTGAAGAGAGCAACAGTGTACTCATACACATTAAATAAATAAATAAATAAATTTTAAAAAAAACTATAGCGTAAATGATCTGTAAATAGTTTCACTACTTTTTTAAGGGAATAGTGACAAGAAAATGTCTATATGTGTTTAGTACAGATTAGAAAATATTTCCCAAATATTTGTGATCCACGGCTGGAGTACATGGATGTGGGGAACCACGGACATGCCTGATTGTGTATCTCGCAGCCTGTTTTCAGTGGCTTACATGCATTATGGAATTAGGTTCTCCTAACAGCCCATGACACAGATACTCAAGGAAATGGATGCCCAGCTAGTTTTTGAGGCTTGTTCAAGGCTATATTTAGCTAGTTGAGTACATAGGCTTCAGCCACAAGTTTCTAAGTTTTATAATTTGAGCATTGGCAATAATGTTGCTGAGCTTGAGATGCCACATGTACATGGTGGTTTCTTTGTGTTGGAATAGGCAGGCTTAGAGTCCTTATTTGGAATTTAGCTGGTTATATTTCCCATGACATAATTTGACATTTCCTTTTGTCTTCTATACTTCCTGTTTGCAGATTTTTTTGATGAAGACCAGCCAGAAAATATTTTAGGCTTTGAGGGTCATATAGTTCCAGAAAACTCCACTCCCATGGTCCAAAAGCAGCCAGAGTATGAGAACCAATGGGCATGAAACTCACCCATGTCCTAGGTGGGAGCAGGCTGTGAGCATTTGGTGCTCAAAAAATACTCAATGCTTTGTTAAGAAATATAACTACACTGTGCTCCCTCTGACTACTAGAAGACCTGCTCTTGGCTTATTCATGGACAGAAACATTTATTAGGTACCTATATAGAGTACCTATATGTGTAAGACATGGTTCCAGTGTTACGTGCTGTGTTAAAGGCAGACAAGGGACCCTGCTCTCACGGAACTTATATTTTGATGGAGAAAAACAAACATGATAAAAATCAGGTATAAATGTTATAAAAATAAATGTAACATAATAGAACACTGGCTGTTAGTCAGTGCAGAACTCTTAAGAAGCGACAGGCAGGTGAGAGACAATGTTGTCAGTGAAGAGAGGACATGAGCTAGAAAAACCAATATTGGGACATGGTGGTTGAAAGAGTCCAGTAAAGACAAGAGGAGAAGGAAGGGTGGATCAGATCATTAGCCAGGGAAGATGGTGCAGTTTTGGATTTTCTGCTCTAGATTCAGTGAGGCTCTACATAGATCTGGAGAAGAGGGGTGGCGTGTAATTTATATTTTTGAAAGGTCATTCTGTCTTATATATGGAAACACAATTGTAGGAGGGGTAAGAATAGAAAGAAGACCACATAGGTGACATTGGTAGGAACCAGGCAAACGATGAGGGTGCTTTGTTGTGTGTGGGTTCTGTTGTATTACATATACAGTAATTTCTTGTCCCAGTTTTTCTTTGGTGCTCATAGGATTATATGTCTAAAGTTGATGTGATTTTCCTAAGTCTGAAGTCATTACTCCTAATGTCTAGTTGAGCTTTAATTTTGTTTCCACTTACTTAAAAGACATTCAAGTGTCCCACTTGGCATGTAGCAGCTTTATATACAGAAAACAGGTTATCTCCCCGCCTTTCCAAATTCCTACTGCTGTGCTTTACTAGGCTGGGTTTTGTCGGTTTGAGTTTCAGCACTTGAGCCTGACTTTGTTATTCAGCTGCACCTTCTCCCTCATTCTGTGTTGTCTCTTGCTGCCCCATCTCATGCTGCCGCTATGGTCAGTGATGACCTGGAACGAGCTTTCAAGGTGATCTCCCTTGTCCTTTAAATTCTTCAGATATGTTATTATGTTATTAAGTACTTATGCAAGGATAATTTTTCAACTCATTATAATAAGGCTTTGGATATAACCTAATTTTTTTTAAATTAGTCTTTATGTCAGATGTGGGTAAAGTGTTTGCCTGATTTCAATGCTCAGAACCCATGGAAAGGTGGAAGGGGAAATCTGACTCAAGGATGTTGTCTTTTGACCCCCACACACATTATTTCCATGCAATAAATAACATTTAGAACATCTTTTATCTTAATAAAAACTCAGTGCTGTAGTCAAGATAATTTAAATAAAATGCCATTTGTGCTTTTCACATGCCAGTCTAGGCAAAGGAAGAAGTTATGCAGCCATTTGAAGACATAAAGCCACACCATCATATATGGAGTTTGTCTTAATTAGGGTTGCTATTGCTGCCATGAAACAACCATGACCAAAAAGCAAGTTGGGTAGGAAAGGGTTTATTTGGCTTATACTTCCGCATTGTAGTTCATCACTGAAGGAAGCTAGAACAGGAACTTAAACAGGGCAGGAACCTGGGAGGAGCTGCTGCAGAGGCCATGGAGGGGTGCTTGCTCCCCACATGGCTTACTTATCTTGCTTTCTTATAGAACCCAGGACCACCTGCACAGGGATGATAGCACCATCCACAATGGGCTTGCCCCTGTCCCATAAATCATTAATTAAGAAGATACCCTACAGGCTTGTGTACAGCCTGGTCTTGTGGAGGCACCTTGTCAATTGAGGCTCCCTCCTCACAGATGACTCTAGCTTATGTTACATTGACAAATTAGCCAGTGCAGTGGTTTCTCTCTCCCTTGCTTTCTGAAATAGACCTGTGGCAGAAGTCTTACACCGCACTCAGTGTGCCCTATTTCAGCAAATTGACCAAATGGAATGTCTTTCTCTTTAGGATTCTGTGCGCCTGCTAGCTGTGGAAGCTTGTGTCAGTATTGCCCAGTTACTGTCTCAGGATGACCTTGAAGCCTTGGTAATGCCTACACTTCGGCAAGCAGCAGAAGATAAGTCTTGGCGGGTTCGCTATATGGTGGCTGACAAATTTTCAGAGGTAAAATGCATTGGCATTTCAAGTACTGAAAACCTCAAAGACATACACCCCACAGATTTTCTATGGGACATAGCTTACAAATTCTGTTGAATGGTTATAAATTAAAAAAAACTGAGAGCCTGGTTAATCTTTCCATTTTGTTACAGTCTGCTTTTGATGACTGTACTATTTTTTGTTTTTACTATTTTGTTAGTATACATTAAATCTGTATAAATTGTTTTCTAGCTCCAGAAAGCGGTGGGCCCTAAAATTGCACTCAGTGACCTCATCCCCGCCTTCCAGAGCCTCCTCAGAGACTGTGAAGCTGAAGTCCGAGCAGCCGCTGCCCACAAAGTAAGAGGTGAGGCTGGCTAAGGAGTCCCTTGACTTTGGTATTGTCAGTTTGCTATAGTTTGGTTTGGTGTTTTGCTAAAATAGGACCCAACATGTATAAACCAGAGAAGAGTGAGTCCGTGCGGCCACATTTCCACCCACGCTGATGCATTTGGCAGGTTAGGAAGTTTGCATGGTTTTAATTTATAAGATGCTGCAGACAGATGATACCAGCATGTGGAAGGTGGCACTGTCATAGAAAACTACTGTCCCATAGTTTAGATCAAAAGGGCCTTCAGGCTGTATTGTGAGAACTAGGTTTATTGCCCCACCAGAGTTTATTTGCTTAGACTTCTGATTTAACTTGGACTGTTGGAAAGATCTGGTTAATTGTCTTTGGCTCCTTGACAGCATTGCATTGTCTGTTTCTCTTTCAGAACTTTGTGAGAACCTGCCCACTGAAGGTAGAGAGACCGTAATTATGAATCAAATCCTGCCCTATATAAAGGTGAATGTGACTTCACTTTATTTTGTTTACCCTATCCGACATAAATGAATCAAATACATAACATTTGTGAAAATATTTATAGTTGATTTGTGCACGTTATACTTGTAGAGCTTGTGGGCACATAGTCTGTTACTACAGACGGCTGGGTCAGCTGCTCTGCTGACTAGTGTTGCTGTGGACTCCTTGGGAGGTGGTGTGGAGGCTTTTGTTGTCTTTAATTTTCATTCTGTTTTAGGAATTAGTGTCTGATACCAACCAACATGTTAAGTCAGCTCTAGCTTCTGTAATTATGGGATTATCTACAGTTTTGGGCAAAGAGAATACCATCGAACATCTTCTGCCTCTATTTTTAGCTCAGTTAAAGGATGAGGTGAGTCTGGGTATGAATCCTTTTGCTTTGACGTAATTGATTTGATATGATTTTGTTTCTTTTCTTTCTTTTGGTTTTTTTGAGACAGGGTTTCTGTGTGTAGCCCAAGCTGTCCTGGAACTTACCACTTTGTAGACCAGGCTGGCCTTGAACTTAAGAGATCTACCTGCCTCTCTCTGCTTCCCAAGTGCTGGGACTAAAGGGACTGTAAAGCTTTGGTTGGTGCTTTTACTAAAATAGGACCCAAAGTGTAAAGATGGGGGAAATCACAGTTTAGATGTTTGACAATCCTTCTGTTTGGGTATAGGCTTATAGGTTCCCCCCAAAATGGGCACAAGGACTAATTAAAAATAAACCCAATTGGGTGTGGTGGCGCATGCCTTTAATCCCAGCACTTTGGAGGCAGAGGCAGGTGGATCTCTAAATTAAAGGCCAGCCTGGTCTATAGATCAAGTTCCAGGAGAGCCAGGGTTACCCAGAGAAACAACTGTCTCTAAAACCAAAACCAACCAACCAAACAAACAAGAGGACTGGAAAGGGAGCTGTGTAGTTAACAGCACTAGCAATTTCTTGGTTTGGTTCCCAGCACCTACATGGCAGCTCAGAACTGTCAGTGACTCTAGTTCCAGGGGATCTGATGCCTCTTCTGGCCACTGCAGGCACCAGGTACACACAGTATATAAATATATGTTCATGCAAAACAGTCATGAAATAAGTAAGTCTTAAAACCATCCAAGAAATAACTATTAAATGTTTTATATTATGGTCACTGATTCCTTATATTTAAAGTTCATATATCTTTGCTTAAACAGTATCTTTTTTATTTAAGTTTAAAATGTAGCTTCAGATATTAACATTTAGTGGTTGAGATACTGTTCAGCAGTTAAGAGGCCTGCTGCTTGTAGAGTAGAGGGCCTGGGCTCCAATTCTGGTGGCCATGTTGAATGGCCTACAACTGTGTGTAACTCCAGCTCCAGAGGAGCCAACTCCCTCGCTGGCCTTCGTGGGTACCCACACACATGGGCACACGTACACTTTACACAGACAATACATACATACAGACGAAAACTGTAAAGATTAGTGTCAGGCATGGTCTGAGTCTTTGTATATGCTGTAATTGTCACAGCGGGCTTGATTACTCCTAGGTGTTGAGGAAGTAAAGCACGGGAGTAAGGTGTCTTCAGCAGTGGCAGAGCTAAGATCTGAGTACACAGAACTGAATTCCAGGGCCTGGGCTCTTTACCGTCTCATAGACTTTATGCTTATTTATTAATTAAAAGTCTAGAAAACATTCTTATTGTGTGAGTGAGTGTGCACTCGGGTGTACAGACAGAGCTCAGAGGCTGTCTCTGTGGAGTCTGTTCTTTCCATCCACCTTTATACGAGTTCTGGGGATTAAGTCTAGGTTGCTAGGTTTGTGAGGCAAGTCCCTCTTCCTGCTGAGCCATCTTGCCTGCCACTTTGTTAATTAATTTCTAAATTAGTGTACAATCTCTTATAGATTGTACAGGCTTTTTACTGACATTGTTAAATCAGTGACATTGTGTCTTGGATTATCTGTGTACTTTAGGATCTCCTTCGCCTATAGTTTTTCTAGTCAGTTCTGGTCCTTGAGTCCAGGGCTTTGTACAGGCTGGACAAATGCCTTTACCACTCACCACACCACGGCTTACCCCCACCTTTTTAAACCTGAGCCAGTACTTACTTTTTTTTCTTCTTTGTTTTTTTTTTGTTTGTTTGTTTTGTTTTTTTTGCTTTTTCAAGACAGGGTCTGGCTGTGTAGCCCTGGCTGTTCTGGAACTCACTCTGTAGACCAGGCTGACCTTGAACTCACAGATCTTCCTGCCTCTGCTGCACAAGTGCTGGGATTAAAGGTGTTGTGTCACCACCCAACTTAGTACTTTTTAATTTGAAATTCTAGTTAGCACTTTTTATTTTCTTATGCCAGGAGAGTATTGGGTAAAAGAGTTAATTTTCACATGTAGTCTTTGGGCTTGTGTGTTTATAGTGTCCAGAAGTTCGTTTAAATATCATCTCCAATTTGGATTGTGTAAATGAAGTGATTGGAATTCGTCAGCTCTCTCAGTCTCTCCTGCCTGCCATAGTGGAACTGGCTGAAGATGCCAAGTGGAGGGTCCGCCTGGCTATCATTGAGTACATGCCGCTGCTGGCTGGCCAGCTGGTGAGTACTTGAGCTTTGTGAATAGGAGGGGCTGTCCAATCATGGAGACTTACGGTGAGTGGGAGACTCAGGTAGTCAGGCCGCTCTGGCTTGATCTGGCTTGATCTGGCTTGAAGTAAATTCTTGTGGCCTGTAGGGTTTTTTTTGTTTACTTGCTTTTTCAAGACTGGATTTCTCTCTGTAGTCCTGGCTGTCCTGGCACTCTCTCTGTAGACCAGATTTGCCTACTCCTGCCTCTCGAGTGCTGGGGTTAAAGGTGTGTGCCACCATCGCTTGGCTCATAGGATGGTTTTTATTTTCAGTGGTGTATTATGGCCTAACTGGAGGGTGGTCCAGAAACACATTCACCTTGCTGTCTCCTCATGATAAAGGTGTAGAATATACTTATATATATACTTACACTTAATGTAATAGGAATGTTGTGTTATTTAAAACCTATACAGTTTAAGTACTGGTCTATGGAAGGAAGGGAAAATACGGTTTCAGGATAAGTCAGTTTGACTTTCTGTTTGACTCTGTTCTAAGCAAAATTAATTTAGAAGCATTTTTTTCTGCATCCTGATGAAAAGTTGAGGATTGCTATGCAGGGCTCATAATGTGCTGTTCTGGGTAAAGTTATCACTCTGTCTGCTGTTCTTTGGGTTTCATTATTAGTTTTATTCTAGTAGATCTGACTAATTAACATCTCAAAGCTGATTCGACTGCCACATCTTTCCCTTTTTCTCAGTAGGTGAAGACAACGGCAGGCTTGATAGCCTCACCCTGTGCTAGTTCTTAGACAGTTACTGGGTGCTGTGGTTTCCAGTGGCTTCACAGTGCTTGTTATTAATTAGACACTTGGTATTTCCTACTAGTTGGATGAAGGAAGACCTCAGTAATTTTCAGAATGCTCATGTATCAGTTTACTGCTGACAGTTCTGTACTTTGCCCCACCCCCGCCCCCAGCACCCCGCCCCGCCCAAAGGACACTTCCACTCTTTTCAGATCACAGCACTCAGGGCTCATATTTTCTTGACCACTGCACCATATTACTAATTTTGGTGGTTTGTGAGCATGCATCTTGTAGATGGCCATGGCATTGTGTTTTATCAAATCTGAAATGCTCTGTTCCTCAAAATGAAGGGCAAAGATCCTAACTTATCCATGTGTCAAGTGACGTCATTTATCATGCTTCTCCACCATCCATTCCAAATGGAGGGAATCATTTTCTGTTCCTCAGTCATCTTCTGTGTCACTGTCTGGAGTGGAAAGCAGCGGTGGCTAATGATGGGTTTGCTAGGCCGAAGCAGCTGTGTGGGAGGAGGTGGATTATATTTACCGTTTCTTTGAACCTTACCCCGCCAGACCTGGAAAGTCTCCAGGGCCGCCAGCAGTATACAGAACAGTGTGGAGAGAGGACAGACAGCGTCTTGGCTGGTTTACACCTTTCTGGCCAGGGCGACATCTCTTAGTCATGGACACTGTCTGGGGCGGCATCTGTCAGTCATGGACACTGTGTCTTTCTTGAGATTTACTTCTTTTTAAGATTTACTTATTTTTGTGTATGGGTGTGAATGTTTTTCTTGTGTGTGTGTGTGTGTGTGTGTGTGTGTGTGTGTGTGTGTGTGTGTGTGTGTGTGTGAGAGAGAGAGAGAGAGAGAGAGAGAGAGAGAGAGAGAAGCATATACATGCCTGGTACCTGTGGAGGCCAGAAGAATCCTCTAGAACTTGAGTTACAGATAGTTGTGAGCTGCCATGTAGGTGCTGGGAACCAAAACCAGGCCTTTTGTAAGAGCCTCAAATGTTTTTAATGGCTGAGCCATCTCTCTTGCCTCAGTGTTTGTATTCTTAATTTTTCTTTTTGTGTAAACTTTTAGTCAATTTATAAAATTTTTTCAGCATCCAGCCTGGCTCATAGGCCTGATGAGTAAATACAGAAGGAGGTCACAGGAAAACCCTCAGCCTGGAATAGAATAGGAGTCTGAGAGCTAAAGCTTTGGGCGAAGCGCCTGCCAGGATTTGCCATGGCAAGGTGAAGCCATCCTGTGTAAAGCACAGAACCCTTGTTGTTGGTCTTCATTTACCTATATTGTCACTGGTCGGGAACGTCTCAGACTTGAACCAGAAGAATACACATAATGACCTCAGAAGGAAGGCATCAGGAAAGTGCATCCTGGCCTTACCTGTGTGGTGTGTCTGTCTACAGCGAGAGGTCTTAGGGTTTGTTCCCAGCCTGTGTGGGCTGACCAGCAGGCTGGAGAGCCAGGCTCCAACTATCACCTCTGCCTTTTGCCCTGCACACTGGTGCCTGCTTTTTCTCTCTACTGCCTTCTGTCATGCCCTAGAAACAAGTGTCTTCTGTTGGTGATCTCTTGGTGTCACTTGCCTCGTGCTCAGGAACTTGTTAACTAGAAAGGAGAGATGAGAATTACCAAGCTCCTGAGCAGCTATTTTTCTGGGTAATTCCTTTTCCCCTGGTGTCTAGATTTGCTCTGCAGACATCCCCCTGTGCTGTGCCTGCTCTGCTCAGCCCTGTGCAGGTGTGTGTGGCTCAGTCCCATCTTCCGTAAGTTAAGCTGGTGTCTCTCACTTGCTTGATTTTGCTTTCTCTGATAGTGCCATGGTTTGTAATTCTGTGCTACTGTTTTTACGGCTCCTTTGTGGTTCCGATGTGTACAAGTGTGCCTTTGGCTTTTAGGTAATTATGTGCAATGTAAACAGAACATCTTGTCCTAACCTTGGAAATGTTTACTAATGGAATCTTCTGTATCCATAGGGTGTGGAGTTTTTTGATGAAAAACTGAATTCTTTGTGTATGGCCTGGCTTGTGGATCATGGTGAGTAGATAAGTTAAAAGCAGATGCTATGGGGAGTCCAGGCTTCTGCATGTTTGTGGTGCTCACACATAGCTGTTCACAGAGGAATCCTGTGGGACACTCTCTTTGCCTTGACAGTGCAGTGCTGAGGAAAGGAAGGTTGGTGAACTTCCGCTGGCTTTCCCTAACTACAGAAACATTTTACTTACTTAATTTGGGACGGGGTCTCACTGTGAGGCTCTGGCTGGCCTGTCTCCTGGGTGTTAGGAGAAAAGGCAGGCTCAACCTGACTACTGATCTGACCTTTGTACTTCTGTTATTTTATGTCTAAATGTATTTTCTGTGCTGAATAACTCTGTCCTCTTCCACCTCCTGCTGTCTTTGAGCTCCAGACTCTTAGCTGTACATTTCCTCCAGAGCCAGGGCTTGTAGCTACCTGCTGCCGTTGGCGTCCTCAGTAGCTGTAGCCCAGGCTGACAGATTGGAAAGGCCTGGGTGGAGAGAATTGGCTACTTGGACTTTCTGAGATGCGGTGCAAAGGTACAGTAGGAGTTGGGGCTATGCACTGCACCCTGGGACAGAGCCAGGGGTTCAGTTTTATGAAAGGAAAGCTTGTTTATTCTTTGCCTGCTGCTGTGCTGGAGAATGTGAGCTCAGGCCAGTTCAGATTGCACAGGAATGAGCAGGTGCCTTTCTGGTGATGCCCAGGGCAGTGTGTGCATAGTATCTCTTTGTCTCCCTGGCAGCGGATGGCAGGAGAGGCTCTCTGTGCCAGCTCTTAGCCTTAGCAGCTTCTGTCCCAGGGAGGACCATCATTTCTCATGTGATATGGCCCATGAGCTTTGGGTCCGTGTTTTAGTGGGTGAGATAAGCATCCTGTTGTGGTCCCAGTGTGCTGTGTATACTTTATGTATTGCTTGCATTTATCTTTGGGGACTTGTGATTAGGAAAAGAATAAGAATATCTGTGTCTGCTCACTTAGACTTGTAGGTGGTTTTGTTAGAAGTGCATTTGCATCATATGTCTACGAGTGTAAAAGGCAGGCTGGGAAGCCGTGTATGACAGTGTGTTAGGGCATATGTCTGGATACATCTGCGCTTTTAAAAGACAGTGTAAAGACTTCTTTATGCTTTTTTCCTCAAGAGTTAAGTTTTTAATGAGCATTTATAAAAAAATAGAAAAGAAACTTGGTAAATAATAGGAAAGCATCTTTAATTTTTTTATTTTAAATTATGTGTAAGTATGTGTGTCTGTATGTGAGTTTGTGCTTGTGCTTGGAGGCCAGAGAGGGCAGTGGATCCTGAGTGGGAGCTGGAATTGTTGTTGTGAGCCCTCTGGCTTAGGTACTGGGAACAGAAATCCAGTCTTCTGCAAGAGCAGTATGTATTTTCTTTACCACTGAGGCATCTCCTAGTCCAAGAAATTATTTTTTTATTTAACAGAGTTTACTTTGGGTAAGTATTCTTGTCAGTAGCATTCCAGAGACCTTGTCAGTGGCATTCCCAGAGACCTTTCTATTACTTCCTTTGAAAGCAATTAAGGATTAAAACAAGCCTTTTTTGTCCTTCAAATTTGAAAGAGCCTTTAAGGTTCTAATATTTTACAGGTTGAGAAATGACAGCTGTTCTGTGTAGGTGATGGCTATATGCACCCTAAGTATCCTGCCTCCCTGTTCCTTCTAACTTGGGAGTTAGTAGGGTGGAGTTTATGTACTGCAGCAGCAACACACAAACTGGGGACTGCAGGATTCCCTGATGCAGTGGGTGGCAGCTGAGAACGTCCCCTTCACCATGGGCTTCCCCGCAGCTTTTGTAATTTAGGTTAGATTTTTCTAATTTGAAGAAGAATGATGTTTTTGCACCATAAGTGGTACACAGTGGGCAGTGAACAGGTTTCCTGGGAAACATGCCCTCACTCCTCCCTGGCATGAAGCTTCTGTAAGACAGTGTGACCCGTCTGGAGAAGCTGGGGAGGGCAGTGTGACAGAGCAGGGCTCAGTGAGGGCAGGTTAAAGTTCCAGGCTTTGTTTTCTAAGGGGTGGGTGAGCACCTCATTTATTATTTTATCTTTTATAGGACAAAGTATCCAGTCAAAGTTAGTGAGAATTGATAGAATTGGATATGTAAAGAAACCTTTCAGATCAGCCTAATCGTGAAGGGAAAGACAGACAGACACACAGACAAAGCAAAGAGTGAAAACTCAGGAAAGATTTGCATTCCTCTGAAAACAGAAGTGAGAGGTGCCAGGAACATAGTAGGCCAAGTAGAGTTCAGTGCAGTTGAGGTCTTGGTCAAGACTCAGTCTCTGGTTACTTTGGCAGTGGAACCCTGCCACATGGCATTGTAGTAAGAATAATCATTCAAAACCAGTAGCTAGGAGCAGAACACAGGTGCTGCCATTAGCTCCCTGTGTGTGTGTGTGTGTGTGTGTGTGTGTGTGTGTGAGAGAGAGAGAGAGAGAGAGAGAGAGAGAGAGAGAGAGAGAGAGAGAGAGAGAGAACGCGCGTGTGCGTGCATGTGAGTGGTCTGTCTTCCTATATGTCTACAGGACAGA
Source organism: Uromys caudimaculatus (assembly GCA_028551405.1). NCBI lineage: Eukaryota > Metazoa > Chordata > Mammalia > Rodentia > Muridae > Uromys > Uromys caudimaculatus. The sequence goes on from CM052706.1 coordinate 66,888,533, forward strand.
AGAGGGCATCGGATCTCATTATAAATGGTTCTGAGCAGCCATGTGGTTGCTGAGAATTGAACCCAGTGCTCTTAACCACTGAGCCATCTCTCAAGCTCCATTAGCTCCCTTTTAAAGGAAGAATGGAGGAGAGATCTGGAGCATAGATTATGTATGTGACAAGAAAGAGCCCATGTGTGTGTTGGGTAAGACACTTGACTTGAGCTTGTCCTGAGAATACTTCCGGGCATCCTGGCGTGTGTTTCTCTGTAGACTGAGGTCTGAGCATTGGCCGTGTGAGTACAGCTCCTTGTCTCCAGTCTCTGTGTTTTCTCCTGTTCTTAGTTTTTATAGCAGGATTTGAATTGAGAAAGTTGGCTATCTCTTATCTCTCTGGAAACTTTCATGGATTGCCAAGGATTAGGGCCTTGGCTTTTGGGGTTTTTGTGCTTGCCAGGTGAGAGAAGAAGGAACCAGTAGTAACCTGCTTCCCTTGATTTGTTATCTAAGTCCAAGTTTTGAGTCTTCCAGAGTCGGAAATGAAGGGGCACCAGGCCTTTCTGTGTTCAGGGCTGCACAGAACAACTAATTTTGAGGGTTGAGGGTATAATAATTCAGACTTCATGGTTTAGTTTTAGGATGTCTTTGATAAGTTATTTTGAATGGGATTATTATGTGCCGGTGCAGGCACGTTTATCAGCTTGTCTGAATTAACACAAGCATTTGCAGCTGTGTAGGTGACAGTGGTAACCTGTGTAGGGTTTCCTCAATATCGCTCTCAGCCGCTCTCTGCTGCCACTTGAATAATCTTGCTAAAATCCTCTTTGGATGCTCTTGATGCCTGTTGTTTATGTTAGATGCTCTGTGGTCAGAGCTGTCCCTGAAGTCTCACGGGTTTGGCTCTCCCTTGTGCCCTCACTCTCCTCGCTGCACCTGAGGTCCGGTCCCTCTTCAGGTTCCACACATCCTCTCCAGTTGTTGGAGGCTGTGTACTTCTTTCCTCTGAGTCCCTTCTTTCCACTCAGCCTTTTCTGTCCAGTGCTGTATGAGAGATTGGTCCTCTGCCACGTGACTCTCTCTGAGCGCCTAGTTTTCATTCTCTGCTGTCTCTTTCTATAGCACATACTACCTCAGGGACAGCTGGGTTTGCTAATTGATGATGCTTAGACCAAGTCCCTCACATCCTTTTCCTTGGTGGACACAGACATTTTAGAATTGTAATAGTTGTACCTTAGCGTGATTATCATTTAAGTATGCATACGTTAGGTTTGCACAGAGTTTATTGGGGTCTGTGTGCTGTGGATGAGGTGGGTTGAGTGTAAAACAAGCAGCCTGAAGATGTTCTCTCGGACTCTCCTGCAGTCTATGCCATTCGGGAAGCAGCCACCAACAACCTCATGAAGTTAGTCCAGAAGTTTGGTACAGAGTGGGCCCAGAATACCATCGTTCCTAAAGTATTGGTAATGGCAAACGATCCTAACTACTTGCACAGAATGACCACTTTATTCTGCATTAATGTAAGTATTGCATATTGTTACTGCTAAGCTTGGGCATTTTTTTTTTTTTTTTTTTTGTCTGATTTGTTTGTTTTTTGGTTATTCACGTTCTAAGTTTCTGAGTGAGCTATCTTATGTTAGAGGTACATTTTTGAATAATAGTAAACATTGATTTAAAATTTGGAGCTGGAGCGATGGCTCAGTGGACAGGAGTAGCTCCTGTCGCAGAGGATCAAGCACCCATGTCAGGTGGATCACTGCTGGGAGCTCAGCCGGTGGCGAGAACCGGCAGACCTGACTCTGTCTCCAAGTGTCACCCCATCCCCACAAAGTCACATAAGTATTTAAAAGTTTCAGGACTTTAAAAGTTGCAATTTGCTGTATGTTCTGGCAGAGGTCTTCCATCTTTTGAGCCACTTCATGTTCCTTAGATGCTCAAGTGGGAAACGTTTTCCTATTGGCCAGTTACCTTCCCTTTAAGTATTAGTTTGTTTCTCTAGATTTGGGGCGTATTAAGAAAGTTTTAAATGTGCCATCTTATTTATTTTTCTAGGCACTGTCCGAAGCCTGTGGTAAGGAAATAACCACTAAGCAAATGTTGCCCATTGTGTTGAAAATGGCAGGAGACCAGGTAGCAAATGTCCGATTCAATGTGGCCAAGTCACTGCAGAAAATTGGACCGATTCTAGATACCAAGTAAGATTCAGGGTCCCTGTTGGTTTGGAAGTGTAGCCTCATGGTGGGGAGTAACCTAAGATACGTCCAGGATTCCTTTCTTTACCTGGAATCTGGGCTTATTCAGAGAAAAGAACTCAGTGTTGAGACTGTCCGGTCTGACTTTACACTTCACTCTGGGTGTGTAGAGATCACTGCCCAAACGCGGGTTTTACCAAGAACTTCTGTAGAAATTATTTGATGTGCTTGTCATGTTTGTCAGCATTTAAAAGTAATTTCATTTTAAATGTAAAACTTGCCATAGATGAAGCCCAAGTTTGATTGCAGCTTGTATCACATTGCACTCTGCCCGCCCAGCCATCTTTTTCACAGTGACTTTTGAATTTCAGCGCCTTGCAGGGCGAAGTGAAGCCGGTGCTCCAGAAATTAGGTCAGGACGAAGACATGGATGTCAAATATTTTGCACAGGAAGCTATAAGTGGTATGCGTTGTGTTCTGTGCTAGGCTCTGGTTGCTGGGGTGCTTTCCTCTATAGTGGGGCGGGCAGTGTGATGAGCAAGATGGGGGACGGGGTGGCAAGTGCCTGTCATGCTGGGCCTGTTGGTTAGGTTAGGAGTTTCTTGGCCCCTGCTGGGCTTGGTAGCACACACTTGTAATCACAGCACTTGGGAGACTGAGGCAGGAGGAGCTGAGAAGAGAGGAGCCTGGGTTATATTGTTAGACCCTATCTAAAGTAAAAAAGTGTCTTGGCCCACTGTTCTCTGCTGAGTGAGCAGGCCATGTTCTCAGTTCCATGTGTAGGATGCTGATGTTTGTGGCAAGAACAGTTTAGTGTGGACTCGAGTAAGTCTTTGATCTGCAGTCAGCCCGACTGCAGCAGCAGCCTGCAGCCCCAGCAGGGTCGTAGGCTCATGCTCTGCCATTGTTACGTGCTAAATGTTCAAGCGATCACTCATGAACTTTCTGTACCACTAACGTGATTTTGTTTGGAATTTTCCAGTTCTTGCCTTGGCATAAAGAGGAACAGGAGGGAAAAGCCTTTACTAAATTCTTATCACAGATCTCTAGTCCATGTGCTCTTACCCTGGGTGGAGAGAAATGGAAACCTTCAAGACCTCATCCAAGCAAATGGCAACAACATAGAAGAAATGAGATTTCAGTGACTTGATTCTTTCTAAACATGAACTCAGACTGATTCTACTTCTCTATGTTGGGATAATTGTACTGCTCTTCTTCTGACCAGTTGCTGATGCCCCTCATACAGTCATCTCTTGAGTGTCTCCCAGGGTTTCTCTTCAGCACCACTGAGGCTCCTGCCTCCTCCCTTTTGAATCAGGCCCCAGCCACTTACGATTCCAGACAGAGCCTGGATGGATTTGGACCCCGACACGGAGTGGAGTGAATCTCTTATGTTTACATGTATCTGTGTGACTCTCCATCTTTCCAATGTTAAGAGTAAATGGTTTAGAATAACTTATAACTACTTGGAGATAATACTGAGATTTGACTGTAGTGAAAGCCACATCCTCCTGGTTACAATGGTCCGCATCAGCATCTCACCTGAGAGGAGATGTGGTGTGGAAGGCTAACGTATGGCTGTTCTGGTTTTCATTTGCTCAGTTTTGACTGTAATCATGTCATGCAGAAGCCGGAAGTGGGTGTATCTTGCTGCTAATGTGTGATGTTGAAAGGAAACAATTTCAACGGCTCAGCACTGTGACTGCCTTCAAAAGCTCATAAGAAACTTTAGTGCCCCCCACTGAGTTGTGGTTCTACTTGTTTCCTTGTGAAGTGTTGTGTTTCAAGTAAGTGTAGGAAGCACTGGTCCCAGGCTCTGCTCCCAGCAGTGTTAGCGAGCATCGTGCTGTGGCGCCACCGTGCAGTACCAAACTGAAGTTCCGTTGCTCAGGGTTTTCTTGTGGTGTGGGTGATGCTGGAACAGTTTTTACTTTTGCAGTAAAATTTCATTAATTTGTCCAGAAATTTAAGGTGGTGGGTCAAGCTGAAGGGTTTGCTGAAGCAAATTGTTTATGGAAGGCTGCTGGACACTATAATTTTAGGAAGTACCCCCTTCTTAGCGGGCGTGCCTGTGACCAGTCTCCCTGCTCTGTCATACCCCAGTCCTTCCAGAAGCAGCTCTGACATACCACGCCTTTTCTGAATAGTCTTCTGGATAATTTAAATGTTTTCATCTGACTCCTTGTCCCGAGTGGACTTAGTTAATGAGCTTTTACTGCAGCCTGTTTTACTCAGTGCATCGTACCATGTAGTTTGATGTTTCCATTTGGTTTCTGAGTTGTTGATTTTACTTACAAACACTTTTAGATATAACCAGCCCTGTTCTGTTTTGTGAAGGCCCAAAGATACCTACAAAACTTTGTACATTAAACATAAGTTACATAAAACCAAGTTTGTGTAAATGCTTTAAGTTTATCATACCTTAGAAAAACAGAACAGACCGTTTCGGAAACTGTGCCTGCATTTTAAATGCCGGTTACTTTTCAGTGAGTTTCCATTTTTATGTGTTCTAGGGCCAAGGTTTGAATATTTTCCTAAGCATTTTAGTGCCTTAAATTACTCTGCTGTAAACATTTTAATTCCACAGTTGTTTTTTCATCACCTACAGGCTGTATTTCTCTTTAATGATTAGTTTTATATTTGAGAGATAATTGTCTTAATTGTGGAAACGTGCATTGGGACAGCTGCTTCGCCTTTGGTTGGAAATGCCACATGGTCTACTCACTTGGGAATAAACCTCTAAAGTGTCCCTGTCCCTCTGCCCCCAGCCTTGTGGATTTAGCTTTCTGACAGCGACTACTGAAGGGAGAGACAGTGGACCCTTGCCTTCTCAAATAAGGGTCACATGGCATGCAGGATCTGTTTTGGGTGGCCATCAGAAGCTTCACCGTTGTTTCTGGTGTATGCAGTGAACTATCTGGAGTTATCCTGCATAGCAATTGCTCTTCCCCTTCAGTTTGGCCATTTTCTCGACATAGTAGCATTTATACTTGATTTCTCCAGGAGCTCTGTGGTGCAGGCTTGGTCTGTTCTGTCCTGGGTTGTACCATTGCCTGGGCCAGTGTCTGGGGTATATTGTTGGTGCTTCATAGAACCAAGTTCATTGAGTGATTTTTAAAGGATGTCCTCTGATGGGAACAAAGTCACCAGACTGTCTCACTCTCATTAATACAATTAGCGACTTCTTTGCTCCCAGGAAGCAAGAGCCTCTGGCCTGGACCAGTCCCCAGCTCCAGGAATTTCTTTTTTTTTTTTTTTTTCTTCCTTTTTGAGACAAGGTTCTCTATGTAGCCCTGGCTGTCCTGGAACTCTCTATGTAGACCAGGCTGGCCCTGCTTCTGCCTCCCAAGTGCTGGGATGAAAGGCATGCCACCACCTCCTTGAGGAATTATTCTTTTGGAATTGCCTGGTTGCCTTGAATATAATATTGCTACTGTTTTACATCTAAGCAGTTTATACCATTGTTAAACTTGTTAGGAAAGGGAAAAGCCAAGACAAACACACACATCCTGTGTCAATTAAGAGTGACCCATTAATAGTGGAGTTCACTTTAGTGATTCTCTTCTACATATTGTTTGGGGTGTACCCATCATGAGCAAAATATTAGGTCTTGTGCGTCTAATGTGCTACCAATGAATAGGAGCTGAAGATGGGTTTTGTTTCATAAGGATAAACAGATTAATGTGTGATTTTGAATGAGACCTTGTCAAAATAAAGGGCAACCTTCAGTTCACAGAAATACCAAGCTTAACTATAGTGATATGGGCCTCAAAGTGGGGGATGGGGGAAATGTTTGCTCCAATTCAAGAGACAGCCTGACAGGTCTTAGCATCCAGAATACTTGCATAACACCCAGGAAGAGCAGGGTGTCTTCCTGACACCGCTGAGGTGCCCAGAGTTGTTTTATTAACCTCCGTGTCCCTCGTGTTCCTCACAGAAGTCCTTGGGTCCACCACACTGGGGATAGTAGGTCAGGGCTTCTATCCCCTGCATGCTGGCTGTCTTTTCTCTGGAATGTCAGCTGCAGAGAAGGTCCCTCCCCCATGTTCTTGGTTAAATAGATGAAGTGGTTGCTGCCCTTTGGCTCACTGCTTTCCTCCCCCTTTCTGCCCATTTCCCTGTTGTCTTTTCTCTTCCTTCACAAACCTTCAGTCTTTGGTACCTAACCTAGAATAGTCTTTACTGTTGCTTATCTGCCTCCCCGGGCCTGCTGTTTCCAGGAAATTACGTCATGTTCAGTTGACATGGAAATCTTTTGGGGGATGAAGTACTCACTGGGAAGAAAAGCCAAGCCATTTCTTTCTTGGGAGTTGTTGTTCTTACCTGCTGTGATCAGGTCTGAGCTAGGTGTTCTGCTGGCTCAGGGCCCTACAAGCTACCCATGACTAAGATGTAAGAGAACCCTCAGTTAGATCTCAGGGGGTGACTGGAGCAAAAAGGCACTGGTGAAGGCTGCTTTCTCTGCACAGCTGCCTAGAACCTTGTGCTGCTGGTGCTAGGGCAGCTGAGGGCATCCCAGCTGGGAAGCTCAGGTGGCTTGGGGGGGATGTGCCCTGGTCAGGGACGGTCACGGCATTGCTGTCTATATCTCTAGTGGTGGCACAAAGGCTGAGGAAGCTAGATTTTCCTGTGAAGGACAGTGAAGAGCCCAGCATCCCTGGGGTTGACAAGAATCTCTTCCTGAGACCCCGAGTGCCTGGAGAGGACACTGGGAAGGTAAGTGCCCCTGAAACTTGGGGCCAGAGTCCTGTCCTTTCTGGGCTGAGGGGAGCCAGCAGAGCTCTATGCGGCTATATAGGGAGTCACAGCAAGGTGGGCAGAGAAGCAGGTCCCACCACACTTCCCCTGGAGAGATACCTGGCTCCAAGGAGTAGGAGAGTGGATTGTAAAGCCTTGCTCTGTTTTACTCCCGTTGTAGAGTGGGTGTCTTGTACAGGTCTGTGGTTTGAGGTCTTTTGAATCTTCCACAGTCTGAGATGAGACTGGAAGAGTTGGTAAACTTTCTTCACAGGCTGGAAAGTTATTGGCATGGTTCTGTTTAGGGAGTTGTTTCCACTGAGGACGAAGAGTCCGTGCCTGGTGTTTCCCAAGCCCATTTTGCCTCTTACGACCACATGGAGAAGGGATGCAGAATTCCAGTTCAGCAGTCACCGGGGCTCCAGCTGTGACCTCAGGGCCAGTGGTAGAAGGGTGGTTATGATTTAAAATAACTGTTAGGACTGGAGAGCCTGGGCCGCCTAGTGCTGATGTCAGACTAGATACAGTGACTGCAAGAGGTTGGTGCTCTATACCCACTCCGGTGGATTTGTGTGGTTCAACCACTGACAAAAGGGGCTGTCTTTAAATTACCTGGCTCTTCACTTGATGTAAATGGAGGCCATGCAATCTTTCCTGTTCTGAACACTTGCCTCTGTGTCCACGCACACTCCTGTCCCCTGCCTGAGCTGCCCAGTTGTCTCTAGTTCAGGCAGTCCTAGGGGCGCTGCGTGGTGGGAGGCAGTGCTGCTTCCAAAGCCTCAGCAGCCTAAACCTGGCAGACACCGGAGATGCCAGCCCTTTGTGTCCCTTTGACTGCTTTGTAGAATTTCACTGAAAGAAGAGACTTGGCTGGAGCAGTGAGAGTACGCTTCTTAGGGGCCTGAGCCACACATCTTAAAAGATAATGGAGCTCTTCTGTTTTCAACATACTCAGGACCAAGTAGCTTAGGAGTGTTCCTGAGCTGAGCCCTGACCACTGAGGCATCTGCCCCCTGCCACAGTAGACTAGGTCAGCTCTGAAGAACTCTGCCCAGCTGAGGACAGCATTAGCTGTCATTTCTTTGGAGCTTCCTTACTGCCATACCTCGTCAAGCATTTAACCAGATACCTTTGCAGTACATGTTTATATTGGACACATTTCAGGTGGTTGGGGACCTTCCCCAGAAGCCAGCTGTGCTATTTCTCTGAGGCTGCAGTTCATATTATCCACAAACTCCCTTTCTCTGTGACTCGGGGAGCCTGCCTTGCTTTGTTTCACTTAAAGCAAATGCTCTGGGGTTGAAATGGAAAGGATTTTGCTGTTGCTGAGCAGAGTGTTTCATGTCAGGGGCCTAGAGCCAAGTGAGGGATCCAGGAAGTCATCCAGTTGCAAACCAGAAGTTGGTCTTAACCCTTTTCTATGGTGTGTGGCCAGCTCACTGATCTGTCCTCATAGGGAGAACTCTGGGAACTTAGTTCTTGACTAGCCTCAAAGCCCTAATGGAGTCATCTGATGTCGTAAGGCTGTGCCTGCTGCTTGGTCCAAGAAAGCAGCCCAGGTTTCCTCCTGTGAAGGGTGGGTCTTGCTTCGGTGCCTTGGACAGAGGCTCTTGAAGTCTGCATGGTCTTTGTGCTTGATGAATCATGTTCTCAAATGCAGGAGCTGCCAGGGAACATCCTGGGCCACTGGTCACACTGCCACCTCCAGGTTGGCACAGCCACCCCCTTCAGGGTAGAGGTTGCCCTCTGACCACAGCTGCTGGCAAGACTGTCAGGCGAGGGTTAACGGTGGATTTGTTTATTGAATCGTGAAGTAGCTGTCACATGATTTTAATCAAAACACTATTTCCCTGACAACAGTGATGTCAGTCTTCTTGTTGCAGGAAGGAGCAGCTGTGAGGGACATTCAGTCTCCTCACTGAGCCCAGGTTTGGAGACTCAAATCAAGTGAAACATCCATAAATAATGGGTGCAGACACTGGGTTGAAAATCCACACTCCTCTTCCTTTTTTCCCCCCCTGGACAGTCTGTCCTGCATAGACACTGAGCAGGGCCCAGTCCCTTCACGGAGTCTAAGCTAAGAGCTCACCTTCCCTGTCCCTGCTCCCCCCACCCTTGCTTCTACAGATGCTTTTTATTGCTGTTTTTCGTTTCTCCCACTTAATTTCTGGGCCCCTAAGGTCTCTGGTCTGTGTCTTCTGGGATCTAAGCCAGCACTTGTTGGTGACCTGAGCTGTTCTGATAGGCAGTTGATTTATTCCTCAGACTAAGGTGCCGGGGCTGCCAGAGGATGTGAAGGGCAACTGTGAGGAGCCTAGCTGTGGGTGCTTGAAGGGTCGGGGTTTAAGAGCCTAACTGCCTGGCCAGAGGATTAGTCTTGAACCCTAAAAGACTAGAATCCAGGAGGCCCAAGTCTAGTCAGAGAACTGTTGCATATGAATGCCCAAACATGTGTGATCGTCTCCAGAGCACCCCAGCTGAGGGTGTTGGATCTCGTAGGCTACTGATGAGTCAGAAGCAAGCATAGAAGAAGAGGGATCAGTCACAGGCCAACTAGAGCAGGTCCCTAGGCTATGATCTCCTGTGGTTCCCTAAGGACTGAGGACTGTCTGTGCAGAAAGACTCCCCAGGCCTTCTATACCCATGAATTTAATTACTTCAAAGATGGGGAGGAAAAGGCTGCCTAGACAGGCTTTGTGTTCCTGTGACAAAAAATCCTGACCAAAGGCACCTAAGGGTTTAGACTGGATCACAGCTTGAGGGGACAGTCACATTGTGTCTGGTGAGATCAGATGAACGCTGATCCTCTGCTTTGCTTCCTTTTATCATTGGTCCAAGACACCTACCAATGGTGTGGTCACCCACATTCAGGATGGTTCTTCCCTTCGTACTTATGTACTTCTGGAAACTTCCTCACAGACAGATGCAGAGTATTTCCTCTATGATTCCAAATCTAGTCAGGGGGACAGTGAAGATGAACCCTCAGATTCTTAGGGCTGGTCTTATGTTGTGGCCCTCATGATCAGTGCTCCCCAGAACTCACTGCCAAAAATTTAGAGATCTCAGGGCTAAGTTGCCAGTGAGGGTAATCATTTTTCAGTCAGTGAGGCGAGACTTCACAGGCAACTGCATGACCATTTTCTACCCTAGTGTCAGACAGAGTATTGTGACAAGCAGTCAAGGACAGTTGGTGGGATCTTAACGTTTCCATGTTAGAGGGAGGTGCTGAGTCAGGCTGTTTCCATCATGGATGGGGACTGGGAGCCCTTATCATTACCTGCATAGGTTAGTGGCAGGCCTAAGGACTAAGGACTCAGTTCAGATTTGTTGCTGCCTCCTGTGCTGTCTCTGGCAGGAAGGGGTGGTACTACTCACCTGCAGTCTCTGTCTGGCTACCCACTGGTTTGGACTGGGGAGCCAGCCTCTCTCTTCCCAAGTCTTACTTTGTACTGGGACCTTCATTTTCTGGGACCCTTTCAACTGCCTGCCTGCCCTTTGGCCCTCACTTTGATGACTAAACTCTTGGGTTTCTGTGGTGACCTGTAGTTTCAGTGGGTCTCAGGCCAGGCACAGGCAATGAACTGGGTCCCTTGCATGGTGTACTTTGTAGAAGGGCTTTGTCTTCCTCTTAGCTCAGCTGTATACCATCCCATCAGCTTAGTGGGACATCAGAGTCAGAGATCTTGGGGGTCAGAGTTCTCAGGCCCTCTCTTGGGCAGCTCAGGCTTTGTTATTCCATCTTTGGGGGAATGAGGAGGAGGAAGACAGAGTAAGAAGTTTTCAAAGCCTATCTGTGGAGGGAGTGACTCAGCTCCAGAGGTTCAACACCCAACTGCCTCATTTTCTCTGGGCTTTGAATTTTCTGGCCTTTCTGCTCAGACAGCTTTGGGAGCTTGGCTCCAGGATAGTCTGCGTCTCTGCAGCCATTACTCACCCACTTAAGTGTTTGCTTGCTTTACCCCCTTACTGCCAGTTCAGGTCAGTCCAGCACTCCTTGGGAAATCCCTTCAGAAACACACACAAAGGGAGGGAGCAGGGCTCCCTGGTGCTGTAACCATAGATACAGAGGAATTCAGCAAACAGACTCCTTAGGACAGGCAAGCTCGCCACTCTGCCTGACCTCTCAGGCTCAGCCTCAGTGATCTGTGGTCACATCTTTGTGCCTGGATCGTGGCAGGTGTGTCACTGATGACAGCTCCATGTTTGAGGTAAAGTTCTATTCACTCGGGTTTATTCAAGACTCACATCTATTTCCTTTTACTGGATTCTGCCCAAAAATAATCTATGTATCGTATTCATTGCTCAAGAGTTGGTTAGCCTTTGAAGTTCTTGGCTGGAGCCAAAGTGGAAGGGCAGAGCTATGCTTTAATGAGCCCGAGGTGGAACAACTATGGGCTGTGTGAGATTTCCTATGCAGCCACATAGCTCTGGACATTTAGTGCACAGTGCTTACGCAGGCAAAACAGTTCATAACACTGAAACAACACAGGGAGATTAGCATGGCCCCTACACAAGGATGACATGCAAATTTATGACTATGGGAGGGATGGCAGGAGGGTAAGAGGGTGGATATTAGGGAAGAACTGGATATGTAGGTAGGTGTGAAATAAAACTTATTTCATACACTAAAAAAAGTTAAAAAATATTCATATCAAGATTAAAAAATAACTTTAGTGTACAAAGCCAGTCTTGCTCCTGAGAACTGCAGGCTGATCTTGGGTTCCTCTGTTCCTGGACCCACTTGGAGGTATGAGCACCCCTCAGATGCAAGTATCACTGTCAGAATTTTTAACTCTGAAGGTGTAGAGTAAGGGATTTTCCTATTGGCCCAGGGTGAGCCTCTAGATCCTGGCTGCATTATTCTAGAAACCGAGCTGCTTTCTGTAGGTGAGGTTTCTGGAGAAGAGTCCAGAGAGCGCCCTGCATATCCAAGGACTCTGATCCCACAATTCAAGGCATGGGGGAGAAAGGAAGGGCCGCTCCCAAGAAGGAAGCCTCAGTGTGTTCACACTGGCCACAGGATGGCTAGAGGTTTTGGAAATGTGCTTACTGCTGGCCTGCTGTGTTCCTGAGCTGGTCAAGCAGAGGCCACAGGGGAGTGCTCTGGCCTCTGTGGCCTATTCTTTACTGTTCTTCATAGGGCTTTGTACTTGGCGTGGAAATGAAGGGTGGTGTCCTTAGACTTGGGGGAGGCCTGGGTGGTTACATATGACAATATTACAATGACCGTGTGATTCAATGGGCAAGGGTAAAGTTTGCTAAGCAAGCACTGAAATTGGGGGAAAAAAAAGAAACTTGTACTAAGTTATTTTCCAAGGGGAAGAAGAGCTGTGCACATGCACAGTGAGAGTTCTGAGCTCCTAGTCCTGTACACACCCTCCCAGCCACTGGACTTGCCTCAGTTTGAGAGCTCGTACAGTTTTGTTCTATATAATACTGGCCCAGGGAAATGGCTTAAGTAATGGAACCCAAATCTCATCTGCACTCGCTGCCAGAAACCAGGATTTAACCCTGCCCTTTACTTAGGGTCTGGCCCTGCAAGTCTAGCTTGGCAAAGGGATTCTCCAGAACCCCAAGGGCAAAAGAATGCCTTTGTGGGAAGTTCTTGGTGCTCGTGCATGTGTGTGCGCATGCGTGTGTGCATTGTGTGTGTGTGTGTGTGTGTGTGTGTGTGTGTGTGTGTGTATCACTCATGTCCCATTCACAGACCCCAGAGATGACAAGGTGACACTGACTAATAACAGTGGTCTTTGCTGGCCTTCCTGTATTACTTGTTCTGGGGGAGCCGAACGAGAGCACGGTGTGCTTGTCTCTGGTCCTCTTCCTGTGCAGACTGCAGTGATGGGCTTTGTCTTGACACTACACCAGGAGCGTTAACCCGGCTCAGTGAGGCCCTGACTGTATGCAGGCTGTGCTCAGCAGTGTTTCCATCGGCCATCTGTAGTGGCTAATGTGTGCTCAGGCAATTTAGGGCGAGGTATTATTTACCCTGCTGACGTCAATGAGAACATATTATCCACTGTCTTTTCTGTAGCTTGAAATGAGCACCAGAGCTCAGAGAACACAGCCACCTTCCAGTTTGAAAACTCTCCCCACTGCTCAGTGAGGTGGAGTCCTGCCTATACTCCCTAGAGTCTGATATTCATATCACCAGGCTTTTAGAAAACAAGATGTTTTTATTTTAATTCAGGAGGGTTGGAAACATAAAAACAGTACATTTCCCTTGCAGAAAATTACCCCATTTACATTACCATTTGGTACAAAGATCATTTATTAAGCTGCATTTTAGGCAATTTTCTAACAGAGTGACAGGTGACACTTTGATTTTTCACATTGGAGCTATTATGATTTGCACACAAAATACCAAAGCTATGGAAGTTGCCAAATTTTTCTTAGTAATTAAAAAGCACGCAAGAAAAAAATGACTATAGTTAGATTAAGTTTATCAAAAGTAACTCACAGAGCAAGCTGAATCCAGCAAGCTGTTCTTTCTGCAATAAGCCAATGGCCTTGCCTTTCTAGAAAGTGCAAATAGTCTCTACCACTCTCCTTCAGCTGCAGTCCCCAGAGGCAGGCCAGCCCCCTTCCTCTGCTTTCTTTCCTTTCCTTTTTTTTTTTTTTTTTACCATGAGTACTGAGGATGCTTCGCCACTTGGATTCCCGTGCCTAAGCAGTCGTGGCAGGCAGGCGTCGGTTATCTGCACTGGTCATGTAACACTGCTTCGTCCACTGGGGTGTGGTTTGTATTTCTATTTTTAAAGCTACCCTTACTGACCCATTTTGGTTCTGAAAAGTCCTAGATTCTACCATCAAAGCACATCACCATTCTGTAATCCTGAAAGTGTCTAATAAGCCTTCCTACTTGACAGGACTTAATTGTAAAGAAATTCAATGGGCATAGTGACATACTCCTTTAATCCCAGCACTTGGAGGCAGAGGCAGGTGCATCTCTTGAGTTTGAGGCTAGCCTTCTCTACAGAGTGAGTTCTAGGACAGCCAGAGCTACATAGCGAGACCCTGTTTTTGTTTTTGTTTTAAAAAAAAAAAAAAAAGAAGAAGAAAAAAGATGTTCTAGTGTCTTCCCTTTAGAAGGGTTGAGTTCATGATTCTCTGGGCATCCATCTTCTCTTGAGTTGACTCTGTTGACTAAGTAGTGGGCCCTTTTGTCCCTTTGGCAATCAAGGAGCGGTGTGTCCTTCCAATATAGACTTATAGAGAAAAATACTGGATTGCATAACTTTGAATACGCAAAGATCTTTGATGTAAGCCCAAGCTTTTGCAATTTATTGGACATCAAGATGGCCAATCTGTGGTGTCTGACTCCCCATGCAGTTCAGTCCACCAGATAGCTGCAGTTATCACTTAAAGGCACTTAGAGCCAGGCAGCTGTCAAGTGGAGGCTGCAGCTGTGGGGGCAGGGTTCCAACACAAGCAAAAGCCAGGCAAGGAAGGTGCTTGTGCCTGCTACCTCCACTTCTGAGCTCTGTGACCTCAGCTAATCATGTATCCTTAAGAGCTTTGCTTTCCCAGAAATAAGGACAGGATCTCTCTAGCTAATCTCACAGAACTGAGGGGTCTAAGCAAGCACTCAAAAGTGCTTGGTACATTGCTGTGAACATGGACAGGCAAGCTGAGTAAACAGGACTTGTAAGACCCATCCTTGGTTAAGCTGTCTGTCAATCAATGCAGTCACGTGCCCAAATCTGCTCATATAGAATGTGGACATGTGTAGTGCAACTAGGAACTTGGGGAGTCTTCCAGAATCAGCTAGGCTGTGGTAACTGGGTGAAAATGGCTCAACAAATCAGTGAGGTGTTCAGAGATCAGAGCCCAAAGGACCTATTAAGGGTTAGTATCTCATTTCACATGCCACTGAAATGGTGGAAAAAGCCACGGAATCTATCACTTCTCTGAGCCCCCAAGTCAGGGAAGACGTGTGTGTGTGTGTGTGTGTGTGTGTGTGTGTGTGTGTGTGTGTGTGTGTGTGTGTGTGTGTGTGTGTATGTGCTCCCGCGCGTTCTGAAGTGTGTTTTTGTCCAGTGTTGAAACAGGTTGACTCTGCTCTTGTCTCCCACAAATCATTCTGAAGGTAAGTTCTATAAAATGTTTCCAGAAGCAACAAAGTGATAACAATCCCTGCCCGGGCAATGACTCCAACTTACTAACTGTTCTCCAGTTTCTACCTTTGATGTCTAGGCACAGAGAGAACGAGCGGCTTGGGTGGCTTCCGAGGAGGCAGTAGAGGCAGCCCAGCTTAGGGGCACAAACCCAGCAAAGGTCAGCCCCGGCACAGGTACTCTGCAACGCTCACTGCGATCACTGTCATCAAGTGCCACCACATATTGTCTCTAGAGGACTATGAATTTTCTGTAAACCAACAGGGAACTTAACTCCCTGTTGGTATGAGTGTAATCCAGACCAGAGAAACTCTGGTCCTGATATATTTAAGAATCAGGCTTGATTAAAGGGCTGGAGAACCTGCAGAGGAAGGAGAGCCCACTGGGTTCCATGTCCTGAGCTGCTGGCACACCTGGGGCCCTTGATCAGCTGGCCTAGAAGCTGCTACTTTTAGTTCCTTCAGTTTCTGGTTCATCACCTTGACTCTCTCCAGCTGAGAACACACCCTTTCCTCAGTCCTAGTATACCTGCCTTAGGTGTAATGGCTCCTCAGGTATGGGTAGAGAGGTCTGTGATGAATCCTTGCTGAGTATTCTATTAACAGAGCTCTGGGGCAGGGCAGAGGGTGCTACTCCACAGGGTGCAACAAGGGGGGAGTGTACAGGGTAGGGGCCCTGTAACAATGCAGTAACTCAATTATAAGTTGGGAGGGAGCATGAGAAGCAGAGGCTCAAGTCCTCCCTCCCTGACACCAGGACCGGTTTAAATATTTCTGAGTTCCTGATTTCTGAGATAGACCTTGGCTTCCTTTTTCCTAGGATGCAAAGAGACAGGAAGGGCGTTGCTCAGACCAGCTCACACTTTATATCAGTCCCATCCCAGGTCCTCATTAGCTCCCACTGGGTGGATTTAGAGGGCTATGGACATGAAGAACTGCCCTCCTCCCCATCTTTGTTCCCATGGTGGCAGTTCAGGCAGGCCATGTCAGGGCAGGAGGAGGGCTGGTGATGGTCAGGCAGCTCCCTGGGAATAGAGGAGTGGGGCCCCATATCTGTTGTGTTTCTGTTGTATTAACAACCTCTGTTTGCCTTACAGGGACCAGCATGTCAGTTGCATGTAAATACTAGAGACACACTTGCCCAACTGGAAATTGCAGAACTAATGCATTTCCCCCAAAGCAGAGAGTAATACCCCTGGATAACAAAAGACCATAAACAAAAAATAAAAGAAGTACCACACATATTGCACTTTTTGCCAAATGAAAATTTTACCTCCTGTTTGAATCACCAGTCTCTTTGGAGAGGCTAGTTTACAAGATAACAAAGCTAAGGGTTGCTATACAGTAGTGTACACACTGCTGATGTGAACCGACAGGCAAACACGTCAGTATTTCAAAGCTGCCTCTCCACAAGAGTGGGCCTAAGCTTTCTTAGTGTTACATTAGTACTTGTGAGGAGAAAGAACTTGGAGCTTCCATGGGTCACTAGTTAGGGCAGACACAGAAGCAATCAGATGAGCAGAGAGCCCGTCTGCTCTCACCAGCAAATCTCATGAAATAACAGTAGCCGTGGAACTAGGGATGTCTACTTGAAAGTGAGGAAGGAGAGAATGGGAGCTTACAACAGGTTCCAGCAGGATGGTTCTTGGTCTTCACAAGGCGACTGTCCTCACCTCCTCTCTGGGTATCAGTGCCTAACAGGCTTGGCCGCTGATGAGCGTTCCCAGCTTCTCTGCAGCCTTTAACCTTCTGACAGCCTCTCCGCAGCCCCTCATCTGTCACCTAACTGTCCTGCCATAGCTGCTAGGTCTCCTGGGCTAAGCAGCTCACAGCCCTGTTGGGGGGCAGGGGTTTATGCCAATCTGTTGCAGTCTGTTCCTGCAGTCCTGAAATGAGCGGCCCCCATTTTCAATCTGGAAGGCATTTTCATTTCGTCAATATTACAGCACTTCTGCAGTATATTTTGGGAAAACATTCTCCTTCAGTCTAAATAAATCGAGCCCTGCTTTATAACTTGGCTTATTTTGCAAAGCTTTAAACATATCAGAGATGTTAATGAAATGATCTCTCCAATGAAATAATGGTCTTTATCTCACAAAATCCTCATTCTTAAGCACGAGGAGGAACAGAATCAATAAAAGAAGCACAGGTTATCCTTACTGGATTTTCAGTTATTAAATCACAAAAATTTCAGTCCCTCCTACTATCTACTGGTGCTGTAACCCACAGCCCAATTCCAAACAGAGCACATTTCCAAAGCAGCCTCATACCAGTGGGGAGCCCAACAACTACAGTCTCTGGCCAGCCTCAAAGACTGCTTGAGTCACAAACACTGGCAGGGGCTGGGCTGGGCTGGGCTGGGCTGCGGGCCAGGATGGCTCTCCGGAGACTTCCCATGCCTAGTCTTCCCTTGCCTGCCTGGACACTTACTACAGAGAGGAAAGGCAACTTATAGGTGTTTCTAGAGGCAGCATCAGTGGAGTAGCTCTCTTCTTGTGCTTTAAGGAAGACGCTTTGTGCTTAGTGCATTCATCTGCTGATTGGACAAGCCACTCTAAAGAATAGAAATTATAATTTTTATAAATAATACTGAGTTTGTAACACCTGGATGTCATTGTACAAATGACAGATTACTAGTTCCATCTAGATATCTGGCTGACTAGGTCTAGAATCTATTTTTCAGAGTGAATTAAAGGGTCAAGCTTTTCTTGTAAATGGCTGACACAGCTGAGGCTCTTTGAATATTGCTATAATACCTGAACACTTCGTATAAATGAAAACTTTAAGGAAATTAAGAATTCTGATCCCACATGGTGGGAAACAGACTGAAGAACCTTTGGATTTAGCAAGGACCTAAGTGGAAGGCTTGGTTCCTACAGAAAGGAGTGTGATGAGTTGGGGGAAGGCACACATCACCACTTCACATAAAAGTTCCTTTGTTGTGTATCTTTAAAAAAGGCTAGACCCTATGCAATTGCCCAATGTGCAAAGCTCCATAAGCTTCTAACAACACAGTGGGGAATCAGAGGAATCACCAAAGGAATCACTGTAGCAGAGCAGACAGGGGGTCTTCCTGGAGGTTGTGCAGGAAGAGCCTGGCTTCCCAGCTGAGTTCCTGTTGCTCCCTGGTTTCTGCTTCAGCCTCCACTGGGATGGGTCTCCTGTTGTCTCTACAGGTGAGAACTCTGGAACCTTGAGCATTCTAACACTCGGCCATCCAGGGGCACTTCTGAGAAGGCATTATTGCATGCTCCCAGACAGGGTTTCAGGAGATCAGTACCAGCTGTTACTTAGTGTCCTGAAACACAGCTTAGGCTCTGCTACTTCTTTTTACTCCCTGCATCAGTATCTTGATATGCCTTGAAGCACTTTGCTGTTGCCTGGCTTGGCTTTAGGGAAATGTATTGCCTTTCCCTCCCACTATGGAATCTATATAACACATTTTCCTTGCTTTTACCAAGGTAAATGAACCTAGGTCTATGCTGTCACTTTATACAAATATTTGTTGGTTCCTCCTTTGAGAGCTTGTTCCACTTTATCTAAGGGCGTGTACTCCAGCTTCCAACTACATTCTAGCCCTTGCCATAGAAAAGTCTGTGGTGGGATAGAGCCAGGAGGAACATCTACCCCAGTCAAACCCTGATTCCAGTTGGGAAACTTGATTTTTCCCCATTAGGGAAAGGGAAAAACTAAGTTTTCAATTTAAATGGATGGAATAAGAATAGAAATCCACAGTCTGCCTTCACTAGAGCCACCTCACTTCCTAAGCTGAGATTAATTCACCAGGACATACCCATTGTGTTGTGGATCCACAGCTTCTACCATTTCACAGTCAAAGAGTCCAGGGAGCTCAGAGAGGGCCAGTGGGTCATAGCTAGAGGCGGTCTCCTGAAGTCCTGAGCTCCTGGGACAGTCCGACCCTGTGAGGTTGCTCTGCTGGGCTCCGCCCACAGGATAGTGACAGGAAGCAGGATAGTTTGGTGCAGAAGAAGTGGTGCTTGGCAGCTCACAAGTCTGATAGGAGAACTGTAAGGAGGCTGGAGCAGCTCCTGGCTGCTGTGGGGGAGGGGGTGGGGGAGGGGGTGGGGAAGGGGGTGGCTGCTGCTGTTGCTGCAATTGCGAGGGTAAGGGAGGTGGAGCCCGGGGGCTGGGTGTGGAGGACAGGGGCTGCAACTGCATCTCTGGGTATTGGCTGAGGAAAGAGCTAAATTGCATCTGCTCAGAAGAGGGCTCGAGGACAGGACTCAGGGTCTGGGTCAGGCTGAATGATGGGGGTTGCTGGGATGTCGGTGGAGTCTCCTGGTGGGGAAGAGCCAACTGCTGACTTGGTCCAGGGTAGGAGCTCTCCGCTATCTGCATCTGATTAAAATATGCTTGCAGTTGAGACTGTTTCTGGAGGAAGAGTCGCTTCTGTTGGAGCCTAAATTGGCAACACCAAAAGATTATTTTATATTTCGAGTGAGTGTACTTTCCATGTAAATTCAATACCAGGCATTTACTCTACTTTCCCATTTTTTAAAATTTATTTTTTTATTTTTGAGAATCTTACATACAGTTCAGGCTGGCCTTAAATTTGTATTCCTCCTGTCTTAGTCATAGGAAACGAAGGGATTCCAGGCATGCACCATCACACGTGACACCCCACCCACTATTTCTCTCTTTTCCATGCAAGGGGAAAAACCAGTAAGAATTCACCACTGTGGGTTTTGCTCCTATCTGACTGATCCCTCTGATGTAAGTGAGCGCCAATACATTTTCTTTCCTAGTTACTATGAAGACTGCTCACAAAGAGAGAACATCCTGGCAGGGTGATGACCAGGGTGGTTTCATGTTGGCCAAGCGGCATCTATTGGTGGGCACAGTGGACATGAACACCAAAGGGAAAACCTCACCACTGCTTTCGACCACTGCTTCGGAAAGCTTAGGGATGAGCACACCCCAGAGAGATACAAGGAAATGGCAGGGTGCAGAGGGGCTGCTGCCACCGGCCGGCTTATGCGCTAGGACTCTCAACAGCCTCATTAACACCACGCCTGAACACACTGACCGTGTATCAGGGCATGCTCCTAGTAGAAGCATTCTCCAGGCTGCCATGAAAATAACTGACTTTATTGGCCAAAGACTTCCTTACCTATGTTCCTGCAGCTGCTGTTCCAGGCTCCGAGGTGCTTCTTTACAATACATTGGACAAGTATTCTGGGACTTTGGCAGAAGACTGGGCTTCTGGAAGGTCAGAAAAGCAACAAGAGCCTAACCATATGCTATCACCTAGGATGCAGCTGAGGTGATAGAATCACCCTGTGGATGCCTGTCTGGATAGTGTATTCAGATGTGGCCTCCAGAATCCCCAGTGAAAGCACAGCAGTTGCTAACTAGAACCCTGGAAGAGCATCGGGTCAGCAGGCTTGGGCATCTAGTTCTTGCCTACTTGTTTTCTACTTATAACATTCCTCCGGGACTGGGACGTTCATGGAGAACAACGAGAAAAGCAGACTTTTCTGACAGGAGGGCCCAGTGCCTGTTAAGTGATTCATTCTGAATGGGACCTATGTTATATCATTTATTTGGATCTTTATATACCAGAGTAGACAGCCTTGCTAAAATTTTGTAGATTACAGATCTCATCTTATTAGTCACAAATATAAAATTAGAAGTAAGCCAGGTCTCTCTTCCCCAGCATGTGGTGGCATTGTTCTTTCCTACTAACAACATAGGAAATAAGGCTAAGTTTGAACTTGTTTCTAGAAGCCATTAATGTAGGATTAAATTTACCTGCCTATAAGGAATAAAACAGCTACCTTAAATTATGCAAAACAGGCTTCTATGACCAAGTGAGCCAGACTGAGAGAGCCAAGGATCCCACCTGGAGTCGATGCTGTAGGTACTGGGTTTCCAAGCTCTGCTGTGGTGAAAGCTGAGGGTGCATGCTAGCAGAGAGGCTGGAGACACTTTCCTGCTGCTGAGAGATTTCCTCCTAAGGATCAAGGGAGTGGACATTTCAATTTCTATTGAGAAAGTATCAATCCATAGTGTAAGCACCTTTGCAAATGACTGAGTGGAACCCAGACTCCACATGACTTAACACTCAGCTTTTACCTAACTAGTAGATTGAAGGTTGCTTTTCGCCGGGTGGTGGTGGCGCATGCCTTTAATTCCAGCACTTGGGAGGCAGAGGCAGGCGAATTTCTGAGTTCGAGGCCAGCCTGGTCTACAGAGTGAGTTCCAGGACAGCCAGGGCTACACAGAGAAATCTTGTCTTGAGAAAAAAAAAAAAGAAAAAGAAGGTTGCTTTTCAGAGAATCTACAGTGTTATCTGCACTCAACTATTACCTCATCAGTATTAAAATTATAACAAAAGCTCCTGCCTGGTACTAGAAGGTGCTTACCTACATGTGGGCCCAGAATACTATAGTATCTTGGATGCACTCAACGTTGGCTCAAGCAACATTTATTATATGTTTAATGTGACTAATGCTCGTATTTAATAGTGATTTCACATCTAAAGTAGTGACAAGAAGCTTCTCATTTGGGTGATGTTCATCACTGTGTTTGTGTGTGTGTAGTCAAGGGAGACTAAGAGAGTCATATATATAATCTATCTGCTTTGTGAACCCAAACTAGATTGAGCCTGTAGGCCTCTATCTGGTGCCTATCAGAGGGCAGCATGGCTGGGTTTAAGCTGTTAGTGGCAGCAGCAAGAAAACCTCTGAGACTGTGGGCTTTCCCATAAAGCCAGTTTAGTTATTACTAGGAGGAAGCTAACTGAAACCACACATCTGTAGGAGAAATGTGTTTGGAAGGGCCTGTACACCCACCTGAGGGCAACTGCTTGAAAGGTCTTGGAGCTGAGGAGCAGTTGATGTTAAGGTAGGGTCTGCATCTGATCCCATTTGTTCATACAGCAATTGAACTTTGTTCAACTCCAGAATTCCTTTGGTTCTAGCAAGATTCTGAAGATGTTGTCTAAATGCTACAATTCCTGCAAAGTACAAACATCGAGCAGTTTAAGCAAAACAGGCCTTTTAGTTATCATCCATTCACACCAACATGGCACATCTCTGACTGGAGTTTTCAAAGTCACAAAAGAAAAGACCTTACCTTGTGTGAGGGAAGTATCTGATGCTCTGCGGCCTTCTCGGAAGCTCACGGGGGACCGGTTGTGGGCCTCACGCTTCTGCGAGCTCAGAGCCTGCATGGCTGGGTTGGCAGGTCTGAGGCTTATGAAAGGAGATGTCATGCGGGGTGATGGCTGATTGGCTAACATGATGTCCTTCAGGGAAGGGCTGTCTTCCAGAAAGTTCAGGTCCCTCTGGGCAGACCCCATATCATACTCAGAGTCCACACTGTCAAGGGAGGGGTTATCACTCATGGAGAAAATTTTCCCTGAAAAAAAAAAATTACCCAATCCAATAGCATCTTCTTTAAACACACAGACAAAAGCAAGACAAAATGGCAGTCTTTAGTCTTGACAGCCCCAATCTTTCAGGAAGACAGGCAAGAGGACTGGAATACTCCTCAGTCTGGAAAACAGAGCTTACCTAAAAGAAGAGTTCTTTTCAGGGTTGGGGACCCTAAGTGCATGAGAGCTGCAGTTCAACCCCCAGGACCACAAACAGTCTCCCATCCTTTCAGAGTGCTTTTACTGGCTAGTTTAACTATCAGAATAATCCTACAGAAGTTATAGCTGTAAGATCCTGGCCCTTGAAAAGAGCCATAATCCCTTATGAATCACACTGTAGCCAAAGAATCCTGGAGTGGGGGGAATCACCCCAGAGACATCTCATTTTACCTCTGTAGCTGCGGAGTAGACCTAATCCACACAGCCCACGGCATCTGCCTCCATAAAGGAAGGGGATATGGAATGAGCATGGCCACTATTTCTTGATGCCCAAAGTATGAAGCCATGCTGTAAGGTCTAAGCTGGTGCTTCTCTAATATCATACCTGCCCCGGGCATCACAACCAATTGGTTAGTCACTTCTGACAGAGTGTGCCGTCGCTGCCCACTCCGTGTGGTCTGGAAAGCTTCAAAGGCCTGACTGGGCTCTTCCTCGGCCTCTCCTTCTGTCTCCAACCCTTCATCAATGGAGGTCTCCATCATACTGCTGGGCAGTGACTGGCACCCCTTCCTCACCAGGACAGGGGGCACAGGGTCGAGCAGACAGCCATTCACCTGTCAATATGAAAGGAGAGCTCAGTCACTGCTCTGCTGAGAAGACCCATAGCAGAACCCTATTGGCCGAGACTTAAAGCCAATGAGAAGTCAAGTAAAATATTGAAGTGTATGTATTCACTCCCAATGACAGACAGCACATACATTAGAAATGAAGGCCAGTCAATGACAGCACTCAAGAGACAGAGGTCCATGAGGACCCAAACCGGCAGTGCCACCCAGGTTATTCTGCGTCATCACTGTTACAATACACACGTTTTTAGTGCTGTACAGATGAACAGGGATGTGCTGGGTTGAGGCTTACCAGTTATTATTTTTTAAGTAAGGGAAACAGAAGAGAAAGATGAGCTTTTGTTTTCCTTCTAAAGCAAATATCTCGTAGCTAAGACAGGACAGTCACTGATATTCTAATTTTCAACCACAAACATACTGATTCTGAATATACTTTTATGTTCATAACTTACGTAGTGACCTATTTGATATTTTGTTTTTAAACTGGTTCTAATATGCCTGAGGAATGGAAAATAAGACTTTGTATATACAGCAGATACCACAAAAATAATTGAAAAAAAATTAAAATGGCAAACAGTCAAAACCTTCTATTATAGGATAACAAATGACTCACAGCTCAACATTCCAGGAGAAGTTAGTAAGCCCCAGAGCATAGGCTCCTCACCCTTTAGTAGTTCACACAGCATTTACAGTGCCTGTCCCACAGGGAACTCGGCACAGCTCTTAAATGAGCACACTGCCTTCCCACACAGTTGCCAAGCAAACCACCTAATGGCCAGCAAAACAGCACACAAAGGGGAGTTGTGGTTTCAAGTTCTGGCTGGTAAAAGCCCCAAAGAGCAGGCAATTATTTACCTCATTACTTTAACTATTCCCCTGTGGAAATCAATCCGTTTTCTCCTATGAATAGCTGCTCAGCAGCAGCCAGCAAAGGAGTCAGTTCTTCTGTGGTACTTTCAATTTGAACATACTGGGTAGAGCTATTGTTTCCACTGAAGCAGGGGTAGCTCATATATGTGAGAAGTGATGTAGGACTGCCCTATGCCAGGCACAGGACACTTTCCTCTTATGGCAGTCACTGGAGGCACTGCAAGGCCCTTTCTTTGGGGAGGGAGTAGTGTGACTCAGCCTTGTGTGCCGGGAGGAGCTGATTCCACAAGCATCTTCAGCCAGAGCCTTCGTGTTGGTAAGATAGCTGATACATGGCAGATGCTTTCTTCCCAGACCACACCAATGTTCTTATGGCACCAAAAACAGAAATCTGAAATCTGGCCAGCAGCTGTCATTCTATCTTGGTCCAGTCCCAGATAAGTTTCTCCTTTGTATTTAATAGTTCTCTTACTGGAAAGAATGACCAACAACTCTCATTCTGGACTCCTTAGCTGTCTAGTAAGAGAGCTTGCTAAGGCTCTCAAAAAGTTTTAAAGCAGTTATGTACTGAGCATCTTACATGTGCAGCCTCTGGCGAAATGTACTCCCCACTCCTGCAGCATAAGCGATACAAGCAGGCTCTTTATCTTTCCTTAATGTGGAAGTCACACAGAACCCCTTTCCTGAGTTATGAAAACCACCCAGCAGTCCCTATGAGTTTAGAGTCTTAAATTGTTACCTTATAAACTTATCTCATTTAAACTAGAGGAGGAGTTGTGTCTGAATGAAATCTTCTCCAGGTATAAAACAATGGTTTGATTTCCCACTGATCTGACTTTTCATCTATGGAACAGTTAGAAAACAACACTTGGAGGCTGGACAATAAGTAAGAAAGCCCTGTGGTGTGGCTCAGTGTCAACACGGGTGAGCACTTCTGATCACAAGTTCAGGTTTCCTGAAGCAGTTGACCATCATACTTAGCTTGGGTTTCTCTTGCTGTGATAAAACACGACCAAAAGTAACTTGGGGAGGAAAGAACTGATTTATTTGGCTTATATATCCCAGGGCATAGTCCATTGAGGGAAGACAAAGCAGAAGACATAGAGGAATGCTGCTTATTATTAGTTTGTTCCTCATGGCTTCTTCAGCTTGCTCCTCTCTCTCTCCTCCCTCCCTCCCCCCCCCTCCTCTCTCAGAACCACCTGCCCAGGGGCTCAGGGTGTAGAATTGCCTCCAGTGAGCTAGGCTTACCTCCATCAATCATTAATAGGAAAATGTTCCACAAGCCTGCTCCCAAGCCTATCTACTGTAGGCATTTTCTCAACTGAGGTTCCCTTTACCAGATGACTTGATCTTGTGAAAGCTGACAATAAACTAACAAGGACATGCTAAGTTATCGAGGGATTCAATGTAAAAGAATCCAGGTACGTTTCCCCTTTGGTGTGTTTCACTGTCTTCACTGAGAACTCATAGTTCGAAGCTCCTTAACCATCTACTAAGACAGTTTACAGGGATGTATGACTAAAATCTTGTGTTAATCTACATAAATGATATAAGCAACCAGAAATAAGAAATTTTGCTCTAGAAATACTCTAGTCAGATTAAATGACAGGATTTTAAGATGTGGCCAAAATGTATAATATTTAACATTTCTTTTTCGGAGGCCTCATATGCAGAGGTCAAAGCCCCCTGAAGCTTCAGCACTGACTGAGAGCCCCTGAGCCTGCCTCTCTAAAGCCATAGTTCCCAAGGTGGCTGTAAGTGAGGGAAGCCTTGACCTAACAGGGTTAGTATCTTTATAAGAAAAGACATCTGGGGGCCGGAGAGGCGATCAGCAGTTAAGATGCGTACTGCTGCTCTTGCAGAGGGTCCAAGTTTGGCTCCCTGCACTGATGCTAAGAGGCTTACAAGTGCCTGTTGCTCCACCTCCAGAGGAGTCCATAGAGGCTCCAGAGGCCTCTATGGACACAACATTCATGTGTACATGCCCACAGAGACAAATAAATACACATAACCATAATTAAAAATAAGCTACATCTTTAAAAAACAAAATAAGAAAAGACACACTAAACCAGCTGTGGTGGTGCATACCTATAATCTTAGCACCCAGGAGGCCAAGGCAGGAGGGTTAAGTGTCTAGGTCAGAAGGATAGACAGACATCAGAAAGCTTGTTCCCAGTTGCCCCATGGGTACACAGGAAAGGCTGTGTGATGTCTAAAGACAAGAGTGAGAGGTGGTTGTCTAAAAAAACAGAAAGACTTCATAATTTCTTATGAACCTGCTGGAACTAACTCTATCTTGCCCTCTGGCCTCCAGAACTATGAGAAACAGAATTTCTGTTGTTTAATCTACTCAGCCTATGGCATTTTGTGGGTATTTTATGGTATTACATGAGTAGGTTCATACAATACACCAAGCATAATATAAGCCAATGAGTTTGGAGGAGAGAGATGGACCTTATTTAATTGTATTCCATGTCCCTGGCAACTGTGGCACATACTGAGCAGGTGCTGGAGCTCAGATCTAAGCTTGACCACTGACAAGTTAGTGTTTAGGCTCTACCCAAGCCCCCCAACCCCCATTTGTAAAACAACTGTAAAGCTGTTGGAAGAGTCAACTAATATAATTCAGAAAAACACTTCCTTTACAATTCAATACACTTTGTTGCTATTTTTTTTTAAAACAAAGCAGAGTGCTTTTCAATAAAAAAGCATAAGAATAAAACTAGTACACTTTTTTCCCTGCCTGAGGCAAATTAAACAGGTGAAGAAGGAAAGAAAGAAACTACTCCAATGCTAGAAACTTCTTTTTAAAGATGGCGCACTGCTGTGAGCCCAGAGCACCTCTGTACCTGTGTTCTCCTGTCTCACTTCACTCAGTACCGGTTCTATGTGCACCCTCACACTCATCTTAGAACCCTATCCTTAAATAACAGGGCAGAAAAGCTAGACACTCAGATGTAAAATTATTCAGCATAAGGCCATTTAAGGCTGCAAGGAAAGGGAAGTAACTGTACAACAAGAGGGCAGCAGTTACATAACGAGCTATACAAAGCAGTGGTTGCACACCCGTGAAAGTTTATGCTTGTAAACACTGCTGCAGGCCATGGGGAACATTCTCAGGATACATTGTTACATACAGAAGATACAAAGTCACACACAATAGGAAATGATTTTAATAATCTTTTTTCCTACTGAACCATCCTACACCTTACCTACTAATTTATAGTATAACATTAATTAGGCAATCTTTGAGTAGTGAATTATAGCTAAATTAATTTTATCTTTATTTCTTCACATTGTTATACATGATTTTCATGGTTGGTTTTATTTTTATGTTTTTACTTAAAATTATAATTTTAAAATTTAAATCCAGAAGTGAAAGTGACATTTCTCCCCAAAGCCCCTAGAGCTTAGCCACTAAGAGTCTGGTTTGCTTTCCAGCTTTCTCTCATGTCTATCACTTTCATAATGCAGAGTTACCAAGATGCAATTATACATGGAATGCCTCTACACTTTCATTTTCTTTTCCCCAATAATTTATTTTTTTATTCACTTTACAACCTGATCGCAACCCCCCTTCTCTCCTAGCACTTACAAATTGCTCCCCCCATTACCTCCTGCATTTCTCCTCAGAGAAGGAGCTCCCCCTTGGGTACCATCCCACCCTGGGGCATCTAGTTCCAGCAGGACTAATCAACTCCTCTCCCGCTGAGGCCCCACTAGGCAGTCCAGGTAGGGGAAAGGGATCCAATGGCAGAGAAGAGACTCTGAGACAGCCTCAGCTCCACTTGTTAGGGAACCCACAGGAAGACCAAGCTGCACATTTGCTACAAATGGGTAGGGGCTACACTTGCATTTTCAACCAGCTGGTAAAGGTGTGAACTTGGAAATCTTTTTTGTTACAGTCTTTAATAGTATTACAGACAGACTGAAATGTGTGTACATGGGAGATTGACTCTACACAGTTTGTGCGACTGTCCTCCTACCATGGGCTCTATGGCCTTAGAGTCTCATTTACTGCTCAGAAAAATGCCTTCCCCTCCTGCCCTAGAAATCCAAAGTCAAAGTTTCAAGTCAGACCCCTTCAGTGATTTTACTAACCATTAAGGGAATGAGAGGTGATCTGTTCTGAAATGTACAATACTAATCCTTGATCGCAAATAGAAATGGGAATTATCAATACATACAGCTATAACCTTTCAGAAAACAACATAGTGAATGTATATGAAGCCATATGAACAAAGGAACTGAAAGATTCTTTGGTGTATGTATTTATTTATGGGCCTCAAAGAAAGATAGTCAGAAGGATATAACAAAATGATCCACATCAGTTCTGTAGATGTTTATGGTCTGTTCTGAGTTTCAGGGTGGCAATGCCTGTGCTGGGGCCAGTTCCAGTTTGACTCTCACTCCTACGAATGTGAATATACCATCTAGCAATGCCTGTATCTTTTGCAAACCATTCATTTCCTGTCTGTTTCCTAGTAACTATAACAATCACAAGCTTTAAAAATAGCTTGCCCTATATATTATAGCAGACAGTGCCCAATCTGTGTTTTGGGCCTGGTGCCCTTACAGGCAAGACTTCAACACACTGCATTTTAATTTCTTCAAGAGAATTAGATCATAAAAACAAATTATGCTGCCCTATTTTATGTCTAAATGCTGAGCATGAATTTATCACTAATGTGTAATGCTAGGCAAACACAGGCATAGAAAACAGACTGTCCATAGGAAGTAGACTCATCTTTAGGACTGGACAGTAACTATTCCTGTACAGCAAGGTGGCTTACCACCTGTTGTGACAGTCTGGTATGGAGCTGCCACCGCCACTGTGCTACACACAGTCCATGCAACTTATGAATCTGCCAGACATCCAGAGGTCTTAACTGAATGGCATTTGCTTTCCCCATTTCTAGTCTCAAAACCTTGTTTTATAGGCTTGGAGTTCTACCTTCTCAACCCTACTGTTACCATCTCCTCCTCTCCTATTTCATGACTATTCCCGTATTTCAGGCCCTGCATTATCTCCCTTCTGGACCTAACCTCCCATTGTCTTTGCTCCCTAGCCTGTCTGCTGAGAACCATTCAGGCAGTCTCCAAGACCAGCATGCATGCAGTGTCTCCTTGCTCAGGTCCTTGCTGGTGTCTGACTTTTCCACCAGCTGTGCCACCTGATAATTCACCACGTTCCACACCTGGAATACTGCCCCGAGAACTAAATTGCTTGCTTGCCCTTCAGTGAACACACACACACACACACACACACACACACACACACACACACACGTTTTTACTCGTGCAGTTTTC
Source organism: Uromys caudimaculatus (assembly GCA_028551405.1). Taxonomy (NCBI): domain Eukaryota; kingdom Metazoa; phylum Chordata; class Mammalia; order Rodentia; family Muridae; genus Uromys; species Uromys caudimaculatus. The sequence continues at coordinate 66,917,921 of CM052706.1, forward strand.
CTTTCCATGCCCTTTCCCGCAGAGGAACAACTCTTTGATTTAGATGGGCTGATTACCTACAGCACCCTCTCTTCACTGACGATACCCCACCATAGTTTCCAGCCATATGGATTCTACTCTGCTTTGTAACTCTAGTTCTGAGAGTTACCCCCAAATTTCCCTGATCAAGTACAAAATCAATTCCCCTGCCTCTTTCTAGGTTCACTTGACTTCCATCTCATTATGTGGCCCTTCATCAGTTTATTTGGTAAGTGGCATGCTGTTTTAGTTCTATACAATTTTTGTTAGATCAGTCTAGTAGGGTATTGGGCAAGTTCATGTCTGATTCATGTTTTTGTTACCAAAAGAGGCTAAAATATGGGAAAACTATTTGCTGACTACTTAGAATCTACCCTAAACCACACAGATTATCTTACTCAATTGTCACAACGGCCTCCTAAAATGCACATACAGAACACAGTTATATACAGAGCAAAATGAAATTCACCTTGCCCAAGTTCACACAGCTCAGTGAAGCAGTCTGAACGCACCCTACACTCTTTTAGGACCCTGCTTCCTAATAATACGACCACCTCTATAGTACTTGGCACTGACTATACCACTTACAAGTCAAAAAGAAGCCACTGCATGGAAGAAGAGGTCATCTTCCATTTCCTGACTGTCCACTTTATGCAGTACACCAAATACAAACTAAACCCTTTAAGCATGCACAGGCTGGATCAAAAAGGATGTTTACTCAATCAAAAAGAGATCTTATACTTTGTATTTATGGTTTGCTGTGCAGAAAGGACACAACAAGTGTAATTCAGCAAATAGGTAACATTTTGTTTTTAAAATCATAATTTGTGAAGAGTCAACCAACCTACCTCCTGACCCAGTCATGCACCCAAACATCATGAAGAGTCTTTAAAACTTGGGAAAGAAGAGGAACTGGTTAGGGAAGGTAGAAGTAGAGGGCTTAAGTGGCCTGGAGTTGTTACTTAAGCGATGAGAGCTGATCTCTGAACATTTTGATAAAATTCTTCACCAAAGCAACATTCAACAAAACCATACACTGCACATCAATCTGAGCTCTCCAGCCACTCTGCACTGCGTTGCAAGTACAGCACCCACACCTTTGGAGCACCAACGCACTCTTCCTCCATAAAGGCGGCTTCTGCCTGACTGCTGGATGTTGGAAATGAAAAGGCCTCCACATCGGATGGCTGCGGGAGGAGGCTCTGTCGCATCAGTCTCACGTCCGGTGGGTGCAAGGTCACCGGTAGCCCCACAGTTTGTGCCTGAAAATAGGGCAAGAACAGACAGTGTGGGAACAAATATGCTCACTGCTCTTTGAACAAGAATTATTTGCTGGAACTCCAGAAAAGACTTGATTGTGTGTATATGTGTGTGCATGCACACATATGTGGTAAACATTGAATTTAAAGTCCCACTAATCATATATTCTCAAATAAATTATACAGAATTTTGTTTTTGTCTCATAACGATAATCTTTCACACAGGCAACAAGATAGCATTTGTAAGGAACCAAAGAATGGTCTTTGTCTCAATTCAATTAACTATTTCTTTTCTTTTTTAAAATATGCTACCTGGAAAGATTAAAAAAAAAAAAAAAAAAAAAAAAAAAGGCCTATAAGAGCTCAACAGGGAGGCACAGATATACACAAGCCCCATAGCTAGTACACTGTAAATATATGAAGTAATTGTGTTTTCCTACTTCCCCTCCCCATGAGAAGAGGAAGAAGATAGAAGTGTGTACTCAGGGTGGCAGGAAGGTTCTTTTCTTTTGAGAAGATGCAGTCTGAATACAGCCTGCTAGAGCAACAGGAGAAATGCTTATTGCTGCAGATCCCAGTCCTGGGACCAGCCTGCTCCACAGAGCTCTGGTCTATTTCTGTCTTTCTTTCTTATAAACTCTGGGCCTACTGCTTGTATCTCTTAAGTGATGGGGTATCAGGCATGTGCCACCATACTTTGGCTTCCTGTGGGTAGTTCATTCCTTTCTTCTGTCTCCTTGGTTGGTGCTTTAAGTAAACAAGGATTGACAACTCTCCTTCTAGCCACAGCCCTTAAAAACTGGCAGAATAGTTTCTTAGATGTGCTTTGAGCATAATAGACACTGTGAACCATCTGAGAGGGACAACTGTCACACCAGATTCCCACAGGAAGAAGCATGGCCTCCATTTTTCCCTGCTACAGTTATGACAGAAGATACAGGATGGTGACTGTCAAATTCAGACAAAGAAAGGGACAAAACCACATGAAATTATAATTTTTTCCCAAGGCATGGGTTTGATTTGTGGATCTATCACTTATTATTCCCATGATGACTTTAATCAGACAATCTAACTTTCTCTGAATCTTTTCTTAACTTATAAAAATGGGTGTAATACTCACTTCATAGTGAAGTTAAGGCTGAAAGGTAACAGGTGAAACCCTCAGCTTAACGTCATAAACTCTTCTCCTCCCAGTCTCAAAATGACCCCAAGGACAAAACAACTGGACAGGAAGACAAATGCAGTTTTGGAGTCAGACAGTCTCTCATGGCTTCCAGTTGGAATTTTAAGTTGATTTTTGCTGTTGTTTGTTCTTGTTTTTAAGACAGGGTTTCTCCATGCAGCTTTGGCACTCACTGTGTGTAGTCCAGGCTAGCCTGGAACTCATAGAGAGCCAATAGCTTCTACCTCCCGATTGTTGGGATTAAAGACATATACCATCATGTTCAGCTAAATTGATAATATTTAAGGAGGGGTTATGTTCTTACTATACATTTCAAAAATTTGAGTATACTTAAAATATACTTTATATAGGATACACTGTGATACTAATATCAGATATTGCATGAAAGAAAGAATAAAACAACAGCAAGCCGTCAGTGGCCAGTGAATGGGACACACTGCAAATGGTGCTGTGTACTCTCTGAGCCGGATGGAGGGTCAGCTCTTGAACACCATTTTCTTTGCGCTTATGTTGCATGTCTTGGGCATCCCTCTGGCTACCACACAACACTCTCATTTCCTAATAAATGCACATTTTAGGACATTCCTTTCCTATCACCAGCTTTCAATTAAAGGGTAAAATAAAAACTTTGATTTCTAGTTCCCCAATTTTTTAACCTGTTCCTTCTATCTGAGAGCGGGGAATGCCTTACTTACTGCACTGGAAATGAGATGCCATATCTAATCACAAGGCTGTTCTATCTCCATCTTGTCTCCCTAATTCTTTAGGGTGGATTGAGTTGTATCAGATTAAGCACATCACATTTTCCTTTGACAACCAACCTACCTTTCTTCCTTCCTTCCTTCCTTCCTTCCTTCCTTCCTTCCTTCCTTCCTTCCTTCCTTCCTTCCTTCCTTCCTTCCTTCCTTCCTTCCTTCCTTTCCCTCCCTCCCTCCCTTCCTTCCTTTCTTTTTCTTTTCTGTTTTTGGAGGTAAGGTCTTATTTTGGAGTTCTAGCTGGCACTGATGCCTTAATCCTCCTGCCTCAAGCTCCACAGTGCTAGGATGCTAGGCACACTGTCATACCTAGTCTCTTCCACAAATTTTACATTTGACTTGGACTGCAGAAATTGACCATGAACTTAGATTGAGGAATAATATTTTGGTGTGACACTTCTTAGGAAACAGAATGATATGTTTTACAAGTCTGTGTGAGCTGACTGTTTTTCAGAAGCTGAGATGTGGCATGGTTGAGTATTTAACAAGGACCTACAAAGCACTGGATTCAGTCCTCGGCACTGGGCAAAAACTGTCCTTTTTAATCAGGGAGGATATCAAGCACAAAGGTATTCTCAAATTATAAAGGTGCTGAGAGAATGTTTCTATGTTGTCCCTCCTGGCCTCTGAGTTCTACAGGCCTTTGTTACATGGCAGGCTGGCACTCTCACAAGGGATGTAAGGCACACAGGGTTTCCCCACAATCCATGTGCTGAGAGGACGCAGCAGGAGGCAGCCATTTATTAGCTTAGAAGAGAGCTTGTGGTAGAAACTCACTGAGGGAACCAGATCATGTGGATTGAGCCCTCAGAACCATGAGAAAGTAAAGGTTCATTTGGCATTTTGCTATGGCAACCCAAAAAACTTAAGAGTAAGCTTTGTCCTGTGATTGTGAAGCAACCTCTAATCAGCAATTAAAGAAAAGAGACAACTGTTTCATTTTCACCTGCTTAAAGCTGATACAAACTTGAAATAGGAGGGTTGTTAAAAACTAGTATTTAGAGTTGATGAGAAAAAGGTAAGAGTTTTCCTTTCCTAAATCGTTGCCTGACATTTCTGGACTGATACACAGTGAATGAGAGCACTGGCCACCTACCTACAGTGAGCAGCTCACTGTTGTCTACAAAATAATAAGGGTACTCCACCACTAATGACTGCCTATGAGCAAGGGTTGGCTCCTAGGTATTCCAGGGGCCTCGGTGGCTGTGACACTGCCTTGCAGATGGGAGCTGTACTTTGCAGAATGCAACTGTCCCACAGGCTGACTAGTTTTATCTTGGCAGCAATCTTTTTTTTTTAAATTTTTTTGGTAAAGATTTATTTATTTTATTTTTTATATGAGTACATTATAGCTGTCTTCAGACACACTAGAAGAGGGCACTGGGATGATGGTAAGCCACCATGTGGTTGCTAGGAATTGAATTCAGACTCTGGAAGAGCAGTCAGTGCTCTTAACCGCTGAGCCATCTCTCTAGCCCTTGGTAGCAATTTTATTAAGGAGGCACCATTTTCCTTTTATATTTACGAACATAGGATCTCAGAAATTCTTACCTGAGCAAAATCATTCATCTCTATATGGAACTTAAGGTCTGCGTGATTCTATAGTGTGTGTGGTCTCTGTATTAGATCATGCTGTTTTCTCAGTTTTGTTTATTGCAATGTCAGGGAACAAGTGATCTACTCTCTCTTTAAACAAACAAAAAAATCAGAGAATTAAAACAAAGATGCTCTATTAAAACTTTTACATTCAAATAAACAGAGAAATCAGTTTTTTAACAAGGCATACTAAAACCCAGAGGACCCTGCTGTGGGTCCTCCATGTTACAGGGCCCAGTAGGAACTTTCAACAAGTTAGTAGGTAAACTGGGGAGCCTTCTATTAGAATTGGACACGTTTGAAATTATAGTATGTACAGTTTGATGCTGACCTGGCCAATGTGTACAATGAAAAAAGAACATGTGGTGTGCTTGGCAGTAACAAAGTCAGCAAGCAAAAGAAGCCACATATACTATACACCTGCACCTCACAAGCCAAATGAAATACAAGGTGAGATATCTGAGGCTTTGCTTACCACACAGGTAGGAAAGGGTATCTTGCACAACAACACATGCACAGGCTTGGGAACAACTTCTGATGAAAGCCTTCTCCACTCTCACTTGTGAATGTTTAAGAAGAATAAAGCAGCTTAGCTGAGAAAGCCTGGTACTGCACTAGGGCAGCCTGCTTCCTGCCCTTTTGTCTGGCCACACTTGAACATAGGAAGGACATCACTGCAGCTCACTACTATCAACACAGCTCAGGAGTTCTTTTTTCCCCCTTCACTCTTGCTTAAAAAGCAGTGCTATTCAATTTTGAAGGTACTTGAGTGCTTAGAAATACTCTGATCTAAATATCTGGAGCTACATTGATGTAGTACTCCCTCATATTTGCATTACCACATCATTTTTAAGATATTAAAATATATAATTCACCTGTTAGAAATCAAGAACATTCATCCCCCTCCCTTCTCATGTTCTGTAGAAACCAATGCAAAAGCTCCTCATGTCCCTGTACATCAGAGTCCCACTGAGCTATGAGTGCTGCTTACAGAGGCAGAAGCATCGTAAATGCAAGAAGCACTCCTTCCCCAGCTCTACACACACAAGTCCGAGACCTCCAGAGCCATGACCCCACTGTGCCCTCAGGCCTTTGAGGACAGTGAGAAGAACGTCATCTCTAACTCTGCTGTGGAACAGACACTCAGCATTTGCTATGTACTATTCTTGGGCTTCACAGATATCAACTCACCTTGTCACAGCACTTAGTGTCACTACCACTTTACATCAGGTAAAGCAGGGCACAGAATATGGGGTTTGCTGTAGTGTCCCTGCTTTTAACCACTAAGTGCAGTTGCATCTCCAAATCAGAGCTAAGCTCACACGAGGTCTGCCTTTCTTGGCCTTCGTCCCTGTTTCTCCCAGCACCACATTAAATCTTCAGCATTCTGCATCTCATTTAGTATGAGAATCTTATAAGCATTTCTCAAAAATGTCTGCTGTTCCAAGGCTGAGCATGGTGGCACATGCCTTTAATCCCAGTACTTGGGAAGGACAAGCAAGTAAATGTCTGTGAGTTCAAGGCTAGCTTAGTCTATATAGCAAGTTCTAGGCCAGCCAGTGAGATCCTGTCTCAAAACAAACAATAAACAATCTCCTGCCCCTGGTCTTTCCTAACCAAGCCACCCTTTCCATCTCCCAGACTACCTACCTCATGGTCCTCAGAAGCTCATTTTCACTTCTTCACTTTTAAGCCATCCTTGGCATTTAGAGCTTTTCACAATATGGCTTCCACTTACCACTCCCAATTTTTATTTCTGTAGACTTCAGTTCAAATGGCTGAATTATCAGGAACAAGACTTACAATGGTCCATGTGGGCAGTCGTGTCCATTACTGGGTGTCTCCTCTCTAGTCATAATGTCTTCAGTACTGCAAGTCCCTGTAAAGGTCTCACACCTTCACGAAGGCCTGTCTTACATGTCATCTCTCCCATGAAGCTTCCTATTCTCTGAGCCTCTCTCTCCCTTGCTCTCATCCTGCTTTGAAGGATGATTCTGGTTGTACTTTTGCTTCTACAATACAGCTCTAAGAATCACGATGATGTCCCATGCATTCAAACTCTTAGAGTACCTAATAACAGCAGCTTGCACACGGTCAATCTACAAAAAATCTGTAAATGAACTGAAAGTACAGGCTAGTTCCATTAATTTTCAATATTAGCAAATGATTAAAAGATAAAATATATCTTAAAAGAACTGAAAATAAAGTTAATCCTTAAAAGGAGGAAGATGATAAAAGTTTTGAGAATCTAGTGAATGACAGTGGATGAAACTTTCTAGAAAAAAACTGTAGAGGGTGAGATCTTAACCTTTCATACCAAATGATAAATGTGTCCAACATAAAAAGGCGCATACAAAATGAGACTAGTGGCTACATGGGCTGTTGTTACCTTGGCAACTGTTTGTTCAGCAATGGTGCTGGGCCGGCGCTGGCGGCCATCGAGTCTCTGCTCCACAGGAAAACTGCTCCTATGTGATTTCAGACGTTCCACCAACAAGAAATAAATGGCAGCAAAGTGATTATAGCTCTTGTTTTGCAAAGACTGAAAGAGAAAACAGGTGCTGAAGGTAGAGAACTGTGAAAACCAATGAAGGGGGTCTATATCTTTTTAAAGAGAGGGTACAAAAATGTATCCTGAAAATGAAATCACAGAACCTTTTCTTTCTGTCTCATGTCTTCTAAGAAAGGAAGAACAGTCTGTGCCATGATATTCAGCCCAAGGGCACAGGACCAACTGAGCCCTCTGAGATCCATTCACATAAATTTCTACAGTAATTTTGGCTTAAGATTTTAGAGGTGTTATTTTCATTCACATAGTTTTAGACACCAAGGTACTTAAAAAAATACAGTAGTGAAGTATACCTCCAAGCAAAAACCTTTCTAGAACTCAGGCAGGAAGACATACACTTCAGGTATCGAGATTCACCAAAGATGGCATCTTTAAATGACTGTTTGTTCCTATTTTTTTTATCAGGGTCTATTAATTTTTCTGCATTAAGAGAAAATGTCATCACTGCCTCATGCCCAGTAACTGCCAGTGCTGTGATATGGCCTCATCTCCCAGTGGTGACTGGGTGTAAGGTTCATCAACTCCCTGTGCCCAAACTCCTAACTTTATAGATCCAGTCAAAGTTCAAATCATTGAGAGCTCTGGTGAACGAACAAAGCCTTTGTAGACTTTCTGGTGATTATTTTGGGCTGGAGAATGACATCTGGATGCTAGATGGAGAGGCAGTGTGTCTGTATTCTTAGGTAATCTTTTCCTCTTGTTTTTGCAGCTCCACCCTTTGGAAGCCTTGAAAATTTTGCTTCCCAAAATTTTCACATTATTAGTCTGCCAGCTTTTCCAGGATGCCAGTGCCACAGAAACAACTTCCCTTTGGCTTCTAACTCCACCTGACAATCTGCTGTATAGGGCAACATGGATTCACAATACCATCAGTGAAAACAAAAACCCACAGGCCAGAGGAACCCCACAGAAGCTGCCATCCAGGATCTACTCCACGGATAAGCATGAGAAAACGTCTCTGAGTGCACAATGCACAAAGCAAGAGAGTAAGTTTGGTTTTGCTCATGATTACAACAGGTGACAAGAAACAGTCTCTTTAAGGCACTGTTCAGCTTGGTGGGGCTGTTGTGCGGGTACTATGTCTGTTCTATTACTAGGTTAAAAAAAAAAAAAAGCCAAAAGGACATTTCCAGATTTATAGGTTTCTTAGTTCTATAACCATTAATATTTCCAAATCACAACCTACTTGCGTGTTTTCTCTGGTTCTCCTAAACCCCACTGGTTTCTTCAATCTCGTTTCTTCCTTTTGGCTCTTGGCTCAGTCCTTAGTCTTGCTCCATATATGTAGTCCATATAAACTTTTCTAATACCAATATGAAATCCATGTTTCACTTTGGAAGAAACTTTCTACTCTGTATTTTTTTGAGATAGGGTCTCACCATGTAACCCTGACTGTCCTTGAACCCACAGAGATCTGTTTACCTTTCAGTATTGGGATTAAAAGTGTAACCCACTATACCCAGCCTCCTCTACCTTGTATTTTTAAGCTTTAGTCTTGGCCTTTTCCTAATCCCCCAAATTTCTTTTCATGGATGTTTTGGCAGATAGGGTAAAGGAAGGGGTTTAGAGGTTGATTAACAGCAAATAACTATTAGTAGAGCCTGATGCAGTCCCCCGGGAACCCTGAGCAGTACATCCAGGCACTGGGATGGATGTGCTAAAAGATCAGGAACAGTGTGATCATGGAGCTTCAAGCCATAAATGCAGAAGGACATTTAAACCTCCGCAGACATCTCCATAACGTTACCTCAATAGTCTTCTGCTGATCAATCCCAAGGCTGTGCATCAGTCGCAGAACCTGCTCATTAAATTCTCCAATGGATGGCTCATTTTCCTGGTCTTGTGGATAGAGAATAGGCCTCTGTACAGGAACCTCTATGAGCATCCACTTGTGCTCCTTGATCTGAGCTATGCTTAGCCGTTTGGAAGGATCTAGGACCAACATCCTTCTAATGAGGTGTTCACAATCTATGGAAAATGGCAGCGTTAAAAAGAGTTACATGTGTCACCTTCAAGCATACGTGCGTGGCCCATGTGACTTGCACGACAACCTTTGTATTCTTCACCAGAAAGCAGAAGGACAAATGAGCAAATGAATACATGAATGATACACTGGTCAAGTTCAGATGCTGAAGAAATATTTAAGAAACACAGGTGAGAATAAGTCTATCTGTATGCTAAAAGAATCTTTCTAGTGCATTTCTCAAACTATCTAGTCATAAACTTAGATTTCCACTAAGGAAAAAAAAATTAAGCTTCATTCCCAGAACAAGTATAACGAACTGATCCTCAGTCACACTGAGCCGTGCTCAGTAACGGCAGGTGATGAGCAGCGTGCTCTCTCCAGTGAGCTGCTGCCTTCTCGGCGGTGTTGCCAAGGGCCATAAACGCTGATGTGCTTCTGATTACACTAAGTACACTGCAGCTGCAGCTGAGTGAAATCAAGCTTTTCCCTACCCTCCTCCAGCCCAGCCTCCTGTCCTCATGTCTCTCAGGCACTATGCTAAGTGCTTTGTGAGTAATTTAACCATCCTTATGATATCTCTAGAGTAGGAATTACTGTTAACTCCACTGTACAGATGAGTCAAAACTGCATGGCCAGTGAATGGTGAACTCAGGATTCCATCCAAGTAGTCATCTGTTTCCAAAGCCTATGTGACCTTTCCTTCCCAAGAAAACTAAAGACACAACTAAAGTAAATCAAACTGTTGTCTATATGACAGCCCAAAACGAGACAGGTAGGGACTGTGGCACTTCAATTTAATTCACCAGAGTTCCACCAATTGACTTGAATTTAAAAACTTAATTTTGAACATCTATTTCATACGTAGAGTAAAATGGTTGTAAGCCTGTATCTATGGAGTGTTTCAGTAAGTCTAAAATAAACTGGGACATTTATAGACTCAAGTTGAATGGGAAGACTTGCTGCTCTTAATCTGGGTAGCTTCTGTTCTCAGTTACAAGGAGGAAGGCTGGAACTTGTCTCATCTACATGGAGGGTGTTGCAGAGCTCCATGGCTTTTAAAATGACTCAGTCATTTTATCTGGTACCAAACTCAGTAAGGAAACTTTGGCTAGGACTTTATGCAGTATAAATTCTATAATGCACAACTAATACGATGAACAGCTTGTTACCTTCTGACATGAAATATGGAATCCGGAATCTTCCTTCCAAAACTCTCTGCCTCAAAATAGGGAGAGTTGGTCCATCAAAAGGCAGAGCTCCACAGACAAGGACATACAGAACAACGCCCATGCTCTAGGGAAGAAAGCGATGCAATCATTTTCAGGGAGCACTTCCAACACTCTGACTCCCTAAGCTCTTAAGATCACATGGATTGATGGATTCCTGTCCAAATTTGTTATTTTCTCAAAATTTGAAAGTCTTACCTCCTGTGGTGAGGTTAAACATAATAAATAGCAAGTGGTCTGAATCTGATCATTTACCATGTTACTTCAAATCATTGCCGGTATTAGGATGACAACACCTGTCTCTAGAAATTCTTTCCTAGGGACCCATTTCCAGATGCTCTGACTAATAATAGTCTACTGGTTGGGAGAATGCTACCAGGAGCTTCTAAGACAGGCCAGAGTACCACCTATCATGATAGATACATTTAACACATCAAAGCAAAGCAATACCCATATATCCAGCTGTGGTCCTTCATATTGCTGCCCTTCAAAGACTTCTGGGGCTGCATAAGGGGGGCTGCCACACCATGTTGCCAGCAGTTCACCAGTTTTAAAGAAATTTCCAAAGCCGAAATCTATTGGGATGGAAATAAACGTTACTTTTATCTCTGCTCTCCAACTGCACCGCCCTTCTCAGTGATCATTTTTATAGTGTGGGACACTATGACAATGCCCCCCCCCCTTTTTTGGCTGAAATATCTATTTGTGTGAACATCCACTGTGGATTTGATTATCGCAGAACATAAGTTGTTTGATGATTACTAACAAACTTTTAATTCTATAAAGACAATAGGAGGCAAATGAGTAAAACCTAGCTAAGTAGGACCATATAGCAGCTTTTGCGGCAACTGAGAACCTGGTTAAGTAATAGCTCTTTAAATGTTGATCTATAGATCCCACTCTAGGCAGATACCCGTCTGCGTACCTCACAACGAATGATAGCACATGGCCTGCTCCCATCTGAGTACCTCACAACGAATGATCTGCTACAAGCCACCCCTCACCACTATCACCTATGCACTCATTTACGGAGTGCAGTGGCATGATACTTCTTTCTCCTTATAATCTCAGTCACGCTGAATCTATACTTTTGGTACCTAGAATGCTCTCTGCAAACACTGTACAAAATGCCTTCAATACATATGCATACAAACTTTCAGTGTCCTTTGTCATAGATGTGTTTGCCCTTTTGATAATACTCAAGAAACAAATTCTTACTGCTATCCAAGTTAGTCCCACAGTCTTGTACTTTGAGTCTTGAGACTCAGAGGGTCTGGTTCTCAATAGTGCACGCGAAGCATCCCATGCAGAGGGAGCTTAAGCAAAGACATGAGGAGCAGGCCCAGTCCCCCTGTGAGGCAGACTGGCATTAGGGCCAGGGTCAGCACCTGTGAACCTTAGTTTCCCCACCTATAAAGCTGCAATAATAAACATGCCCAGTAGCAGCAGCTTTTATGAGGCACCAATGTCCTAATGTAAACTACTGCTTTGTGCCTTGAGACAACATACATTAGTCCCTTGGGAAAGATATTCTCTCAGCCTGCTGACATAGGAACAGGTAGGCATTAAGCACAGCAATGACTGTAACCATATCACAGCCATTTCATGGAGGAGTATAATAACTACAAATTCAGGAGAAGTAGAACTGGCTTACAGTTTTGTCTCTTCTAACTCTAGTGTCACAGGAAAGGTATTTTACTTCTCTGAACCTTAGGTCTCCAAATCTACACCAGTGAGAATAATCCACTTGCCCAGATAAGATGCAGTGGGAAGTAATGAGATTAAAGACATAAAAGAGCCCAGACGTGAAATGTCAGCACTGCTTCTGTGAAACCACTACTACCACTATTAACTTCCTGAGATAAAGGTCACAAGGAACTAACGATAAAGAGGTAGTAGCAAAACCATCAGGAGCATAAGGTTCAGTAGAGAAAAGATGGTGCACCCAGGAAAAAGCTTCCATTCGTGCCTGGTGGGCCATATGTGGACATATGAAGACCCGATGTCAATTACATCCATGTTTATAATGTAACCCCACCTCGGCCTACAGTCTACTTTCCAAAATCACCAGAAATCTTTGTCTTCTTTATTTGACCTCAATTACTAACCACTTCTGCCACCTTATAACTCATATATAGAGATGTGAGTTTCTAATCTAGAAAAACTATAGAATGAGTTAAGAATAAGATACTTAAATCCACTTTAAATAAAAGGTTAATTTCCTGTACAGAGACACATCCAAACTCTGGGACAGATGTATGAGGAGCCTGGGACAGGCATAGTGATCCGTGCATTTTAAACCACAATGGCAAGATGAGCTTTTCAATATATGTAAACTGAAGATACTCTCCAGGTAGCAAGATAAACACTTCAATGTCTTAAAGAGCCAGACAGAGTGCTTCACTCAGAACTTCCCCACCCTGGTGAAATGAACTCAAAGGAGGGAAGACAAAAGCCTATTGGGAAGACAGCCTGGTAAGTGGCCTTGAGGTTGCTCAGTAGTATACTTCTTAGCAAGAGAGTAAGAATCACTGTCTAGGTCGTCCAGTCCAATCTAATGTTTACAGATTTAGGCAGAGAAAGTGCCCTGTTTAGTCACAAGAAAGTGGTACTAAATGGGCACACGCATGTTTTCTAGGTATCTGATTCCGTGGGACAGTCAAACTGAACGGCAGCGGGCTCACTATGCTATCACAGAACCACACAGGAACCTTTGCCAGAGCACCTCCAAAACTATTTTTGTGATAACATGATGGGTATGTTAAGATTTAAGTAGAAAAAATATATAATATCACTGAAACACATCATGTACTCAGTAAATGGCAGTGAGGGTCTCATTCATGCAAGGAAAGCCACAGGTGCAGTCCATGTCTATGACTTTTAAAGGGGCATTATTACATGTTACTTTATTACATGTATTACATATAATATTACATTATTACATGAAGACTCTGTGACTCCTCACAGACTCCTTCCTAGTAAAGCAATGTGGAAGACTTATTTCAGGAGAGAATTAAGCACTTGTGAGAGATGATGCAGCCGCTAATGCACTGCAGACATGAAACAGAAACCAGGTTTAACTACACCTTTGCATCCTTCCCTGACACAGTAATCTATAGCTATTTGTGACCAAGTTAATAATGACAGGTAAAAGAATTGGCAATGAAATGGCATTTAAAAAGGCCATTGATATTTCTCCATAGAAATATAGATAATTTTCTTCACTTACAGTGTATGGCTTTCTGTAAACAGCGTACAGCAAATGAAGGGGTAAGCAAGTAGATGAAATAGGAAAAATTCAAGGTTTCTGATTACTATTTACTAAGACAGAATGAACTACACACTGCCCTTCAGTGTCCGTGGAGAACTGGTTACAGGACACACAGTGGGTACTAAACTGGTTGCTCAGATCCCTTATATAAGATGGGACAGTGCTTGCCTACAACCTTCATACTCTTCCTACACATTTGAAATCATCTCTGGATTATGGATGATACCTAATGCAGTATGGAGACAATTTAACTAGTTAAATTTAATTGCTTAGGGTCAATGGCAAGAAAAAAAACCTCTGCACAAGTTTAGTGGAGATTCATGTTTCCTAGGCCTAGCTACATGAGTTTACTATAACTTAAAATTGGAGGTAAGACCTAGCCATGAGCAATAATGTGACATTTTACTCAGAGAGTATTTCCCATCTGTGGTTGATAAATTCCAGGATGTGGAACACACAGATACAAAGAGCCTACTCTATTCGTATTTCATCATACAAAGCACTCACTACACACACAAATGCTGTACATGTGTATTGTTATCCACAGAAGAAAACACAGAGCAAGAGTCTCAACAGTGCAGAAGCAGAATAGTAACGGATGCTCACCAGCTCAGCTTCAGGCCTCTATCAGGGAAATGAGCACTTGGGTGCTTCCCTTTCTTTTCTTTTCTTTGAACATCCTGCTCGCTGCCCTAACTCCCCCCCCCCCCCACGGAGTCCCTCTCCCCATTCCCCCTCCCTTTCTCCTGTGAGAAGGTAGAACCCCACCCCCTTGGACATTCCCCAACACTGGCATATCAGCTCTCTGCTGGGCTAGGTAGATCCTCTCCTACTGAGACTAGACAAGGCAGCTCAGTTAAGGGAATACATTCCACAGACAGGCAACAGCTTTAGGGACAAACCCCACTCCAGCTGTTGGGGTGAGAGATACTCCTTTTTCTATCAAGACTTTGATTTCAGGCCATGTCAGATCAGAGAATTAAATAGGTAAGATGTTTCCTTAATAGATGTTGTCATTTCTATTTTTACAATTTCAGTTTATCTAAGTGTGGAGTCATGTACATGCCATGGCACACATGTAGATGTCAGAAGAGAACTTGTTGGAATCAGTTCTTTCCTTCCACTATGTGAATTGCAGGGATTCAATTCCAGTTATAGCTTGTCAGCAAGTCTCATTACCCAAGATGAACCATCTTGCTGGCCCTTAGTCTCACTTTTTAAATGCCAAATATAAAATATGGATTTATGGGCTACAATGTGATATTCTGATATGTTTGCATTGTACAATGGCAAATCTCACTAACTAAATCTATCACCTCATTAATTACAAGTCCTCTGTGAGGAAGAGATATTTATTACACTACATATCATTTTACTGTTGTACATATTTGACTCTTTGAGCTATAACAGAATACTGCTGTTATTTATTCTGTTCCAGGTTTGGCTATGTGAACCTACTTCATTTAACATTTTTTAAAATTTAGTTTTAAGTACTTCTGTATCTTCGGACACCAAAAGATTACCCACGCTCATCTTGTATCTTCTTTGCCCTTAACATCACTACTGCTCCAAGATACTATGGTTCTTTTTGTTGGATAATAGTATTTAGAAACATGGATTAAGCTCCAGATCACCATTATCTGTTTTACTGATATGTTTAAGTAATCACAGCTACAATTGAGTAGAACTGTATTCAAATACAGGTCAGGTATTACAACTGTTAAAACTGTTCCATCAAAGCCCCAAGTCTGCCCCTAGGCAGTTTAATATAACTTAGAATTGGAAGCAAGACTACTCAAAATCCAGGATCAGTACCTACCATTAAACAGAGAAGGATTATAAATTATTTTCTGTGTCAGATGAAGCTGACCTATCAGGTGTTTAGCACCTTACCGTATAACCAAGAACGGTTAGGATGTTTGTAGGGCTGTATTTTAATGCATAGTTATATTCATTTTAGGAATCTGTACTCATTCTAAGAGCACATGATGCAGACAACTCTGTCCTCATTATGTCCAGATGATGTCTGTTTCCCTCCCTGTGATACTAAAGCAAATATTCTGAACTTTTATTCTCACAATAGCTTCAAGATTTCTTGATATATCTACACTCACTCACTTGGCTTATGTATGGTTTGACTATTTATAAAAGATAGGATCAAAGATAGCTACTGACACTCACGGGAATCAACTAGGCCTCAGAAGCTGAGTCATATAACCATCTCTAATCTAACCAGTTACAAACCACAAGTATCACATATTAGAACTCTTGGTGTTTTCTGCTGTGTTTTGAAAGATGACTGACCTTTATCTTCCTGACAACAAAAATCACTACTGCTGTCATGATAAATAGCATGATTTACCAGTGTCCAAGCATCATCAGGAAAGGGCTACTGCTTTAAGAACAAAGAAGTCATATAAAGAGTAAATAAGCTATTGTTGATTCCTGCCTAATTAATGGGAACACCAAGCACAGGAGAGATTTCTATTGTTTGTTGGAATAAAGTAATGAAATAGACCAAACAGCGAAATGCAGCTGGAAACAGCTACAGTGCAGCTTTGGATTCAGCAGACCTGAGCTTCTGTCCCTCTAGCCAGCTCTGAAGTGATGCCATGAGTTTGAACAAAAAGGAACAGATGACAGCACAAGTGATTAAATGTTGGCTAGTACTTACTGCTGTAAAATAATAATTACTAAACATTTTCAGTGTTCCTTTTTTAATTAAGGAGAAATTGCTTAGTAATCTAAGTCATTTTTAAAAAAAGAATTGAAAATAAACAAACAAACCCTATCTTTACTTTAAGCCAGGAAAAAAGTAAATAATTTTTATGTATCACAACTCAGGCAGTTTTAATCTCTAACAGTGTGCTATAATGTCTAATTTGTAATTTTACAAAAATTCTTGGGCTGATGTGATGGCTCTGTGGGTAAAGATTCCTGATGCCAAGGCTTCTGACCTACATTCAATTCCCTGGGCCCAGTAGAAGCTGAGAACCGATTCTTCCAAGTTGTGCTTTGACCTCCAGACTTGCACTTTCCCTTCCCTTTTCAGGTACAACACACACACACACACATGCACACCACACACACAGAGCCACACACACACATCACATACACAAAGAGCCACATACACAAACATGCACAACACACACACACACATACACACACACACACACACACACACACACACACACACACAAAACCAATGTGATTTTAAAAAATTAAAAATAATTCTTTTGCTGAGAAGCAGACTGTTTGAGGGGTAAATTTCATCTTTCTTAAATGACCAATAGAATTAGGCTATCCGGCCTGATGAAAGGGTACACATTTGTAATTACCACAGGAGTAAGGAAGACACAAGGAAATAAATGTTGACAAAGGAAAGGTAGGAGTGTGACAGGAGCCAGACTGGCTCATCGCACAGACTGCTATCCCATTAGCCAATGCTGATTCCAATGCATATCTCGTTGCCCACCAGTGAGTAAAAGCCTCATTTACCTCCAATCATCAGTCACTGTCTGACAGGAAGGCACCAAAGCTGAGACAAAATGTCATCCTCAGACCAGTGTGAACCATCTAAACCATCTCACTGTGCCCAATTAGGGAATCCAAGAACCAAGAACCAAAGAAATGATAATCCTTAGCTTCATGGAGAAAGGGTGGGAAGAACAAAATCAATGAGAGCCTACACAGGCTTGATGAACTGAGACTACAAAGCGGGACTGACGGGTGGATGTCATGATGCCTGCAACTGCAAGGCTAGCTTCTCATTACTATGCTACCAGTGGCAGGAGGATGATGGGATAATAAAAGGAAGAAGGTCAACAAATATCTTTCAATAAATCCCCTTTTCATCTCCATCCTTTCTCATTGCTAGGGCACAAGACTGAAACTGTACACAAGGAAACCTTATCTCAAGGTCTTCTAGTAAGTGGAAAGCTGTAGAAGCAATGGCAGAGGCGATAACCCACCAAACAAGTCAGAAAAGAAGCCTTCCTTCTGAGCACAAATAAGTGACGTGACACAGGTCAGACTCAGCTAGCTAACTTTACATTACTAATTACACTTAAGGCTTTGCTCAGAGGAAATGTTACCCAGACAGAGGTAATTTCAGTGACGCACTCTCCTTGCTCCTTTACTATTTGCATCAATAAGGCTTTAAGGCCAGTTGATTTTTTTTTTAATGTGCTGAAGGGGGTTAGTTGGTTATCAAAGTTTTACAGCTTTGTTTCAATGGAACAATTATGTATTGAATACAAATAGCAGCCACCTTTTATTAAGTATTTACGTGGTGCCAAGAGATTTAACTAACAATTATTTTTACACACACTTGAACAGGACCAGGTACCAGGCACAGTTCTAAGTACTCTGCAAATATTAATTCAAGTAACAGCCACTATGTGATAAGAACCTGTGCCATTCCCCCTTTCCAGATAAGGAAACTGAGAACAGGGAGGCGAGACAATGTCTCCAAGGTCAGTAAACCAGTAAGTGGCAATGCCAGGATTCATTCCCAAGTGGCCTACTTCTTACCTACTACATTGTATTGCCTCCTCGTCTTAAATAATCATTAATCTCTATACACTGGCCCTGAAAAACACAATAATTTTTAAGCAAGAGACCAGATGCTCTGACCTGGAGAAGTTAATTAGTCTACCCAAGGTGACAGATACAATGGCATCAGCAGAGCCTGTATCTGTCCTGCTTATTCAGACTCAGCACTCCACTTGGAGTCTTGTGTGGATTGTGGTAATTTTTTTTAAAAAAGGATTTGTTTTTATTATTTTTAAATATGGTGTGTGTGTGTGTGTGTGTGTGTGTGTGTGTGTGTGTGTGTGTGTGTGTTGTGCACATGGTGCCTGCAGAGTCTGAAAGAGGGTGCTGTATCCTTTGAAGCTGGAGTTACAGGTATTTGTGAGTTGTCTGACATGGGTATTGGGTGTATTTTGCTGCTGAGCCATCTCTCCAGTTCTGAGTTGTAGTTGGTCATTTTCTGAAAACTTCCTCCAAGTAATTATATTTGAATCATCAGATATTTACTAAAAACTTTCAAGATGTGAAAGCTGGAGACTAAAACTAAACATAATGCTAATGATCATTAGACGTAAAATAGACAAGATGGAGAGGAACAGACTGCTGCAAGGATGGGTCGCCTGAAAGCTATGCTGCTTTGTTCCAGCCTTCCCCCAGAATGTCCCAAGTTCCTATCTCATGAAAGGGAGGCCTTATGATTGAGACAACTTGAACACAGCCCGTGGGTACACCCATGGCTTTGCACTGCTGCTAAAATAATACGCTAAAATTAATTTCAGAGCCATGCTTTTGCAATTATGAAAACTACCCATGATTTATCTTTCTTTTTCTGTCTTTTAGATATAGATACATTTTAAATGAAAACATGATTTTGATTTGTCCTTTTAACTTCAACGTAAGTGGCTTAAAAACTTCACTTTTAGCAAATTATAGAAATCTTAAGCAAAAGAAACAGGGGAAGTTAATAACTTGAGCAATAATTTTGTCTTTTTCTTTCTTTTGATTTCTTTACATGGAGTTTCATCTATTCTGTGCTGGATCTCTATAAAAGTCAAGAATTCTGAGATATTAAAAGATTACATGCTTAAAGGTAAGCAGATAAAGAGAAAATATTTGGTGAGGGATCATTTAAAAGACAAGCTTCTAACCTGCCCTATACTTTCTGATCCACCAAGCTCTTGCCAATGGTAGAGCAGTGCCATCTCTTAGCCCTAACCAGAAAAGCTTCTTTTTACAACAGTGAGCAATACAGAGATGACCTGGTCAATAAGCAGAGGATGAGAAACTGTTGTAGAGTGTCCAGCCTTAAAAGGGACAGCTATACCATGTCCCTTCCCCTCAAAGCTCAAGGATCATTCTGGAAGAGAGGGGGATACTGTAAGAGACAGAGGTAGTGGACCTCTGCATCAAAACCGTTGTTGGGCATGGCAGCACTGTTACACACGTGAACCCACGAGGCTGGGACTTCTTGTACAAGTCCAATGCTCCAACAGTTGGTCCTATACCCATGCACAAAGTAGGCAGCACTAGGTAGACTCAGGGGGTTAAAAAACAAAACAAAATAAAACATCATGTAGGGAGGGAAAAGTCATATGGAGGATAGATTAAAAAGCGGTCAGCTGGGTGTGGTGGTACATACCTTTAATCCTAGCACTTGGGAGGCAGAGGCAGGTAGACTTCTGAGGCCAGCCCGGTCTACAGAGTTCCAGGACAGTCAGGGTTATATAGAGAAACCCTTTTCAGCCCCCACATGCTTCAAAAAAGAGAAAGAGGGGTGGATTTAATCAAGATAGATATATAAAATACTCAAACAGCTAAAATTCCTATAAATACTCAAGACAAATCCTTTTAAAAATCACATCTAAACTTTATAACATGTGGAATCCTTCAAGATCTGACTCTGACCACCTGACCTGTCAGGAGACATCCAGAATAGGCTAAGGTTAGCATGTGACTTTCCTGAGGGTGGCCTATTGTTTTTGCATGGTCTGCAATGAGTGAACTCTAAGAGGCAAGGCCCCAAAGGGACTTCACCTCAAGATTGCTTCTTGCAGCTGATATGCTATTCCTGTCATTATTAAATTAATATAACAATTCCTAGGCATTAGCCCACCCTACTGGGCAGATTTTCTGCAAATCAATGAAGATGTACTGTTTTATAGTGATGCTATATAGACAAAATGATGATTTCATAATTTCTAATAATGATTCTATAGAATTCCTAAATTTACACAAGTAATTTTGAGCCTTCTGTAATATGAAAGCTGCAATTAGGGTTCTGTAAACCTTCATGTGTCATGAGCTTAACTGCACTTATTTACAATCAGGGAAAGCATTCCTTCTGGGCTGGCTGTGAAATCATTACCTGATAACTAAAGGTTGTAAACTGAGAATGAACAATTTATTGTAGGTGCAAAGACAAAAAAATAAAATATTATCTGGCTCATCTATACAAAACATCAAAATTAATAAGACACTAGGCAGATGATTTGCCTCTTGACAAAACCATGCTAACTTAGACATAAGAATTATTGTTTTAACTCTTAATGAAGCTATAGAGCTAATGGCAGATAATGAGTGTTTAATTAGATAACCAGGAGACACGTGTAAACATCTACTGTAACTCTTTATTCAATTTATGATTTGAATTTATGTTTGAACTTGTGAACTTTTGAAAAATAGATGCTTAGAATACCATACGATCATGTATCCTGAAAAAGTACAAGAAGGAACAATGAGAAGGAGAGAGCAGAAAAAAGAGAAAAAGCAGAGAGAGCAGAGAGAACAGGCAGGCTTCTTCTTACCATGAGACGCGATCTTTCTTAACACCAGGTTTCTTCTTACTGACAAGGACAGGGTTTTTTCATACTTAATAAAAAGGTAAAAAATTTTTTCTTTCTCTAAGCAATAAAGGTTGGAATTTATTTTTCATCCAGAATGTGGGAGTTCTTTCTGTGCTGGCACTTGCTCAATGAAATCTGCTTGTGGGACCTTTTGCTCCATCCACCAAATGTGTGTATGTGTGTGTGTGTGTGTGTGTGTGTGTGTGCGTGTGTGTGTGTAAGTATAGGTGTATGTGTGTAAGTATACATATATACTTGTGGAGAGGATGAGGCAGGTAGTCGGGCCCAACATGAATGTGTGTGTGTCTATGAATATTTACCTATGTAAAAGTTTGATTTTTTTTTCTTCATGTGAGAATGACTTTCTTTTCCTGGTTCACAAAGAGTTAATTGCTCCAGGCCTCCCTCTCACCTGGCCAGAGAGAGAGAGGATGCTCCCAGGCAGGAGAGAGGGGAACTGTAACAATCCTCAATTCCCTGCTGCTAGCAGGAATTAATTATCAAATGTATATCTGTCTGTCTGTCTGTCTATACTTAGGTACACTTAAGAGTTAGAAGAGTTCAGAGTTTCTCACTAGGCATTCTTGCCAGCACCAGATTAAGTTTTGTTCTGTCAGTAGTATTGACCCCATAAGTCAGTAGCTGTCATTAGGCCTGTCTGCTATCAGCACGACTTCCAATCACCAATACTTCCCCGGAGCTGCCTTCTAGAGAGAACCTGTGTTCAGGCAGGCTCCCTGCACTGACCAGTCCAGGCTCTTTCCCTATCAGTTTTCACTAGCACTTGGTGTAGCCCACTAGCTGCAGCGTGTAGCTGCCTGAAGTACTCTGGAGTTCTCAGATAATGGAACACAAAATTCACTTGAGGACTAACTGGCATATGATGCTTGGAAAGTAAAAAGGAGTGGCCAGAGAGATCCCATTTTGAGTTGGAGAGCTGCTGCTGATTACTTGTGCTGCCTTAACAAGTTATTTAACCTCTCTGCATTTGGTCTGCTCATAAAACAAAAACAAACAAACAAACAAAACACCAAAAAACCCCATAAAAACCTGGTGGTAGCTGTGCAGCTTCCAATGTGCTGTGAAAACGAATGACTAAGAATTCAGCAGAGCTCCTGAAAATAGCAAGGGCTTAATTCAATTGTCGCTATCTGAACCAAAGGGAACAATTTTAGATACCTGACATTTTATCTGTTTTCTATATAGTTAAGAAAGTCTTGAAGCTTCCACATTCAAAAGCAATAATAAAACCAGCAAATCCCAACAAAGTGCAAACCTAACTGCTATATAGCATTAGGCATACTGCACTGACCTGCCTGTATAGCATGAGGCACACCACACTGACCTGTATTTCAGGCAGAGTTATAGTAAACACAAACAGACAGCACTTGGTTATAACCTCTGTATTCTGTATTTACAAGGTTTTGTGTGTGTGTGTGTGTGTGTGTGTGTGTGTGTGTGTGTTAGTGTTACTTGGGATGTTTTCTTTTGTGCTTCTAGTGATACGTACTTTGTAAATCACAGGGTGTAACTTCAGCCCGTCTCTGCCTAAACAAGGTTCCCAGGGGCCCTTTTGGTAGTAAAGGACACCCAGGTGAAACTGGAACTCCTAGCTTCTAACTACAGCATTAGGGGGTTTAAAACAAAGAGTGGGGAGAGGGCTTATTTGGTAAAAGATAATTTTAAGGCAGTTGATGCTTTTAAGAAGAAAATGAAAAAAAAAAATCCAGAAGTTATTAGAGAATATTGAAACAAAATAAGCAAAATGAATGAGATCGAATAGAAAGGCCAATAAAGTGTGTGTGGGGGGGGTCGCAGAAATGAAAATTAAACACATAAATAAAAGACATAAACCAAAAACTCCCTATGGAAACAGTTACTATGTATTGCATTTTCATAACAAAAAGTTACTAATCAGTAGACTGACACACTCACTGTCTCCCCCCCCCTCCCTCCCTCCTTTTCAAAACAGTGCAGCTGCTTTGTCCTTAAATTCACTGAGTTCAGTAAGTATTTGGCCTAACTAGTGAACAGATGCCTTTCACATGGATGTCTCTGTTGCTCCAGCAATCCTGGTACAAGTCACCACAACTTGCCACCGTGCCAACATTTAAACTTATGCCCTTCTTTTCTTTTCTTTTTTTGGCTTTTCGAGACAGGGTTTCTCTGTGTAGCCCTGGCTGTCCTGGAACTCACTCTGTAGACCAGGCTGGCCTCGAACTCAGAAATCTACCTGCCTCTGCCTCCCAAGTGCTGGGATTAAAGGCATGCGCCACCACTGTCCGGTTATGACCTTATTTTCTAAATCTCACTTTCCCTCACATCTTCAGCCTCTACTGGTTGCTCTATTTAGACCCACATGTCCTTCCCAGGACTATTCCATATATTAAGTGTATGCAGCTCCGTCTGCAGCTCTCATGCTACCAAGCTACTCACACTATTGCCAGAGTTTCTGACATGCAAAGTTAATTTTGCTATCCCAATTCCACTTCACTCAGATGGATACTATACACCTTTCAACAGCTTTGACTCCCATTGACTATAAAGACTCTCAAGTCTCTGACAAGGCATTCAAGACTGTTCCTAGTGTTTATGTATGCTGTTCCTCCTCTGCCGCTCCCTTTGTCCTCACTGAGCTCTGCTCTTCACCATCCCAACCTCATCTGCCTGACTATAGGATCCTACTTTTGCATTTTTGGCAAGCAGTTAACTCATCTCTCAAGAGCAAGATCAAATACTTCCTGATTTGTGATGCTTCCCTGGCTCCTCAGGCTGACTGATGTCCCCTCCTTATGCTTCTGCCCTAGTTGTGACATAGTTTCACCCTTGCCACTTTTTTAGGTGGTTCAGGGAATTGAATCCAGGGCTTTGCATATGCTAAGCAAATGCTCTATCACTGAGCTCTATATAATCTCAGCTCTGTACATATAATTTTTCTGTATATTTATAACCTGAGGTATGATTGACACATAAAAAACACAATGTGAATTTTGATATACATATATGCTGTGAAATAATTTGTAGATATCACATATTTAGCATAGCATAATGCCTGGAATATATTTTACCACATATGAGTGAGTTTTGACTATGTGAATTAAGAAATTCATATTATCAACTTTAATCCCAGCATTTGGGAAACAGAGGCAGATAGATCCCTGTGAGTTCAAGGACAACCTGCTCTACATAGCAAGTTCCAGGCCAGCTGGGGTTACATAGTAAGACAGTATCTCAAAAGGCCAAGATAAGAAAGAAAGAAAGAAAGAAAGAAAGAAAGAAAGAAAGAAAGAAAGAAAGAAAGAAAGAAGGAAGGAAGGAAGGAAGGAAGGAAGGAAGGAAGGAAGGAAGGAAGGAAGGAAGGAAGGAAGGAAGGAAAGAAAAAACATCATAAAATTTAAAGAGCTGGACATGCTTGTAATCTCAGAACTTGGGAAGCAAAGGTAGGAGAACCATAATGTGGCCTGAGCTACATACTGTGCTTAAGGCCTGCCTGGGCTATATGAAATCCAAGACTCTCTCTCAAAAGCGATAAAAAAACCAACAAACACAGAAGACAGCACGCACATACATAGAAGTGTGTGTGACGTCTCTCTGTGCCGTCTGCCTTCTGTTCCCATCACTTTTGTCTCTTTCCGGCTGCATCCTCACTAGACCAGCACTTCTGGCCCTCTCCAGCCTTCTAATCAGTGTCACATGGACAAACAACCTGTTTACAGAACCTCCCAAGAAATTCAGATGCAACTCAGACCCCCCAAGTACAGCCCTGTCACTTCAGACATTAAAAGTGAACATTATTTTCTCTCTTCATAGTCACACAAAGGACTAAGAGGTAACTACCTTGCTAAATCCCAACTGCCTGCAGGGCCCCTTCCACACCCTCAAGACAATGGCTCTCACTAGTCATGCCCCAGGCAGGGACACCCCACTCACCTGCTATTTTGATATTCATGTTGTTATCCAGCAGGAGATTTTCAGCCTTCAGGTCACGGTGCACGACCTTCCGGCCATGGCAATAATCAACAGCAGACAGAATTTGCCAGAATTTTCTCCTGGCTTCAGACTCATTTAACCGGCCATGATTAGCAAGATAATCTATAAAAGAAGAGAGTATTTAGAACTATTCACAAAAGTAAAATAAGCTCAATTAAGTATTCAAGAAAAACTTTTGACTCATTTTTTTCAAATGAGAAATGAATATTCAAATAACACAAAAACCATGTTTCCCAAGTTTCTTGCTTTGGAAGTAACTCCCACTAAATTTCATAGGTTCAACATAAATTCTAAGAACCTAATATCAGGGAGCAGCAGGGGTGGCACGATATTCACACCACACCTTAAAGTAAGTTTTATTTTATCTTTTCTGCTTGTGTACTCTCCACTAATTTGCTATATATTGTTTCTTCACAGCATATTTAAATAAAAGTCTTGCAAGGCAAAGAACATGAATGAATTCTCTGATGTACCAGAGAAGAGACATCATAAGCACTACTTTCACGTAAGACCTAGAAATAGCTTCAGTAGTTCAAACCCTGATCTGTTCAAGAATTAATTGTGATCTACCCAAGAGCAGATAAACTTGTTTTTGTAACTGTAGCCATGCAAATAACTGTAAATCGTTTTGCAGAATGCATTTGCTATCTTTGTACAGTGTTACAATCTTTATTAAAGCAGTTTAACTGAAAATTAATTCTACATTAACTAAATACTACAACCTGAAGAGATGAAAGCCTTCTAAAATCTTTTTGGGAGGGGACCAACATAAATTTTGAAAAAAAATTAAGGTATTTTTCTTAAGTAAAGACTTACATTAGTGGCTACCTTAGGGTTACTATTTCTATGATGAAACACTACGACCAACTTGGAGAAGAAATATATTTGGCTTACATATCCTAAATCAAAGAACGCTGAGGTGCTAGGAACACAAAACCTAGGTCCTCTGCAGAAGCAGCAAGTGCTCTTATCTGGGGAACCATCTTTCTAGCTCCAAGGGTTTTGTTTGTTTGTTTGTTTTTTAAAGATTCATTTTTATTATTTTTATTTACATGGGTGTGTGAATGTAGGTCACATGTGTGCCTGCTGTGACAGAGGGCATG
Source organism: Uromys caudimaculatus (assembly GCA_028551405.1). Lineage (NCBI taxonomy): Eukaryota > Metazoa > Chordata > Mammalia > Rodentia > Muridae > Uromys > Uromys caudimaculatus. Next base: position 66,944,233 of record CM052706.1, read on the forward strand.
GAATCTCCTGGAGCTAGCTGAAGTCACCACTGTGAACCACCCTGGCCTCTAGGGACTTAACTCAGGTCTTCTGGAGGACTAGCAAGCACTTAGTAGCTGAGTCATCTCTCAGCCCCTGACTTTTTTTTTTTTTTTGTATACATAGCCTTCCCTCCCAGAACCAATTAACACTTTTATGTGGATCACCTTTGATCTGCATTATTCTTAACTGGACAATGTTAATTAATTTTCCCAATTGTTCGCCTTAGGGGTGCTCTTAGTCACTGGCCTGGGACCTTCTGCTTATATATCTCATGGAGAATCTAATGAAAATTATACACATATGAATGCACATATAGAATTTTGTACATAATTTCAAGGGAATAGCTATAAATTCTTAAGTTTAAAAAACTGCCCTGGGGGGATTTTGTTCATCACCTATGATTTTAATTTTCTCCAGATTTGTCAAGTATGATTTTTCAATATTTACTCAGTTGAATCTCCATTAGTCACCTTTCTCTGGGGTTTGACTAGACCAGGTAGACTAGGCTGACTTTGACAGTGGTCCTTTTGTCTCAGCCTCCAGACGGTAGCATTGTGCCCAGCTCACAATTTTCTCCCAGAGTAATGTTAAAGAAAGAGCTTTCTTTCCTTCATAAGCCACACCATCATGTTCTAGGCACTATAACATCTCAACCTCATCCAACCTTAAAAACTCTAGCCATTTCTGCTGGTCCCTAAGCTAAGCATAGCTGCCCCCTAATATGTTCAAGTTGTATAAGTCTGTGTACTATAACTGATTTTTCATTCTGCTCTGATAAACCTAAAATTCAGCACATAGATTCTGGTATATAATAATTATTAAATACATGCTATCATCACTATTGCCATCACTATGCGGTGACATCCTTCCTTTCCCCTTAGAGATAGAACAACTTTCCCAGACTCAAAGACACAGGAAAACCAGGCCAAATGAGTTTCCTTAAGTTATAAGAATGTTAAAAATCATGGCATAATTATTGATAAGCTTCATAATTTCCAATTAGAGTTATCAGTATTCTTTAGCGTTAGAGCTGAATGGTAATCTACAAGATTAATAATGTTTGAAATGAAGTATTTAATGCTACGTTAAAAGATTTAATTTATAATTTTCACCTTTTATGTTAATACAGTGTCCCATTAAGTTACCCATCCTGGAGAGGTCTGCCTGCCACCATGACACCTAGAGTAGCCAACTGCCATGTGGCCTGCCCACTGCAGGCCTCATTATGATGTGAAAGTATGTGATGGAGAGACAGGAGAGAAGTGGAATGGTTTGAGAACTATGAAGAGAGTTGGGACTGGAGACTTGAGGGTGGTGAGGAACAGCCTGATATGAGTAGCTTACACTGCCACCAGAGGCCATGGTGAAGTTCTGACTAGTGCTGCCACTAAGGGCCACAGCTAGGTCCATGGCCATGAAGCAGCAGGGATCTGTGTTTATGTCTGTGGCCTATGTTACCACCAAAGGCCATATGAACATCCCTGGTCTAGGCTACTGCCAGGAACCATGTTGATGTCCAAAGGCTGCACAGAGATGGCCCTGCCCCTCATTGGCTGTAGCACTTGGAAGAACAGGCCTGCACCTTGCACCTTGCCTGGGGAGCACAGGAGGGCTGGCCTTGGTGACCCAGGTTCGGGAGAGCTGGCAGGCTGATCAACTCAGCTACCACCCAGACCACGTCCAGGCCTCTGAGTTGGCTCATCCCAACATCTCCCCCATCTATGATCATCTGGAGTGAGTGAAGGGGCCGGTCCTACAGATCCAATGCAGCAAGATCTCCATGACGCAGGGCAACAACAGAATATCTGAGAGGAGTCCAGGTAAGGATCCAGTATTGACAGTGCAGCAGAAGCCAGAGGCCTCAAACCAGGCCAATGACTCATCTGCAAGTAAAGATGTATTATATGATACACTGTGACTCCTAGAGACATTCTGCTGCATTCACAGATCAATGCCGTGGTCAGCCATCATCAGAGAAGCTTCCTCCTGCAGCATATGGGAACAAATACAGAGACCCAGAGCCAGACCATGTGCAGAGAGTGAGAGATCTTGGAACACTCAGTTCTAAATGGGATGTCTCCTTTAAATCCCTCCCCTCATGGCTCAGGGAACCCTGTAGAAAAGAAACTAGAACCAGAGGGGATGAAGGAAACAAGGCCTTCTAGACACATAAGGGCTAGCCACATATGAACTCCTAGAGACTTCTGCAATATGCATAGGGCCTGCATGGGCTTGCAGGGGTCCTAGAGCTGAAAGGAGAAGTGGACATATGCCCCCATCTTTAACCCAGAAGCTATCTCTAACTGATAGACACTTATAAATGAAAAGCTAGTTTTCTAAAAACCACTTTTAAGGGCAGGCCCCATGGCCAGCAGTAAGTGGCCAACACAAGATGAACTCAACAGCACCTCTGGAGGTTCTTTGTCTTATATTATGTTAGGGCATTTCTTTTTCTCCTTTGCATATGTATTATGGCTTCTGGTACTGTGTTTTTATGGATCCCAGTATGTACTAATGTGTGTCTCTGTATCTATGGATTCCTCTATGTATTAATGTATGTCTCTGTATGTGTTTCTTGTGCTTCTTCTTTGGTTCTTTATCTTTTTGTTTGTTTTGTCCTATTCTGATTTATTTTTGGTTTACTGTAGTGTACCTTACTTTAATATTATTTCTTAGATGCCTGCTTGTTTTCTAAGGACAGAAAGGGGGCAGACCCAGATGGGAGGGGAAGTGGGGAGGAGAAAACTGTAATCACATTTTATATTAAAAAAAAGCTATTTGCAATTAAAAAGGTAACAGAAAATTAACTTCTGGTCAGATGTTGTCAACCCACAAATTTGCAAAGATTTCATATATATAGCTACTCAACCTGTAAAGGAATAGTGCTCCCAGAATACAACTGCAGTAAACACCAAGGCTTCAACAGGCAATCCAAACTAGGTCATTTGTGTTTTTCAAGAAGATTTAAAGATTCATAATTTTTCTTTTAAAAAGGATTTGTTTTATTTATAATTATGTATATGTTTCTCTGTGTGTTTGTGTACTTTTCAGTGTAGGTGCTCATGGAGTCCAAAAGGCACCAGGTCCCTAAGCTGGAGTGGCTGGCAGTTATGAGTTACCTGATGCGGATATGGGAACCAAACTCAGGTCTCCTTGGCAAGAGCAGCAAGTTAAGAGAACTGAGCCATCTCTTTCTTGTTACCAATTCCCATAACTGGATCTTATAGTTTTTTCTAACAGTTATTTCCTTTAATTGCATTTAAATATTATAGAAAGTAAAATCCCCTGTTACTATTAAATCAGGACTCTAGTCTTAACTTAAAGGAAGGTCTATTAAGTAAAATTCAAAAAAATCATTTAGCATATTAGATGTACTACATGATATGTGACTTCTAATAGAAGATAAACTAGGTGTCAGTCTTGTGTTGAATTAGAATAGTCTAGAGGTTATCTTAATCTTATACATTGGTTTATAAAATAATTTATAACATCAAATTATATTCAACTTTTAACATTGAGACATTAGTGAATATCAAAGTACAGATTATAAACCTCACTTTAGTGGTTTTACAAGCACATAATCATTTCAAGTTATGTGTTTGCCAAAAACAAAGGAAACTGTTGCCTGTGGTGACTCTGTCAACTTAATTGTGTTCAGCAATGTCCTGTTGTTAGCCTGTTCACATCTGTTACTCTTCATTCAGTTCTCCTAATTCTATAGAGCTACTGAAGCAGTCATCTGTGTGCTTCTCAGTAAATTAGTTTTTAGTTACATACTTTTCCTGTTTGTTATTTGAGACAGCTCTCACTATGTAGTCTTTGCCTAGCCTAGAACTCACTATGCAGACCAGGCTGGCATGAACACATAGAGCTCTGCCTCCTTCTGCCTCTTGAGTGCTGGGACTAAAGATATGTGCCACAATGCCTATCTAGTTACACACTTTTTAATTTAAAAGCTATTTCCAACTGACTTTCATGTTCAAGTATTCAAGAGTAATTAAAAGCAAATACTCATTTTTTTTGTAAAAGTATGTATAAACCTTACATAGAAATGAATAGTACAACAATAGACATCAAATATAAGTTCAAAGATTTTTAAAAAAATAAAATAGGAGTAAAATAAACTTCTAACTTTTTATAAGTAAGAAAATCCCCAAATATAATAGAAAAAAATTCTAGGGTCAGCCACACCTTATTTTGAACCCTGGCTCTGTCCCATGCTTTATGACAGTGGCAAATTATTTAGTCAATGAGTTATTTAGTAATGCAATAAATTCTGGATTAAACTGTTCTGCACATGAATTCTAACCAAATGGTAAAGAACAGGTTTTTATTCCAGACATCCTGTTGGCTTTGGCTTTCCACAGAATTTTCTTTATTCTGTTGCACAACTCTTGGCAGTTACCACATACAATACATATTAGGAAAAATAGTAAATGAAGGCTTGTAAAGAAAAACATATACAAAGAATATAACAATGACCCAGTTTCCAATACATGGCATAGATTTTTAAAAAATACTTAAATTACTTTAGCTATAAATCAGAATAAAATCAATTATGTAGCACAAGAAGCATAGCAGTATAACAGTGTAAAGACTACTTAGAATTCTTAATTGTGTGGTTCTTAAGTCAATCTCAAAATATAATGCTTTCTCTCTCATTGTGGTGGTTTGAATAGGTTTGGCCCCCACAGACTCATGTGTTTGAATGCTTGGCCCATAGGGAGTGGCACTACTAGGAGGAATGGCCTAGTTAGAGTAGGTGTGGCCTTGCTGGAAGAAGTGTGTCACTGTGGGGGTGGGCTTTGAGGTCTCATATACTCAAGCTATGTCCAGTGTAGAATACAGTCTCCTACTGCTACCTGAGAAACAAGGTGTAGAACTCTTTACCAGCATCATGCCTGCTTGCACTCGGCCATGCTTCCTACCATTGTGATAATGTACTAAACCTCTGAAACTGAAAGTCAGCCCCAGTTAAATGTTTTCCTTTATAAGAGTCACCTTGGTCATGGTGTCTGTTTACAGCAATGGAAACCCTAACTAAGACATGCATAAATCAAATTAAAATGAAAGCTGAATCTCTATAAGGTTAATTTTTGAAGTTGAAGAGTAAAAAACATCAATTTATTAATTTGTTCTACAATTATCTGAATAACTCTTGTCAAAGTACTTGGCACTTTGTCTTCATTATATGTCTATGTCAACAGAGAAGACAAGAACTGCATAATAAAAATGGTAACTTCAGAGTCCAATAAGTATTAGTGATACAGTATCATCAACTGGAGAGCACCAGAGGGAGGCCACTCTAGGCAGAATGACCTGGAGGGGCTTCTATAAGAAGTTCCTCTTCCAGCTGTGGGGAGAAGCATGCCAGACAGCAGACACATGAGACCCAAGGAGAACCAAGAGTGAGAAGGGGTGTCATGTGATGCATCCGAGCCTAAGGAGGAACTCTTTATTTTACAATGGGAGACTATGGGAGGGGTTAAAGTCCACATGAGACCTAATGTGATTACATTTTACAAACTAAAAAATAATTCAAAACTTCTCCACAGCTGCAAACATGAAAATAATGTAAGCAGCCATGCAGAACTTGAGGGCTGATGTGGAGTTACAGGGAAATTCAATAATCAATGTACACAGATTTACAGTTCATATGAGAAAAGAAGGCTAAATAGTAAAATCCTCAATCAGCACTTCAAGACAATTACAGAGGAGCAGTCATTAAGCAATGCTGGCTTGTAGACAAGATGAGATAGTGTCTGAAACACCATAAACTCTCCATATAATTCGAGAGGAATAGCTGGGTGTGCTTACTGATTTTATACAGTAAGGTTTCATTATTTCAAAACTGTCTTTTAGGCAGTGGTTTTTTTAAAAAGCTAACTGAACAGTGTGGCAAAGTGCCATAATTCATATTTGATAATTATATAATCTCATTGTTATTTAATATTCTAGACCCCCCCAAATTGGCATTTTTATCCCATTTATTTTTATCATCTCTATAGGATCTGAAAATCTGTCATAAATTATTTCTGAGTAATGTATTTGACTGGACTGATAAATGAGTCACTCTAAACTGTACTGATGTGCTGTGCTATTTACTCAACTTATGGTAGTGTTATAATAATATTTATAAATGCAATCTGGTCACACTTCTAACATTTCTTTACACAGATTAATACATTCAGATAGCTATTTTGATATGTAATTATTTCTTAAGAAGGGAGGAAATGTACTCTAAACATTATGGTTTATCAAATCACACAATTTTCAAGAATTAGTATCCAAATGTCAAACCAGGAGAATAAGGCACTGATGAAAGAAACATGTTAATTTAACATTTGCTCTCTGTATAAAAGTGCCTTAAAGACAGAGACATTGTTAACAGACACTTGAGATATAAGGCTTTGTCATCATTCACTCACAGATCAAAGGACAACACACACAGAGACACAAACACACACTCACTTTTTCACTGAATTGGGGAGGTGCATTGAATGGACAAGGCCATGCTGGGCTGGTTTATTCAGAAATGTACACTGGGAAGTTAAGATTAAAGATTGAGCTGGACAGAGCAGGAACAGTTTTTCAGTGAAGCAATTGCAGTCAAGTTAGCAGAACAGTGCATTAAGGTTCTTGGGTAAAAAGTAGCTAACAAAAAGTCAAACCCTATGCGTACTAATCAGGGGCTTTACTATTATAAGATGTATGCTTACTGGAGTTCCAAACAATTAGTATTGTAACAATGACAATGTGAAGTCATTTGTGAAAGAAGAGACAACAGCAGTGCAATGGAAGGGCTGGCTGGCAAACACAGGACACACCAGTTAATTCTGTCAAATCCATGACAAGGTTGTGACATCCAGAGTGCATCTACTCACTTCCTCCCAGTCGACTGGGTGGTGTACTTCCCTTCTCCTTTGGTCCTGGCCTTAAGAAATGTTTATGAGTTGACGTACTCTGCTTCTACAACCTATCACAAGAATATGCCCAGAATGAAAGGTGTGGCCCAGCTCTGAGCCCATTCTGAAATGGAATCTCTGCACTAACATAGATAAATAATTGTTGATGTAAACCACTGAATTTGGAGTTGGTTTTTATATAATACCACAGAATTATGACTGGTAGGATTCACAACATTAGAAAAAAAAAGATATTTGAAAAAAATCACTTAAGTTCAACAATAAAAGGTATTGGACAAAATTTTCCTAAAATTTATAATTGTTGTGCCCCTTAACTACTATACTATACTACTGTATTATTTTTTATATAACTGAATGACATCTTTAGATATCAAAACCAATTTACTCTTTAAAAAAATCAGGCTGGGAAACGTTCATGTAGATAATTTTAATTACTGGAACCATTATATGAGGAAACAGAACAAACCTAATCCTGCTTCCTCTTAGAACAAGGTCGCTTAAACACTTTTTTCAAGCTACTTTGCCATCTACTTCCTGTTTATTTCCAGGTTCAGTGGTGGAAAGGGGCATAATTTATTAGGCAAATTCTGAAGAATAAAGTGTGCTTCATTCCAGAACAAAGCTAAGAAACGGGATCCTATGGCTAACATCTAAGACAGGGAATATTGAGCAGACATCCTTAAAACACCGCCGATCAATTAAGAACCATTGGGCTATGTTCTCAGCTCCTAGACACACCATAGTTTAGAAGCTTCAGTTTCTAAGCCTATCTAAATAGCATAACCTCGAGTTTACCTTTAATTCATACTAATACTTCAATGGATTTGAGCTTTGTGAAGAAAAAAGCCATGGCTTGCAAATTCCCCTGGGTGTCATCATCTTGTTGAGTCCCTCTAGCTTCAATACAACTCCCCAGGGTACGTACTTAGTACTGGGAGACATCAGATACATTGTTGGGGCAGCTCTAAAACCACTATTCATTAAGCAGTGGGGCTAAGAAGACAGAATCCTGGGTGGAAAAGACCCATTGCTAGAAACTAGAAGAAAACAGATTAGATCAAAGAGGCTCAGAGAAAGGACAAAAGATAAAATGGTCCAATTTGGGAAATACTGAGGGATCTAACACAGGCAGGGAGCCTGTGATTTTACTCAGGGTAACATCAGAAACTAAGATCTGGCATATCATGAAGTTACTGGAAGTGTGCAGAGAGAAAGAAATATAACCAAATTAAAAGAACCTTGTAGTCATTCAACAAATGTCCCCTTTTAACTGCAAAGAGGAACTGTTCATGCTTATGCAACCTGATGGTCCTATGACCTTGGTGATGATGATGCTGACAATGGGAACAAGGACTAAAATAAAAACTTAAAGGTTCTTTAAAAAATCGGTTAGAAGATGTTTTACTGAGACAAACATATAAAAAGCATTTCATTAAAATAGACACAGGTGTAAAAGGCTAGACACCATAGAGAAAAATACATCAAAAAACATCTGGTGGTATGCTGCAATCTGTTGTCGCTTCCAAGGATTTAGGCTGATTACATATACGTACTGAGGCAAGACCCATGCTGAGACAAGCCACATACTGAGGCAAGAGCAGTGCTGAGACAAGACATGTAGAGGACACATAATGTTTCCACGGAATGACAGAGACAGAGCTTGACTTGCTGGTACAGTCAGCTGTGCAACACTTGTGGGTCTCACATCTTCGCTTATCTTCACTGTGCCCTGAGAGAGGCACAGCCGAGAACTTCTCCTGGTGTTCCTATTGGTCCCTCTTGCTGACTTGAGCTGAGGCTGAGGCCTGGCTGTCTCTGCTAGGTCATGTCACTGCTGTTGCTAACCCAACTCTACCAAACTAGACTAGTGGTGTACTCATGAAGTGTTTGTGAGTGGATCGAGCTGCTGCTGCTTGCTGACCTATAAACTAAACTGCCCATTCCAGACAACACAGACGGGAGTTGCTCCAAAGAACCTTTCTAAACAGGTCCACTTCCCCCATATCCTTCCTTTTCCACTACCTCTGGTGGGTGATGGGTTACAAAAAAGGTTAAAATGTTTAAAAACCATCATTAAAAATAAGATTTAAAGACCTCAGCTTGGGCCACAGGGCTCCATAGCCAATTAGCGCCGGGAGAGGGATACCCTCCCAGGAGCTTGGAAAAGCCGGGAGTGGGCCCAAGACAAGCTTCACAGCTCACCAGGAACTGCCCCAAACCTGCGAGTCACAGGGACTGAGGTAGGCGGGCATAGAAACCCCCTGGATCCCAACAGCAGCGGCTGAGGCAGGAGACGTCTGCCTGGGCCACCAGGGTTCCATAGTCAAGCAGCGCCCGCCGGGAGAAGGTTACTCTCCCAGGAGCGTGGAAAAGCCCCGAGTGGGGGCAAAACGAGCCCCAGTGCTCACCGATTCCACCCAGTTTCCGCGGGCCACAGAGACTGAGGGACAGGAACTTCCGGCCTCCATCGGGCAGCCAGGGACCTCAGCTTGGGCCACAGGGCTCCAAAGCCGATTAGCGCCAGGAGAGGGATGCCCTCCCAGGAGCTTGGAAAAGACGGGAGTGGGGCCAGGACAAGCTCCACAGCTCACCAGGAACTGCCCCGAAACTGCCAGTCACAGGGACTGAGGTAGGCGGGCATAGAAACCCCTTGGATCCAAATAGCGGCAGCTACAGCAGGAGACGTCTGCCTGGGCCACCAGGGTTCCATAGTCAAGGAGCTCCAGGAGAAAGTTACTCACCCAGGAGCGTGGAAAAAACACCTCTCAGAGAGAGCTGGTCTTCAAGGAGTATTGATACAGAGGCCTGCAGGTGAGAAAAGCCATAGCCAGAAAGTAAGATCAGCTAACATCAGAGTTAACAAGATGGCAAAAG
>CM052706.1:66954554-66972263 GCA_028551405.1 Uromys caudimaculatus
GTCTTCTATCATCCTCATGAGAAATGATTTTAAATCTGAGTCTTGCTTTTCTGGTGTGTTGGGGTATCCAGGGCTTGCTGTGGTGGGAGAGCTGGGTTCTGATGGTGCAGAGTACTCCTGGTTTCTGTTCTTTATGTTCTTGCCCTTGCCTTTTGCCATCTTGTTGACTCTGTTGTTAGCTGATCTTACTCTGTCTGGTCGTGGCTTGCCCCTCCTGCAGGTCTCTGTGTCAGTACTCCTTGAAGACCAGCTCTCTCTGAGAGGTGTTTGGGTTTGGAGAGCTGTGGCACTGGGTCTGATCTCAGTCCCTTGTCTCGCGGGTTCAGGGCAGTTCCTGGTGAGCTGTGGGGCGTGTCTTTGGCCCTCTCCCGGCTTTTCCGAGCTCCTGAGAGGGATCTTTGTCCCGGCGCTAATTTGCTATGCCAAGCTGAGGTTCCCGGCCGCCGCTGGAAGTTGTGGTCCGTCAGTCTCTGTGGCGCAGAAACCGGGCAAAATCAGTGAGCTCTGGGGCTCGTGTTGCCCCCTTTTCCACATTCCTGGGAAAGAAAATTTTCTCCCGGAGCTGCTTGAATATGGAATCCTAGTGTCCCAGGCAAAAGTTTCCTGCCGCAGCCGCCCCGCTGTTGGGATCCAGGGGGGTTTCAAAGCCCGCCTACCTCGGTCTCTGTGTCTCACGGGTTCTCCGCAGTTCCTGGTGAGCTGTGGGGCGTGTCTTTGGCCCTCTCCTGGCTTTTCTGAGCTCCTGAGAGGGATCTTTGTCCCGGCGCTAATTTGCTGTGGAGCCCTGTGGCCCAAGCTGAGGTTCCCGCTGGTCTACTTTTAAAGAACACTCAGATTTGGTGTAGGCAGTTGTTACTACTTAGTTTGAGTCTTCTGAGCTTTGTTAAGATGCAAATCACCTTTACTCTGTGATTTAGCTTTGCTGCTGAGGCTGCCGAGCCATGCCTTCTAAAGTCTCTGTTGAACGCCCTGGTTGACCATCAAAACTCTTAGCAGTTTAAATGATCCTCAACCCTAAGGATCCCTAAGAGTCTTTCATTTCACAGGCCACAGTCATTCTTTAACCAGTCTTACAGACTTTCATCCTAGTCCAATGTCTTAGTATTTTTTACACAGACCTTCCTACCTCAGGTAGATTTCTGGCCTTAGTGGTTTTCTGCATACCAGTTTCCTCCAGAACTTTGTCCCACATCTTAGGGAAACCTCAGATTTGGATTCTGATTTCTATGTCTTCTAATAAACAATAGTAACATGTTCTGTTTAAAATGGCATCCCTGTCTTAGTAAAGTTCACCCTAAGCAGAAAAGCCAGGACATCATAGGCCTCACTAAATTTTTTTCTTCCCTTTCAGGAATCAGAATCCTTTGTTGCCTTTTATTGTGGGTCTAAGATTAGTAGTTTTGGTTTTTTAATTTATTTTCTGTGTATAGGTGTTTTGTTTGCATGTATGCCTGTGCATATCTTGTATAGAATGCATCAGATTTCCTGGGACCAGAGTTATAGATGGTGTGATACAGGGAGTTGAATCTGGGTCATTGTTTTAGTTTGGGTTTCTATTGCTGTGAAGAGACATCATGACCATGACAACTCTTATAAAAGAAAAGATTTAATTGGAGTTAGCTTACAGTTCGGAGGTTTAGTTCATTATCATCTTGGATGGAAACATGGCAACATGCAAGCAAACATAGTTCTAGAGAAGGAGCTGAGAGTTCTACATCTGGATCCATAGGCAGCAGGAAGAGAATGAGACCCAGTAGGCCTGACTTGAGCTTCTGAGACCTCAAAGCCTTCCTCCCCCACCCCTCATACACACTTCCTCCAAAAAAGCCACACCTCCCAATAGTGCCATTCCCTATGAGCCTATGGGCTATTTTCATTCACACTACCACAGTCCTGTCGAAGAGTAGTAGCCAGTGCTCTTAACTGCTGAACTGTGTCTCCAGCTAAGATTAGTGGTATACATTGGTCAGTCTTCTAGTTCTAAGGCTACGTCTCGGTCATGGCTAGAAATGGAAGTCAAGTACCCTTATTTTAAATCCTATTCCATTTATGTTTTAACTTTGTTTATGTTAGTGTTGTCCTTGTTTGTTGAGTTTGTTTTCTATGTGAAGTGGAATTTAGCATTTCTTGTTTTTTTTTTTCATTCTTCCTTTGAGTCTATGCCTTGCCATTGAAATTTCTTGTTACACTCTTTCCTACCTCAGTTAGGCAGCCTCCTTGAGCCTGAGGTCTACTCTAAAATCTTGTATGTATTGTTACTCCAAGCTAGACTCATGTAACCCCTCTGTCTGTGCAGGTGTGTGTTATCTTGGATGTGAACTTAGACTGCTTTGATTTGGCTCTATCTTCTGTGCTATTCCAACCAGTGCTACAGTTGTGGCGCCTTGGCCTTTTCTGTTCCTAAATACATTTGGATATTAAACACTGGCAGTGCTATTTCTGATTTTTTTCATCTGTATAATCATTTAAGTTCCATAATGATTTTAACCTCTGATTTTTCCTTTCAGTTTGATTGGTCTGTTGTAGGTTATGGAATGTTCTGTTTTTAGACCATCAACTTTTTTCACATAACTGACTAATTAATTAATGCAACATTCTCTCATTTCTAGTATTTGATACATAAGGAAATTACCCAGATCTTAGTCTTTCATCTCAAAAAAGCAAAGTAATTTCTTTTGTCCCCATCTGCATTCAACTATTTTTAATTTTTAAATAGATTTACTTCCTATTAAATGTCAGTATTGTTTAAAAAGATATAAACATTCATCTTTATTGTTAATAAACTAAAAACAGTAAATAGTAAAACATTACTTCTTTGCTTCTTCATCCCATTGTGAGTAATTTATTTGACCCTGCATTTGAAAAATATTATTAGGCTTCTTTGCTAAGCATTTGAGAAGGAGAATACTGACCAAAGGAGAATTTAAAACGCAACTCTGATACTATAGCTCATGGTAAGTGCTATAGAAAGCTTGTGGAAAGTCCTTTAGGAAATCAGGACAGGCAGTTACTGACAAGCAGAGATCATATTTGCAGGATAGAGAGTTAGACTTAGTAGAGTAATATATCTGTGGAAACCACCAGTGGAGGAAGGATCAAATTTGCCTGCTTCCTTTTAGTCCTCACACTCATTTTATCTTGGCTGCAACAACCTGAAGCTTAGCAAACACACATACACAGAGGCACACACAAGCATGCACACACACACACACACATACACACACACACACACACAGAGGCATAAATGCACACACACGTGCATGTGTGCTCAGAAATGCATTCTCTGCCTGTCTTTCCACTGTTAAGTCTGCCTCTCAAAGTTTCCACCATTGTGTCTCTCTCTGGGAAAGCAGCTCTAGGCACTCCCTCACTGAGAGCACCTCTTTCCCAAGGCTTCACTCTCTTTAGTCAATGATTTTCAAGTCTTCAACTGAAGCCTGGAAACTTCCCTGACCTTCAGATCCTTTATCACTGCCATGGTACTGAAAAGAGATTGCACTGAACACATTCCCTTCTCTTCCAAACATACTCCTCTGTTCTCAAAATTCTCTCCCTCCTTTGAGTGTTTTTTATGCCACAGTGTTATCCGTAAGTCGTCCTTCCTCAGCCTGTGTCTAGTTGGTTGTCTGGTCTTACAGGGTTTTTATTTCCGTGAGATATTTCTCATTGCCACTTTGATTTGCTTTGTATTTCCATTGCCATAACAACATTTTTTCCTTTATTCTTTCACTCAGGTTTATTATTAACCTCTAATTAGTCTCTTATTTCTATCATTTCCCTCAGCAATCTATTTATGTAGGGATGTCAGTTTAATATAAAACATACTTGAATTACTACTTCTTTTCCTTAAAGAAAAATCTTGGGAGCCTGACTACTTCAGAATCCATATGGCAAAAGGAGAGAACTGATTCCTGCAAGTTATCCTGTGACCTACACATACCACACTCACTTGCTTGCTCACTCATGAAATAAATATAATGTGTCTTCTTGCTTGTCGTGAATTGGTGTAGCAGTTAAGATCTTTAGTGTAGAGTAAGCAATCTTTTTTCTTTCTTTCTTTCTTTTTTTTTTTTTTTTTTTTTTTTTTTTTTTTTTTGTTGTTGTTGTTGGTTTTTCAAGACAGGGTTTCTCTGTGTAGCCCTGGCTGTCCTGAAACTCACTCTGTAGACCAGGCTGGCCTTGAACTCAGAAATCCGCCTCTCTCTGCCTCCCAAGTGCTGGGATTAAAGGCGTGCGCCACCACTGCCTGGCTAGAGTAAGCATTCTTGGTTCCCATCTGCTCCCTCTGTGTTATGTGAAAGACAGTGGGCTTTAGAATCATACACTTGGACTCTTATCCTAACTCAGCCACAGACTGAAAAGTGCTAAGTTTGAGTTACAGCCACCTGTGTATATAACTTGAGTTTGCCCTGTTTCCCTATTCATGGTGAACTGTAACCCAACTTAGATGTATAAACAGACTGTAACTTATAACAAGAAGCTTGAGTCTCAGCCAAAAACAAATAGCCAGCTGTTGAACCCATTTTTACCAAACCAAGTCCATTTTGTCCCCTGTGGTATATGCCAAACACTAAAACTCAAGTTTCATTAAAAAAAGTTTATTCATAAGGCAAGCAAATGTGAAAAGACAGAAGACCAAAATCTCAAATCTGCCTCATCACCCAGGATTTAAGAGTATTTATGGGACAAAGAAGCGGGATGTTCTAGGAGATGGGAAAGGTGGTTGGAGGGAGTGGGGAAGCATAAAGTAATCAAGATATGTACATGAATAATCAATCTAAATGGCCCTTCACGTGACACACATTTAGAACATGGCATCATTATCCTGATTTCAATGTAGTGTTTTTAGGCCTATGATGTCAAAAGATCACTCACCAAAAAAATGTATAGGCCCCAGTGAGGGGTCAGTCATTTTACCTGGCTTGGATTAGACAAAAGCAATCTCCAAGTTCCTGAAAACCAATTTAGAAAACTGTCACTGATCCTGACATCAGAAGTGCTGTCTGTAGTGAAGCTAGTGCCTTGTTCTTGTCCTGGGAAATTAGTGTTAAAGGCAAGTAATTAAGCAAGTAAAGCTACAGACTCTATTCCAGCTTTCTGTCAGTTCTACCATGTTCTAAGAAGACTCAAACTGGAGCTATTTAACCTCTCTGCTTCACCTCTATCTTCTGTAGGTCACTTCCTCTTCTTAGCTATAAATACAGTCTGCCCATGTGGTAGAGCAGGAGTTTTCTAAACCATTTGGATCCAGACTGCTAACCAATTCTAGAATTGCAAATAAACCCAATTAAGATCTGCAAAGCTAGATTTGTTAATTTTGTCTTGAACAATAAGTAACTTCGGAAGTTATTTAACTTTTTAAAATCTCAGATTTTCAATTGTATAATGGTTGGTGTCTGGGATGAATAAATAATACCACATTGCTTTGCACTTATTAAATGTTAATCTCTTTTTCTTCCTCAAGTCAGTTTGGATGCTCTGCTGTTCTCCATATAATTTTTTATCTGTATAATCACCCTTCTGGCTGGTTTCTCACTCTCAGCCCTTCTTATAGTAAATTGATGAGTTAGTACCCCACCTCCCCAAATTAGTCAGTTCTCCAATACCAGCTAACTATCCTTAATCTATCTACCCAGAGTTAGCTAACATCAGACTGCACAGGTCGAAGGGCTTACCCACAAGATTGTCTTCACTTGTAACACAGTCATAAATAGAAATTATTGGAATGTCTGTCCAATGTGGCTAGAAATCTTCAAGTTTTGTAATCTGTTATAATGTCTCATTGAATACTAAAGAACGGTTTGCTTATATTTTCTGGTTTGTTATACAGGGTACAATCAACGAACTCAAATGAAGGAGGTGTGTAGTGTCAGGTCAGCAGGGGTAGGTAGTGTACTATTTACATGTCCATTGTGGACATACCACCTCCTGCTGCTAGTGTGTGCACCAGTCCCTGTAGCGCAGTCATGTGGTGGTTTTTTAGAGAAGTTCTATTATGTAAGACAATAGATTTAGTCATTGGCCATTGAGGATTAACTCAATCTCTAGCCTCTTTCCTTCTCTTAAGCCGCAGAGGTAGGGCTGAAGTTCTAAACTCCGTAATCATAGTTTATTCCTCTGGCACATGGCCTCATCCTGAAGAGCTCTAGGAACTGACCAGAGTCACCTCATTAGCATAAAGTCTGTATGGTTGGAAAGAAGATATTCCTAGCACAGAGGAGTTGCAGGAGTGTTTAGGAGACCTGTGAGGAACTGGACACAGAGACCAAATAGACATATTTCTTTTCACAGCTGTAGAGAATTACCTCGATCTCATTTTTTTTTTTTAAACTAAGCAAATCCCCATTTTCTAGTCACATTTCATTTATAAAGCCTCATCTGTCCTCTCTTTAGAAGAGGCCTTTCTTCATTCATGCTGTCCTCGTGTCATCTGCTTATAAAGCAAGTTTATGTTTTTCTCCTGCTGCACAATGACTTCTCCAGAGCAGGATCTGTCCCACTCACTCTCTGTACCCTGCGTACCAGCAATGTGTGGCCTGAGAGAGACCATCTCAGTAACTGAGGGAATTGCTGTGGCTGCTTCTGTGTTTTATGTTTGTTAGGCAGTCTTTATAAATCTTTGAATAAATTATTTCACAATAATGTAAGTAATTTTTAAAATTAGTACTTACTGATTTGAGGGATTATGCAATTATTTTGAAGAGAAAAAAAAAACCTATTTATATTAGGCTGCCACAGTATCAGACAAATTCAGAAAATTTTTGTTTTCCCAAAGAAACTAAAAAATAAAAAAAAAATAAAAAAAAACAAAAACAAAAAACTAACATATTGGCAGCACATATCTCATTTTCTAACTGACTGCTCTCAGCATTTCTACTGCTTGGCTCACATTTGCTTATAACAAAACTCAACACCTTCACCTGTTAAGTGTGTTTCGAAACATTTATGTTTAAATGTACAATATGCCTCATGTTGTAGAAAATGAAGACAGGAAAACTGAAAGACTCAAACTGTCATGGGGTTTATCATCCACACTGTATAAAGAATTTGCCCTGTTAATCTCATGCCTCACCCAGGACCAGATGGGTTTAGTGTAGAATTCTATCAGACCTTCAAAGAAGACCTAATACCAATACTCTTCAATCTATTCCACAGAATAGAAACAGAAGGAACACTACTCAGTTCCTTCTATGAGGCCACAATTACACTGATACCAAAACCTCACAAAGACCCAACAAAGAAAGAAAACTTCAAACCTATTTCCCTCATGAATATCGATGCAAAAATACTCAATAAAATTCTCACAAACCGAATCCAAGAACACATCAAAACGATCATTCATCATGATCAAGTAGGCTTCATCCCGGGGATGCAGGGATGGTTCAATACCCGGAAATCCATCAATGTAATTCACTACATAAACAAAGTCAAAGAAAAAAATCACATGGTCATTTCATTAAATGCTGAAAAAGCATTTGACAAAATTCAACATCCCTTCATGATAAAAGTCTTGGAAAGATCAGGAATTCAAGGCCCATACCTAAACATAGTAAAAGCAAATACAGCAAGCCAGCAGCCAACATCAAACTAAATGGAGAGAAACTCGAAGCAATCCCACTAAAATCAGGGAGTAAACAAGGCTGCCCCCTCTCTCCCTATCTATTCAATAAAGTAATTGAAGTTCTAGCTAGAGCAATTAAGACAACAAAAGGAGGTCAAAGGGATACAAATTGGAAAGGAAGAAATCAAACTATCACTATTTGTAGATGATATGATCGTATACTTAAGTGACCCGAAAACCTCCACCAGAGAACTGCTGCAGCTGATAAACAACTTCAGCAAAGTGGCCGGATATAAAATTAACTCAAACAAATCAATAGTCTTCATCTACTCAAAGGATAAACAGGCTGAGAAAGAAATTAGGGAAATGACATCTTTCACAGTAACACAAATAATATTACATACATTGGTGTGACTCTAACTAAGCAAGTGAAAGATCTGTATGACAAGAACATCAAGTCTCTGAAGAAAGAAATCAAAGATCTCAGAAGATGGAAAGATCTCCCGTGCTCATGGATTGGCAGAATTAATATAGTAAAAATGGCCATCCTGCCCAAAGTAATCTAGAGATTCAATGCAATCCCCATCAAAATTCCAACTCAATTCTTCTTAGACTTAGGAAGAGCAATTCTCAAACTCATTTGGAATAACAAAAAACCCAAGATAGCAAAAGCTATTCTCAACAACAAAAGAACTTCTGGTGGAATCAGCATCCCTGACCTCAAGCTGTACTACAGAGCAGTAGTGATAAAAACTGCATGGTATTGGTACAGTGACAGACAGGTAGATCAATGGAATAGAATTGAAGACCCAGAAATGAACCCACACACCTATGGTCACTTGATTTTCGACAAAGGAGCTAAAACCATCCAGTGGAAAACAGACAGCATTTTCAACAAATGGTGCTGGTTCAACTGGCGGTCTACATGTAGAAGAATGCAAATTGATCCATTCCTATCTCCCTGTACAAAGCTCAAGTCCAAGTGGACCAGGACCTCCACATAAAACCAGATACACTGAATCTAATAGAAGAGAGGGAGGGGGGGAGTCTTGAACACATGGGAACAGGGGGAAAGTTCCTGAACAGAACACCAATGGCTTATGCTACAAGATCAAGAATCGACAAATGGGACCTCATGAAATTGCAAAGCTTCTGTAAGACAAAGGACACTGTCAATAGGACAAAACAGCAACCAACAGATTGGGAAAAGATCTTTACCAATCCTACGTCCAATAGAGGGCTAATATCCAATATATATAAAGAACTCAAGAAGTTAGACTCTAGAGAACCAAATAACCCTATCAAAAAATGGGGAACAGAGCTAACCAGAGAATTGTCAACTGAAGAAACTCGTAGGGCTGAGAAGCACCTAAAGAAATGCTCAACATCCTTAGTCATCAGGGAAATGCAAATCAAAACAACTCTGAGATTCTACCTTACATCAGTCAGAATGGCTAAGATCAAAAACTCAGGTGACAGCAGATGCTGGCAAGGATGTGGAGAAAGAGGAACACTCCTCCATTGTTGATGGGATTGTAAGCTGGTACAACCATTCTGGAAATCAGTTTGGTGGACCCTCAGAAAAATGGACATAATACTACCTGAGGACCCAGCTATACCACTCCTGGGCATATACCCAGAAGATGCTCCAACATATAATAAAGACACATGCTCCACTATGTTCATAGCAGCCAAGTTTATAATAGCCAGAAGCTGGAAACAACCCAGATGTCCCTCAGAGGAATGGATACAGAAAATGTGGTACATTTACACAATGGAGTACTACTCAACTATTAAAAACAATGACTTCATGGAATTCGCAGGCAAATGGGTGGAACTTGAAAGTATCATCCTGAGTGAGGTAACTCAGTCACAAAAGAAGGAACATGGTATGTACTCACTGATAAGTGGAGATTAGCCCAAAAGTTCAGAATACCCAAGTTTCACTCCACAGTAACTGTTGGACTGAGTGTGAGGTCCCAGATGGAGGAGTGGGAGAAGGGACTGAAGGAGATGAGGGAGTTTGCAGCCCCATAGAGGGAGCAACAGTGTCAACTGGCCTGACCCCCCTGGTGCTCCTGGAGGCTGGACCACCAACCAAAGAATACACATCAAGGGACCCATGGTTCGGATCACATATGTGGCAGAGGAGGGCCTTGTTGGCCATCAGGGAGGAGAGGCCTTTGGACCTGAGAGTGTTAGAGGCCCTAGTATAGGGGAATGTCAAGGTGGGAAGACGGGAGTGGGTGGGCGGGTGGGTAGGTGGGGGAATACCCTCATAGAGGCAGGGGAGGGGGGGAAGGGGATAGGAGGTTTCCAAAGAGGAGACCTGGAAAGGGGGAAACATTGGAAATGTAAATAAAGTATCAAAAAATTAAAAAAAAAAAAAAAAAGAGTAAATAAATAAATAAATAATTTTTAAAAAAGATCTCATGCCTCTTTGTTAACTAATGAACTTTAAGGCTATCTAGATGACTGTTATTTTAAAGTGGAAATATATAAATGAATGAATGGATAGGAACAAAAAATGTGAGAAGACTTGATGGGTTTTAGGATTTTTTAAATTTTAAAGGATAAATTGTTAAATTTAAAAATAAGCTAATTGCATTTGTGATTTAAATATGTTAGTATTTAATACAGTTCACTTAAAGTAGTCTACAATTCTTTTGTATTATTATAACAAAATGCCTTAGACTGGGTGATATAAATAATGGAAATGTATTTCCTAACACAGTTCTAGAGACAGGTCAGTCCAAGGTCAAGGTACCTGTGGTGTTTGGTAAGGGCTGGTATCCTCATAGGCTGTCTTCTCAGTTTGTGTTCACATGGTGGAATTGGTGAGGTAGTTCTCTGGGATCTATTTTATATTGATACTAATCCTTGATTGTGCTGTTTTGACCCATTCACCTCTCAGAAGTGCCCACGTTTTAATATCTAACATTGGGAGATCAGTTTCCATATAGAATTTTGTTTTGATGGAAGCCATACAAACCTTTACAATTTAGACTATTTTATATTATAAATGTACATATATGTGTGTATGTATATATACATATGTATATATGTATTTATATATATGTGTGTGTGTGTGTGTGTGTGTGTGTGTGTGTGTGTGTATATATATAAGCTTTTCTTATGAACATGGGCCAGAGTTTGGACTCAGAGATATGGTCGTCTGTCTAGCACTGGGCCTGGGAAGCCTGTCATTTTACATTGGGTATTTCTGTACTTAAATTTCCTCATCATAGGTATTTGTGGCTTTTACTTTTAGAAAAAAAATAAGTTGTCATTTGAAGAAAGTGAGACAACTCTATACTTCAGTTTAGAGATACTTCAGACTGTAGATTTTTTTTTTTTCTTTTTTGGAAATGGTCCAGACAGACTGAAGCAACTGTATCTTATTGCTGAAATATATGTCTGTTTTCCAATTATGGCCTCCCAGTCAGTGTGCTCTGAATTGTTAACAAAAATGAATACTTTTTTACTCTTTGCTAGATTGTCAGGCTGCACATATTTTATAATTGATACGTTATGTAGCTTGTCATCCCCAATGTTGTAGTGCCTATTATATTTCAGGCTGGTTAGGGGAGTGTCACATAGTTTCATTCTTTTTCTGCGCATTTGTCTCTCCATCTGTGAGTGCAGCGTTTTGTTGATCCTTGCACATATTCCGTGTATCTGTCTATACTCTCGCTTTGAATCTGTTAATCAAATACTGTGCACTGGTTGGTGACCATTGTGCTCTAAAGTGACGCATTGCTATTGCAAGTGCATGGTGATTATTTTCCCTAGCATAGGTAACATCTTGTCTACAAGTGAACATAACCAAGTAAAAGGATTTAAATATGAGATATTTATAGTGCTATTATGTCAGTTACTCAATAAGATACTGAGGGATCATTGTCATTATCTCAGTTCACTTACGTGCTTATGTCCTGGGAATTCATAATACTCATGTATGATAATGCAGCAGAGAATGAGCACTTATTTATCCACAGGGATTATGCAAGATAATGTAAGTCAGAGCATTTTATACGTTTTATAAATGGTGGCACATGGTACAGTTGTAGGTTTGTCCTTCTGTTGCTGTGCTCATTTGGAGCCCAGATGCTAGTGGCAATGTCATGCTGATGGTGGGAGTAGGAAAGGAAGAGCTCACTGGTTCCTTTCCCAACTTCTTCCTTGAAACTAACACTGCCATTTCTCCACAGCAGTGCTTTCACAAGATTTCAAGTTATCCCCACAGCACTCATAGACATGTTTGAACATCTGCCTAAATCTAAGAGAGGAAGAGATGCATGAAAGTATACTGCAGTAATTTACTAGCAAACACGTTGAGTCATATACAAATATAGTATCTGGCCAGCATTGTCAGTAGTCGTGAATGCTTTGACTTTTTAATATATAAGGTCATACCCCCATAAAATATTGGATTAATAGCTTTTAATTGCTCCTTGTGTGACTATGTTAAAGAACTAAAATTATAGCTTAATATCCTTAATTAAATTTTGGATCTTTGCTTTAGCAAATTATCTTTTTACAAGCAATTAATTTTCAATTTGACTTGCGTAAACCATCTGTTAAAAACTTTCTTTAAAAGTAGAAGAAAACATGATTTTTAGAGGAAAACACAAAAGTAATTGGCAGCAAATAATAAATTCTGCTGGTTGTTCTTTAAAACCTAGAAAGAAAAGAATTTTAACCTCTTCATTGAAAGTCAGTATATTTCTGGGCCAGTGAGATGGCTCAGCAGGTAAAGGAACCTGCTGTCCAAGTCAGGCGACATGAACGTGACCCTTGGAACCCAGGTAAAGGTAGAAGGGGGGAACCAGCTCCACAGAGCTGTCCTCTCACTCCACTAGCATGTCATGGCCGCAGTGCCCCATGCCCTCCAGTTCATTTCCCCTAAAAGGCACAGTGGCCATTAGTGTTTAAATACCCATTGCTTATTCACTGCAGAAATAATGATGACACATTATTATTGATGTCCTGTACAGTTATAAAATAGTACCATAATCATTAGTCTGGACGAAATAAAGACTGGACATATCTATCTAAATATACTACATTTGGTTATTCTTAATCATTTTTAAACTTTTCATTTTTCCTATTTAGGTGTCTAGTAGTTAAAACCTCAGAATATAAATTTTTGAATGAATATGTTGCTTCTTGGTTTTTCCAAGTTAATTTATGATTCAAATATGAGAACTGAATTCCATAAAATTATATAAGGTAAATGAAAAAAGTTTTAGAAGCCTTAAATCAAGGTAGTAGTCAATAAAGCTAAAATCACAGTTGAGATTCATTTTCAAATTTAATCTGAATGCCCTATGATATGACTAGTCTCGCCTAGTATGAATTTTCTAGAAATAGTGTCATGAGTTTCACTGTAGAGATAATGTTATATTTCCTAACTCTGTACATATGAGAATAAAGTGATCTTGGCTGTCTTTACTTGATCTTTTTTGTCTTTTAAAAAAGCATGTCAGAATTTAAGTTAGAGCTATATTACTCAGTTACTTCAAGCTGCATATCCTTAGCTGAAATGCTTACATGTGTAAAAATGTTTATATTGTTCTTTGATTAAATTTAAATAAAGATAGTTTAAATTTGAGTTGTTACTATAGCAACCTATAGCAATGTTTTGTAAGTTTTAAGTTCTAATGGCTGCACACGTATGTGTACACATTTGTATGCATGTATGTGGAAATCTGAGGTCAACCTCAAGATCAGTCCTTTTTTTTCTTTTGGAGACAAAGAGCTCACTGAACCAGGAGCTCACCCTATCTAGCAGATAAGGCCCAGGGAGGGGTTCACCTACTCACCTATCCCTGCCTCCATGGCACACAGATTGCAAATATGCACCAACTTGCCTGGCTTTTTATGTAGGTTCTAAGAATTGAACTCAAGGTCCTTTTCCTTACATGGTTACTTTTCTGTTGCTGTGATAAAACATCATGACCACAGCAACTTATAAAAAAAAAAAAAAAAGAAGAGCTTATTTGAGCTTACAGTTCCAGAGACTTCAAATCCATGATGGTGGGGACAGCGTGGCCAGCAGCAGGCAGCATGGCTGGCAGCAGGAGCGGACAGCAGAGTGCTCATAGCTTGAACCGCAAGCATGGAGAGTGTGAACTGGAAATGGCAGGCAAGTTTTAATCTAAAAGAGCGCCCCCAGTGAGGCACCTCCCCCAGTGAGGCACCTCCCCCAGTGAGGCACCTCCCCCAGTGAGGCACCTCCCCCAGTGAGGCACCTCTCCCAGTGAGGCACCTCTCCAACAAGGCTGTACTACCAAGACCTCCCTAAATAGCACCGTCAGCCAGGGACTACTGGGGACACTTCACATTCAAACCACAACACATCGCGGGCACTTTACTGACAGAAGTATCTCCCTAACCCCCACATTTTAGTGATTTTTTAAAAAGATAATTAATATACCTACATGCATATTAAGGTAACCATTGTTTGAGTACCTACACTGTGACAAGTACTTCATTTCATTAATCTGCATTAGTATGGTAAGAGTTGTAGGTTTTTTTCCTGCTCTGCCAATGTGAGATATACTACCTGGTCAGGATTACTTTTTAGGCTCAGTAGCTCTCTTTAGCGGGTTGATGATCCTGGTAGAAGCAATTTTCCACTCTAGAAGCTTTATACAAATGTTATACAAGTATAATATAAGCTATACCAAGGAGCCAAAGCAGCTTCTTATACAAATATACATTCTTCCTAACCATATGGCTGAAAATACTCTATCAGTGTATTTTTGTGGTTTCCTTGAGAATTTATCAGATTTATTAAGTGTAACTTCAAAAACACATGGAAATAAGAGGAATAAATGTCATGATCCCATCTATACAAGTGTATATCCATCTGTCATTTGTGAAGTGATGTAATTCATAGTGGTTTTAAACAGCTTTATGTGTGTTTTGTATGTAACTTTAAATCTTGTTATTCTATACACTGCACATGTGGGAAATTGATGATTTTGGAAAGTTATGGCCAAATTGATTGCTTCAGATTTTTAACATCTTTGCATTCAATCAGAACAGTCAAAGCATATGTTCGGGGATGGGGTGCGGGTATGGTAGAGCAGAAGTTGGTAGAGCACCAAGATCAACTCACTCAGTTGGCAGTTTGCCAAGAGTCCTGGTGATAGACACTATGTTGTTAATATCATCTTTGTGCTCCATTTTGACACCATTCCATTTTAAAGCAAGTTTTCATGAAAAATATAGATCATGTGTATATTTGAATGAAAGCATCATGAATTCATGTAATTAGACATCTGATTAATGACCCTCCAGATTCAGAATGACCTTGGTTAGGAAATGTAATTTTTAAATTGCTGTTAATAATACTAAAAACAGTAGGTTATCATTTATTGAATAAATGCCAAGTGCTAGGTATTCTAATCGGTTTGCATGTCTATCTCATTTAAACCTCTTTCAGGTAGATATGTTATTAGTATCCTCACATAGACAAAAAGTGGCAATATAATAAATAATAAAAGTAATTTTAAGCAAATGTAACTAATGTATATTTTAAAAAACAACAACATTACAGTAGTGTTTCTCAGTGTTTTTGTAAGTCTCCAGACATTAACATTACAGTGAGTATCTGAAAAACACCCTAGGTTCCCGTAATAAACCCACTGGCTCAGATTCCTTGAGTATAATAGGATCCAGGGCTCTGCATTTCAGATACTTCCTAAAGTGTTTCTTAAGGACACAAAAATATGAGAGCTTTATACTACATTATTGCTACCTAATTTGGGTGTGTAAAGAAAAGTAAGCAGAGCTAGACAGAAGGACAGAGATCCTGGGTGGGTAAGTTTCAAACAGGCTCATAATATTTGCATTCTTGGGTAGTACTGGTTGTGATGGAGAGTGTAGAGGACTCTGGAGACTGGCTTGAGATTAGGACAGGCTTCCAAAAGGAAGTTAGTTCCAGATAGATTGAACAGGATGTGAGGCTAGTTGTTCTTGCTCTAACAGCCGTGTTCATTCTGTGTCATAGTACTGGAACACTGGCTTTTAGCTGCATCTCTGTCCTTGACCAAATTGTGCATTGGAGAATGGATAATCTACCCTCGGGTTCCTTTCCTAGTCTGTCAGACTTTAAGGCATACAAATCCCTGATAGTCAGTTCGCTCCCTTAAAATTCTTGAATTAGCAAAGGGGATAGAGTATTTCCTAGACACACTTTGACAGTCTGAACATCATGGTCTGTGTTGTGAACTGCCCTTTCCCTTCTCAGTCTGCCCTCCCTCACTTGAAATTACCTACATTTTTATAGTGTGAGCACCTCTTTGATGTCTTCTTCCTCAATTGCATTTTATTGACTGGCCATTTTTGGGGACTTGTGTGTATGTGACGTAGAATTTGAAAATCAATGTTAAGATGGTATCCATCATTAAGGATGATTTGAGTAAAAACTATGAGAAAAGCAAAAATAGATTAAGTATAACATGATTATAATAAAATCTGTTAGTAAATATTTTTCTGCTGTGTAACACGATGATCTTGTGACACCCTCAGTGAATTTCTGTAGTGTGTTTCAATGTTCAGTATAACATAATTGCATTTGAAGGGGACAAAGAGCTCTCAGAAGCTCTATCAAGTCAGTCAGTTTTACAAACAGAAAAATTTCATAGGCTTTAAGTGGCTGGTTTCCTTTTCTCTGCAGACCATTTAATTTACACATCAGATCTAATTGTCACTTGACCTTTTTTTTGCTCTAAGTGTTTAATCTTTGCACTTTAAAATACTCCAGGATCTTTATTCAAGTAGCATGTGGCCTCTGTTAGATTGTTAGGTCAGAATAGGCCCTGAAGACTGCCTCTTCCCTTATTTCTTTCCAGTGACTCAGTTGTGTGATGACTGAACAAACCTTGATTGCTCATAGTTCTATCTATCTAAATATCCAATTACGACATTTCAAATTAATATAAATTTTTTAATATGTGCATGGTTCAATGAGTAAAAGTGACTTTTTAAAGTGTTTCTGTACAATTCCAAGACAGACATCCTAAGTAGCTTTTTTAATTAGTTTCCCACACATAAATGCAAGTGAGAACTGTGCAGTTTTCTGCTTGTCATCAGCTGCCTCTTCTCCTCAGTCTTCACCATGCTTCACTAAGCATGTCCATCTGCTGTGTCTTATTAAGAATCTGTAATCCATCAGTTCACACTTGTAGAGGAACACTGTGTAAATGCTTCATGTAGAAAGTATGCCTGTTAAACATGAAGTGAAACCTCAAGGTTGGGACTTGTTTTCTTTTTCATTGAAGATGTAAATACTTCAAAAGATAATTTGAGTATAAAATCTGATTTCAGAATACATACAGTCATTCCTTTGCAAGAAATCAGACTACATGAAGCTTTATTCTAAAATGCATTAAATCACATCTGTCAGTGGACCCTTCAAATCAATGACAATTGAGAATTAATTTTAACAAAATGTTTGTTTTTTAGACAGCAGAATCTCACTACATAAACTAAAACATTTCAAACTTACTCTGTCGCTTTAGCTGGCCTTGAACTTAGTCTGCCTTAACCTCCTCAGTACTAGTATTACAGCACCAAACTGGCCTAAGTTTTGTATTAACTAATATTCTGTGTGGAGAGTATATTTTATTTTGGCTTTGTATGCAGGCTCTTAACAACGACAGTGGCAGTAGTTAAGACATTATTGAAAAGAACACCAAGAAAAGATTTATTCTATGATGTAATGGTTAGCACTCGACTCTGAAGGAACAGTGTCCTAAGAGGCCTCTCTTTACACACCCTAGGTAGAATTCTCATCTCCATGATCTTGTGGCCTGTACATACCTCTCCATGCTATGCATGCTGGTGCATAACTATATATTACAGTTCTGTTCCTCTGCCAAACTGAACTCCTTGGGGCCAAAGAGTATTTCTTACTTGTATTTCTGTCTTCAGTACCTGCTATGACAACTTTTTTTTATTAAGTGATTGAGAAAATTGATTTTTAACATTAAAGCTCAAATCCAAGTGGATTAAGGACCTCCACATAAAACCAGTTACACTGAATCTAATAGAAGAGAAAGTGGGGAAAACTCTCGAACACCTGGGTACGGGGGAAAAGTTCCTGAACAGAACACCAGGGGCCTATGCTCTAAGAT